>OY728138.1:1408703432-1409953432 GCA_963277665.1 Viscum album
TTTCTTAAAATTAAATTAATTTTTATAAAATGTCATTTTCACTTACAAGTTGCTCCATGGGGTCCCAAAATCGACCCAAGGATACCCATCATCATACATTTATCATCAAATAGTATTATAACACATGTTAGGGTAATTTATTATTATTAAAATATTATTTTTTAGTATTATTTTCCATATTTACCTTTTAACCATGGTAAAGAAAATATTTACTGAAGTTATTATTCACAGTTTCTAAAAAAAGTTACATATTTACATAATTTGTACCTCCTGATTCCAAATATGTAATCTATTTTTAAAAATTCAAGACACAAAATTTGTGGAAATTGATTTAAAATTAATTCCTGTTTTCAAAACAAAAAGCGTGTTTCTAATAAATACTAACTACAAAAAATATTTACATGTGTTTATGTCCAATTTCAAAGTGAAATTACTTCCAATGACCAAAATTGGATTAAATTAAAAAAATATAATCCAATTACACTTTTAAACCAATTAATAAGATAATATATTCATAAAAAAACTAGATGAAAAGATAGTTTTGACTTAAAATGTAGTATTTTCCACTATTCATTAAAAACAAACTTTATTAGAAAAATACCAAAATTTCCTCCAATGTAAATTTTTATGTTCATATTCTAAATATGAAGTTTATTTTGTCAAATGGAACACATAATAGAGACAAAAATAAGATTTAAATGGGTTCTCCATCAAAAGGTGGAAAAACTACCTTTCAAAAATATAACAGTATTTATGTTTAAAATTGGATTTATTCTCCTTTTGAACCTATAAATTTTATTGGATAAATGTAAAAAAAATACACGAACATGTATAATCATATTTTAGTTAGTTATGTTCATTCCCACCAATACAATGGTTAAGCGCTAACTACCATGTAAAATAATATTATATTATTGTTTTTTAATGTGACTCAACTCTGTGTACAACATGAGATTTTGGAGAAACTCATTGTTACGTGTCAGGTACGCCCTCGAAGATAGCATCCCCTTTATTGTCAAATTAATATTTAATTCACCAATATTAATAAATAGGAAAATTTCATATTCTTTATTTACCTGGGATGTTACACATAAAGTACTAGATAAGTCACATGAGATCACTCTAAGGCCTTCTAGTGGAGACCTGATATCATGATGGCCCTTGGACATGTCAACTGGACATCATGAAAGTCCCTTGACATGTATGAGTGATTTAAAACCACCAGGATAATTAAAAATAATCCAATAAAGAATTCATTGATATAAAGATCTCACAATCACCAGAAATTAGGTGACTCCCCAGAAATGATCAATTCCAAGAGCTCACAGAGTGCAAGATGAAAAAACCCTCCAATGAATCCAACATGTATTTGTGTGAAATGTGTTGCATAAATCGAAAAACAACTGGGTTTGTGATACATATTAATTCTTCACCCCAATATTAAAAATTCACCATGACTCTCTAGATGATAATTTGGACCTTCTACATCCAATTACAATAGAATATTTCTCAAAGTTGCAGATCTAGCAACCATAAAGTTTCCCATAGGGTAATATATAGAAGAATGGTCATATAAATCATGTGAAATTCATAATAACTTCTTGTTATCATTATAGATTACATGAAGGACCTCAAGCTGGAAATTTGTAGAACACTCCTCACATCTATTAAATCACACAAGACTTAAAATATTATAACACTATGAAAATCTAAGGTAATCACAAGATGAAGGATATAAATAAGACTAAATATGGGATACTTTCATAAAGAACATGTACATTAACCCTAATTCAATTCATGTGAACCACCCAGGGCACGTGATAGAACTAGGAAATGTCACCCAAATCTCATGAAGCTACTTTGGTATACTATTTGGGTTATTCTATGTCCTTTAGACATGTCAAAGAAAGTCGCATGGTGCCCCTCAAGCATGACACCCAAGTTCTCAAAGCGCTATGGGATTTCCATTCAATCCAAATTATGTCCTCAAGATGTGTCTCTAGATTCATATTATGGCACCCATTCATGTCAACTAAGTCTTGTTGGAACACCTAGTCATGACATCCAACTCTTGAGATGTCCCTCAGACTGGCCATCCAGGCTTCATGATGCCCTCCAGAAATGTCTTCTAGGACATGTGACACACTCCAACACATGTCGCATAGACTCTCGTGATACCATTTAATTGTTTCAATGAGCTATTTTAATGGCACAAATAAATTTTATTCAGATCATGGTACACCCTCTTGACATGATAGATGAGATCATGTGGTAGATTTTAGGATCAACTAGACAGGTCTCTCAATGTCCATTAGAAAATTCATCTTTGATCATATAACGACCCTCAAAAATTCCATCTCAAATACACGACATCCCTTTGATAAGCCAATTGGATCATGAAATTGTTTCAAAAAAAATTCAAGCAAACATCCTCTGACATGTAAAATATATAATCAAGGCATGTTAAGAAAAAAGTCAATCATGTTAGGCAGAAAAGCTGGATAGGTCAAAGGGCATCCTGAAAATTCATAATTCTATCCACCCATGATGTGTAAGCCCTGCCAAAGGGAAACATTCATGTGTAATCCCTAATCTAGAGAACTATATAAAAATTGATTCCTTGCTTAACTGTGATATGTAAGACACCACTTCAAAGCCCGATATCTATATTAATCATCCAAAGGGATGTATCATTACCTTTGTTCCAAGTCTATAAGTAGTGAGAAAAATCATTTTCGATCCCTTATTTCTCACACCAATCATAGATCACATCGGCTTAGGAATTCAAATAATCATATCATTTTCAACATAAGCCTCTATCAAGGAAAAGAGAGACACTTGTTTTAAATATAAGGCCCCGACCTTAAACCTTACTTAATATTGAATTAAATGAATAATTCACATTGAGGATCTTTTCAGGTTTAGAGTTTTAGAGAATTAGAACATAACTATTACATCTCAAAAGATTACAAAGTAGACACTTCTACTAAGTTTCCATAAAATAAAAACTCTTAAAAAGAAACATGTCTAGTTCCATGTTTTAGATAGCATGACTTTCCTTTGATCCCATCCTTGACCCTATTCCACATTAAGCCCTGTGAAATACATTTCAAAAAAACATGGGGTGAGCATAAAAATCTCAGTAAGGGATATACAAAGAATGAAAACTGTTAGTTTATCAAAACAACAAGGAAACCATGTATACTTTATCAAAGTAATAATTTTCACCTTTATGAAGTAGTAAAAAACTCTTCACTGAAATAAAAGATCATTACTTACCCTTTTGTAACCAAAAGATTACCATAAAACCCATATAAATATCACATAACATATAAAGGTAACTTTGGATATAAACATACTTAAGTGAAATAACCATATGGTCAACTTCCACACATATCACTTAATGGAATATCCATTCGCCCAACTTCCATTCATACTTAATGGAATAGCCATATGGTCATCTTCCATACCCAATGCATTAGAGGTTATAACGTAACCACCCGTCCTGGTATTCATGGCACCACCCGTCATATGGTTCATCATGTAACCACTCGTCAAATTTCCAAGTACCATTTTAAAATCATAATACATAAAACAAATATAATGGAAAGAAAAAATTTCCACACGTTGATCACAATATATCACTTAAAAATATTGACATAACAAAACCATTATAAAAACAATTTTTAATACCAAAATACATAAAATCGTATATGGTATTTAATTCATTTAAAAAAGCATTACGGCTTTTTGAGGAAGCCAAAGACCAAATAATACTCGCGGCGGCGGAAAAGGTTGTTGTCACCGCATACGTTAAAATAAACATTACTTTTTGTTGTTTTGTAAAACGCTTCGTAGAAAAAGATTCCTTTTGTATAAAATTAAAAGTCAACAAGGTTTATATACCATATAAAAGAAAGTTTTGTATAAAACGAAATATGACTCAATTAAAGGAGATTGAGACGAAGTCCCTTACCAAGATGGTATCCTTGGTTTAAGGATAAATCAATTACAAAATTATGTGTGAAAAACGAATACACCAAATATAAGTGGATATTAAGTGTAAAAAAATCAGAGGTTATTCACACATATTCATAGAATGACATATTCAAGGAGTACAAGTTTATCCCAAATAATCAAATTTGGGTTAAGAAGTTCCCTTGTAAAAAAATTGTCAGCCTAACGACGTCACTACAAAATTCAGAAAATGAGTCGATGAGAGATAAAAAGGGTATCTCATCACTTGGAAATAAAATTTAAATCAATAAGGATATATAAGAACATATCCCAACATAATAGTATTTGAATTAAAAGACATAACAAAATATGTCTTTTAAAAAGAGGAGGGTGAAAGGTTCCCTTACCGACATGGGTATCTTTCAAAACATACACCCCGTGAAAGAAGGACAATACAAAAATGATGTAAATACTCTTAAATGAAAGTATATTACACAATGAGTAAAATAATGGGCAGTACATACACCACTCAAAAGAAATTTTGGCAAATGTAGCATAAATCTCACGGGAATAAAAGTGAGATGAAAAATCCCTTACGAAAACTCGGTAGCCAAATGGCACCACTTAAAACTTCAAAAATGGATTGATGAGATAAAATAGGGTCTCTAATAATATTAAAATAAAGTTCACAGAAAGATGAATTTAAAATAACATCCCCAAACATAAAAAGAGGATCTTAAAATAAGTGACATAAAGGAGAGTACTTAAAAAGAAAGAGAGAGGTTAGATCTCTTACGAAAATTTGGCAGCCTAACGGTGCCACTCAAAACTTCCAAAATGGAATGATGAGAGAGAATAGGGTCTCTCATCATATGAACATAAAAATTACAGTAAGATTAATATAAAATAACATCCAAATAACAAGAAATATGAGCTTAAATGGAATGATATAAAAGAGTGTACTTAAAAAGAAAGGAGTAGGATCCCATACCTCGGGTCCGACTTGACTCGATCATTATTTAATGTCCTCAATAATAAACTTGAGTTAATTTCTACTTTCTTAAGAACCTTTTTCAAGTCCATTAATCATTTTTTATCACTTATTACCATGTTATGTACATTATTTAGTCATTTAAGTTAATAATGTTTGTTTTGTCGATATTTGGTTCTTAAGTCGAAAGTGGACTTCTTACAATTACATGTTGTTCATGTATTCAAAGGTTCATTATATCCAGAATGATATTCATGATTTGGATATCATATATATCATATATATCCATCATATACATGTATTTATAATATTACATAATCATTTAGAGGTAAGAAATGAAATGCACCGTTCAGGGAGACGGTAAGTCGTACGTACGCATGAACGCAACTTTCATTTCTATGTCATATTAATGGAATTAAAACTAAAGGAGAGATATGAATATTTTTAATTCCAGAATTATATTCATCCTTTATATATATCATACATCATATATATCCATTATATGTACTTATAATAGTACATTACATTTGAGGATAAGAAATGAAATGCACCGTTCATGGAGACGGTAAGCCGTACGTACGCATGAACGCTGCTTTCATTTCTATCTCATACTTTAATGGAAAGAAAATAATAATTATATAAAGGTATATTATAATTCCAGTATAACATCATATATAATAACTTTAAATCCATCCTTTATACGTCCCACATATGGAATTAACGAATCAAATCACTTTGAGGGGGCGGTAGTCCGCACTTCCTAAAATGAAATTATTGTGTTTACCCACAATGGAAACCATAAATTTATGCCACAAATGAAAAATACATAAGATTATGTAAAACAAAAACATATTATATATCATATATAAACATAGTGACATCTTTATGGCCACCTTTGAAGGTGTTATATGAGTTTGAACAATCATCATTTCATGAGGCAGAAATTCGCCATCCACAGAAACAATATGTTCTTTAGCCAGTAGATGAAGGTGTGTGTAAGTGTAGGTCGAATACTTATTATAACAACATCCTAGTATATTTAAGATACTGTATTTGTTACAAAATAAATTAATAAAAAGATTTTAGGGGGTTGGAGAAGCAAAATAAAACAAAAGGACTCAAGTGAAGACATTACCTTAAAATCAGGTAACTCCCTTTGGTTTGAGCTCAGAGGCTTCCTTGGGAAGAATTCTGCCCAAAGTGAGGCTTCTAGGAGTACGAGAGGGATGTGGAGAGCCAAAATGGGCAGTGTTTGGCCGAGAAAAAGGCTTGAGATGTGTGGTTAAGGAGGTAGAGGTGGGGGCCTTTTATAAGAGGAGAGGAGGGGCACTCTTGGAAAGTAAGAAAATGTTACATTATTTTAGAATGAGTTTCAGATTTTAATGGTCCCAAATTGATGTGTTTTGAGGATAAAGTGATAAGGGTTCAAATTCCACCCATACAATAGGTTTTGGACATGAGTAGGTCTTATATTTTACATTATCTTTCCATTTTATTTAAATCGTTAAATAATGAGGTCATCACTGCATCATCATGATGTCATAAATAATTTAATTTATTTAATGTCTAAAAATTATAAAAAAACTACTATGATGTATGAAATATTTTTAGCTTTCCAATGAATATATAGTCAAAAATCTGACTTGTATAACCCCATTTAAAATTTTTTTTAGTAAAACATATCATGTTTGTGTCATTTTTACTTTTACATTAAATAAAAATTTATTTATGCCATTTCCCGACCAAAGTGGCTCCATGGGGTCCCCAAGTTGACCCATGAATTATCTTGGTCGGCCCAGACACATCCAATGAGGGTAGGACATGATTCAATCTCATATCATATTATTAAAACATTAATTTTACCTTAAACTACAATAATTACCTCTAATCGCGATTAAAATTTTAATAAGTTACTATTCACCAAAAATTTATTTTAATCCCATTGAACCAAATTTTAATTCTTAATGAAAACCATGTATGTCGGATTTTTGAAATTCAAACACAAAGGTGGTAAAATTTCATTTAAATGGAAAATCAGTTTTTATAAGTACCACTTAGTGGTTTCACTATTCATCAAAATTGAAGTTTTTCAGAAAATTATCAAAAATTCACCCTAATCTATATTTGATATTCCAAATTCAAAAATGATGTTTATTTTAAAAAATTAAAAACATATGAGTTGAATTAATTAATTTAATAATTAATTCCTGCTGCCAGAGCAAATAGCGTGTTTTTATGAAACAATAAGTGTCAAAAGATTGACACTAGTTTAAGTCCAATTTCAAAGTGAAATTAATTCCAATGACCACTATTGTATTCAATGGTAAAAATATATTCAAATTTAACTTTAAAACCACTTCAAAATATGATCTAATCATATTAAAAAAAATAGATTAAAAAGTTGTTTTAAATTAAAATACAACATTTTTCACTATTCTTTAAAAATGATCTTTATAGGAAAAATACAGAAAATTTACACAAAGTAAATTTTGATGTCTCGATTATAAATAATAAATTTATTTGGTCCAATAGAATGTATAAGAGTGACCAAAACTATATTTAATGACGGTTCCCCATTAAAAGTTGATAAGTGGACCTTTAGTGAAAATTAGAGTATATATGCCTAAAATTGAATTCTTTTCGTATTTTAAGCCTTTAACCTTTATTGGATAAGTATAAAAACATTTAACAAATATATATAATAACATTTTGGTTATTTTTATTCATTCCCGCAAAGACAACGGCTACGTGTTAAGTAACATTTAAAATAATATTATTTTATTACTAGTGTGCAACGTAAGATTTCCAAGAAACTCGTTGTTGCGTATTGGGTAGGCCATCGAGCATAGCGTCCCATTTAAAGTAATATTAATATTTTATTCACAAATATGGATAAGTATAAAAATGGCATATTCTTTATTTACCTGGGGTGTTACATCCTTCCCCCCTTTTGGGAATTGCATCCTCGCAATTTTAAAATTGGGCATGGAAACATCCTTGAAAGTCCCACATCGGAAAAAGAGTCGGTAAAACAATCACTTTAAAATAAATAAAGATAAGTACAGAGGTCACCCGAGTTAACCCATACTAGGACTCCATGTAGGAAAACATGGACATGGAGGAGAAAACATAGGGTCATGTTCTGATGGAGAGTGATAGAAAACATGTTTAGGAGAAAGATAACCACAAGAAAATCACAAACTTGTGATAGGTTAAATAGTATTCGATTCCCCTGTAGGAAAAGTTAATACACAACATTTTTTTTAAGTTGCTTTTTATTGATGAATTTATTCATAAGGAAATATAATCACTTATCATGTTGACTTTCAACTTTTATTAGATTCCGTACAAAAACTCATATTTTCTCCAAAAGACGAGTATTTAGGAAGACTTGTTCACATTAAGAGTACTATAATCAACTTCTAGAGAATCACCTAATCCAAAAAAGAGAACTATATACTTCCCATGTCTTTAGACTTTAACCAAAACTAAAACCAAAAATTTTAGTACAAGATTAGATAATCCAGAAATGGACAACCCTTTAAAAAAAGAAAGTCTATTCTTAATCTCCAAAATTTGTCCAACAAAACCCAAAGTTCAACGAGGACCATTTGATAAACAATTTGTCCATAAAATTCTTCAAAGTAAACCAAACTAGGATTGAAACCCAAATATTTGAAGGATTTATTCACATAGTCTTCCAAGTTAAATCGAAACAGTTATCTCCAAACAACATCAGTTGCTCTTAATGTCTCATATTGAAAAGTAATTAACCTAATCACATATCTTCCATGATAGGTTAATAAATTTCTATATATACCCAAAAATCATCTTACTCTTAATTCATAAATTCATCTAACTAAAAAGAATCAGTTAAACTAACCAGGGACTTCACGTAGTCCAGTGGTAGGCGATAAATACCGGTCACACTTTGGTTGTGGGTTCGATTCCTGCAGCTTTGTCCGACGCGACAGGTTGTCACACGGTCTGCGTGTTGTACTTTTTATAAAACTCCAAAAATAACCCTAACATGTTTTAACCTCAATAGGATCCTTATACCTCTCATTTTCATCCAAATTCATTACGATCTCAACATCTTAATTCTTGAAGTCTTATTTCACCACCATAAGATAAAATAAAACGATTCCCAAAATGAATAACATCATACCTTGATCATGGAGTCCACCCGGTTTCATCGTCATCTTGCTCACGTAGGTAGAAGTCCCATTCATTACAACAATGATTTAGAGATCCTTCAAAATCATTTTCTTCCTCCATCCAAATACACCTTGTACAACATGGGTCATATGGGTGTTCACAGATAAATAGTTTTGGAAAATAATCATGTATGAAATATAATTCCAAAACATCTGATAAAACATGATTTCTATAAAATATTCGGACAGAATTTAAGTTGAAACTTTATATTATTGGTCCTTTTAAAATACCATAAGTATGTGTTGTGAGACTATATTTTAAAAGCAAATATAAATAGGTTGTGCAAGGGTCTTCTTCTTCAGCACCATTTCTAAAATCATAATATGCTTCAAATTCTTGTGATAAGGTAAAATATTTGAAAATACCTTGATAATATTTACCTTTCTTGAAAATATGAGAATATTGTGAAAATAGTATTTGTCTAAAAACAACCCATGATCCACGATGATAACGAGGTATAGTGGAGGTGTTTGATATTTCAAACAACTGCTTGCAAATGAGTTGTATGCTAGAAAAAGTTTCACAATCATCCAAACATGACTTTGCAATAATTATTCCAAGCATGTCATCCGGAAGAGATAGGAATGTAGTTTTAGATCCTTCTCCTTCCATTCATAACAGACTTTACTTTACCTGTAAAAAGTTATAAAACAAGGATTTAACTGAAATAATAGATATAGGGACTAATCATGTGTCTAACAAAAACTCCTAATCCCTAATGTTATCTAAACCGACCTCTGATACCAACTATAAGGCCCCAGCCTTAAACCATACTTAATATTGAATTAAATTAATAATTCACATTGAGGATCTTTTCAGGTTTAGAGTTTTATAGAATTAGAACATAACTATTACATCTCAAAAGATTACAAAGTAGACACTTCTACTAAGTTTCCATAAAATAAAAACTCTTAAAAAGAAACATGTCTAGTTCCATGTTTTAGAAAGCATGACTTTCCCTTGATCCCATCCTTGACCCTATTCCACATTAAGCCCTGTGAAAAACATTTCAAAAAAACTTGGGATGAGCATAAAAAGCTCAGTAAGGGATACACAAAGAATGAAAACTGTTAGTTTATCAAAACAAAAAGTAAACCATGTATACTTTATCAAAGTAATACTTTTCACCTTTATGAAATAGTAAAAAACTCTTCACTGAAATAAAAGATCATTAATTAACCTTTTTTAACCAAAAGATTACAATAAAACCCTTATAAAGATCACATAACATATAAAGGTAACTTGGGACATAAACATACTTAAGTGGAATAACCATACGGTCGACTTCCACACATATCACTTAATGGAATAGCCATTCGGCCAACTTCCATTCATACTTAATGGAATAGCCATACGATCGTCTTCCATGCCCAATGCATTGGAGGTTATAATGTAACCACCCGTCCTGGTATTCACGGAACCACCCGTCATATGGTTCATCATGTAACCACCCGTCAAATGTCCAAGTACCATTATAAAATCATAAGACATAAAACAAATATAATGGAATGAAAAAATTTCCACACTTTGATCACAATATATCACTTAAAAATATTGACATAAAAAAACCATTATAAAAACCATTTTTAATACCAAAATAAATAAAAGAATATATGGTATTTATTTCATTTAAAAAAACATTATGGCTTGTTGAGGAAGCCAAAGACCAAATAATACTAGTGGCGGCAAAAAAGGTGGTTGTCACAGCATACGTTAAAATAAACATTCCTTTTTATCATTTTGTAAAATGCTTTGTAGAAAAAGATTACTTTTGTATAAAAGTAAAAGTCAACGGGTTTTATATACCGTATAAAAGAATGTTGTGTATAAAACGAAATATGCCTCAATGAAAGGACATTGATACGAAGTCCCTTACCAAGACGGTATCCTTGGTTTAAGGATAAATCAATTACATAATTATGTGTGACAAACGAATACACCAAATATAAGTGGATATTAAGTGTAAAACAATCAGAGGTTATTCAAACATATTCATAGAATGACATATTCAAGGAGTACAAGTTTATCCCAAAGAATCAATTTTGGGTTAAGAAGTTCCCTTGCAAAAAAATTGTCAGCCTAACGGCGTCACTACAAAATTCATAAAATGAGTTGATGAGAGATAAAAAGGGTATCTCATCACTTGGAAATAAAATTTAAATAAATAAGGATATAGAAGAACATATCCCAACATAATAGTATGTGAATTCAAATACATAACAAAATATGTCTTTTAAAAGGAGGAGGGAGAAAGGTTCCCTTACCGACATGGGTATCTTTCAAAACATACACCCAGTGAAAGAAGGACAATAAAACATTGATGTAAATACTCTTAAATGAAAGTATATTACACAATGAGTAAAATAATGGGAAGTACATACACCACTCAAAGGAAATTGTGGCAAATGTAGCATAAATCTCACCGGAATAAAAGTGAGATGAAAAATCCCTTACGAAAACTCGGTAGCCTAATGGCACCACTTAAAACATCCAAAATGGATTAATGAGATCAAATAGGGTATTTAATCATATTAACATAAATTTCACAGAAAGAGGAATATAAAATAACATCCCCAAACATAAAAAAGAGGAGCTTAAGATAAGTGACATAAAGGAGAGTACTTAAAAAGAAAGAGAGAGGTTAGATCTCTTACGAAAATTCGGCAGTCTAACGGCGCCACTCAAAACATCCAAAATGGATTGATGAGAGAGAATAAGGTCTCTCATCGTATGAACATAAAAATTAAAGTAAGAGTAATATAAAATAACATCCAAATCACAAGAAATATGAGGTTAAATGGAATGACATAAAAGAGTGTACTTAAAAAGAAAGAGAGGAGTAGGATCCCTTACCTCGGGTCAGACTTGACTCGATCGTTCTTTACCATCCTGAATAATAAACTTGAGTTAATTTATACTTGCTTAAGAACCTTTTTCATGTTCATTATTCATTTTATATCACTTATTACCATGTTATGGACATTATGTAGTCATTTAAGTTAATAATGTTTGTTTTGTCGATATTTGGTTCTTAAATCGAAAGTGGACTTCTTACAATTACATGTTGTTCATGTGTTCAAAGGTTCATTATATCCAGAATGATATTCATGGTTTGGATATCATATATATCATATATATACATCATATACATGTATTTATAATATTACATAATCATTTAGAGGTAATAAATGAAATGCACCGTTCATGGAGACGGTAAGCCGTACGTACGCATGAACGCTACTTTCATTTCTATGTCATAATAATGGAATTAAAACTAAACAAGAGATATGTAAATTTTTAATTCCAGAATTATATTAATCCTTTAGATGTATCATACATCATATATATCCATTATATGTACTTATAATAGTACATTACATTTGAGGATAAAAAATGAAATGCACCGTTCATGGAGACGGTAAGTCGTACGTACGCATGAACGCTACTTTCATTTCTATCTAATACTTTAATGGAAAGAAAATAAAAATGATATAAAGGTATATTATAATTACAGTATAAAATCATATATAATAACTTTAAATCCATCCTTTATTCATCCCACATATGGAATTAACGAATCAAATCACTTTGAGGGGGCGGTAGTCCGCACTTCCTAAAATGAAATTATCGTGTTTACCCACAATGGAAACAATAAAGTTATGCCACAAATGAAAAATACAGAAGCTTAAGTAAAACATAAAAATATTATATATCATATATAAACATAGTGAAATCTTTATGGCCCCCTTTGAAGGTGTTATATGAGTTTGAACAATCATCGTTTCGTGAGGCAGAAATTCGTCATCCACAGAAACAGCATGTTCTTTAGCCATTATATGAAGGTGTGTGTAAGTGTATCTCGAATACTTATTATAAAAAAATCCTAGTATATTGAAGATATTGTATGTTTTACAAAAGAAATGAATAAAAAGATTTTAGGGGGTTGGAGAAGCAAAATAAAACAAAAGGACTCAAGTGAAGACATTTCCTTAAAGTCGGGTAACTCCCTTTGGTTTGAGCTCAAAGGCTTACATGGAAAGAATTATGCCCAACGTGAGGCTTATAGGAGTAATATATGGATTTGGAGAGCCAAAATGGGCAGATTTTGGCCGATCCAATGGCTTGAGAGGTGTGGGTAAGGAGGTAGAGGTGGGGCCTTTTATAAGAGGAGAGGAGGGGCACTCTTGGAATGTAAGGAAATGTTACATTATTTTAGAATACGTTTCGGATTTTAATGGTCCCAAATTGATGTGTTTCAAGGCTAAGGTGATAAGGGTTCGAAATACACCCATCCAATAGGTTTTGGACATGTGTAGGTCTTTGATTTTACATTATCTTTCCATTTTATTTAAATCGTTAAATAATGAGGTCATCGCTACATCATCATGATGTCATAAATAATTTAATTTATTTAATGTCTAAAAATTATAAAAGAACTACTATGATGTATAAAATCTTTTTATCTTTCCAATTAATATTTATAGTCAAAAATATGACTTTTATAACCCCATTTAAAAATTGTTTTAGTAAAACATCTCATGTTTGTGTCATTTTTACTTTTACATTAAATAAAAAGTTATTTATGTAATTTCCCAACCAAAGTGGCTCCATGGGGTCCCCAAGTTGACCCATGGATTTTCTTGGTCGGCCATGACACATCCAATGAGGGTAGGACATGTTTCAAGCTCATATCATATTATTAAAACATTAATTTTACCTTAAACTACACTAATTACCTCTAATCGCGGTTAGAATTTTAATAAGTTACTATTCACCAAAAATTTATTTTAATCCCATTGAACCAAATTTTACTTCTTAATGACAACCATGTATGTAGGATTTTTGAAATTAAAACAAAAAGGTGGTAAAAATTCATTTAAATGGAAAATCAATTTTTATAAGTACCACTTAGTGGTTTCACTATTCATCAAAAATTGAAGTTTTTCAGAAAAATATCAAAAATTCACCCTAAGATATATTTGATATTCCGAATTCAAAAATGATGTCTATTTTACAAAATTCAAAACATATGACTTGAATTAATTAATTTAATAATTAATTCCTACTGTCAAAGCAAATAGCGTGTTTTTATGAAACAATAAGTATCAAAAGATTGACACTAGTTTAAGTCCAATTTCAAAGTGAAATTAATTCCAAAGACCACTATTGGATTAAATGGTAAAAATATATTCTAATTTCACTTTAAAACCACTTCAAAAGATAATCTAATCATATTAAAAAATTAGATTAAAAAGAGGTTTTGAATTAAAATACAACATTTTTCACTATTCATTAAAAATGATCTTTATAGGAAAAATACAGAAAATTTACACAAAGTAAATTTTGATGTCCCGATTATAAAGAAGAAATTTATTTGGTCCAATAGAATGTATAAGAGTAACCAAAACTATATTTAATGATGGTTCGCCATTAAAAGTTGATAAGTGGACCTTTAGTGAAAATTAGAGTATATATGCCTAAAATTGAATTCTTTTCGTATTTTAAGCCTTTATCCTTTATTGGATAAGTATAAAAATATTTAACAAACATATATAATAACATTTTAGTTATTTATATTCAGTCCTGCCAATACAACGGCTACGTGTTAACTAACATTTAAAATAATATTATTTTATTACTAGTGTGCAACGTAAGATTTCCAAGAAACTCATTGTTGCGTATTGGGTAAGCCATCGAGCATAGCGTCCCCTTTAAAGTAATATTAATATTTTATTCAAAAATATGGATAAGTATAAAAATGTCATACTCTTTATTTACCTGGGGTGTTACATTAAATACCCAACAAGTGGCATAATATGATATATCCCACATTGAAGGTAAACATCAGTGTGTAAGACCCATCCTATTGAACAATGGGGAAAATTATTTCTTCTATAACTAGGATATGTCATATTACTTTCTAAGGCCAACTGTTGAATTCAAATGTGAATCCACTACATCGTAAGTCCCACCGTGTATTTTACATTTCAATCATTGAGACCCAGTCATTCCCACGGTATGACTATTCTATGTCATCCCTCAATGGAGCAAGAAATCATTGAACTATAAATAATTTTATTCCTTCCATAACTAGAATATGTTGGACACCTTCCTAAGGCCCGAGCCCAAATTAAAATGGGCATCCACCCCCATTTATGTCCTACCATGTCTTTTATATTTCGACCATCGGGACCCAATCATTCCCATGGGATAACCATTCAATATCATCCCTCAATGGACCATGAAATTAGTATAACTATAGTGATCTTGGTTCCTTACATAACCAATATACCTAGGATGTCGCTCAAAGGTTTGGTATCTATATTAAAACATACCAAGGGTGATCATGGTACACATGTCCCAAATCCACTTGCAATAAATCTGATCACTTTCTATCCCTTTTTCTTGAACTGAGAATAGATTTCATGGGATTAGGGAGAAAAAATGAACACGTCATTAGCATCATGAATATCCACCAGGTAGGGAAATCACATCATGTAATCCTCGATGAGTGTAATGATATAAATATCCCTCACATAAGGTAATATACCATGAGGCTAGTCCCAAGGAAGTGATGAAAATATGTTAACTCTGATTTTAGCTGTAACTAGGGTATATAGGAAATCTCAAAAATACTCTATCTCAAATATATGTTTCCTCAGTGCCCATACATATATACGCTCCCTATGACATAAAACTACATAGTTTTATTAAACTATATGAATTTTTATTCCTTTAATAACTTAGATATATAGGATGCCTCAAAATTTCTCAATCCCTTCCTCGGAATATTAACGACCTCCCTATATGAAAGAAAATTATTAAGTGTTCGGTTATATGACTTAAACATATAAGTAGTAATTTATTATTGAGAAACAGTTGAAGAACCAAGGATACATACCAATGGATTCGATAATTTGATCTCCATATTCCTCATATAAAAGTTACTTAACCCATACATAATTTTTTTCGGTAACCGATCCCATATCAGGATTAGTAAGAGATTCATTATCATATCTTAAATCAATAAGAGTGTCCTGGAGTAGGAAATAATTCACCCCAAAAAGAGGGAAATGAGACTAACCTCCCATCATCTCAACCAATGAGATTCCCAAAGCATCATTGGTTTTGATACCCCAATTGACCACCTGACTTTAAAAAGTAGGTCCATAGCTAGTTATGTATGTGGTAATCATTGGGAGTTTCCATTAAGAACAAAAATAGTTACATGATGTTATTAGTTTTCCAAGAAATTAACCCCTCACAATCAACCATCAGACCGAACCTAATCCACCTCGACGGGGGTTCCAAGTCATATATTCTTCATCAAAATGGTGTTTTTGATGCCATATTATAAACATTTGATTATATTTATTTGATACAAATCATTCAAACCCCTTAATAGTTCAAAATTTATAAGAATTGATTTGTGATTTTAAGTATATGGAGAAACCTCTTATTTTTATGTAAAACATAAATGAGATCATGTTACTGGCCTGTGAGGGTAATCATGAAAACATTTCTTCATGAAATTCCTTCACCCATAAGGCATCCATTGTGGTGAGATTTTGGGACCACAATGTTATCCATATCAGATATTGTCACGAACCAACCAGAGTTGACCCTGAACCAGTCACCCGAGATGGTCTGTGACATGGCCCAAGAGGCATTCCCGATACTCCCGGGCTGGTGAAAAGTTCTAGGGCATAAACAGAGGTTGTGGGAACGATTAATACCAATTTAAATAAATAAAACAGCAGAAATAATTCTGATTAGTACAGAATAAATAAACCAAAAAAAGTGCCTAAACAGTAATAGGAGAAAAATAAAACTGACCAAACACGACGTCTGAACTAACTCTGTGTGACCTCGCGGGTCACTCTCCAACTTAACGATCAAGCATTTCCCAAGGTGAGTGCACTCAAGCTATAGCCTGTACAAACACTAAAAATAAAAAAGTACTATAGGCATGAGTATTAAAACTCAGTAGGCTAGCATGATATCTATTCCCAATACACAACCTTTAAAATAAAAGAAACATCATTTCAAATTTGAACTACAATTTATAAAAGTATGTATATATAAGTATTTTACTTAAAAAAAGTCTTAACCATTTCCCTTAACCATTTCCAAATTTGGGATCATTTCATTAGTGTGAGTGGCTTTTTAGAAAGGGAAAGTGATGTTTATATTTTTAAATTTGTACAAAGAGGATTAAACACTTTCATTTGAAAACCACTTCTTAGAAACCTAATCAAAATCAATTTACCACTTTCCAAGGAAAACAATACACCAAAAATTCATAGATTAAAACACACAACAAAGGAAATGTAGGTATACACATGAGCATCATAATCACTACTGCAAGCAACAAAGGTTGAATAGACATGGGTGAACTTTGGAGATCCAGAATAAACCAGAAGACACCAATAAATGACAAATCATCATTATTGGCATGTCACGATGAAATCAAAACCCACAATACACTCGACCATCTTCTCTCAGGCATTTTGAGGTCAAATCCCATAGTAATAAACCCAATATATCCACCTACTATGGGCCACTGGTAAGTACCATAACCTACCATGTAGCAATCATTCTTAGAATATTCTCTCAATATGCCGGATTCCCATGTCTCAAGTGTTTGGAAGGGGGTGAGTCAACCTATGCCAACCGAGCATCCAATCATATATATATATATAAAGCACAACAGGCATCACCCTGAGCCACTCCATGGGACAACCTCTTGCCTTTAAGCCACTCAAGTACCTGAGAGCCTCTAAGCGTGACCTCCCAAACAATCAAATGCAACCAAGGTAGGAGAGTTATCCAAGGAGGTTTTTTATGAATACATTTTTATCATTTTCCATAAAGTCCCAAATGGGCATTAAACACCTTTTACAACCACCTCTTTAAAAAAATATAACTTATTTAGAAGTCCAAAACCAGTTTGAAACCATTTAAGGAGACCCAAAACACTACTTCACAGGCAGACAATATTTTTATAAAACCAAACCAAAACATTTTATTTTTTCCAGATGAACCGTAAGAGACAGCCATGAGATTTCTCAAAAAAATGAATGTACTTTTTCACGTTTCAAAAGAAATCATTTATCAATAAACCAAAACTAAATTTGATATTCTGTGAATTATGTTTAAAATCCAAACGGGCATTCCTTCACTACTGGGTGTCCACTCATCAAGAAAATATTTCAATTTTCTAGTATAAAATAAACGGCTCTTTTTACAAAAAATAATCGTTTAAAAATTAATTTTATTATAGCATATCACATTTATTAAAATTTATAAAATAGTTAATTTGAACAAATAGTGTGCGCAAACAGTAGGAAATAATGTAACTTAAATATTAAAAAGAAGTGCAATGGGAACCTACCTCGATATTAAGTTGCGATGATGTTTCAAGCTTGGAAACAAGATGTGGTGATGGCGCTCACTTGGAAACCTGGCGCAGCGATGGCGCTCACTTGGAAATGAGGCGCGGCGATGGAACTCACTCAGAAAAGCCCCGCGCGGGCCCTCAAAAGTCAAACTAACCCAAATAATATCTAATTAATAAAAATTATAATCAAAACAAATCATATATATATATATAACATAAATATCAAAATGGAGCATAAAAATGGTATACCAATGGGGGGTCACGACTAGAAACAGATCGCGGGAAGGCGTCGTGCCAAAAGAGCAGAAGGTGTCTGCAAGGCTGGACACGGTCTGACCAGGGGTGCGGTAAGGGCTGCCGAATAGCGGCGTTGTGGGGTGGACGGTGGGTAGGATGAGGGTGATCCGAATGGGATTTGGGGCACTGATTAGGGTGCTGGGTGGTCAGCGGGCAGCGGGCGAGCATGAGGGATGCGCGGGCTGGCTGGGGTGCGCAAGCTGAAGGAGGAGAGGTGTCGGGGTCCTTTGATGAAGGAGGGTGGTGGCGTGCAAAGAAGAGGACAGGACGGGGTAGTGGGGGAGAGGGTGCACCGGCTGCTCAGCTGTTGGTCAACAAGGAGGGGGTGGCCGCTTCTAAATGCGGGAGCAGGAGAAGAGAAGGGTTGGACCGAGTTGGGATGTGATGCAAGGGGAAAAGGGGGCCGACGGCCGGGCAGCGAGTGTGTGTGCTGAGGGAGGGAGGACGCACCACATGCAGGGGCAACGACGGTGGGCTTCTGTGCGAGGTATATCTGGAGCGGCTGGCGAGGGGGGGTGCGCCGCTGGAGGTTTCTCTACTATTGGGAGCAGGAGCCTCCTCATGGAAGCTATAGGGGTTGCGGGGGTCGGTTGGCACAACCGAAGGAGAGAAGACGAAGGTGCGGTGTCGGCTTCCTGGAGAAGTAGGGAGAGGGAGGTGTGTTGTTGGGTGCGAGTGGGAGTGGCGGCTTCTAGGTTTCGATACCGGACAACACGACGAGAAAGATGCATAAATAGAATAGCGATGCGAGGGAGGGAGAAAAATAGGCAAAATAAACATAAAAATAAATGGAAATGACATGATAAAATAAATTAAAACAAATAGATAAAAAAAAGAAGAAATAGAAACCCAAAAAGAATAATTAACCAATCTAAAAAAAGAGAGTAAATACATTTGGGAATTTATATTAACATAGAGATTAACAATAATAAAAAAACACTACTGATGTAAAAAAAAATACATGCTTAAAATGCTAATAATAATAACAAAAGGGTCCTCTTGTGTGTCGGGCAGGCCGCACCGCTTCTCCCATGCCCCGCCCATGCGTCGAGCATTTTCAAGCCAAGGATCATTCACTAGAACCACTAGTGCACCACACGTGTCGGGATCGACTTCGTTTATCAGTGCAAGAAGCGCACGACTCAAGGCGGGCTTGAGCCACATTCCAGTAAACAATTATTAAATCGTTAAATAAAATTATGATATAAAAATAAAAGTTAAAAACATACATCACTATGAATTCTGGGTCTGGAAATTCTCCCCACCATAATGCTTTCCGCCCCCGGAAATCCATAACACTATCCAGCCGATCGTTCAACACCTAATGATTCCACATACACACAATCCAACCTCTTAACCCAAGGACATCACACCGGCTACCAACAGGACTAAACCTCATTGCCCGAAATAAATCACCAATAGAGGGGATTCCTGAACAGGCTCCCCACCATAAGAACTCAATTAGCATTCGATAATGACTTAAGAGAAAACCCAAAGAGACTCAAGGTGGGTCTCCCCAACATAAAAGACTGACCTATTAGTGACCAACCAGAAATCCAACTTAGGCCAGAACTGGGCCTTACTCAAGCAATAAAAAGGACAACAAAACATTTAAACCACTCACTCTCATCCAAAAGGGATATGAGTTTATCTGAAAAGCCTTCCCAAACGAAAACCCTTACCCCATGGGCGGGGAGGGAGGGCCCAAGGATTGGATCACTGAAACATGGATGGAAAAACTACTCACGACTCACCACTTAGGGATGGAAACAAACCAGGGCCACAACTGATTTACATTGGTGGTCTATGAAAGTCCACTAATCACTGACTGACATCCCAAAAATGCACCATTACTGACATTGTGTGAGGGATAAGTCTATCACAGCGCTTTGCGACAAGAAGAAAATTTCAACGACAGAGAAACCAGGGCATAAACACCAAAACTGTCTCACAACACAGTAGAGGCACAACCTTAACTAGACTCTTTAAAATTCCCCGAGGGTTCCTGAATACGCGTCAGCTTAACTCCAGGGCCTTTTGGATAGAGCTTTGATGGATTAAGCATTTCCTGCCTCGTATTCAGGTTTTGATAATACCAACAAGAAACATACGTCTTTTGATTGGACAGATGAAAGGACAAGATTTTAAAAATGAAAAAACGTACTTCCATTGAAAACCAGAGTTCATCAAAAGTCCCACAACATCCCATAAATGTCAAAACCCAAAACATCGTCAGTACAACTGTGACGATAAAAGACCACTTACACTGAAAGGAAACTTACACCAGAAACATTGAACAAAAACCCAACAGCACATCACTTATGAGAACTTCCTCCACGATGCTTTCTTACAATGTCCCGACAGAATCGCTGCAAGTGACCGAGGCGTCCACAGGCCTAACAAGGCTCTGGAGCACTTGAGCATGAAGGCTTCTTGTGACCCAGCTTTCCACACTGATAACACATGAGGATCTCTTTCTTCGAAGAGGTTGATTATATATCCTAAGGCCCTTTGATTACACAACCTTCTCCATCGCCTTTCGATCGCTTACTCATCTTTTTATTGTAAGTTTCCCCACTACTCCTAAGAATTAGAGGGAGGACCACTTTGAGCACTCCCACAATCATGGCTTCGACAAGAAAAACTTTTTTTCCCACATTGGCAAATGAGGTCAGGTTGTATGCTGACACCTTCGACTATAGATCAGGGCGGAGACTTGCCTCGAATCGTTGAGCCTTCATGGATCCATCTGTGGCATACCCTAAATCATAAAGGACTATCTCCACAAAGCACTGGAAATATTCCAACACAGATCTGTCACCCTGCTGTAAACAACACATGTCCATCCTCTTTCTCACTCTTCCTTCTTCAGAGAAATACTGATAAATGAATAAACCCTTGAACAACTCCCATGTAAGATCTTGACGGGGCTTGTTCCGACACACCGACTTCCACCACAGCCACAGTGAACCCTCCAGCATGGAGGTTGAAAACTTGACCTTCAATGACTCTGGAAACTAAATGAGGTCAAAGCCCCTTTCAATATTCTACATCCAATCCTCTTCTACGGAAGGTTCTGCTTGACCATAAAAGGGAGGTGGATCTAGCTTCCGAAACTCAAGAATAAAATCCTTAGGTTGATCAACCGTACTACGATCACCCATCAAAGCTTCAAGGGGATAACCGCTGGACAAGAAAAGTCAAGAACTCAATCAAGACTAACTCAATGAGTGAATAAAACCATCAAAACCAAACACTGCATAGGTGATAAGCTCAAAAAACAAGAAAAAAAATTATCAAAACATCAAAAGTTTTCTCTTTGAAAACATCTTGAATTTAACATGATCTTGGTGGGTTAAACCCTTTCCATTGGTATTAAATAGAGTCTCACTCACATGCATGTATCTATGTCACCTCAGGCATCCATCTGTCATACCAGACTTCCACTCATAATCCAATATACTGATAAGCATGTGAGCACTCCAAGGAATACCAAGTCCAAAACAAAGCGACTTCATTTTCCAAAAACAAATCATTCATACCACTTATTTAAAAAAACCACAAATTAAACATGTCATTTCAAACAACCATTTTTTTTTCAAAACCCATTTTTTTCAAATTAGAACCACTCTCATAAGTCACAAGAGCCCCAAAACATCTCAAACATGGAACTAGTGTCAGTGGATGACTTGACCATATGGTTGGCGGCCATATTCCAAACACTTCATAGACACAGAGAGTCTTTTTGGAACATGGCCCTAGCTCTGTATGGCTTTCCAGACCGTGCGGTTTAAGATGACTATTAGCCCAACTCCCTTTTTTATACCCTAATCGCAAAACATTTCCATAAAAGCGCAAATAAAAAAAATTAAACCGGGCTTCCCATGGAAACCCGAGGATCAGAACAAGCAAGAGTTTGTGACACTCTTCCCTCTCCTACCCATCAAGTCCAGACAATCCAACTCTGTCAACCTTGACATCCCAAATAACAAAGGGCGCTCTAAAAAGCGAGGTCTACTAAGAGCTGACCCCCTTTGATACCATTTTGTCATGAACCAACCCGGGTTAACTCTAAACCGGTCACCCGAGCTGGTCCGCAACATGGCCCAAGGGGCGTTCCCAATCCTCCCAGGCTGGAAACAAGCGCCAGGGCATCAACAGAGGGTTTGGGAATTATTTCTCCCAATATAAATAAATAGAACATCCGAAATAATATAGAGCATCATAGAATAAATAAACCAAATAAAGTGACAAAACAGGAAGAGGAGAAAAATAAAACTGACCAAACACGACATCCGAACTAACTATGTGCGACCTTGCGGGTCACTCTCCGACTCAATGATCAAGTGTATCCCAAGGCGAGCGCACTCAAGCTATAGCCTGCACAAACACTAAAAATAGAAAAGAACTATAGACGTGAGTATTAAAACTCTGTTAGCTATCCCAATATCTATTACCAATGCAATACCTTTAAAATAAAAGAAACATCATTTCAAGTTATAAATATAATTTATAAAAGTGTGTTTTTCTAAGTATTTTAATTAAAAACAAAGTTTGAACCATTTCCCTTAACCATTTTCAAATTTGGGTTCGTTTCATTAGTGTTAGTGGCTTTTTAGAAAGGAAAAATAATGTTTATATTTTCAAATTTTTACAAATAGGGTTAAACACTTTCATTTGAAATCCACCTTTTATAAACCTAATAAAAAGAAATTTACCACTTTCTAAGGAAAAAAATACACCAGAAATGCACAAAGTAAACCACACAATAAGGGAAATGTAGGTATACATATGAGCATCATAATCGCTACTACAAGCAAGAAAAGCTGAATAGACATGAGAAAACCTAGGAGATTGAGAATAAACTAAAAGACACCAATACATGAGAAATAATACTTGTTGACATGTCATGATGAAATCAAAAACGCACAATACGCTTGACCATCTTCTCTCAGGCAGGTCGAGGGAAAATCCCATTGTAATAAATACAATATATCCACCTACTATGGTCCACTGGTCAGTACCATAACCTACCAGTGTAGCAATCATTCTTAGAATATTTTCTCAATATGCCATATTTCCATGTCTCAAGTGTTTGGAAAGGGGGTGAGCCAACCAATTCCAATCGAGCATCCAATCATATATTTATAGATATATATAAAGCACAACAGGAATCACCCCGAGCCACTCCATGGGACAACCTCTTGCCTTTAAACCACTCAAGTACATGGGATCCTTTATGTGAAGCCTCCCAAACAATAAAATGCAACCATGGAAGGAGATTTATCCTAGGAGGGTTTTTATCAAAACATTTTCATCATTTTCCATAAAGTTCTGAATGGGCATTAAACACCTTTCATAGCCACCACTAAAAAAATACAACTACTTTAGAAGACCAAAACCAATTTGAAACCATTTAAGGAGCCCCAAAACACTACTTCACAGGCTGCTAATATTTTTATAAAACCAAACCAAACCATTTTATTTTTTCCATATGAACCGTAAGAGCCAACCGGGAAATTTCTCAAAAGAAACAAAGTACTTGTTCACGCTTCAAAATAAATCATTTATCAATAAACCAGAACTAAATTTTATATTCTGTGAATAATTTTTAAAAGACAAACTAAATTTCCTTCACTACTGGGTGTCCGCTCATCAATAAAATATTTCAAGTGTCTTGTATAAAATAAACGACTCTTTTTACACCAAATAATCATTTCAAAATTAATTGTCTTATATCATCCCACATTTATTAAAATTTATAAAATATTTAATTTGAACAAATAGGGTGCACAAAGAGTAGGAAATAATGTAACTTAAAATTTAAAAATTAGTGCAATTGGAACCTACATCGAGATTAAGGCGCAATGATGGCGCAAGCTTGGAAACAAGGCACGGTGATGGAGCTCACTCGGAAACACACCGTGCGGGCCCTAAAAAGTCAAACCGACCCAAATAATAACTAATTAATAAAACTTCTTATCAAACCAAGGCATATATATATATCAAAAATAAATATCAAATGAATCCTAAACAAAAATTGTATACCAATGGGGGGTCGCGATTGGAAACAGATCGCAGGAAGGTGTCGCACCAGAATAGTGGAAGGTGTCTGCAAGGCTGGACATGGTCTAACTAGGGGTGCGGAAAGGGCCGCTAGACAGTGGTGGTGCGAGGTGGTTGGTGGGTATGATGAGGGTGATTCGAATGGGATTTGGGGCACCGATCAGGGTGCGGGGTAGTCGGCGGGCAACGGGCGAGCAGGACGGATGCGCGGGCTGGTCAGGGTGTGCGAGCTAAAGTAGGGGAGGTGCCGGGGTCCTGTACTGAAGGAGGGTGGCGGCATGCGGAGAAGAGGATAGGCTATGGTAGCGAGGGAGAGGGTGCACCGGCTACTCGTCTACTATGCGGCATAGAGGGGGTCGCCGCTTCTAAATGCGGGAGCAGGAGAAGAGAAGGGTCGGGCCGAGTTGGGACATGATGCAAGGGGAAAAGGGAGCTGATGGCTGGGCAGCAGGTGTGTGTGATGAGGGAGGGAGGATTCACTGCATGAAGGCACACCGATAGCAGGCTTCCATGTGAGGAAGATCTAGAGCAGCAGGCGAGGGGGGTGTGCCGCTGGAGGTAGCTCTGCCGTTGGGAGTAGGATCCCCGTCGGGGAAGCTGTAGGGGCGGTGGGGGTCAGCTGGAACAACTGGAGGAGACAAGACAGAGGTGCGGCGTCAACTGCCTGGAGAAGTAGGGAGATGGAGGTGTGCTTCTGGGTGCGAGTGGGAGTGGCGAATGCTAGAGTTCGACGCAGGACAACAAGTGGGGAAAGATGCGAAAATAGTGTAGCACTATGAGGGAGGGAGAAAAATAGAAAAAATAAACAAAAAATGGAAATGACATGATAAAATAAATAAAAATTAATAAATAAAAGAAGAATAAATATAAACCCAAAAATAATAATTAACCAATCTAAAAAAGAGAGTAAATAAATTTGATAATTTGTATTAACATAGAGATTAACAATAATAAAAAACACTATTGATGTATGTTTCCTCTGGAACTGGGCATGAAATCGTTGATTGAAGGTTCAAACATTCCAATCGGTTTCTAATGGGTTTGTTAGTAGAACCAAAAACATCCAATGATTCCATATCCATTTGGACCTACTTTCAAAAGGTAGGTTCTCATTAGTTGTGGACTGATGAGGCTTAGGAATTTGCATTGGTCGGGAGGATGGGAGGTCAGACTCATCACACCTTTTTTAGGGTAATTATTTCCTACTCTGGGAATCTCTTTATAGATTTAAGTTATGTTTGTGAATCCTTATTACATTACCAAGTATAAAATGTGCTTTCCTTTAAGTCTGACAATCAATGATTGATATGAAGGAAATTTAGAGAATCTTTTATATGTATTCAAGGTTCTTCATCGATAGAGAATCATCTGTATTTGTTAGAGATTCTTAGTTGATGGTATCCTTAAATACATAAAAGTCTCTTGGTCATTATGATGACCATACTGGTTTAAAAGCCACTCAGTGGGGCACTTGATGTTTATTGTCATTCAGGAGGACATGGATTATTTCATAGTTGGGATCGTACCCACTGATGGGCTACCTACGTATCCTTTGTTTTGGAAAAGGAATCAGAACCCACATAGTTCGAGTAAGGGAGTATGATGTTTCAGCATGATTGATGGCTCCAAGAAAGATGTCATGATTACTTTTACACTCTAAGCTCACATGAGTCATGCTCGATCTGAGAAACAAGAGGTATTGGTGAAACTAGACAATTGTTCCATGAAATGATGTGGGGCTTATGTATGTATGACTGCCCAAATAGATGAGGATTAAGATTTACTTCAGGGAAGAAATCTATGAACAGGGTCCATAAAGGTATATGTGCTTCATGGAGATTTGGATACTCTAATCTTGGGTTTTACTCCTAAGGAAGATGCCCAAGTTGGTAGGGGACTTATGATTGGGTTTTACTCCTAAGAAGGAAGCCCATATCAAAAAGAACTATGACTGGTTAAGAGAAATTATGAATGGGGCTTATTCCTAAGGGGGAGTCCCAGGTTAAAGGGATTCGAAAATTAAGGGACTTGGGGCATACTCCTAAAGAGGATGCCCATATTTGAGATTGGGGCTTATTCCTGAAAAGGAAACCCAGGTTAAAGGAATTAATTTTTGGGGCTTACTCCTGAGGAGGATGCCCAAATTTGGGTAATTGTGATCGGGATTTATTCCTGAAAAGGAGGCCCAGGTTAGGAGACTTGGGGCTTACTCCTGAAAAGGAGGACCAAATTAAATAGGACTTTGGGATTACTTTTAAGGAGGATGCCCAAATAAATGAGGATTTGGACTGGGGATTACTCCTGAAAAGGAGGCCCAGGTTAAGGATTCTCTCATCTTAAACGATGAGGTTGAATGAATGAACTCTATAACTTTAGTGATATAAAGATATGAAAATCACTAAGTTTTGAGAGATGTTCCATGGAGCTACTTTTAGATAAGGAAGTAAATCAAGAAAACATTCTATAAATGGCTTTGAAGAGTGTCTTGAAGATTGAATCTTGAATAGGAGAGGTGGAATGTCATAAGAGGGGTTAAATGGGAAGGAAGGGAACCCAAAAAGAGAGGGGTGCGTAAGTCCTGGCAGGCACGCAGGTACTGCGTGGGTGCGCAAGTATTGGCCGCGCAGGTATACCTACGTGACACATGGGTACTTGTGCGATCCTTCACCTGTAGAGTAATACTTGGGAGATTCTTGACAAAAGCCTTTAGAATCATCTTGAGGTACTTCCAGAAGAGTGGCGCACAAGTTTCAATGAATAGGTAAGGAGGCGCGCAAGTTTGTTCATTTCCCTTAAGGGAAAAACATTTAGGCGCACAAGTTTTAGTGATTTCTAACAATTATACATTATTCCTCCTGTTTAGACCTTCTATTCTAGGTAATTAATTACCTTATAAGTGTTCAGAAGACTTGAAGAAGAGACTTGGGCGTTCAGAGCTGTATATCTGAATTCTGTAAAAACTTCCTCCCGAAATGGGGGGCCCACCAGGGGTATTTATAGGCTGGAGAGGACCCTAGGCGGTTTTCAAAAATGGCGCGCAAGTCACTTGTGCGACCATTAGGCAGCACGCAAGTATACTTGTGCGATAGTGAGGGAACTTGCGCGATGCATGTTCATTTGAATCCTTGTTCATGCCTTTGTTGATTTTTGATGTTTTATTCAAAGTATGAATCTATTTGTGCTACTTCACTTCCCTTTCCATTACATTAAACAATTTGATGAAAAAAAGCATCAACGAAAGTCCCCCCTCAGAGTTAGATCCTAAAGAATAAGGATGTGACTCTGAGGAAAAAAAGAAAACCAAAGGGAAAGAGGCGCGCAGGTGTTCACTGTGCAACTGTCATCATGCAGGTGCGAGTCGCGTAGGGCTCGAGCACACTGGATGGAGCGCGCTGGCTGTAGGCGCGCAGGTGGGCAGCCTGGCCAATAAATATGCGATCATTTGTCACGCATAGAACCTGATTTCTAGATTTTCGAGCACTCACCGCACAGGTCACCTTCACCGTGCAAGTTGCTTGTTTTTCTTTGTTTCTTCGCTGTCGCACTGCTGTCAATCAATTTGGACTTCCATGGTTATACTTGCGTGCCAAAAACTTGCACGGCACATTAACACTTGCACAACACATCAATACTTGTGTGCCAAGTTTAGACATGCGCGCCTTAATTCCTTTTCCATTTTTCTGAATTCCTTCCCAGATTTTATGAAAAATAAACCCATTTAAGAGTTAATTTATTCAGCCTTTGTGCAGATTCAATGGCTCCAAGAAGAATTGGAATGGCTGATGAACTGGCAAGAAAAATAATTGATGAAATGATGGATATCGTTGGCCATGATTATTATACTGTCTACGACAGCACTCTCCCAGATTTGGATAACTATCTGAAGAAATATCATGTTAATTTCCCACAGATCATATACCTAGATCTATATGGGCATGGTCATATGCAAGGAGTCAACATTCCAGATGAAAAAAACTATATACATGAGATACAGCTACATTGGCCGGAGATGCAGCTACACTACTACTCCTCTATTTCGATTATGCTGTGTATTAAGAGCAACAACAATGGTGTGAACTTTTATATTTTCCTTCCATGCCATTTCCTTGAAGATATGAAAATGGTAAACCATGGGATTATATGTTTTCAGCTTCCGGTTGATGGAGAGAAGACTATCATGACATTAGAAACAGCATCTGAAAAGATTACTCTCTCCAAATGGATATTTACATCCAATGCTTCATTCTCAAATCCATGTATCCATCTTCCAAGTCTCTTGGATAGAAATAGAGTCACTGTTTGACCAGTAGAAAATTTTCTCAAACCACACTCAAGAACATTCTTTTACAATTGTTCCAAGAAGAGCTGGTATCACTGCATCTCTTATTGTATCCAGTTGAATGAATAAATTCTAGGTGGCTGCTAATGAAGCTCGGGATGTCATAAATCAAATGAAGAGTTATGTTGAAAGCCGTTTGTAATTTCCTGGAAAAGAGAAGAGACTCCAATCTGTGGATTTCCTTCTAATTCTTGTGCATCGAATGGAAAGATTTCTTTCATCTTCAATCACTTGTGCATGTATTTTCCTGTTACCTGCTTTAAATTTTACCTAAGACAATGGGCCTAGTAAGCATAGTTTGATTTTTACTAGGAATATTATAAATAACCCTACAAACTTTGAATCTGTTAATTGCTCAATATTACCTAAATCGTACAAAATGTACGTTTAGTGAGCTGGAACGTGACTTTTATTCATAGTTCCCTTGACTTTTGTGGGAAGTTTAAATTCATGCACGTCAGACATAAAGAGGCTAATGTTTAAGGTCAAAATAGATTTGACCGAATGAATTAGAATTGACTCAATTCCTTGAAAACTTATCTAAAAATATTTTACCACACTCATGTATGAGGGAAAATTTGTAAACTAAAACTTAAGAAAATTTGAATCTAGGGAACGATATGAAAAAGAGCTAAAAAGGCATTAGAAGAAGTAGTTCCCAAGAATGAAGTTACCATTATTTAACAAACCTGTTAGGGGTTGAATTATGTAGGGCCACCTAAGGGCATTGGCTGCATAGTAAAATAAATAACATCTTTTGGCTGATTGGTCCATTATGTAAACTACTTATGCAAGGCCGCCTAAGGGCACGTGATGCATAGTCAGGCAAAAGATCTCTCAGAAATTTACTTTTCTACTGCTAAGAATCTAGTGAAAGTTTATTGGGATTCATCTTTTCCAAATTATAGAGTTTTCTATCTGGAGAGAGGTACTTGAATATGAAGAAGATATTTCCAAATAGGTTTTTCTAAGAATTGGATGAATGTTACTCCTACAATGTTCTGACCCAAATGTAGGGAATGAAAATATAAACCATAGACTTGAATAATTTCAGATCATGAAAAAGAACATGAAATAAATATGTTAAGGATAACTATTTTTTTGCAGGTCCTTACATATTTTTTATAAGACCAATAAAGAAAAAAGAGGCTTTCTTCCCAAGAATGAAGTTACCAGTATCTAAAAAACCTGTAAGGGGGTTGAATTAAGCAGGGCCGCCTAAGGGCATTGGCTACATAGTCAAATAATATCATCTTTTGGATGACATGTCTGTTATGTAGACTATTTATGTAAGGCCGCCTAAGGGCACATGCTGCATGTTGAAGAAAAATAATTCTCAGAAATTGGACATTTTGTGACCAAAAGTAAAGAAAAGGGTTATGAAGATATAGAACTATTCAAGATTAGGATTATGACACATAAATATGGGTATTGTCCAATGTATGTAGATATACATGGATCAATTATAACCATAATCATGTTGTGGCTGGATCCTGAATTGAAATGTTGGACTTCACTATGTATCCCATAAGGATGGGAATCAAGCCATATGTAGTTCTGAAACTACAGTTTAATGTCATGCGGGATGAAAATATAGGAGATTTTAGTTTAGGGTCATAGAGCTTGGACCATTTATAAGAAATACATAGTGTGTGTTTTCATGGGGACTTCTTAGCCAAGGGATTGAAACTGGAATTTGGGGTTAGGCCCAAAAGACTTGGGGCTAGATTCGAGGGACACTTGAATGTTCCTACATATCCCATAAGGATGGGAATCAAGCCCACACAGTTCCAGAAATACCATCTGTAAAATTTGGTTCGTACAAGTGAAGGGTGAAAGGGGGCTTATAATGGATTAACCCAAGATAAAAGGTTCGGGCATTGCCATGTATGCACGTAGTCTTTGGAATGAAACATGATTGAAAAATCAATGTAAATAATGATTCCCTCTCAGGTGAGGCCATCAAAGAATACTGTAGTTTTTTGTCACATAGGACAAAAGTTTTGTACAGTTTAACATCATACATCAAGGAAGAAATTGAACCAATGTAAAGATATTGATTATGGGTACGGTTTCACGAATCAACATCTTATGAGATGGAGGTGAACTGATGTGAAGAGATTAGTTATGGACTTGAGCCTTGGGAGGTTACCTACGTACCCCGCTTGGAAGGAAAGGATCAAATTCCGCTTAGTTCAATTAATGAATGAATTAATGATCAATTTTTTCTTGGGGACAACAACCTAAAAAATGATATTGGGACTTACGCATGGATAGCGACCCAAAGAGGGTGTTATGGTTGCATTTTTCTCTAAGCTCACATGAGTCATACTCGGTGTGAGAAACAAGAGGTAACAACAACCTTAACGATGCAGTGTTTAATGTCATGTAGGACATTTAAAGGGACTACACATTTTTAATTATTGCAGTTAGGACTATTGGTGTTGCACAGTTTAGTGTCATGTAGCAGGGACAAAGTACAGTTTAATGTCATGCAGGACGTATCAAAGGACTTTCTGTACAGTTTAGCGTCATGTAGTTAAGATGATGGGTACAACACAGTTTAATGTAATTTTGGACAAAAAGAGGACTGTGCAGTTTAATGTCATGCAGTAAAGACAAAAGAGTACACATTTTAATGTCATGTTGGATGTATTAAGGATTTTTTCATAGTTTAATGTCATGTTGGACAAAAGTGCAAATAGTTTTAGGTCATATGTATGGACCATTACTGTATAGTTTAGCATCATATAGAAATGATGATGAAGGGGGCAGAGTTTAACGTCATGTTGGATGAATAAGGGAACTTTTTCACAGTTTAACGTCATGTGGGACGAAGGAAATGAAAATAGTTTAGAGTCATATGCATGGACTATGGATGATGCAGTTTAATGTCTTGCTGGACGTAAGGGACTTTTATATAGTTTAGCATCATGTAGTTAGGACCTCACAATTTAATGTCATGTGGGACGAAAGTAATACAAATAGTTTAAGGTCATATGTATGGACTGTGGATGGTGTAATTTGTGTTTATAGAAAATACTTCTTCAGAAATCTGGCATTGGTTGGTGTAGTGATGATTCCTCCATCCATTGAGATTAAAAAATAAGCTCCATTGGAATAGACCTTATGTATTGAATAAGGTCCTTCCCATTTTGGTTCAAGCTTGGGAGGTTTCCTTCCTGGTATCATTGGAGTTCTGAGAACTAATACCAATTCTCCCTGAACGAATGAACGAAGACGAACATTTTTATTGAAAGCTCATGCTATTCAATTCTGATAGAATTTCATGTGGTGCAGAGTGCACAATCTTTTCTCATCTAACCATTCCAATTCATATAATCTCTTTTTAGATTGTTCATCTATATATGATTGATCATAAATGGCTACCCTGAGTGAGGGTAGTTGAACTTTAATGGGAAAGATCGATTCTATTACATATACCAGTGAATATAGAGTTGATCGCGTTGCAGTGCGGGTGGTGGTCCGATAATCCCATAAAGAATGAAAGAGTTTATCAGGCCATGACTTTTTATCTTTATCCACCATCTTTTTCAGTATATTTGAAAGAGTTTTGTTGAAAGATTCTATCTGGCCATTGTCCGCTGCATGATATTGAGATGAATTATTTTATTTGATGTTGTATTCTTGATACAACTTCTTCACCTCGGATGAATAGAAGTTGGTGCCATTTTCTGCCAATATGGTATGAGGGACACCAAATCTGGTAATGATGTTAGACTTGATGAAGCTAACAATGCTTTTAGAACTGACTTCTTTGAGAGGTATTGCCTCTGTCCATTTGGAAAAGAAGTCAGTAGTAGTAAGAATATACTTAAGCTGTTTGGCCATAGGTGAAGGGTAAGGTCCCACCACATCCATACCCCATGTGGAAAATGGCCACGAGTATTTAGCTGTATGAAGCAACTCTAGGGGTTGATGAATGAAGTTGTCATGTACTTGGAATGAATGACACTTCTTTGTGAAATCAACACAATCTTGTATCATTGAAGGCCAAAAGTATCCAAGCCTTCGAATCTGATCAGACAGTCTATGTCCAGACTGGTGGGCACCACAGACTCCTGCATGCATTTTTTTCATGATAGCCATTGTCTATTCACCATCAATGCATCTGAAGAGAACTCCATCAAAACCACTCTTGTAGATAATTTTCTCTAGGTGATCTCATAAAGAGTAAAGATGACCACACGTCGCGGGATTTGTTCTTTCCTGGCTCTATTAGGTGGAAGTGTTCCATTTTGAAGGTATTCCCTCATAGGTGCCATCCATCCCATCGTGTGACCATATTGTTTAGAGATGGGACTAATTTCATTGATTTATTTTGTTCTGATTCGAACATAAGGTGAAATTGTACGACGGTGGGCAATACTGATGGTTGTCTCGTTCCGATTTGGATCTTCCAGAGCTGTGGCTATATTAGCCAGTGCATGAGCTTGGGAATTTTTTGATCTTGGGACATAAGAAAATGTCAGTTCTGAAGGAAACTCCACCATTAACTCTCTGATGTATTCATACAAAGGGATTAGTTCTTCTTTTCTGATGGCATAATCCCCATTGACTTATTTGATTATCAGGTCTGAATCACCTTTCACCTTTTAGTGATTCACTTATTCTTGAAGCTCCAACTCCAAGCCTACAATGAGATCTTGGTATTCTACTTCATTATTGGTACCACCTTCCCACAATAAGAAGGAATAAGGTAACACTTACTTTTCTGTAGAAATGAGTACAATCCCTAAGCCAAATTTGTTGAATTTAGGATTTTCCATTTTCCTCCCTGTTTGACTTCTGGAAGCACCATCAAAGTACATTTCCCATGTTTGAAGGATTTCTTGAATAGAGAAAACATCCTTATCAGGGAGTTCAATATCTAAAGATGTGTCTTCCACTAAAGGGTGTTTAGCAAGGAAATTAGCCAGATCTTGGCCCTTTATTGCCTTTTGAGACACATATTGAATATCAAATTGCTGCAAGATAGCTTCCCACCTTACCAGACGTCATGTAAGCATCGAACAACTAAATATGAATTTGAGCGGGTTATTGCGAGATACCAATTGGACCTTGTGATGTTGTAGGTAGTGTCTCAACTTTTGAACTACAAAGATTAATTCTAGGAAGCACTTCTCAATATTTCAGTATTGAGTTTCTTCTTCAAGCATAGTCCGACTGAGATAGTATAGGATATTTTCATTCCCATCATCATTCTTCTGAGCAAGAAAGGCACCCAACAATCGCTCTAGAGCTGTCACATAGAGGATAAGTGGTCTTCCTTCAACAGGTGGAATTAGCACCGGTGGAATCAATATATACTTGAGAATATCGAATGCTTCTTGACATTCTTCAGTCCACTGGTAAAGTGACTCCCTTCTTCATCAATTTGGTGAAGGGTAAGCTTTTTCCTGCCAAATTGGCGATGAAATGCGGAATATAGGATATGTTTCCTTAAAGTCCTCTCAATTATTTCAAATTTCGAGGTGGTGACATACCAAGGATTGACTTTGTCTTCTCAGGATCGACCTCGATACCACGATGGAATACAAAAAAGCCGATAAATTTCCCCGAGGTTACCCCAAAAGAACAATTTAAGGGGTTCATCTTCAAATTATGTTGTCGAAGCTTGCGGAATATGAATTTAAAATCATCCAAGGGATTATAACGTTGTTTGGATTTGACCACAAAATCTTCTACATAACATTCAACAAACTTTCCCAAAAAGGGTTTGAAGATACGATGCATGGCACGCTGATATGTTTCTCCTACATTCTTTAGGCCAAAGGGCATTACCCAATAGCAAAACACACCCTAAGGGGCTCTGAAGGCTGTAGATTCTTCATCTTCTTGAGCCATCCAAATTTATTATATCCATAATATCCATCCATGATGGAAAGCGCCTCATAGCCAGCTGTCGCATCCATCAAGAGTTCTATAATTGGAACTGAAAAATCATCCTTAGGACAATGCCGATTAAGATATCTGAAATCAATGCAAACTCTAATTTTCCCATTCTTTTTTTTCACTGGGACAATATTAGCCAACCACTTAGGATATTGAACTTCTCTGATGAAGTTAGATTTAAGGAGCTTATCCACTTCAGCCTCAATTTTGGAAGCATAGGTTGGGTGTGTTCTTCTAGCAGCCTATTTGAATCCTCAATGTTCTTATGGCCAACCCAAATGATGAGTGGCAACAACAGGATCAATCCCTGGCATCTCTGTATAGTTCTAAGCAAATATATCTCGATTTTTCTTTAAAAAGGAAATATACATCTCTTTCTCTTCAAGAGTCATGGCCGCACTGATTAAAGTGGGGTGTGGATCTTCTTTTGTACCTAGATTGATTTTTTTTAGTTTATCCACAGTTGTAGAGATACCCTATTCAAATGCGGGAGGGGCATCTCTGAGATCTTCTCCTTCTTCTTCAACATGCTTTATTTCTTCTGTTTCTACATTCATAATAGATGATGAAGCATAATTTCCATATACATAAGAGATGTCAAAATTTGCACATCTTGAAGAAGAAGCTTCCATTTTCGACCCAATTGATGATGAAGGGTCTTATTTGGTTAATAAAGAGAAGATGATGGATTGAGAATCGACATCATCGTTTACCTATGACATTGCTATAACTTTCCCTAGCCTAATTGGTGAATTATAGACTTGCTGGATTTCAGCAGATGAAATGAAGACATCTCCATTTGAGTTTTCATCATTACTTGGTGGATCACCAATTTCCCCCATATTGTCTGGATCGATTGTCGTAATTGACATTATGGATCTTTCCATAATAGTATTTTGATTTTGTTATATCCTATAAATTTAACTGATAGGCAACACATAATCTATACTCACATGTGCTAATGGGTTTACTGGAATCTTTTCCAAACCATACGGAGCATTAACTTTGGTAATCTTCTTTTTTGTGGATTCCTCCTTTTCCTTAATGTGGTAGAATTCTGCCTCAATGTATTGAAATTCACATGTCTTGAATGGGGCCTTATCACTATATAATGTCCCAACATGACCATCGAAACAAAACTTGAGACATTAATGGTATGACGAAGGGATAGCTGCATGCTGATGTAGCCAGGGTCTTCCAAGCAAGATGTTGAAGGCTGAGTCTTGATCCACAACCATGAAATCTGAATTGGACACAAGATCTCTAGACTGAGTTCTGAGTGTAATCTTGTCCAGTGGTTCTTGTTCATTTTTATCATATCCTTTAACATCAAAGTAGAAGAAGATAAATTATTTTCCGTGTGGCCCAATCGACAAAGTGTAGAAATGGGCATGAGGTTGATTCATGAACCATTATCAATGAAAACTCTTCGGATGTCTATTCAATTGACCATTCCAGATAAGTACAAAGGTCTAATATGTCCTTGTCTGATATCATCTTCATCATCATCAGTAAAAGATATTACTGTATGGAATTCTGCAGAATTATTCTCTACATGGTAGACTTCAGCTGCAGTAATTTCAGTTTCAAACTCCTGAGGACTTGACAAATCCTCAATGAGTGCATCCCTAAGATCCTTTGATAAATTCAAGGCATCCAGAATTGATAACTTGGCCGGTACTTGGGCCAGGTGTTTCAATATATCATACTTTTGATCCAAAGGTCTGTGTTTCCTAACAAGAACATGTGGTTTAGCAGGTGCCTTGGAAGTTGATGCTTTGGAATTTAATGCATCTTGTACTGGGATAGGAGTTGGTAATACTCCTGGCTTTTGAATATTAGACCGATTAGGTCTATTTACTTGCTGAGAGGAAGAAGATGGAACCTTCAAACGATCTTCCAGAATAATTGTGCTAGGAATAAGTCTACCATGTGTGGAAGAACTTGCTTGTTCCTATTGAGCTCGTTGAAGGGCTCTACCACGAGTTTCTACTGCATACACAGTTCTAGCTGGGGTAGAATTGTAATAGTGTCCTCCGAAAGATCCACATCTTCCTCTGTATCCTGAGCCTCTGGAACTTCCTCTGATTCCTCTATTTGATATAGGGAATTTGGGCTCATCAAAATCGATATTGCGACTGGAATATGGATTTGTTAATTGAGTCATATTAATAGAACCAAAAATCAACTCTTCATCTGATGAAGACTCTGTCTGATTATCCTGTTTAGGTCTTGCCGTTTGTTGGGGTGGTGCCCATGAATTTGAAGTAGATGGCATGAATTCTGCCAGAGTCAAAAACAACTTAGGCTTTGACACATACTAATCTTTTCTGATTCTTTTTCTTTCATTGAATCATGCCGTTTCTTTGAGGATTTTCCTTTTGATGAAGAGGGTTTTGCTCCGGCATTCATGGTAGAAGGCACAATTGGTTTCATCAATTGCATTTGTAAAATTGCATGAGTTAGGTTGATCATTTTTCTGACCATCCAATCATCATATTTTTGCGCATTTTTTCTTTTGACTTCTTGCCATTTGACTTCCTCCTATGGAACTGTAGCAGTAACACATGCTTTCTGATATGAAGAACCATTTAATTTGACCTGTCCCGAGTCGACCATATTTTGTAAAAGGTCTTTGAAGACAAAACACTCCTGGATGTTATGCCCCAACATTTTATGAAAGGGGAAACAATTGGGACGACCATCATCTCCTTCCTTGTTTGCCCTTTTGGGCCTTGGAAACTAAAACAAATTATTTTCTAGAGCCGAAATGAAGTGACCAGGAACTTGTTCATTTCGGAAAGAGTATGTTTTGATCTTCAGATCCAAAAATTGTTTTCATCTTTGATATCTTTGATCATCTTGACAAAACAGCCTTTGTTGTTGGCACTCAGGAGGTGGATCCCTTCGAGAAGATGAAGGTTTTGAAGTAGAAGCAGGTACAAGTGCTTGTTTAAGCATAAATGTAGCAGTCTCTGGTTTACCCATTCTCCTTCTTGGAGCTGATGGAATTATATAAGCCTTATCCTTAGTCTTTATAAGAGAATCTTCAATCTATTGAGCGATTGATGTAAGGTCTTGAAACCCTCCGGTATATTTCACAGGGATCAACGGCGTGCTTAATTCGTCACGCATATTTTCCACACAGATTGGCAATAGTTTTCCTAAGGGAGTACTAATCTTAGGGAATATGTCAATCCCTTCCAGCGAGCAATGAAATCTAAGACCCTTTCACTCTCACTTTTCTTACAGTTTGTGAGATCAACAACTATTTTCTTTGACAATGTTGATCTTAACTAAAGAAGGGATTTTTGGCGAAGATATTCCAACCCGGTAATTGACCGAGATTGCAAGCTTGTGTACCAGAAAAAATCTGGTCCTTTCAAGGTTCGCACGAATCATCTGAGATTCACTACTTCTTGCTGTTCTGGAGTTCCCATCATAGGATCTCAATAAGACACGTAATGCATCAAATGCTATTTAGGATCTCCTGATCCATTGAAAATAGAGAATATAGGGTTCCCAAAACTTGATGGGGGAAAGATTGAATCTACCCATTCAGGTTAAGCTCTCTTTTCTGGTTGAACCTGTGCATGCTTCCCTTCCATAGTCTCTAACCGAGCTGTTAATGACTCAATGGTAGTTATTAACTTTTGAGAAACATCAGGTCGATCTTGGACTTGGGAAGGTGTAATGACTGGAGCGGGTACTGTAACTGATGGTAGCACTGCCAATTGTCGTTGTACTTGACCAGTATGATTAGACCTGTGATGGTGTTCTGATAAAGGAGGATATTCTTGATCCATCTTAGTAACTGCAACAAACTCCCTTGGATGACTGACTCCAGCACGCTTAGGAGGAAGACTACCTTGAAGTAATTCTGCATTCATCCTCCTCAATTCCTTTATTTCTTCCTCCTATTGTGCAAATCTTTTCTCTAGTGAGAGCGATTGGCCTTCTCCAGATGAAGGGTATGTAACTTGATTCTTTCCTTTCCCTTTGTTAGCTCCCTTTCAGAGAGGTGGAAGTGGGTTACTTGAAGGATTACCTAGATTATGGGTAATCCTTTGATTCCATGTACGCACACCTTCTTCATTTATGTTTGTGCGTACAACTTTTGTAGCAGGAACCTCTTCATCTGAGTCCCATGAGTGTGCCTCATGTTCTAGAGGATCAGAAACAATGACATTAATGACATTAATTGATGAATAACGCATCATATCCCTTCTATCATCATTTTTGTGATACTGTCTTCTTCCATGCCCCTGGTGAGACATTACCTTTTGTTGATTTGATCCCTCAGGAACTTCTTGGTGAACCGTAATTTGGGGAAAATCTCCTGATAATTTGGCTCTTCGTTCCTCTTTTAGATTCTTCCCCAATCGAGAGAAGACCGACTTTCACTGAGGAGAGGATTGATGATTTGAAAAAGTCCCAAGTCTGGTAGAATGGGGTTGTTCCTGCTGCCTTTTCTCAACTCCTCAAATCCTATTTGTTGATTCCAAGGGTTGGGTTAAAAGATTCCCCGGTCTGGAAAGCTAGGGTGGCTCTTGACATGCGATGTCTGAGACTTTCTTAAAAGCTCTCCTGATCTTGCTGACCTTAGTCCGGAAATTAGCTGGATGGATCAATTGATATTCACTTTTATCACCTGGTTCAAAAGACCGTTAGATGATTTATGACACTTCTGTCACTTGATGATGTGCTTTCTCCATAAAAGAGGTATGTTCAATATTCTCTTTGCCTTTATGCAGGAATAATTCAACAACTTGTTCTCTGTATTCTTGATTTTGAGATCAACTATATGAGGCATGTTCTTGAGAAAGGTTTTGATTACAAACAAAACTCATTGACTCTGGCCGGCCACAGGCAATAACATTGCATGAGACCATTTTGGTGGGCTTTGCTGACTGGAGAGTATAGTGAAATGTAGTGCCCCATGAACACCCCATCCTCTAACATGAATACCAGATGGGGGATTGGAAATTAACTGGTGCAATATTCTTAGTGCGCCAAGGCATGAACGTTGAAGGGATCTTTACTGCTTTTCAGCCTTCAGATATTGAGAGAATGATAGAGATGCCAAGTCAATCTGACATTGTAACCCTTATATTATCTTAATATTATTTTCATATTCATCATAATATAATACTTTCTTTTTCAACTGACAAAAATTTTTCCATATGTTAAGACGAATATCATGAATTCCATCTTCCGTCAACATCTCTAGAATGTCATACTAAGAGTTATCCAAAGGCCAAAACATTACTGGCACTTCACCTTTCACCAGTTGTTTTCTCATGTTCAGCATTTCCTCTTTATCATTAAATGATGATTCTTCTACCTGATTTGACCAAAGCTGGTGTTTCCTTGTTGCTTCGTCGGATTAAACAAGATTTGTAGACAAATCATAGATCAAACTAGAAGATGCATGACTTAGGGGTGGCTCGGAGAACGACCTACACCCTGGTCTATCTTCTTGTTGAGAAAGTACTTCACCTGCTAGCGATAAAGCATCATACATGACTGGTTTCGCATTTTCAAGTGCATCAAGATAAGAGGGCTTTCTCGGCACTACATTGTCCACTGGAGCATTTTCCGGGCAATGTGCATCTCTACTGCGAAGAGGACTTTTTCAGTGAAATTCATCATCATGGGGAGGACCATCATGGTGGGTTATAGTAAAAGATGAGATCTCTTACTCCTTTGTCCTCTAGCCACACAAAGGGTTATTGTAGCTCTCATCTGAAGATAAAACTTTAAGAACGACCAAACTGTCATGAAGTAAGCCTTCATGAGGAAGTGTCTGTTGAAGACCATCTGAATTAATGTTCCCACTATTGGGAAATGAGGGAGTAGAATCTTGGATTTCAACAGATAGTTGTCTGAGGGCTTCAAGAACTCCAGCATCGAGTAAGGCCTTATTACAGATTGGCACTTGATCTCTTGACTGTGCTGGGTGGGTCTTCATCCTAGATGCCTTCTTACTCACCTTGGAAACCACTTGTTGATGAAAGTGGCTACTCTGAGAAGGTGTATGTGCCTGATCAAGAGAGATGGTCAGGATAGGCTGACAATCTCTACTCAAATCAGGTTTATGTACCTGACATGGTTGTCTGTATGATAAGGGGGAATATGCTCCACAACCCTCTGGGACTGGAATAGATGTGTGTGTCTGTTTCGGAGTAAACTATTGATTTTTCACTCCACTGGTAGGGATAGATTTACGTGTCTTTCTCTGAGATGCTACTGAAGCTTTTATAATACCTTTCAAAGCATCCAGAATATGAGCAGGGATTTGCTTCTGCTCTTTCACCATTGATAGAATATGCTTGGTGACTTCAGCTTCCAGAATGGGGATATATGTCCATTCTGTGCTTTGAGTAGGTGAGTGTTCCTGCTCTTGTCCTCATTTTCCTGTCAGTGAATCCTGACAGTACTCAAGTGTGGGGGAAGAGAGTTGAGTCTACCTCCTTTTTGTCATCGTAGCTTTTCGACTATATTCTCTGAGTGCTACCATGCGAGACTGTTGGTAGGCTTGATCAATACTAGCAGGTGCATGTTCCTACTGATTGTACTTCACTGAACGTGGTTGACGAGATCCATCATATGTAGTCAGACGATCCTACTGACTAACTGATGACGTATAAACAGGTGTATGTTCCTGCATAGAGTACTCCACCAGAATTGCCTGGCAGGTTGGCGTGATGCTGCCAGAGGAGTCTGCTGGACAGCGGAATTAAAACAGATGGTTGTATGTGCTCTCTCGTTGTTTTCCACTAAGTTAGGTTGGTGGACTTCTTTGGAGATAGCAGAGATGATAACTTGCTCACTGTTGACCGGATTTCGCCTCTAGTGATTCGTCTTCCCTGCTCAGGTTTGAGGAACCTAATCTGAACGACTGGAGTTGATACCCTCATCATGTTGAGGTCACACTGCCGCATGAGTCTGGCGGTGATTGTTGATGGGAGCCCTTGGGAAGGACTCTTGTCTCCTTGAATTAAGGCCCTGAGGGACCTTATCATTCACCTCCTCAGAGTATGGGAGTGAATGGTGATTGTGTTTTGGGGATAACGACCTAAAACGGTTAGAGATGGTAGTTAGCACCACCTTCTTCTTGATCACTGGTTGTCACTGTCCGGACGACCAGGTTGAATTATTGACTTGGAGGTCTTTTCAAGAAGCCTCCAAATTCGGAAGAGTATCGTTTTGACGGTACTCCTTAACCAGAGCATTTGATACCCAGCATTGAATATGCTGAGTCGGTGATGTCTTCCTCAGAGCGGACGATGATCCAACAGAAGTAGCAGCAGTGGCATTCACAGCAGAGGTTTTCACGGCAGACGTATTCACAGATGTGAATTTAATAGAAGCCATTCTAGAAATGTATAAGATCTTGGAAAAGAGTGTCTATTTGATATAACATACATAATCAAGATAAGTCTGGCCACTACATCTTTTGGATGAGAAAATATGTCATTGATTGCATTGTTGGCCCTCTCATTGAGTTTAAATAGGGTCCTAACAAATAAGAAGAGCATAATTTTTACTTGGTTAAGGATTCATATCGGGTTCACCATTTTTTGTTTCCTCTGAAATTGGGGATGACCTCATTGGTTGAAGGTTCAAACATTCTAATCAGTTTCTAACGGTTTTGTTCATAGAACCGGAAACATCCAATGATTCCATATCTATTTGGACCTACTTTCCAAAGGTAGGTGCTCATTAGTTGTGGACTGATGGGGCTTAGGAATTTGCATTGGTCAAGAGGATGGGAGGTCAGACTCATCAAACCTTTTTGAGGGGAATTATTTTCTACTCTGGGACTCTCTTTATAGATTTAAGATATGTTCTTGAATCCTTATTACATTACCATGTATAAAATAATCTTTCCTTTAAATCTGAAAATCAATGATTGATATAAAGAAAATTTAGAGAATATTTTATATGAATTCGAGGTTCTTCATCGATAGAGAGTCATCTGTATTTGTTAGAGATTCTTAGTTGATGTTATCCTTAAATACATAAAAGTCTCTTGGTCATTATGATGACTATACTGGTTTTAAAGCCACTCAATGGGTCACTTGAAGTTTATTATCATTCAGGAGGACATGGATTATTTCAGATTTGGGAGCGTACCCGTTGATGGGATACCTACGTATCCTTGGTTTTGGAAAAGGAATATGAACCCACGTAGTTCGAGTAAGGGAGTGTGATGTTTCTACATGATTGATGCCTCAAAGAAAGATGCCATGATTACTTTTACACTCTAATCTCACGTGAGTCATGCTCGGTGTGAGAAACAAGAGGTATTGGTGAAACCAGACAATTGTGCCATGCAATGATGTGGGGATTATGTATGTATGACTTCCCAAATAGATGAGGATTGAGATTTACTTCAGGGAAGAAATCCATGAACAAGGTCCATAAAGGTATATGTGCTTCATAGATATTTTGATACTCTAATCTTGGGGCTTACTCTTAAGGAAGATTCTCGTGTTATGAGGGGACTTATGATTGGGTTTTACTCTTGAGAAGGAATCCCAGATCAAAAGGAATTATGACTGGTTAAGAGAAATTAAGACTGGGGCTTATTCCTAAGGAGGAGGCCCAGGTTATAGGGGTTTGAAAATTAAGGGACTTGGGGCTTACTCCTTAAGAGGATGCCCATATTTGAGACTGGGGATTATTCCTGAAAAGGAAACCCAGGTTAAAGGAATTAAGGTTTCGGGATTACTCTTGAGGAGGATGCCCAAATTTGGAGAATTATGACTGGGTATTATTCCTGAAAAGGAGGCCCAGGTTAGGGGACTTGGGGCTTACTCCTGAAAATGAGGCCCAAATTAAATAGGAATTGGGGCTTACTACTAAGGAGGATGCCCAAATTAATGAGGATTTGGACTAGGGCTTGCTCCTGAAAAGGAGGCTCAGTTTAAGGATTCTTTCATCTTAAAGGATGAGGTTGAATGAATGAACTCTCTAACATTAGTGACATAAAGATGTAAAAATCACTAAGTTTTGAGAGATGTTCCATGAAGATCCTTTCAGATAAATAAGTAAATCAAATAAACATGCCATAAATGGCTTTGAAGAGTGTCTTGAAGACTGAATCTTGAATAGGAGAGGTGGAATGGAATAAGAGGGGTTAAATGGGTAGGAAGGGCACCCAAAAAGATAGGGGCGCGCAAGTCCTAGCAGGCACGCATGTACTGTGTGGGCGTGCAAGTATTGGTCGCGCAGGTATACCTGTGCGACTCATGGGTACTTGCGCGATCCTTGACCTATAGAGTAATACTTGGGCGATTCTTGACCAAAGCCTTTAGAATCATCCTAAGGTACTTCCAGAAGAGTGGCGCGCAAGTTTCAATGAATAGGTAAGGAGGCGCGCAAGTGTGTTCATTTCCCTTAAGGGAAAAACATTTAGGCGCACATGTGTTAGTGATTTCTAACACTTAGACCTTATTCCTCTTGTTTAGACCTTCTATTCTAGGTAAAGAATTACCTTAGAAGTGTTCGGAAGACTTGAAGAAGAGACTTGGGCATTCAGAGCTTTATATCTGAATTTTGGAAAACATTCCTTCCGAAATGGGGGGCCCACCAGGGGTATTTATAGGATGGAGAGGACCCCGGGCGTTTTTCAAAGAGGGTACGCAAGTCACTTGCACGACCATTAGGCGGCGCGCAAGTATACTTGTGTGATGCATGTGCATTTGAAGCCTTGTTCAGGCCTTTGTCGATTTTTGAAGTTTTCTTCAAAGGATGAATCAATTTGTGCTAATTCATTTCCCTTCCCATTCCTTTAAACAATGTGACTAAAAGGAGCATCAACAATGTAAAAAATAAATACATACTTAAAATGCTAATAATAATAATAAAGGGGTCTTCTCATGTGTCAGGAAGGCCTTACCCCTACACTCGTACCATGATCGCGCGTCGGGCATTGTCAAGCCAAGGATCATTCACTAGCACCACTGTTGCACCACACGTGTCGGGCTCGACTTCATTTATCAGCACAAGAAGCACACGACTTAGGGTGGGCTCGGCCCACATTCCATCAAATAATTATTAAAATGTTAAATAAAATTTTGAGATAAAAATAAAAGTTAAAAACATAAATCACTACGAATTCCGGGTGTGACAATTCTCCCCACCATAACGCTTTCCACCCACGGAAATCCATAACACAATCTAGTTGATCAATCAACACCTAAGAATTCCACATACACACGACCCAACCTCTTAACCCAAGGACATCACACCTGCTACCAGCGGGACTGAACCTCATTGCCCAAAATAAATTACCAATAGAGGGGATGCCTGAACAGGCTCCCCACCATAAGAACTCAACTAGCACTCGATAATGACTTAAGAGAAAACCCAAAGAGACTCATGGGGGGTCTCCCCGCCATAAAGGACTAACCTATTAGCGACCAACCAGAAATCCAACTTAGGATAGAACCGGGCCTTACTCAAGCTATAAAAAGCCCAGAAAAACATTTAAACCACTCACTCATGTCCACAAGGGATAGGAATTTATCTGAAAAGCCTGCGCAAACCAAAACCCTTAACCCATGGACGGGGAGGGAGGACCCAAGGATTTGATCACTAAAACTTGGACGGAAAAACTACTCATGACTCACCACTTAGGGACGGACACAAACAAGGGCCACAACTGATTTACATCGGTGGTCCATGCAAGGCCACAAATCGGTGACTGATATCCCAAAAATGAACCATTATTGACATTGCGTGAGGGATAAGTCTATCACACCTCTTTGCAACAAGATGAAGATTGCAACGATATAGAAACAAGGGCAACAACACCAAAACTATCTCACCACACATTAGAGGCACAACCTTAACCATATTCCTTAAAATTCCACGGGGGTTCCTGACTACGCACAGACTTCACTCCGAGGCCTTTTGGCTGGAGCTCTGATGGATGAAGCATCTCCTACCTCATAGTCAGGTTCTAATAATCCCAACAAGAAACAAACAACTTTTGATATGACAGATGAAAGGACAAGATTTTAAAGATGAAAAAACATACTGGCATTGAAAACCATAGTTCATCAAAAGACCAACAACATCCCATACATGACAAAACCCAAAAAACCATCAGTACAACTGCAATGATAAAATATCACTTACACTAAAAGGAAAATTACACTAGAAACTTTGAACAAAAAACCCAACCACACATTACTTCTGAGAACATCCTCCGCAAAGTTTTCTTGCAACGACCCGACAGAGTCGCCACAAGTGACCCTGGCGTCCATAGGCCTGACAGGGCTTCGGAGCACTTGGGCACGAAGGCTTCTTGTGACCTATCCTGCCACACTGATAACACATGAGGATCTCTCGCTCTGAAGAGTTTGATGATAGATCCCGGGGCCTCTTGATTCCACAACCTTCTCCATCGCCATTCGATCGCTTACTCATATTTTTATTGGAATTCTCCCCACTACTCATAAGAATTAGAGGGAGGACCACTTCGAGCACTCCCACCATCATGGCATCGACATGAAAAGCGTGTTTCGCCACATCAGCAAATGAGGTCAGGTTGGACAGTGACACTTTCTACTACAGATCAGGGTGGAGACCCGCCTCAAAGCATTGAGCATTCATGGAATTGTCTGTGGCATACCCTGAATCATAAGGGACTAGCTCCACAAAGTGCTGGAAATATTCCAACACAGATCTGTCACTTTTCTGCAAACAACACATCACTATCCTCTTTCTCACTCTTCCGTCTTTAGATAAATACTAACAAATGAATGAATCCTTGAACAACTAACAAGTAACCTCTTGACGGGACTTGTTCCAAGACACCGACTTCCACCACATCCATGGTAAAACCTCAAGCATGAAGGTTGCAAACTTGACATTCAATGACTTGGGAAAATCAATGAGGTCAAAGTCCCTTTCAATCTTTCGCATCCTCTCCTCTACTACGAAAGGGTGTGCTTGACTATAAAAGAGAGGTGGATCTAGCTTCCTAAACTCAACCCTAAAATCCTTAGGTTGATCAACCGTACTACGATCACCCATTGAATCTTTAGGGGGATAACTGTTGGACAAGAAAAGTCAAGAACCCAATCAAGACCAACTCAATGAGTGAATAAAAACCTCAAAATCAAACACTACATAGGTGATAAGCTCAAAACACAAGAAAACAAGTTATCATAACATCAAAACTTTTCTCGTTGAAAACATCTTTAATTTAAGATGAGCTTGGTGGGTTAAACACTCTCCATTGGTATTCTTTAGAGTCTCACTCACATGCATGTATTCATGTCACCCCGGGCATCCATCCGCCATACCAGAAATCCACGCATAATCCAACATACTGCTATGCATGTGAGCACCCCAAGGAACACCAAGGACAAAAAAAGGTAGCTTCATTTTCCAAAAACAAATCATTCATACCACTTCATTAAAAAACAGGAAATTAAACATGTCCTTTCAAACAACCAGTTTTTTTTAAAAACCCATTTTTTCAAATTAGAACCACTCTCATAAGTCACCAGAGACCCAAAGCATCTCAAACATGGAACTAGTGATGGTGGGTGACTTGACCATATGGTTGGCGGCCATATTCCAAACACGTCACCGACACAGAGAGTCTTTTTGGACCATGCCCCTAGCTCCGCATGGCTTGCCAGACCGTGCAGCTTAGGAGGACTATTAGCCCAAATCCCTTTTTCATACCCCAATCACAAAACATTTCCATAAAAACCCAAATGAACAAATTAAATGGGACTTCCCATAGAAACCTAAGGATCAGAACGAGCAAGAGTTCACAACACTCTTCCCGCTCCTACCCCTCAACTCCCGAAAATCCTACTTCATCTACCTTGACGTCCCAAATAACAAAGGGTGCTCTGAAAAGCGAGGTCCTCTAAGATCTAACCCCCTTTGATACCATTTTTTCATGAACCAACCTAGGTCAACCCTGAACCGGTCACCCGAGCTGGTCCGCTACAGGGCCCAAGAGGTGTTCCTGATCCTCTCGTGATGGCGACGAGCACCAGGGCATCAATATAGGCTGTGGGAATGATTTCACTCAATATAAATAAATAAAACACCAGAAATAATACAGTGCAGCACAGAACAAATAAACCAAATAAAGTGACTAAACAGGAACTGGAGAAAAATAAAACTGACTAAACATGACGTCTGAACTAACTCGGTGCGACCTCACGGGTCTCTCTCCGACTCAACGATCAAGCGCCGCCCTAGGCGAGCGCACTCAAGCTATACCCTACAAAAACACTAAAAATAGAAAATAACTATAGGCGTGAGTATTAAAACTCAATAGGCTAGCCCGATATCTATTACCAATGCACTACCTTTAAAATAAAAGAAACATCATTTCAAGTTTGAACTACAATTTATAAAAGTATGTTTTTATAAGTATTTACTTAAAAACAAAGTAGGAACCGTTACCCATAACCATTTCCAAATTTGGGTTCATTTAATTAGTGTCAATGGCTTTTTAGAAAGGGAAATTGATGTTTATATTTTCAAATTCATACAAAAGGGATTAAACACATTCATTTGAAATACACTTCTTAGAAACCTAATAAAAAGAAATTTACCACTTTCCAAGGAAACCAATACACGAGAAATGCACAAAGTAAACCACGCAACAAGGGAAATGTTGGTATACATATGAGCATCATAATCACTACTCCAAGCAACAAAAGTCTAATAGACATGGTCGAACCTAGGAGATCGAGAATAAACTAGAAGACACCAATACATGAGAAATCATCCTTGTTGACATGTCACGATGAAATCAAAACGCACAATACGCTTGACCATCCTCTCTCAGGCAGGTCGAGGGCAAATCCCATAGTAATAAACCCAATATATCCACCTACTATGGGCCACTGTTCAGTACCATAATCTTCCAGTGCAACAATCATTCTTAGAATATTCTCTTAATATGCCAGATTCCCATGTCTCAAGTGTTTGGAAAGTGGGTGAGCCAACCGATGCCAACCAAGAATCCAATCATATATATTTATATATATAAAGAACTATAGGCATCACCCCGAGCCACTCCATGGGACAACCTCTTTCCTTTAAACCACTCAAGTAACCAGGAGCCTCTAAATGAGGCCTCCCAAACAATCAAATGCAACCAAGGCACTAGAGTTATCCTAGGAGGGTTTTTATTAAAACTTTTTCATCATTTTCTATAAAGTTCCAAATGGGCATTAAACACATTTCACAACCACCACTAAAAAAATAAAACTTCTTTAGAAGACCAAAACCAGTTTGAAACCATTTAAGGAGCCCCAAAACACTAGTTCACAGGCTGACAATATTTTTATAAAACCAAACCAAAACATTTTATTTTTTCCAAATGAACCGTAAGAGCCAACCAAGAAATTTCTCAAAACAACCAAAGTACTTGTTCACTCTTCAAAAGAAATAATTTATCAACAAACCAAAACTAAATTTTATATTCCATGAATTATGTTTAAAATCCAAACTGGCATTCCTTCACTATTGGGTGTCTGCTCATCAAGAAAATATTTCAAGTGTCCTGTATAAAATTAATGGCTCTTTTTACACCAAATAATCATTTAAAAATAAATTTTCTTATATCATCTAACATTTATTAAAATTTATAAAATATTTAATTTGAAGAAATAGTGTGTTCAAATAGTAGAAAATAATGTAACTTTAATTTTAAAAAGAAGTTCAATGGGAACCTACCTCGAGATTAAGCCGCAACGATGAAGTAAGCTCGGAAACAAGGCACAGTGATGGCGCTCACTAGGAAAAGAGGTGCGGCGATGGCGCTCACTCAGAAATGAGGCGCGGTGATGACGCTCACTCCAAAACGCCCCGCGCGAGCACTAAAAAGTCAAACCAACCCAAATAATATCTAATTAATACAAATTCAAATCAAACCAAGGCATATATATATCAAACATAAATATCAAACGGGGCATAAAGAAAAATGGAATACCAACGGTGGGTCGCAACTGGAAACAGATCGTGGGAAGGCGTCACGCTAGAACAACGGAAGGTGCATGTGAGGCTGGACATGGTCTGACCAGGGGTGCGGCAAGGGCTGTCGGACAGTGGCAGTGCGAGGTGTCCAGTGGGTTGGATGAGGGTGATCTGAATGGTATTTGGGGCACTGATCAGGGTGCGGGGCGGTCGGCGGGCAGCGGGTGAGTAGGAGGGATGCACGGGCTGGCCAGGGTGCGCGAGCTGAAGGAGGAGAGGCATCGGGGCCTATGCTGAAGGAGGCTGGTGGCGTGCGGAGAAGAGGACAGGCTAGGGTAGTAGAGAAGAGTGTGTGTCGGCCGCTCAGCTGTTGTGCGGCAAGGATGGGGGTGGTCGCTTCTAAATGCGGGAGTAGGAGAAGATAAGGGTCGGGCTGAGTTGAGACATGATGCAAAGGGAAAAGAGAGATGACGACCGAGCAACGGGTGTGTGCACTGAGGGAGGGAGGACGCACTGCATGCAGGGGCACCGACGACGGGCTTCTGTGCGAGGCAGATCCGGAGCGGCTGGCGAGGGGGTGTGTGCCACTGGAGGTGGCTCTACCGTTGGGAGTAGGAGCCGCGTCGGGGAAGCTGTAAGGACTACAGGAGTCGGCCGACACAACTGGAGGAGAGAAGAGCAATGTGCGGCGTCGGTTGCCTGGAGAAGTAGGGAGAGGGAGGTGTGCTGCTGGGTAAGAGTGGGAGTGGTGGCTGCTAGGGTTCGACGCAAGACAACAAGGGGGGAAAGATGCAAAAATAGTGTATTGTTGTGAGGGAGGGAGAAAAATAGGAAAATAAACATAAAAATAAATGGAAATGACATGATAGAATAAATAATAATGAATAGATAAAAAAAGAATAAATAGAAACCAAAAAAGAATAATTAACCAATCTAAAAAATATATACTAAATAAATTTGATAATTTATATTATCATAGAGATTGACAATAAGAAAATGTCACTATTGATGTAAAAAATAAATACATGTTTAAAATGCTAATAACAATAAAAAAAGGTCCACTCATGTGTTGGGCAGGCCACACCACTTTGCTTGTTCCCTGCCCGCGTGTCAGGCATTATCAATCCAAGGATCATTCACTAGCACCACTGGTGCACCACACTTGTCGGGCTCAACTTCATTTATCGGTGCAAGAAGCGCACGACTCAAGGCGGGCTCAGGCCACATTCCAGCAAACAATTATTAAAATGTTAACTAAAATTATGAGATAAAAATAAAAGTTAAAAACATACCTCACTATGAATTCCAGGTGTGATAGATATGTAATTATAAAATAACAAAATGAGTCCTTCAATAATATACCTCTTTACAAAACAACCTTTTATGGAACTTTGATTTTAAAATGCCCTTTCAAAATCATTATATACTGTTCAATAGGATATGTTCCTCTATAATGTATAAGATCAAATAGTAATATCTATTTCATCAAGTGGACCATTAAATTAATTAATTAGGGTGTATAAATAATCTCAAATTCAAATATATTTTAAAAACATTCCTTTCCAATGTTATAAACTTTATTGAGTCTAATAAAATATTAAGTATATAGATTTTAAAATAAGAAAATCTTAGTTATTAATATTAGAAATTTTTGGACAATGTAATATAGATCTTTCAACATTAAATAATTTATAAAAATATTATAATAATATGTTTTTAATCCATTTAGCTTCAATTCATTCATCGATATAATATTCTTGATATTTTATGAGTACATTTCTTAAACCATTATACCATTTAGAAAGATAAAAAATTGAAATATATCTTTCTTAAAAAGTGTGTGATGCATTAGAGGAATAAAATTCAATATTTCATACTTTATAAGAACCAAAACTTACCTTATCTATATATCCGTCATGAGTAATATATTCTTGAGTTCACATTTTGTTTTTTATGGTTCATTTTGTAACATGAAAATGACATTATCACATAAATGTTTTTTCAATATGCATGGAATCCTAATAATTTATAACCAACAAAAAATCCAATACAATAATTAAAAGGAAACAGATAAGTTTTTATATCATATTCTAATAATATTTTCTAAGAAAAAGATTATTAATAATAGTGAAAATATCTGTTAAATCTTTATAATGATTTTTCTTCTGTTAGTGGAGAAGGTTTTGTAACTTCTCATGAATTCTAATCAAATGATTCTTTCTAAGAATAATATTTATATGGAATTATTAAAAATTTCAAATAAGCTACAGACTTTGTCTTCATCTAATGATTTAACCTAATTGAGTTTTCACCTTCTACACAAATGGGACACCATAAATATCAATTAATTTTATACTTTATAAAATATTCCATAACTAGTAAAATCATTTATCATCCTCAATAACATGGAGTTTAATGTGTATTCTTCATTTCCATGAGAACCATATAGTATAACACCCATATCCCATATCAGTTTCATATCATAAATAAATGTATCTAAATAAACATCAATATATTCACCAGTTTATTTTAGTCCGGAAATAAGCAAATACATCATAATGTACTAGTGCTTAAATCATAAAAATGGTGGGAAGTTATATTTTAAAAAATAATTGGTCTTGTAAAAAGATTGAACCTTTATACACTAGAATGATTCATGTCATATATTGATAATGTAAGACAAATAATACATACATAGTTCCAAATTCAAGATAATCATGATCAATTTTCTTCCACTGGAAAATATTAAATGGTTGAAGAAAATTTCCATTTTAAATTACTTAATATACATGAAATGTTAATATAATTGTGGTTTCCTAACTTTTATATAGTCATCTAGACCGTTATATTATTGGAAATTACCATACAATTTTTTAAGGAATTGATTCAATTTTTTTTATCAATATGATACACACTTGATGCATTGATACTTTATCATTAATAAAAACATATAAAACCATTTAGACATGGATGAATTCATTTAGTGATCATACCCACTGAAAATAAAATTTTATTATCATCATATGTTCTATAAGGAATATCAGAAAATTTTGGTAACATATTATTTTAGATAAAATGTAGTTCTATGAAGATTGTTTCACTCCATCCATTTCCACTTTCCAAATATTATAGTTTTAATTTAGAAAATAATTACTTGTATTTAGAAGAACTAGAATATATTATTTGTCATTACCTCATTCTTTAACTTGTCAAAAAATTTCATATTCTCACAAAGGTCATCTTTGTCCATCTTTTTCTCTGTAATATAATTTTCATCATCATTTTCAGTTGAATTCATACCATATTATCTGTATTCTGTATTATTATTCCTGTCACATGCTACATTAAATTATTCCCTATGTTTATTCTAATATTTATAACTTCAATCCATTCTATGAAAAATAAAGTGTTCTTCCAACTCATATGAAGAAATCCATCTTGAATAAAAACAATATAAACATAGATAAATAATTTGAGAATTGTAATTAGTATGATCTCTTGTAAACATGATGAACTATTTAACACCATCCTCATAATATTTGGACATATGATTGAAATTTGTCCATTTTCGTTATGTATTCACCCTATTTTCTTCAAATTTATTTATATTTAACAAAAAATAATAAATTTGAGCATATAATGTATCATTCATTACATTCATAATTTATAAAAAGTGTAAATTCCAAATATATACTTATAAATTATAATACATACATGTATAAAGTATATAAAAATAGATATAAATCTTATGTTTTATAATACATTGGTAAATATATAAATATAATATAATAAATATATATAAATATAATTTATAAAATATAAATTTATATAGATATATCCACAATTTAGAAATTTATTTGTAAATATATAATTGTGTGTGGGTGTGTGTGTTCTTTTAAAAGAAATTTTCCATTACATCCATTACCCATGGAATTAACCCAGTTCCTATGAAAGTTGACAATGTATAATACTTGCAGTCAAAGACAATATCCTAGAGGTATGTGTATGATAGCTATTCAATACAAATGGTCCCAACTAAAAGTTCACACATGGAATAGTGTGCACGTTTTAACCCTTTAAAAATATATTTATAATGTATATACGTATATACAATATAGAAATAATACATATAAATTTAAATAATATACTTATAATTTTTTATATATGTTTGTATTTATATATGAATATATAAATATCTATATGAATACAAACACATACATATTCATAAAAAAAATTAAACACACTAAATTATATATGTGTGTGTGTGGGTGTTATGTAAATAGATATAAAAATATCTATAAGTAATAATGTATATACATATATAAATATATATGTGTATATAGATAAGAATATATTCTGACTATATGTACTCACATAGATGATCAAACACAAAGAACAATCAAAACTACACCCAAAAAATATTTGATAAATTAAGATTTTATTAAAACTAAGTTTTCAATAACATAACATCGGTTTTAGAATCCTATTCATCCAAAATTTTGAAGAAGAAATCCACCAAGGATCAGCTTCTATGATGGATTTAAAAAATAAGGTCAAGTATTTTAGTGGCTAATAATTTTAAAAAAAGATATAAATACCATTATTAGTGATACAAATGTTAGCACATATAATGTAACCTTTTATCATCTTTGAATTTAACATTGACAATGTCTAGGTTTTATCTATACTAATCTCGACACTAATAAATCCCAATTTAATAAAAAAAATCAATTCTTGGGTATGTAGTGGCGCTTGAAAGACATTTCTCTATCCAATGATTAAGCCATTTTTTCGATCAACAAAGTAATATCATCTAGAAATATGATGAGTTTTCATTTTATTAATTTATAATATTCAAATATATTTTTATTTTTCTATTTACTTTTATATAAATTTTTATATATTTATATAAAAATATATTTGTTTGTAAATGGTCATATTAAATATATTAAAATAAAATTATATATATTTTTACACTAAATAAATATTATTAATTATATTTAAAATATGTATATGTTATTAATTATATATAAAAACATTAATAATTATTAATTATATTTCAATGTGATTAATTATATTTTAAAAGTATTATTAATAATATAAGTATATAATAAAATTTAAAAATAGTAGTAATTTTATTTCAATGAAAATTATTTTCCAAAAATTAATAATTATATAAATATATATAATATTAATTATATATAAAAATTATTTGTAATTGTTATTTATATTTAAATATTATTAATTATAGTATCAAAATATTATTTTTTATATAAATTAATGAATACTTTTTACAATAAATTCATAAAAATATATTTAAATACATTAATAAATGCATTTAAATGTAAATAACTAATTAAATATAAATATTAAATTTACTCTCAATTGTGTTTAAACAAATACTATTCAATATTATTTATATTAGAATTTTTATTATTTTGAATATAATTATAATTTACTTACATAATATTTATTATTAATATATGTACAATATTATTATTAATTTATTATGTTTTTGGCAGTTAAAAATAATATAAACAACAGACACACCCCTAAGCTAGTAAGGACATGACACACCCCCCTCCAAAGGTTAAGCCACTCCATAGCTGGATCATTATGATTTTATTTTCCAAATTCCTTATGACATAAAATCTATAACATGGCTCGAAGACCCTATTTCCCTAACTCAAAATCCATCTATCTGTGCCATGTATTTTTTCATCATACACATTAGTGTGCACCCTTGCATTTGTCATCACCTATATCCTCAACAATGTCAATACATGAATCATCATCCATAAATGACCCAAAAATCAACCCAAGGGGGTGTCCAGATTTGAACCCTAGTCAAATACAGAATTATATGGTGACATTACCACTAGGTAAAGCCTCTAACTTTTGAATAAAGTATTGGTTTATGAGTTATTATCAGGTGAAACACCATATATTTTCTAGGCCCCACCCAATACAAGTGTTTTCCCCCCTAATTAAATTCAAACATGGAAACACTCAAACCAATACCAATTATATTGCCAGGGAGTGGCTGTCTTACATGTTACCACTTAACCAAACCCCAGTCAGAAAAAATATTATTATTAATATTAAATTTTAATGATATTAATTATTAATTAAAATTAATGAAATATATATAATAATACTTAATATATAAAAAATATCAATTATGAAAATATATAAAATTTTAAAGTTCAATTTATTAATTAATTTATAAATCAATGTTACTTATATTTCATTAAAATTAAAATATATATGTTCTGGTTCTAATGAAAACACTAATAAAAAATTAATTTTAAAAGCACAAAAAGAAGTGTCAATAAATATTGACTTTTTTCAACACTAGGTTTTAGAACTGATAAAAGTCACCTTTATCAGTGCTAAACAAAATCAATAATAAAATACAACACTTTTTTCACCATTTTTATAGTATTTTAATAGGTAAATTTAACATGGTATGTGTACTTAACTTTGGATAAATTGATGCTTCTACAAAAATCCTGATAAAAATAATTAATTCCTTTTAATTCATTTCAATAAACTCGGATTTAATCATATCTTTTAAAAAATGAAAAATATATGTAAACATTAGTTCTTCCTTGAGATAATGATAATTCTTTCTAATATACTAGAATAATTTCTTGGATATATGATTCATTTAAAATTTCCCCTCTATATGTGAATTACATTCATTTTGTACCTAAATTTATTCGTAATAAATATTATTTTTCATATTATTAATGATAAAGAATGAATTAATTGTGAAGGAATTTGTTGTGACAACATTTTAAATATCTTCAAATGTTTTTTATTTAATATTAGTTATTTTATTTCTTATTTCTAGATTTAATTTTTTTTATTGTATAATTGTTCTATTTTTTATTATCATATTTAACATCCATTTTTGTAATGTTAAATGTTATTCTTTATATTTTTCCTTTTAAAAATGGATATGGTATTGAATAAATTTAATTATTCCATATTTAATATTTAAATAATTTTTTATCTTTATATAATTTAATATTAATTTTTTATTTATATAATGTATATATATAATTTATCATGTAATGTTTTATAAATAAATTAATAATTTTTTAATAATTATTGAATTATGATTAATATATTCTGATGACATAAATAATTTTTATTTATTTATATTATTGTAATTATAACTTGAAATAAAAAATTTTATTTATTTTATGTATTGTATTTATTGTAATAATTTTTTATATTTTGATTTGTATACAAATTTTTTCATTAAGTCTAAATTTTCTTAATCTTCATAGATATTTAATATTATTTTTAAATGAAGATATTTGTTTGTTAAAAAAATCTATAGGTAATGAAATTAATGATGTTTGAATATTTCTACTACCTCATTTTATAAATTTCACTTCATGATATGATAACTCTTTTTATAAAGTCTTTAATCACTTATACATTTTTTTATAATTGAATAAAAAATATTATAAAATTTCATTGTAAAATTTTTTAATATAGAAGAAAATAATTTTTATCATTGAATGATTTATTAATAGATCATTGTTTGATGTTCATTTTAAAAAAACACATTTGTGTATTAAGAAATAGTTTGATTCATTAATGTGTTCATTATCTTAATTTCCCACTTTAGTTGAATTGATTCTTAAACCAAAAAAAATTAAAGGATTTTATCCAACTAAATAAAACTAATATTGATATATTTAATAATTAAATTTTTGAATTGTTTTCTAAATAATGAAAAATATAAATTTAGAATAATGTAAAAATTATAAAACAACCTTGAACTGATTTCTTCTCATCCATTCAATTTTGTGTTATATTAATACTTTTGATTGTGTGTTTCTCAATGTGTTATGATTTTGTGTGTTGATAGTAGTATTTTTATTATAAAATAAGTATTATTCATCATGAAAAATAATTCAATTTCATTTATGGTTAAATTTTATTAGTATTATTTTTTAGAATAATAAAATCCCAATAACATAATATCTTTCTTTGTGGTAAGATCCTTCAAAATTTTACTTATTAAATTGAGTTTAGATTTTTAAATTCCAATATTCACAAGTTACTATGATCCTAGAGTTTCATAATTTAGCCGGATTTCTATGGAAAATAATTATATTTTAATTGGAACGTTTTTTATCATATTCTTTAATATGATGACAAATATTTCAAAAAATGAAATAAAAATAAAGAAGATATAAATTCACTATGAATTCCACCTATTATTAAATTTTATTTTCATGTATGATTAAAATATAAGAATTTTAGATAAATAATAACATGGTTTACTAAATAAAATGAGGACATTTTATCTGCTGAATGGGAGTATATCAATGAATTGTTAATTTAATGTTTAAGTCATAAGATTCCATTAAGTTTTCTTATTCGTTATTTTGATGAGGATATTTTATCTAATAGTGAACATGTTTTGGATAAATAATATAGTGTATTTTATTGATGTGGATCTAATTATTATCTTAGAAATATTTTTTTGTGATGTAAATAATAAAAACAATAAATGCTTTTGTATATTAGAATTTAGAAATTATTAGATCAACAATAGTTATTGATGATAGATTTGGGGGGGGGGGGGGGTTAGACAATGATTCATTAAAACTAAATACTAATATCAATAATGAACCAAAAATAACACATCTTTCATGGAATTGGGGTGATGTTCAAGGAGTTATGAATTTAATTAAATAATTATCTTTTTAATATCAACAAGTTTCTCTAGATCAACATGTTTTTTAGAGTTGTAGCATTTAAAACAACAATTAATAAAATATTATACCATTTTAAAGTATGATGGATAATTTTAAGACTTAAATTTACTATCTCATAAAATAATATGACGTAAATAAAATCAATCTTCATAATTTTTTTAATCAAAAAAATTACTTGAAACATGTTGATTCGAATGAAACCATAATTTTGTAACTCACTGCTTATGTTTGATGAGAATTATTGATTTAATTTTAACACATCCTCATGTAATTGTTTTCATTGATATATTGGAGGTTTTTTAATGAAACCCTTTGTGTAACACCATAATATTTTATAATTTATGTTCTTTTAAGTGATATATTAGTTTTCGTGTGGTATGAATAACACTGAACATTATGTGATTTGTAATATACAATAAAAATATCATTATTTAAATATGACTATTATAACAAATTAAAAAATTAATAATATAAATTTTAATAACCTCATTATTAAACATATAAATAAATGTATTATATAATTCGAATTTATTGATTAATTAATAATAAATAAAGTACTAAATTTTCAGTAAAGAAACATAATGCTTCAAAAAAATCCAATTGATTCATGGAAATTATAATAAATTTATATCATTTTTAGAAATTCTATTTGAAAAAAAATTATATGTTTTAAATCAAGTTTTCAATATTAACATATATTTAATTTTACAAAATTTTCTAAAAAAATCATTTTTGGATGAATATTAGAAAATAACGATTTTTAAGAAAACAACCTATTCATTTTAGGTATTTTTAAACTATAATTTTGTTTTGGATATGTATTAAAATTATATTAGATAATTTTAATTATAAATAATATAATTAAGTTCTTTGGAATCAAAATTATATTCTATTTTTGTATAAAAAAAATTATACTTAAGAGGAATTTTTCTAGAAAACTATTTTTCATCATGTTATGAGGGTTTGTTTTTAAATTAATTTCTTCCAATTGTAAAAATTATAGTTGGAAAAATTGAATCCATATTTTTAATCATCTTATGAAAATTTGGTAATGAGGATACCTTTTTTGTTATTATGAATAGTTTATTTGGTAAAAAAAATAATTACCATGGTAAGAGTTAAAACTGTTTTAAAGGGTTAAAACTACAATGAAAAGGTTTTAAATGAACTAAGACTTATCTATATCCAATTTAATGGTAATATTTAGACCATATAACATCACCCCTTTTATGACAAGTGATTTTAAAGCCATCGAGATTAACTAAGCATAAATATATTTTAATCTTTTGAAAAATTCCCTGTGTAACCTCTTCATCACCTATAGAAGGACACCACATATACTCCCTTATCTGTACATCAATAGCATTTTATATCATCCAACAACAAAATAATTCCTTTCCTAAAATAATTCAAAATTTCTTATATGTTAGGGTATGATCATAATACCATCCTAAGAGAGATTTCATTTTAAACCTAAGGAGGTTGTCCAAAGAAGCGGTATAATTCTTAACTGAGTGTTTTCTTTTTTATTTATCCTTTTACATCCTTCAAAACTCTACTAACTATTGTGGTATAATAAAATAATTATGTACTATATAATTAAATTTTATTATGTTTTTGGAATAAAACTTGTTCATGTACTTATCTATCAAATGGAAAAAAAATATTTCATTCCTACATGTGGACTACAACATCCTGGTGACGATGAATTTCATTTCTCATCACACCCTCTTATAGATAGTCATAATGATAGATCCAAATGATATAACATGCTATGTATTATATAAATTTTATATTTTAAATGGTAAATAAATATTATAATTATTTATTCCCAACTCAATGAAAAATAAAAAGACATCGCTCATGTGGACCACCGCCTCGCAAACTGATATATTTATTTTTTATCACAACCTCACTTGACTGGTATATATATCTATATTTAAAATAAATAATATTATACTTATAATTTAATTATAATTTTCTAATGATAAAATAATAATTACCTTCTTTCCATCATGTTTTTGGAAAAATGGAAACAGTACTCATGTGTACATAGGTACCAACATATTCATGTTGTAATATAATTAATTTTTCAAAAACACCATACATAATTATTTAAAAAATTATAATTAATGTATATAATAAGATTAATAGTATTTATCCGATATAATCATGATCGATTTCACCATAGTTAACCTAGAAAAGTCATTTTGGACTTATAAACCAAACATTCTCAAAACATCCAATGTAAACTTAATCAATTGAGTGATTAAGTATGAAATTATAATAAGTGAAATAAAATCGATAATAAAATTATAATGAACTTGAAAAATATTATTATGAATGTAAAAAATTAACATAACTTTATTATTAAAGGGGATAAAGAGCATACATGAAAATTTAGACTCTAGGTAAGGGATATCCAATCATAAAACCTAATATTAAAATGTTTTAAATATTTCTTTAAAATAGCTTTCATCCATGTCAATATTATTTTATGGATGTGTAAATATTAAAATAAATGAATTAGAAAGTTAATTTTACATATAATTTAAATTTTTTATATAGGTATTCTATTGTTATCTATTTTCATATTTCTTACTTACAGAATTATTTAATTTCATTTCAAAGTATAAATAGAATTTTTTATGTATATGAAATCAATCGATTTTCCCACTACCAAAAACATTATTTCATATTTGGATTCCGTCAAAGTCTTCCATGTTTCATTTAAATAAGGTTCCTTCTTCCCTTTTTTCTAGGTATTTCAGTTTTGAAAATGGGGATTTAAAGGAAAGGTATATATCAATTACCAAAAATGTTTTTCTTATGGATTAAAAAGTATATTTTTATGAGTTTGAAGATGGACTATCAAAATTTTATAAGTTTCATGTATGTTTTATCCATTTTAAATAGTTTATGATGATCACAGATCCTGATATAATTCTCTAAATCTTTGGGTACTAATTATGATATCGGCATAATTATGTTTTAATTAACCATGTTTATTATTGCATTCATATGGGTTTATGAATATTATGTAACAAGGCACCAACATAACTTTTCTATACTGAAAATGAGGTTTTTTATAGAAATTGTTTTATTTCATAAGTTAACCTATTTATTTTTTTGTTTTAAGGAATGATTATTCCATTTTGCGTGTAAAATGTATGTTTTTTTATAAAATGTATTTCATGGGTTCTCATGTTTTCTAAGAAACCCTCATGATTATGATTTTACCTTTATGTTTTATTAAAAAGTGTATAATGAAAAAATATGGGCTGCAGAGATGGTTTTATGTATAAGTAAAATATTATTTGATCTCAAAGTTTATTATTTTAAAGGAAAACTGCTTAATATTATCTCATAGTTTTGAAATGGACAAACATGTTTCTTTTCTTTTTTGTATTTGTCCCTTACTGAGAATTTTTTTTATAATCCCACATTTTCAACTAATTTTTCTAAGGGATTAAATATGTGTAGAAATTTTAACAATTTTAGAGTTTTAGAAATTTCATTCACCTTGAATAAAGAAAGTTTTTCTTTATAAAGACCATGTTTTGTAGGAAAATTGATATTGAGTAGAAATTTCCACTTTTTTCTGTAAGTGTTTATCTCAATTACAAAAAATTCTGAACTGAAAAGGGTATTAAAGAATTAAATAAAATGAATTATTGTTTAAAAATTAATTATAAGTTGTATAATTATCAGGTTGTTATATTTGGTATTAGATAATGAGTTTAGATAACTTTATAGTGCTGGATGTTGCTAAAAGATTTAGAAAAAAATAATGGTTTATATATTTTTTAGGATTATAAGTTAAAAGTATTGTACAACCATAAAGGTCAGTATTCTAATATTAATTATTATTATTTTGGGATTAGTTTAAGAATTACTAGAGAAAAAATCATAAGGAAAACAGGTTTTCACCTATGGTGAATCAGAAGTGTCCTAGACTAAAGGAAGGGATTGACAGAGTATGTTATTCACAGTTAAATTTATTTAGTTTTTCAATTTTATTAATTTAATGAAATTATTTTTTTATTTACTCACAAATTTATTTCAATGGATTAAAAACAATTATTCATGGTAGATGAGTAGAAAAAAACACAATCCTATTTTCTCTTCCAGAGGATCTATTTGCAATTATAATTACAAAAACATACTTATGTGATTTAAAAACATTATCTATTATTCAAGTTACCTAAAAACACTTTATAATTTATTTTAATCCTATTATATAATTTTATATTAGAATGTAAATTGGGATACATTTGACCATGTTTTAAAAGGAAAATATCTTAGCATACCCATTTTGGAAAATACCATAAGGGAAATTATTATGTTTTTTTAATGGATAAATCTAAAAAGGGATTTTAAGCTTTCTAATCGACTATAAAGGATAGTGAAATTTAATAATATTATATCATTATCTTATTATATGATTTTTTTAATTTTTATAAACACCACCCCTTATTTGAAAAATTCTAGTCAAACAATATCTGAATTCAGTATGGGAAACATGATTGAGATGATGTACCAAAGATATATATTTAAATAATGAGATTGTTTTAAAATTTAAATAACTGTCAACATCTATATAAATCAATATTTAATGATTTTGATAAAGTAAGAAGAGAAACTTGTAAACTTTTAGTGAAATTTTGATAATGTATAGACTCAACCTGGTAGATCTTGTTGAATTCATGTTTATTAATTTTATTAAAATGAATAGGGATATATATGTCAAAGTTATGAGTTATTTATGTTTAAATTTTGAAATATTAATAGATTGATATTTGTGAATCTTAAGATGTTATTCCTATTATCTATTATTGGAAGGAAGTTTAATGGAATGACATGGAAAATTTTTGTTAAAGGATTGTGAAGAAAATTGAATCATTGATGTATATATATATATGATTTCGAGACTTTTATGTAGTGGTATTTTATATAATTATTTATAAATTTAACTATGGTCATAAGTTTAAATGCATTAATACCATTTTTATGTTTAATGTGATGGGGGTACTTTGGGATACATTTATTATGTTTTAATAGATGTTTATGCTATATATAATCCCTAAGATTCATGTAGAGACCCGAAGCTTATCGTACATGGACATTACATTACTTTTGCGGAATACTTAGTACATAACAAAAACACACACACAAGGATCGTAATAGTTTAGTGTCTTTGGAAACTCGGAACGTAATCTTCTAAACGTGGTGAAAGATTTTCAATATCTCCCATAAAGATCTTCCCCCTTTTTTTTACCTAAAACCTTTCTTTATATCCTGGGGAAAGAAAAACAAAAAAGGGTGAGCTCAAATGCTCAGTAAGGGTAAACAAAAGAAATATCAATCACATCATATACATAAGAACGTAGCTTTTGGAAATCTTAACCTGCAAAAGAGCTCATAATATCATAACATGGGATAAATCATAGAAGTGAAAATGAGATCCCCATAATCATAACATAAAACTTGAAACTTTGTGGCATGCACACATAATCATGGAAAATCATTTCTTGTTAGTCATGACTCATTGCCAAGACTATCTTAGTGGACAAAGTCCCTTTCTGAACCGAGTTCACTCCTCGTTTCAGTCCTGTATCACTGAACCGAAATAACCTTCCGTTCCAGCCATGTCTATCTCATGAGATATAAAGTCTTTACCCAATGCATTGGAGGGAGATATAGGTCCCACCCATCTTATAATGAATCCTTTCTTATGTGTGCCACATAATCATAAAACATACATCATTGCATAACACATGTAACAAAAATGGGATTCTTGAAACATCATGACATCATAAATCAATTCATATAAGATAAAGGAATTCATAAAAATAATTCCATCACAACATGATCAAATCAATTTAATAATAGGGATAAAAACAGAACCCTTTATTATCTTAGATGGAAAATAATTTTGATAAAACACTTGAACTCCATTCTTGAGGAAAATATCCTTTCTTCTTCAAAAAACATTTTTCCTTTCATAACATGTCATACGACTTTAAAATAAAAGAAGTTGATTAAAAATAAACTTGAAACTTGTAAAGGAAGCTTCTTGGAAATAATGTTTTAAAAATCCATTCATTCCGTATAAGTTAAAAAAACATTCTTCGTACTTTTGCCGGAAAAGTCAAAAAGTACCTCGTACGAAAAACGACAAAAGATTCCTTTCATTTCTTTTACTAAAAACCCACCGACGGGTAAAAATAGATTTAAACAATTGTAGGTGGATGGAAATAATATTACATATTTAGTAAACATGGATGTGGATGATAAAATACACCCCAGTAAATACTTATGAATAAACAATCTCGGATAAAAATGAGATTGTGATATTTCCCTTACCTTAGGTCCGATTTTCTTTGTTCGTGTCCGAAGCTCCTGTATAATGGTTTAAATAATGTTATTGACTTATTCCAGAATCATACATATTGATATGATATCATATATGGTCATATTATTAGCTTCTTGTTAGTAATATTTCATTGTTACTTGTTACTCGGGTCTTTATAACTTTTTGTTCTTATGCGTGTTTTGTCGAATAAATTCTTATTCTTATCTTTAGGTTATAGATAATTCATTTCCAGAATGGTATTAGTGTAGTATATACCATATTAATTCATTCAATTCATTTATATAATCATTTTGAAATGAAGATCATGTAGAACGAGTCGCATCACATCGTGGAGACGGTATTCCGTACGTACGCACGAGTGATGATATCATTCCTATGATCGTGGAATTGTATTGGAGTATATATATATTATTTCAGTATCAATATTACTTCATAATAATCATATATAGTTACCCATTACACCATAATACCCATCCTTGTAAGGTGATGGTGGAAAATAGATTACACCACGGCGTGGAGACGGTATTCCGTACGTACGCACGCGCGGTGATTTCATTTTTCCGTAGGTTGGATAGAAGGTGAATTAGGGTTGTTTAATATTTATAATAACATATCAGTATGTAAGTAATACTGATGTTATTACTTTATCATGAAACAACTAAAGAAGAAGAAGTTGAAGAAGAAAGAAATTGAAAAGATCGGTAATGGATATTACCTCTTCTTTGGAACGCTTCTTTGAATCCTTCACTTAGGGAACTAAGATTGGTCTTTGAAGAAGACCAGGACCTCTAGGACTATTCTAGGGAAGTGGAGAAGGGAGTTTTGCAGGGGTTGGCCGAGCTTGAGTGCTCAATTTGGTGTGAGGAGGAGGGGGAGGAGGTGCCCTTTTATAAGGGAGGAGAGGGGCACCTTAGGAATTCTTAAAAATATTAATTTATAATAAATCTAACCCCACATAAAAACCTCCAAAAATGACTCATATTCGAATATTAGATGAGATAGGGTTGTAATATCATCAACCAATCAAATTTATACATGTTTGGATCTTATTTTAAACCTTATCATTTTGATTTATCCTTATTTAATCTATTTAAGTTTATTTGTGGTAATAAAATTCTAAATTTTAAAATATAACAAATAATTACTTATTTGTTGTGACTTTTCCATAATTGTTTACTTTATAACATTATATACCATATAAATATAAATTTATAATTTTTAAATATTTTTGTGATTTTTAAACAATTTTATAATATGTTATTTTTGTAAAATAACAATAGTGTGAATTTTGACACTATTCATTTATTTGAATTTAAATAAAATATATACAGAAGATATGTTCGAAATAAAAGCTTTAATATATTAATAAAAGGTCATATGTATCTATAAAATTAGTTTATCACATTAAATAGTTCATATAATATCTATTTTATTATTTTTAAAACCATTTATTTGGTTTATCTCTTAATAAAATAATTACTACATCATTTTTGTATAATTATTTAATATACTTATTTGTTGTATAAAATTTAAAATAAAATTCTATGATGAAGATAAATATATTAACTTTCACAATAATACTTTTACTCGAATTTATCCTCTTAAAATCACAATATTTAAATTGTTATATTTATTAAATTATGAAGGTGACAACATTGGCATCATTTAAAATAAAATAATATAAGTGTCATAATCGCTTTTATAAGGCTCCAAATGGTCAAATATTCTACCATTGGATGCTTATGGTTTACATTTACATGTCCAATAAGTTTTTGTTAGGTATTTGTGCATTTTAGGGTCACTATTAGTTTAAAAAAACATTATTCTTGATTTTTCACTAGATAAACAATTTCTGCATCACTATTGTGTCATAATTAATGATAATTATTTAATCCCTAAAAATTATAAATAAATTTATATGATGTAGATAATTTCATTAGCTTTCTGTAGACTATTCATGATCGAAGTTTCATGAAGTTTATCACTAAATTAAAATTAATATACTTATAAAATTTAAGAGAGTGACATGTTGTCACTTTCTTTGGTTTTAATAATAATTAAGTTATTTTCATGGACAAATGTTCATTAAATGATTCTAATCTGACCCTTAGGTGATATGGGTCTACCTTTAGTCATCCAATAGGATTTTGACATTTGTTAGGGTAATTTTAAAATATTATATTTACCCTTAATTACCCGATTTACCTTTAACTATGGTAAATAAAATTTACCGTAGTTACTATTCATAATTCCCAAAAATAAAAAGTAGCTTATTAACATAATTTGGACCCACTGATTCCAAATATGGAATCCATTTTTTAAAATTCCATACACAGAAGTTGCAGAAATTAAATTAAAATTAATCCCGTTGTCGAATAAAAACGGGTTTTTGTTTAAAACATTGCAAAAGATTGAATTGATTTAACCTACGAATTCAAGGTAAAATCAATGCTAATGACATACATTATATTAAATGGTAAAAATATATTCTATTTATACTTTAAAACCATTAAATATTATAATTTAACCACATAAGATATTACGATGAAAAAGGTTGTTTTTAATTAAAATATAGCGTGTTTTTACTATTCATTAAAATGTGAAAGTTACCAGAATAATATGAAAACTTTATCCAAAGTAAATTTTTATTTCTTGATTCCAAAGAAGAATTTTATTTTGTCAAATTGAACTTATAAACATGTCAAAAAATAGATTTAAAGTGGGTGCGCCATCAAAAGGCGGCAAAACTGCATTTTTTTGAAAAATACTTATTTTACCCGAAAAATTTATTTTGTTCTTATACCATGTTCTAGAAATGTGTAAGATGAATAATAATGTTATAAAATTCAAAAATTAGTTAATACTATTCATAACGGCTAGTTCATGAAAATATTATAATAATATAACATTGTTTATTAAAACCCGGTATTGTGTACAACACACGCTATCGAGGAAGGTCGCGATTGCGTGTAATGCAAGTCAAGTCAGGGTTGCGTGTTGTGAAAGAATCCTTCATTGTTTCGTATAACAGAATACAACCATATTTCATTTATACATTTAATATATATATATATATATATACTCAATGTTGCGTAGAATAACTATTATCAAAATTGTGTGTAACACGGTCCAAGAATAGTGTTGCGTATACGGCAAGCTAATACGGTGTTGCGTATAGCGCAAGGTAATCTTGGTGTAGAATACAACAGAAGACGTTAATGAAATTAAAATAATATTTTTCATAAAATCTCGGGGTGTTACATTCTACCCCCCTTAAAATGAATTTCGCCCTCGAAAATCGTCGGGGTTATAAATGGTTTACTATTTGAAAGTTTCTTTGATAGAAACCCACATCGTAAAAAGGAATACCAAAATCAATATTTTAAAACAAAAGTATGAAACTTAACGGTTACCCAAATAAACTAATCACTGGGTTTCCACATAGGTGAAAATATGGATATGGAAGAAAAATCTAACCATCATGTTCTGATGGAGAGTGGTAGAGAACATGGCTATGGAAAAGCCAACAATCACAAATCCATAAATTTGTGACGATCTAAGGTACCATCCGATTCATCAGGTATAAGATCACTAGGACAACATTTTTGGTTTTCAAGATTATTTCCCTAAAGTTGAAAATTTGAATTAGAATAAATACTTTCTTTATTTTGGTACAATCTCACTGTTGTTCATGCCTTGAACAATTTCCACTTCATCTGTTAAATAAATGAAGTTGAATTTGTTATTCGTGAAGTGTTAGCAGATCATGTGATAGAATGACGGGTCATTCCATCTGTCTCAAAAGGTTAGAAAAAATTATATACATAAGTTGATCTATAGTGAGATTAATCACATATGGTACCTAAAATGGACTTATACTTCATATATCATACTGCTTAATATAATAAAACTAGTTTCTACTAAACAGGGACTTCCTGTAGGCCAGTGGTAGGCGATAAAGGCCAGTCGCACTTCGGTTGTGGGTTCGATTCCCACAGCCTTGTCCAACGCGATGGGCTGTCGCCCGTCCTGCAGGTTGTCCTTTTTCTAAAACTACATTACTATAACATCACATAAATAATATCAAAAAAAAGTTCTATACTTAAACAATACTAACTTATGGTTAACATAATCCATTACAATCTTTAGGCTTATCTAAAATACTTCGGTCCAAGCTCATAGTATAAAGAAAATGATTACTTGAAATGTCGCCAACCAAGCATGTGAATACCATCATTTATCCCCCATATATCTTGTTGGTCACATTCCAATCATGTGAATACTTTAATGATGTATTCTCTTGAAAAATATGAATACCCATTAAACCTTAGTGAAAACATGAATGCTATCAAAAGTTAACTCTTTCCACATACCAAAATCCAAAAATTCAATATACTCAAACCATGATATCACTTAGTCCTTATATCAATCATGAGCTCTTGAATACTATTAAACATTTAATTTTCTCCTTATCCCTTCATTATGCGCATATCATCTACATTCCAAAAATATCTGAATAACCTTTCATGGATACTAGTAACATTAATCAGACAACAGTGTAACAATCCTTACATGTCTCTTTATTCTAAAGTACCATGAGATTACTTATACAACATTACACTTGATAAACATGTAATCATTCCACTACATTCTTAAACCATTGACCGAGCTTCAACAATTCTTTCATCTCACATATCATTTGTAGTCTCATCATCATCGTCAACATAAATACTACCCATACGACCATACTGATTCTCTTCATGAGACTTTCCCTTAGGGCATTGGTTTGCATAATGCCTGTACATTCCACATTTAAAACATTTAACCATTGTTGATGTCGTAGCAATACCACTATCCTCATCCCTGGTGTTAACAGAACCTTTTCCTTTGCACTTACTGGCTTTGTGTCCTTCTTTTCCACACCCAAAGCATCTTCCAGTTCCTTTGAAACATTCTCCTTGATGCCTCTTCCCACATGATTTACGTAGGGGAAATTGAACTTTCTTTCCTCTATGATCATCATGAAACTCCATCTTTCTCTTATTAGCCGAGTCAGGAAACTTACCAAATTTTACTTTATTGATCATATTATGAGATTGCTGATTCGGCATAATAATGATGTTTGGACTTCCAAATCCCATTTCATTATGAAGAATATCATTCCATTGTCCATCATATCCTCCATTATCGTGAATCATCTTGTTTCCAGCCATTTTCTAAAACCCAAAAGAATAGTGTGAGAGGCAAAAATCATAATAAAGGGGGAGTAACTTCAATATCTAACATCTTAGGTTTAATTCTATGATCGTTAGCGTAATTCTAGTACTATAACCTATACGCATACTTAACCTTAGAGACATCCCTAGACATACCTTAGAAATATCTCTACGGATCTCACTAAAGTTCTCGCATCCTAGTTTCCAAAGGTTGACTAAACCTTTCCTCTGATACCAACTGTAGAGACCCGAATCTTATCGTACATGGACATTACATTACTTTTGCGGAATACTTAGTACATAACAAAAACACACACACAAGGATCGTAATAGTTTAGTGTCTTTGGAAACTCGGAACGTAATCTTCTAAACGTGGTGAAAGATCTTCAATATCTCCCATAAAGATCTTCCCCCTTTTTTTTTACGTAAAACCTTTCTTTATATCCTGGGGAAAGAAAAACAAAAAAGGGTGAGCTCAAATGCTCAGTAAGGGTAAACAAAAGAAATATCAATCACATCATATACATAAGAACGTAGCTTTTGGAAATCTTAACCTGCAAAAGAGCTCATAATATCATAACATGGGATAAATCATAGAAGTGAAAATGAGATCCCCATAATCATAACATAAAACTTGAAACTTTGTGGCATGCACACATAATCATGGAAAATCATTTCTTGTTAGTCATGACTCATTGCCAAGACTATCTTAGTGGACAAAGTCCCTTTCTGAACCGAGTTCACTCCTCGTTTCAGTCCTGTATCACTGAACCGAAATAACCTTCCGTTCCAGCCATGTCTATCTCATGAGATATAAAGTCTTTACCCAATGCATTGGAGGGAGATATAGGTCCCACCCATCTTATAATGAATCCTTTCTTATGTGTGCCACATAATCATAAAACATACATCATCGCATAACACATGTAACAAAAATGGGATTCTTGAAACATCATGACATCATAAATCAATTCATATAAGATAAAGGAATTCATAAAAATAATTCCATCACAACATGATCAAATCAATTTAATAATAGGGATAAAAACAGAACCCTTTATTATCTTAGATGGAAAATAATTTTGATAAAACACTTGAACTCCATTCTTGAGGAAAATATCCTTTCTTCTTCAAAAAACATTTTTCCTTTCATAACATGTCATACGACTTTAAAATAAAAGAAGTTGATTAAAAATAAACTTGAAACTTGTAAAGGAAGCTTCTTGGAAATAATGTTTTAAAAATCCATTCATGCCGTATAAGTTAAAAAAACATTCTTCGTACTTTTGCCGGAAAAGTCAAAAAGTACCTCGTACGAAAAACGACAAAAGATTCCTTTCATTTATTTTACTAAAAACCCACCGAATGGTAAAAATGGATTTAAACAATTGTAGGTGGATGGAAATAATATTACATATTGAGTAAACATGGATGTGGATGATAAAATACACCCCATTAAATACTTATGAATAAACAATCTCGGATAAAAATGAGATTGTGATATTTCCCTTACCTTAGGTCCGATTTGCTTTGTTCGTGTCCGAATCTCTTGTATAATGGTTTAAATAATGTTATTGACTTATTCCAGAATCATACATATTGATATGATATCATATATGGTCATATTATTAGCTTCTTGTTAGTAATATTTCATTGTTACTTGTTACTCGGGTCTTTATAACTTTTTGTTCTTATGCGTGTTTTGTCGAATAAATTCTTATTCTTATCTTTAGGTTATAGATAATTCATTTCCAGAATGGTATTAGTGTAGTATATACCATATTCATTCATTCAATTCATTTATATAATCATTTTGAAATGAAGATCATGTAGAACGAGTCGCATCACATCGTGGAGACGGTATTCCGTACGTACGCACGAGTGACGATATCGTTCCTATGATCGTGGAATTGTATTGGAGTATATATATATTATTTCAGTATCAATATTACTTCATAATAATCATATATAGTTACCCATTACACCATAATACCCATCCTTGTAAGGTGATGGTGGAAAATAGATTACACCACGGCGTGGAGACGGTATTCCGTACGTACGCACGCGCGGTGATTTCATTTTTCCGTAGGTTGGATAGAAGGTGAATTAGGGTTGTTTAATATTTATAATAACATATCAGTATGTAAGTAATACTGATTTTATTACTTTATCATGAAACAACTAAAGAAGAAGAAGTTGAAGAAGAAAGAAATTGAAAAGATCGGTAATGGATATTACCTCTTCTTTGGAACGCTTCTTTGAATCCTTCACTTAGGGAACTAAGATTGGTCTTTGAAGAAGACCAGGACCTCTAGGACTATTCTAGAAAAGTGGAGAAGGGAGTTTTGCAGGGGTGGGCCGAGCTTGAGTGCTCAATTTGGTGTGAGGAGGAGGGGGAGGAGGTGCCCTTTTATAAGGGGGGAGAGGGGAACCTTAGGAATTCTTAAAAATATTAATTTATAATAAATCTAACCCCACATAAAAACCTCCAAAAATGACTCATATTCGAAGATTAGATGATATAGGGTTGTAATATCATCAACCAATCAAATTTAGACATGTTTGGATCTTATTTTAAACCTTATCATTTTGATTTATCCTTATTTAATCTATTTAAGTTTATTTGTGGTAATAAAATTCTAAATTTTAAATTATAACAAATAATTACTTATTTGTTGTGACTTTTCCATAATTGTTTACTTTATAACATTATAGACCATATAAATATAAATTTATAATTTTTAAATATTTTTGTGATTTTTAAACAATTTTATAATATGTTATTTTTGTAAAATAACAATAGTGTCAATTTTGACACTATTCATTTATTTGAATTTAAATAAAATATATACAGAAGATATGTTCAAACTAAAAGCTTTAATATATTAATAAAAGGTCATATGTAACTATAAAATTAGTGTATCACATTAAATAGTTCATATAATATCTATTTTATTATTTTTAAAACCATTTATTTGGTTTATCTCTTAATAAAATAATTACTACATCATTTTTGTATAATTATTTAATATACTTATTTGTTGTATAAAATTTAAAATAAAATTCTATGATGAAGATAAATATATTAAATTTCACAATAATACTTTTACTCGAATTTATCCTCTTAAAATCACAATATTTAAATTGTTATATTTATTAAATTATGAAGGTGACAACTTTGGCATCATTTAAAATAAAATAATATAAGTGTCATAATCGCTTTTATAAGGCTCCAAATGGTCATATATTCTACCATTGGATGCTTATGGTTTACATTTACATGTACAATAAGTTTTTGTTAGGTATTTGTGCATTTTAGGGTCACTATTAGTTTAAAAAAACATTATTCTTGATTTTTCACTAGATAAACAATTTCTGCATCACTATTGTGTCATAATTAATGATAATTATTTAATCCCTAAAAATTATAAATAAATTTATATGATGTAGATAATTTCATTAGATTTCTGTAGACTATTCATGTTCGGAGTTTCATGAAGTTTATCACTAAATTAAAATTAATATACTTATAAAATTTAAGAGAGTGACATGTTGTCACTTTCTTTGGTTTTAATAATAATTAAGTTATTTTCATGGACAAATGTTCATTAAATGATTCTAATCTGACCCTTAGGTGATATGGGTCTACTTTTAGTCATCCAATAGGATTTTGACATTTTTTAGGGTAATTTTAAAATATTATATTTACCCTTAATTACCCGATTTACCTTTAACTATGGTAAATAAAATTTACCGTAGTTACTATTCATAATTCCCAAAAATAAAAAGTAGCTTATTAACATAATTTGGAGCCACTGATTCCAAATATGGAATCCATTTTTTAAAATTCCATACACAGAAGTTGCAGAAATTAAATTAAAATTAATCCCGTTGTCGAATAAAAACGGGTTTTTGTTTAAAACATTGCAAAAGATTGAATTGATTTGACCTACGAATTCAAGGTAAAATCAATGCTAATGACATACATTATATTAAATGGTAAAAATATATTCTATTTATACTTTAAAACCATTCAATATTATAATTTAACCACATAATATATTACGATGAAAAAAGTTGTTTTTAATTAAAATATAGCATGTTTTTACTATTCATTAAAATGTGAAAGTTACCAGAATAATATGAAAACTTTATCCAAAGTAAATTTTTATTTCTTGATTCCAAAGAAGAATTTTATTTTGTCAAATTGAACTTATAAACATGTCAAAAAATAGATTTAAAGTGGGTGCGCCATCAAAAGGCGGCAAAACTGCATTTTTTTGAAAAATACTTATTTTACCCGAAAAATTTATTTTGTTCTTATACCATGTTCTAGAAATGTGTAAGATGAATAATAATGTTATAAAATTCAAAATTTTGTTAATACTATTCATAACGGCTAGTTCATGACAATACTATAATAATATAACATTGTTTATTAAAACCCGGTATTGTGTACAACACACGCTATCGAGGAAGGTCGCGATTGCGTGTAATGCAAGCCAAGTCAGGGTTGCGTGTTGTGAAAGAATCCTTCATTGTTTCGTATAACAGAATCCAACCATATTTCATTTATACATATAATATATATATATATATACTCAATGTTGCGTAGAATAACTATTATCAAAATTGTGTGTAACACGGTCCAAGAATAGTGTTGCGTATACTGCAAGCTAATACGGTGTTGCGTATAGCGCAAGGTAATTTTGGTGTAGAATACAACATAAGACGTTAATGAAATTAAAACAATATTTTTCATAAAATCTCGGGGTGTTACAATTAATATGTATTTTAATAGAAAGGTTATTTGAGGAAGAATTATTTTTTATTTTTTTAATTCAATTTGAAAGTTATTGATGACCTTTAGGGTTAATATATTAGATCATTGATGTTGACGTGATTATAATTAATAGGGATAAAAGGGTTATTACATTTTGTTAGCATGTGTTGTATAATATAGATATACATGGTATTTGAAAATGATTTAATAACTATGTGATGAATTTTATTTTTAAAAAATTTCATAATATTTAGAACATTATAGAGTTGTGATAAATGGAAATATTATTAGCTAAGATGAGATATTATTTGAGGAATATAGAATAAGATAGATTTTGGAAGCATAAACTTTTTTATGGCTTTATGATGATCTATGTCATTTTTAGATCAATATTATATTATAAATATTATATTATTAGAGTATATACATTTGTGGCATATGAATTTATGAGGAATTGATGTTTTTCTTGATAAATGTTATGTTAATTTTGGAAAAATATATTATCCAAAATTCATATTATTTTAGTTTTAATTTTGGTATCACATTTTTTGAAGAGTTTTTAGGTTATATTTATTTTACAATTGGGGTGTTAATGTTTAGATTTTATTGATTGGTGTTTTAAGGGTTCTTTTAATAGGTAGGGGAACCCCCACCCCCTTTTGAAACAAAGTCACCCCATTTATTATTTTGGGTAAATGGATCTCATTACATGACCTTTATAGGCCCATTGGGAATTAAACCCCAACATATCAGGCTCGTAAACCTAGAACCATGTGTCTATTTATGGTCTAAAATGCACATGATATTTTTCACGTTACCCATGCCATACATCTAGTGACACTAAAATGCTTAAGTCTGTAATTCCTATACCTCAAACCTCCCATCGACCACTTGGAGAACTCTCCCTGTCAGAGACCACCCCAAAATGTGCACGCTCATCCTAGCTCAATCGTCATTATAAGAAAGTGCCCCCCACTGAACCCGCATTGCCTTGCACCACCATTGTATCCAAAGTGTTGGGTTTCTAATTATTGATATGTTGTAATGTTCATTGTCTCATGAACCAATCACCCTCCACTAGTGATGATCATTCATTGTGGACCATGCACCATGATGGGGTCCAGAAATTCCCAAAAAATTGTGTCTTACAGGAATTGATCCCAGCATGATAAAGTTTTAAAGGGATGGATTTTATATTAGTGCAAGTCCCTTACTATAGTTTATTCATTTTTAATGGTATCTTATTTTCTGCTAATCATTTTGGTTTTGGTTAATGTATAAGATAGGTGAATATTTTTTTTCTCTTCTGGATCTTATGATTTATTAAAGGTTGATTTTAGTGTTTTAGAAAATAGAAATTAATCTTTAATTATATTTTCTTAGAGTAAGAGATGATAGAGAAGTGAAAACTACTCTAAGAACAACCAAAATATGAAATTTTACTTATGAAATTAGAGTAAATAAATTATATTTTCTTGTGTTCACAATCATGATTGTAAATGAATCCTAAACTTTAGGAAAATCATCATTAAAAAATAATTTATCCTTATACCTTTATTCTTAATTAATTGATGGTTTTCTTTTTCCCATAATAATTTATATTTTTTTGTCATTAACTTTTTCCTTATAATTTATTCTATTACTCTATATTATTCTTTGGATGTTATATTCCTTCTCCATGTCTATATTTTCACTTTCATTCGTTGATCTCCTTATCTAAAAATATAATTATGTTTTACTCTAGGTGACCTTCATATTTTCATTTTCTTATTTTCAAAACAATGTTTTATTATTTATTTTTATGAAATGATTTTTCAAAAAAGTTATTTTTAAATATGAAATTGGTATTTCCTTTCATGATCATATGTTTTATCTTCTACTCCCTATAATTGATTTTTTTTAATGTTTTAAATCCATTTATCAAGAATAAGATAAAATTATGGGAAAAATTTATTTAAGGGGTAGAAGGTCACACCATAAAATTTTATAATTTTTTTCTTTAATTAATATATTCATTAGTATACAGTATGGAGAATATATAACTTTAAGAAATTTCAGATATACTATAAAAATATCATTATTTAAATGTGACCAATATAATCTATCCATTAAATTGAAAATATAAATATGAATGAAAATATTATAAAAAATACGTATAAAGGTTTTATATAATGCGAATGTGTTAATTAAGGTATAATAAATAAATTACTCAATTTTTAATAAAGTCATTTTATGCTTGAAAATTTTGTGTTCTTCGAAAATGTTTTTTATTTTATTTTGTGAATCGATGTTTTTATAAATTATATATATTTTTATAAATTTTATTTTAGGAAACTAATATCATTTTTTGAAATCATCATGTCCATATGAATTGAGAGGTAATTTTTGATAGTTTTTTTAAAAAATATTTTTGGATGAATAATTTCAAATAACAATTTTTATAAAAATTATCTATTCATTTCACCATCCCCATGTGAGGTTAACATAAATTCATTTATTAATGAGGATTTATTTAAATAAGGATGTAATTTCCATGCTGATCAAATGTACTCTAACACTACTCAATTAATACATGTTGGATTTTTAGGTATGTTGTGATCTCTTTAGTGCACCTTCATTTTTTTTAATTTCAAATTAAATTATTAAAATTTTTAAGATCAGATTTCCACTAATTTTATTTTTTATGTTATATTTAAACTTTGGAAATATAAATGAATTGTCTTTTGGAATCTATGGAAAATAGGGTGTCAAAAATATAATGTCACTACATATTATTAACATGCAATAAAAAGATAAATTTTATATAACATTTATCATCTATATTTTTCATATTGAACTTACCACTATAATAATATTAACATTACTATAATAATAAATGTTTCTACATTTATTTCATAATATATTACACAATAAGAATGAAAACGGGTTCACTTAAAAGACATGTATGTTGTATACATGAATATAATACAAAATGCATTCTATTTTCAAATATTTATTTAATCATTGATTTTATTCTAGAAATTTCATTATATTTATTTATAATATTCATTAACTAACTATGAACCTAAAAATATAATATAAAATATTTAGACACTGAATAATAAAAATATTTTTTATAATGTGTCATTTTCTCTTATTCTCTAGTTTTCCTATAAAATATTAATATTTCTATATAAAAGAGTATTTATTGAGGAATTTTTCAAATACTATAATTTTCTTTTATCATGATATTTTTTATTCACCTTTTCATATTATTTTTGTGGTTATAAATTTTGCAGATAAAAAACATAAACCTAGTTTGCATATAAACAAACATATTTATGTTTAACATAAAAAAATATTTTTATTATGTATATCACTTCTCTCATTTATTTTTATAGTTTAATAGTTAATTTTTTTTAATTCAATTTCTTTGAAATGATGATATAGTTTTCCTGTACTAATATTTCCTATCATATTGACATACAAGAGAGTTTTTAATATTAGAAAATCAATAAAATTAAAATCATGAACTCACCAATTTTTGAATGAAAAAATATTTCCAATTATAAAAATAGGTTTATTTCACATAGATGGATTTTCTAAATATTAAAGGGAAAATTATTAGGTGTTCAGTTATAATATATTTTATTCCTATGCATATAAGGATTTTTTCTCTATAATTTTGAATTTTTTTTTGTGTATTTATTCCTTTCGTATAACTAATCACCTTCTATAGTTTTATAATTTTCACCAACCCTTTTTGTAGAGAGTATCAATTTTTTGGTCTTACATTGCAGAAACATTATTCATTTATCCCTTTAAAGTGTTTATATAACAACAATGGTAGTGTTTTAATTTTCATTTTATTATTCTAAACCTTTATTGTTTATCCAACTTCAATCAAGTTATTACATCGACATGTTTAAACTTCTTGATACCAAAAATGCAGTTTGATATTGTGGATTAATTTTTATCAAATTTCCAACAGATTAATTTTTGAAACATTCTATCCAATTGTAAATTTTCTAAATATTTATATTTTTCTCTATTTATGTTTGAGAAACTATATACAACAATCTCCTTGGTTATGTTTTCCCAAAAAAAATATTATTGTCATATTTATCATCACCCAAAAGTCATTAGATAGGAATGAATTTTTTTCATTATTTTATTTTTTTCTTTATTATACCATTATGAATGAAATGAAACTATTATGGTACTTTTTTATTGAATTATTTTTTAACTCATGTTATCAAACTTTAAATGAAAAATAATTGATTATATAATTCATTTTTTGGGGAAACTATTAAAACCAACATTTATTTTACTAAGGAAGTAAATAAAATAAATTATTGAAATTTTAAATATGTAAAATGCTTTATAGTTTTCATAACATCCAATAGTTTCTTTTTTAAAATATTCATTTAATATTAATGCATATAAAATTATATTGATTCATGTAATTTTAAATCTCAATTTTAACTTGGTTGTATCAACTGTTATAATAAATTAAGTAGATAATGATTTTTGGATTGAAAGTAATCAATAATGCAATTGACTCTATCTTTTGGAGTACATCAAAGTTACTCACAATCTATATTACATGAAAGATAATCACCCTAAAAGTATTATTTATAGTTTATTGTATAGTTTTCTTTTTTGAAAAACAAAATTATTTAGTTATTCAAGTTTACTATGTCAAATTTAATAAATTATCTATCCTCACATAAATAATAAATTTGAACTTATTTACTATTTTAACTCAGATATTGCAGTAATGGACCTCTATGGACAAGAACTCACTTATCTTATTACATAGAATTATCTTTTATTTTTTGTGTACCCTATATGTTCACCGTATGATTTATATTTAACTACACTTTCTATTTTTTGTTTATTTATTGACTATAAAAATTTTCACGGTTTCTATTTCCCTATCGTATAGTTTCACTATATTTCGATACATTATTGACTCTCTAAACTATTTATTGAATAATTTTTTTTATATATTTACAATTTTTTTCATTTTTTGTATTATTAACATACCTATTATAAATATCATAAGCATTAATAATTAATTTTAGAATTTTCTAAACCAAAATATATAAATTTAAATTTAATAATTCATATAGTTTCTATATAGGTTCATATTTTTTCTCTTTTCGTGTTTTATATTCATTTTATAATATGCATATTCAATATACATGTATTTTCAAAATGTATGGGTATAAAAATTTTATTTACATACTAAAAATGCATATTTTATATTCACCTTATATATTATATATGCACTAATTTTATATTATGTGTGACATATATGCGTTTATAAGTTTTTTCTATATAGGTATATATTTTTCATTCAATATTAAATTTTCCATAATATTTATTTTTATTTCTACATATCTTCTTCATAGACACTAATAATTTACTATTTATTTTCTACACTACTTTTTTTCTTTAATATATTATATGGTTTAATAGTATTTTCTCCATCACATATATTTCATAAAGAAATTAACTTCGTTGGAAAATATTTTCTTTATTATCAAGATTGAATTGGAAAAAAATATCTTCAGTGAGGGATTTTTCCTACACTATGATATTGAATCCTCAATTACCATATGTTTACTGAGTTGAAAATTAAAATTAGAATCTTTTTGACCTAAAAACCATGAGTTAAAGCTGATATATATTTTATTTACATTATATAATTGAATAAAAGTAAAACGTGTCAATGGTAGGTTTACACATGGTAGGTTATTAAACCCAATTACTCAAATTTTAATTAAGGAATGTATAGATATATTCTAGTATGATTAATTACATTACAAACAAAACATTTTCTTTTTTATTTTGGATTCATTTTTTTGTTCATTTAATTTATCATGTTATGGTTTTAATTGTAGTTAGAACATTTAATGTGGCGGTACCAATCATATCTAATATTCTTCTTAAAGTTTTATGTAATTATATTATTGTATTTTTTCATTCATTTTGTTTGTTAAAAAATTCATGATTATGAGAATTTATAGTTATTAGCTCTAAATAAGTGGGTTTAAATATGGAAGTTTATTCAACCTTGATCTTCAATAAATCAATTATTATGTCCTCTAATTTATATTTGAGATGACAATAGGTTATTTCACAATAAAATATTACTAGTGTTGAATCTTTTTTATTGGGTATAGATGATAAATTAATTTATAATTTATATCTCAATTGACATCATTTTATTCCACTAATAAATTATTTTTAACCAATCACATCCGTGTAACTTTTTCATCTATTTACTATTATGGAATAATGGTATTTCCTATGACATCTCACTAAATCATCAGTGAACAATCATCATTTGAAATTGAATACAAAGGTATAGTCACATACTTCTAATATAAATTTTTAGTTATTACACCATCTAGAAAATATTAATTTTATAATATATTGTCAAATATTTTGTTTTATAAGCTACTATATCCCATAAAATCATTATAATTGAATAATAGTTGGTAAAAATCTAGTTACCACATTAAGAGTTAAAACATGTTAAAAGGGTTAAAACTAAAATGTTAAGGGATAACATGACATAAAAACTTATATAAATCCCATGGGATAAAAACATTTAGACCCTATATCATATTCACATGTAAGATGAGTAATTTTAAATCCATTTTGATTAATTATGACATTAATATATTTTAATCTGTTGTAATTCTTTCTTTACCATTTAACAAAAAAATAAAAACATTGGTTGTGCATACGTGCATACTACCACCTCACGAACCAATGTATTTTATTTTTCATCAGATCAAAAAATGGTTAGTATATATTGGTATATTTAGAGAAATAATATTGTATTTTTTGATATAATTAGAATTATTTAAATTAAAAATAATAATTACCTTCTTTCTATCATGTTATTGAAAAAATGGAAATTTTACTCGTGCGTACATACATTCTACCGTCTCTATGATATAACATAATTCAGTTTTCATAAACACATTAAATAGTTTGTTATAAAATTTTAATTAATGTATAAATGATAATTATAAAACTATTAATATATTAAAAGGATATAATCATGATTCATTTGACCATGGTTAACCTAATAAAGTCTTTTTTTCTATAAACCAAACAACATAAAAACATATAAAGTAAAATTAATAAATTAAGTGATTATGTATGACACAGTAATAAGTTAAATAGATGTAATAATAAAAATATAATTAAATTGAAAAAAAAGTGATTAATTAATATAAATTTATTATTTAGGAACATAAAGGACTTATGTGATAAGTCGGACTCGATTTAATAGATATTCAACATCAAAAACAATCTCTATAATGTTTTGAAGATTTATTTATAATATTATTTATCTATTTCTATATTATTTGATGGATTTTTAAATTTTTTTAAAAAAAATAGAAGGTCATTTTCTACATTGAATTTCTCACAAATGTCTTCAAACCGAATCTATTTTTTGATTTCACATAGAATGGTCAAATTTCTTTAAAAATTACAAAATGATTATTTTTAATGTATACGATGTTAATGTATTTTCCGATTTTTGAAAGAAAAAAATAGATATTTTTATTATTTAAATTATTACATGTCTTAATTTTATAAAAACCATTATTCTCTTTATTTTTTGAATTTTAGTTTTGAAAATTAGGTCTTAAATGAAATGGCTATATCAATATCTAAAAATATTTTTTATGGGTTCAATATTATATTTTTATGAGTTCAATGAATAAAATATTGGAATTTTTGTGTTTAATGTATATTATAGTCATTTTACATTTTTTATGATGATGGGTCAGCCTAATATATCTCTTTAATGCCTTGGATAATGACTATGTTCTTTATAAAATTATATTAGAATTAACCAAGTAGGTTTTTCCATTTATAAGGATTATTATAAGAGTTATAAAAAGATGATGTCTCTAGGAACCTACCTGAAATTTCAATAGTAGAAAATAAGTTTTCATGAAAGTATTTTTATTTCATAATGTAAGCTATTAATCTTGTTTAAGGAATTATTATTCCTTTGAAGGGTAGAAGGCATGTTTTTATGAAAATATATTTAATGGGTTATCATGTTTTCTAATAAACCATCATGATTATGATTTTTTTCCTTTATTATTTCTTATAAAGTGTTTAACAAAACAATTTAGGTAGTAAAGATGATTTTATTCGTAAGTAAATGATTATATGAACTCAGATTTTTTAAGTTAAAGGAGAAAGAAATTATATGATCTCAGGGTTTTGAAATGGAATAACGTGTTTCTTTAATTTTTTTATTTCCCATACAGAGCCCTATTTTTTTGATCCCAAGATTTTAAAATATTTTTACCAAGGATTAAGTATTTTTAAAAACATTAATAAAGTCCAAATATTTTACAAGAAATTCACCATGAATGAAGAAAGTCAGTCTTTATAAATATATTTTTATGGGGAAAATTGATACTATGTGGAAATTTAAACTTTGTTATGTATGAGTTTTTCGAAATTATCTAAAAATATAATCCTTAAATGTACTTTTAAAGTTGAAGAAAATAAATTCTTGTTTAAAAATTTAATTAGGGTTTTTATAAGGATTGTGTCCTTATGTGAGGGTTAATTTCCGATGTTGGCCCTAGGTTTAGGAAAAAAACATTATAGATGAATGTTAATTTCATAACACTAATGGATTTATTCCATTACAAGGTCTTATATAAAATTAATTATATATAGTTTGGGAAAGACCACACTAGAGTGTCAGACATTAAAACAAATCAATGACTGTATAAGAAAATATTGTGGCATGGTAAGGGATGAATCAGATTAACACTTTTAGGATGGTGGTTTGTCACATGAAATTTTTGTGGGTAATTTCATTAATACCTAACTAATTGAGGGGTTTACTATGTTAAGGAGAGTATTTCTCTTGAGTAACTTGGGGCTCAAGTTTTATGGTTCTATCTAAGAATTAGGCGTTGTATCATGGCCATAATGACACACCACAATACAACTTGCTGCAAGGGGCACAACACCGTGATCAATATGGTTACATCACTACATTCATCAGTGTAGTTTCTTAAAAAATACTAATTAAATGGTTTAAAAATATTAAAACCATATAACTATTTTATTTCTACATGATCATATAGAAGTAGTAGTCTACTCCTCTACCTTTATTCTCTACCATTAACCTGTCTTCCAAAACATGTTCTCCCTCATTTGAGCTTAGATTCATTTTTTATTTTTCTATATGGATTGATAAAGGTAAGGTTTACCTTCCTCTTCTATATCTTTTTTCCGTGATATTATAGAATTTTCTCATCATTTATTCCCTAATTTTGGTATTTTTTCATATTTTTGAAAATTTACTAACCATAGTAATGAATTTTGGGGTTTCTCATTCAGAGAGATTCTAGTGGATTAAGTTAAGTGGTCCTTATCTTATCCTGATGGTTTATTTACCTTCCACAATGTGTGTAACACTCTAGGCTTCCACGGAACACTTCTCTTTGAATAATACAATAGTGTGTGTTGTACGCAACACTGATTTCAAGCACAGCACGACTTACCAAACTAGCTATTCAAAAGAGGTTATGAATACTATTTACTAAATTTTAAATTTTATATTATACTTATAATTTTAATCCGTATTATTATTTTCTAGGGTATGATTGATGAACAAATTCATTTTTTAGATAGAAGAAGTATTTTTCAAAAAAATGAAATTTTACCGCCTTTTAATGGTGAAACCTGTTTAAATCCAATATTTGAAACTTTTATATATTCAATTTGACAAAATTAACTTCTTCTATAGAATCGGAACATAATAATTTATTTTCAATAATGTTTTGGTGTTTTTCTGATAACTTTCATATTTATGTTAATTGTGAAAAATACTATATTTTAACTGAAAATGACTTTTTTAATCAAAATAATTTATATTATCAAATTATACATTTTAATGGTTTGGAAGTATAAATAGATTATATTTTTACTATTTAATCCAATGATGGTCATTTTAAGTAATTTCACCTTGAAATTGGACATAAACAAGTGTCAAACTTTTGCTAGTTATTATTTCTTAAAAATAAGCCTTTTGGTTTCGAAAGCGGGAATCAATTTTAAATTAATAAATGAAACTTTTATGTTTTCAATTTGGTAAAATAGACTTTATTTTTGGATTAAGAATAACTAAATTATCCTGGGTGAAATTTTGGTACTTTTTGGATAACTTTTATATTTTAATGAATAGTGAAAATTACTAAATTTTAATTGAAAACAACTTTTTTAATCGAAATAATTAACAGTTATAAGTTATGAATTTGAGTGGTTTTAAAATAAATTCAGAATATATTTTTACCATGTAATACAATGTGGGTTATTGAACATAATTTCACATTTAAACCGAACATAAACAAATGTCAATCTTCTGATAGTTACTATTTCTTAAAAACATGTTTTTTGTTTTAACAACAGGAATTAATTTTAAATTAATTTCTGCCAATTCTATGTATTGAATTTGGAAAAATGGATTACATATTTGGAATCATGATGTCCAAATTTTGTAAATAGGTAAATTTTATTTTTAGACATTTTGAATAATTACTTCGGTAAATATTTTATTTACAATGGTTAAAGGAAAAATCCTGTAAATAAGGGTAAATAAATAATATTATAATAATTTTAAATTACCCTAAAATGAGTCTTAACCCTATCGGTTGATACATGGCTGGCCATGGTCATCTTTGGGTCGATTTTGGGACCCCATTGATCCACTTGTAAGTGATAATGACACTTTATATTAATTAAGATAAAGTAATTACAAAAATGACATAAGCATATATCTTTTAGCAAAACAATTTTTACATAGGGTTATATATGTTGGATTTTAGACTATAAATATTAATTAGAAATATAAAAATCTTTACTATATAATTATGTTTTATTAATAATTTTTAAACATTAAATAATTTAATTTATTTATGACACGATGGTGATGCAGTAATTACCATAATAGTGAAAAATTAAAATAATTGATATTATAAATACCCAAATAAATATAATTTGAAACTTTTTATGAATTACACTAATTTTCTAGGATATAATGACATGTTAGGATTTATGTAATTAACTTTTTTCGAAGTAATAATTATGTTATGAGTTTTATAAAAATCAATTATTGAATAGTGTCAAAATTTACATAAAAGAGTTGTTTTTGAAACAATTATATTATTAATTCATATTAAATTCCTAAAAATATAAGTTTCGGCAAAGAGTCTTATATAATGATATTTGTATCATTAATGGACAACTTGGGGGTCGCTTGGATGTATATAGTAAGTTTATTAACTATATAATATAAAAATACAAAGTGGCATGGTAAGTGTCAAACTAATTAACTAAGAGTTAAAACTAAATGATAAGGTTAATATAATGCCCCGAACCTGTATAAATTCTATTCTTTGAGTGTTTTTCGACCCATACACACCTTAAAATTTAAATAATACACTTTGGAGCCATTAGAAACCAAATATGAATTTGTTATAAAATAATATTTCTAGCATTTCCAAAGGTGCCTCTCACTCCTCTTATAAAAGGGCACTCCCCCTTCTTGATAATTCACGCATTCAAAACCATTTGGTTCGTCCAAACCCTGCCAAAAATACTCTCTAAACTTCCCTCACTTCATCCTAGAGGACTTACTTTATTCAGAAAGCCAACCTAAAGAGCTCGTTTGATCAAATCAAAAGGAAGAACCCGAAGAAGAGGTAATGATTTCACCACCCTCTTTCAAATTCCTTTCTTCTTCCACTTCTTATTTCTTTGTTATTTCTATTCTAAAATAATAACTCCAGTATCCTATATATACTATGATGTTATTATAAATATGGTACAATCATATTCAGTATTCTATCAATTCTTTGAATGCCATGTCACCATACGTGCGTACGTACGGCTTACCGTCTCCACGTCGTGGTGTAATTGTCATTCAATAAATTATTATTTGGATGGGTGTAAAAATGATGTTTAATTCATGTAAATAATAAATATAACATGATAATTATTCTTTCTATATGATATACCATCCAATTATATATTATTTTAACATCAAAATAATGATATTGTCGCCCATGCGTATATACGGACAACCGTCTCCACGAACGCGATGAGATTCATTCTCCATCGTATCCATTCAAGTATAATTCTAATTTGATGATTAAAAATAATGTTTAAGGACTTGATATCATTCTGTATATGAATAATATACATCCCATTAATAAAAAATATGGCTCACATAACAAAGAATATAAAGTAAAATGAACCCGTTAACACCCGAAATGACGATAATTCTAAGATATTATTAACAAATCAATGTTAAATGATCATATATGATATCATATTAGTGAATATTATTCTTTTATAATTCAATAAAAATTATTTCAACATTATACAGGAGGTTAACCTACCGTCGACCAAGGAAAAATTACAAAGTAAGGGGTTTCTTATCTCACTTTTAATTCCGTGAGAATTCCATTGTTCACCACTTATTTATTGCATGTAGTGTGTGTACTACCTAGGATTGTATTCATTGTGTAATATACTTTAATTTATGGATATTTAAATCATCATTGTATGATCCTTCTTTCATGGGTGTATGTTTCGTAAGTTACCAAATCAATCAGGGAATTTGATATTTCAATTTCCACTCATTTGGCTTTACGCATATTTCATTGATTATATTACTCCAAGATTATGTGTGAAATCACTATTCATTTGATTAGGTCATAATTTACACTCCCCTTCCTGTGGATATACTTTTTATATAGATAATCACTCCATTTATAATTTCTCAATTCATCGATATGAATTTGGTAAGAGTAATTTTAACTCATTCTCCATTTGTTGAGTTAAACATCCAATTCATTGGTGTTGTTTTTACAAGATTATGTGTGAATGTCCTTTGATTGTTTTACACTAAATATCAAATCATATTTAGTGTATTTATATTTTTCACACATAACTATGTCTTTGATTTATCCTTAACCTAAGGATATTCCCTTTATGAGAGATTTCATCTCAATTTACATACCATTGAGACTTCTTTGTTGTTATACACCAAATCACTTTTATGTGGTGTATATAATGTACTTTGACATAGTATATCATGAATTACTTTATTCTCATGATATTAAAATGTTTTTATTACCTCAATTATTTGTATTCAAGTGTCTCTCTTTTGGTTAGAAACTCTTACTAGAATACCATTTTTAAATGTTTTAAAGAATTATTCTTCTAAATCTTGATCATTGATGTCCATGTTTTAAAAAAATGGTTTTAAGGATTTATTTATATGGACATTAAAGTTTTAAAATTAAATCTCCTTTTAAAAGTTTCAAAGTGGTATGGGACACTTTGATTCAAAAATCTATTTTTAAATGGCTTCTTGACAAATATTGTGACTTTTAAATGATTTCAAGAAAAAGGTGGATATTTATCTCAAATAGTTTTGATGGTTATTTTCATCTATGTCAATATCCTTCATTATTATTTATTGAGGTTAATGTAATACAATAAAATCTTCCATATTGTATCGAATGAGTTATGTTTGACTGTGGATGTGTTATTTTTATACCATTCATGGTTTGTGTTAAAGTATTGACATTTCGTATGCTAGTTTTAATACAAATGTTTATGTTATGTTTCAACCTGTTCATATGAGGAATGCGTTGGACTTAATAAGTGACTGGTGGAGCCGCTATAGCTCCTCAATGCATCGGTAGGTCTTATGAGACAAACTAGTGTCTTGGAACAAGGCATTGGCAAAATCTTATTTGTAGTCTTGGCACGAGGCCTTGGCTATGTGGTGATGAAAGTCTGGCATTATGCATTCCATCATTATGAAAGTGGTTATTGATATTTCATGTGATTATTCGATTATTATAATATCCATGTGAATAAGTAAATGGCATTATTTCATTTTATTTTTTCCATACTATGTTGAAGTTCAAGTTTAAAAGGCTTTTGTTTTAGTTATACATTGCCTTAAATGTTTATTCTTATTAATGAAAGTTTCCGCTATATTTTTATACTTACTGAGCATCTGAGATCACCCCTTTCAATGTTTTATTTTTTCCAGGATGTGAAAAAGTAATTTATGAATGGCCTGCAAGGATAGTATGAGGGGATATAAAGATAAGACCCTATTGTAGTTTTTTTTTTACCTTATGATGTAATGTAAGACTTATGAATATATCTAGTGTTTCCAAGACAACTAAACTAATCAGTCTTCCGAGACTTAATCCTTTGTGATCATGCCAATGTTATGTAATAATGCACTGACTCTGGGTAACAAGGGTTGGGGCGTTATAGTTGGTATCAGGGGAAGTTTAGTATAAACCTTGGAAGATAGATTTAGATAAACTCTGATTAGAACATGTAGACCTAAGATGAACCTTGAGGATCAGTATAGAATAACATCCTAGAATTTTGGTATTGTAGATATTTTGTGAGTTTTCCAAGCAATACATCCCTGTCTGGATACGAGTAGGTAGAGTCGGCTTTGGTACAGATGTACCTAGGGGTAAAACTCGAAAACAACACTTTGATCTAGACTCGAACGGGAACTGGTGCACAACAACGGGTCTTACTTCACTCTTGGTTACGACACTCCCGGGGGATATGCTTAGGATAATTTACATTTTCTTTAAAAACCAATTTGAAGTATTATATATATAAGATGAGATTAAATGACCTTGGTTAATCCTAATATGTTTCAAATTGAGAATATGATGACATGTTAATCTCTAAATGATTTTATAACTACTGTTAATCACACAACGCTTTCTGGTTTTAGTCAATGGCTGGATTCCAAGGAAGTAATAGTGACTTTGAGAATGATGTACATGGTGGGAATGGTTGTGGAGATGAGAAAAAAAATGGAATGTTGATAGGCATAAAAGATATCATCTTTATGCCAAATCAGTTTTCCAAAAATATGATCAACAACATATATATTAACCAACTCCCGAACTCAACAAGGAAGAGAAAGGTGATGAATGATAAGAGCTCCATCAATGGAGACCATAGAGAAAAGAACCCTCAATTTCCATCATGAAAGAAATGTGGTTGGAGACACCAGGGAAAGTGTCTCAATGGTACCAAGAAATGCTTTATGTGTGGGAAGGAAGGACATAAAATGAAGAATTGCTGATGAAAAATGAAGAGTACTATGGAAGAAGATGAAAATGGTCCCAAGAATCCATTTACAGTCATTTGTCGTAAATGTAGGGGACCTATCCATTATCTGAGTGAATTCCTTATTCTATAGGATATTTTCTTGGTCAAAGAAGAAGCTATGTGGAAATAAATGGTTGGAGAATTGTTTAAAAAGTATTAGTGCTCCTTGTTGATGGGTTTATTTGGAATAATTTTTGCTTGTATTTTTAACCCTGCAGTTTTCCATGTGAGAATGTTATTTGAGGAAGAATTATATTTTATCTTGTGGATATAGTTATAAATAACCATTTGGTTTTATATGATCATTGGGATTGAGGCAATTATAAGTTATTATAATTTGGGATGAAAATGCAAGGTATGAGATAAGATTTGTGGTTAAATTATTTTATGGTTATTTTGATGAATTTATCTAATTTTTATAATGTTATAAAACATAGTTTTTGAAAAAGGACAACACTCAGACCGTGTGACAACCCATCACGTCGGACAAAGCTGTAGGAATCGAACCCACAAACAATGTGAGATTGGGATTTATCGCCTACCACTAGACTACATGAAGTCCATGGATAGTGTGACTAATTATTTTTAGTTAAATGATTTTATTGATCAACAATAGGTTGATTTGGGTTCTTATGTCTTATCAAATGAATACCCTTGTTATAGGAAAATGATTTGGTGATTAAGTGATAAATGTTATTTTGGAAGATGTTCTCTATGTTTGGAACACTATTTGACCAATAAAAATAGAATACTATGGGGTTTCATTTGTGGAGTAATGGTGGATTTTTATCTGAATTTTTATCGTGGATTTATAGTGATTTGGGTTATTTATGGAAATGATTAACCTATAATAGAGAATATTTGATGAGGATAATTACTTTTAAGTATGTGAATTTAAGAGTATTTGATGACATTTGGAGATACAATTTAACATGGGAGACTACATAATCAAATTCTTCTATGTTTTGGGTTTCAATACTAGTCTGGATTATATTGATAGATTTTAAGGACAATTGATTATTGAATGGTATTTATTTAACTTTGGGGTATTGTTGGTTTTATTTTAGAAATTAATATTAGTGTTTATTTCTCTCAAGGAATATCCTTTTGGGTGATCATTAGATCTTTTACTAACCATTTTGGTTTTGATTAATCTCTAAATACAATGTAAATATATAGTTTATCCTGCATGGATCATGTGATTCTATAGAAGTTTATTCTCGCTCTTCTAGTGTGACCAAGTCTTCTTGAATACTCATCGTTTAAAAAAATGAGTTTGTGGTGGAAATTTATTAATGAATGAAACTCTATTTAAAAAGTAAGTATATATCTTTATATTCTTAGTCAATATCATAAATTAATTCCTCATCCTTATGTAATGTAACTTAAAACAAAAAATGTAGTTCGTTTAATTTTCCTACTAGGAGACTAATGATCATTTGTCCCAATACAAGTTTGTGGTTTTCTTATTGATAAATTTCTCCTGATCATTATTTTTACCCCTCTACATCAGAACTTGACACTTAGTTTATCATCCATATCCATGTTTTTTTACCTGCAATCCTAGTATGGGTTATCTTGGGTGACCTTTATACCTCTCTTTCTTTCTTTTAAAGTGATAGTTTTATTAACTCTTTTTACAATGTGGGACTTTACATTATATTCTCAAGCCCAAATTTTAAAATTTCAAGGATGCAATTTATTGGAGGAGGGGTGAATGTAACACCCCAGGCTTCCACGGTACACTTCTCTTTGAATAATACAATAGCGTGTGTTGTATGCAACACTGATTTCAAGCGCACCATGACTTACCAAACTAGCCGTTCAAAAGAGGTTATGAATATTATTAACTAAATTTTAAATTTTATATTATCCTTATAATTTTAATCCATATTATGAGTTTCTAAGACATTATTTATGAACAAATTCATTTTTTTCAGATAAAAGAAGTATTTTTCAAAAAAATGAAATTTTACCGCCTTTTAATGGCGAAGCCTTTCTAAATCCAATATTTGAAACTTTTATATATTCAATTTGACAAAATGAACTTCTTATTTAGAATTGGGACATAAGAATTTATTTTCAATAATGTTTTGGTGTTTTTCTGATAACTTTCATATTTATGTGAATAGTGAAAAATACTATATTTTAACTGAAAATGACTTTTTAATCAAAATAATTTATATTGTTAAATTATAAATTTTAATGGTTTGGAAGTATAAATAGATTATATTTTTACTATTTAATCAAATGATGGTCATTTTACGTAATTTTACCTTGAATTTGGACATAAACATGTGTCAAACTTTTGATAGTTATTATTTCTTAAAAATACGACTTTTGGTTTCGAAGGCGGGAATCAATTTTAAATTAATAAATGCAACTTTTATGTTTTGAATTTGGTAAAATAGACTTAATTTTTGGATTTTTAATAATGAAATTATCCTAGGGTGAAATTTTGGTACTTTTCGGATAACTTTTATATTTTAATGAATACTGAAAATTACTAAATTTTAATTAAAAACAACTTTTTTAATCAAAATAATTAATAGAGATAAATTTTGAATTTGAGTGGTTTTAAATTATATTTATAATATATTTTTACCATGTAATACAATTTGGGTCATTGAACATAATTTCACATTTAAATCGAACATAAACAAATGTCAATCTTTTGATAGTTATTATTTCTTAAAAACACGCTTTTTGTTTTAACAACGGGAATTAATTTTAAATTAATTTCTGCCACTTCTGTGTATTGAATTTGGAAAAATGGATTCTATATTTGGAATCAGGATTTCCAAATTTTGTAAATAATTAACTTTTATTTTTAGACATTTTGAACAATTGCTTTGGTAAATATTTTATTTACCATGGTTAAAGATAAAATACTGTAAATAAGGGTAAATAAATAATATTATAATAATATTAAATTGCCCTAAAACGAGTCTTAACCCTATTTGTTGATACATGTCTGACCATGGGCATCTTTGGGTTTATTTTGGGACCCCATGGATCCACTTGTAAGTGATAATGACACTTTATATTAATTAAGTTAAAGTAATTACAAAAATGACATAAGCATATATCTTTTAGAAAAAACAATTTTTACATAGGGTTATATATGTTGGATTTTGGACTATAAATATTCATTATAAACATAAATATATTTACTATATAATTATTATTTATTAATAATTTTTAGACATTAAATAATTAAGTTTATTAATGACACAATAATGATGCAGTAATTACCATAATAGTGAAAAATTAAAATAATTGATATTATAAATACCCAAATAAATATAATTTTAGACTTTTTATGAATTACACTAATTTTCTACGATAATATGACATGTTAGGATTGATGTAATTTACGTTTTTCTAAGTAATAATTCTGTTATGATTTTTACAAATATCAATTATTGAATAGTGTCAAAATTGACATAAAAGAGTTTTTTAAAATAATATTATATTATTAATTGATATTAAATTCCTAAAAATCTAAGGTTCGGACAAGAGACTTATATCATGATATTTTTATCATGAATGGACCACTTGGGAGTCTCTTTTATTTATATAGTATGTTTATTAACTATATAATATAAAAATACAAAGTGGCATGGTAAGTGTCAAACTAATTAACTAAGAGTTAAAACTAAAAGATAATGTTAATATAATGACCCAAACCTGTATAAATTCTATTGGTTGAGTGTTTTTTGACCCCTCCCCACCTTAACATTTAAATAATATACTTTTGAGCCATTAGAAACCGAATACGAATTAATTATAAAATAATATTTCTAGCTTTTCCAAAGGTGCCCCTCACCCCTCTTATAAAAGGGCACTCCCCCTTCTCACTAATTCACACATTCAAAGCCTTTGGGTTCGGCCAGCCCCGGACTGAATACTCTCTAAACTTCCCTCACTTCATCCTAGAGGACTTACTTTAGTCATAAATCCAACCTAAGAAGCCCTTAAGATCAAATCAAAAGGAAAACGCGAAGAAGAGGTAATGATTTCACCACCCTCTTTCAAGTTCCTTTATTCTTCCACTTCTTCTTTATTTGTTATTTCTATTCTAAAATAATAAATCCAATATCTTCTATATACTATGATGTTATTATAAATATGGTACAACCATATTAAGTATTCTATCAATCCTTTGAATGGCATGTCACCATACGTGCGTACGTACGGCTTACAATCTCAACGTCGTGGTGTAATTGTCATTAAATAAATTATTATTTGGATGGGTATAACAATGATGTCTAATTCATGTAAATAATATATATAACATTATAATTATTCTGTCTATATGATATACCATCCAATTATATATTATTTTAACATCAAAATAATGATATTGTCGCTCGTGCGTACGTACGGACTACCGTCTCCACGAACGCGATGAGATTCATTACCCATCGTATCCATTCAATTATAATTCTCATTTGATGATTAAAAATAATGTTTAAGGACTTTATATCATTCTAGATATGAATAATATACATCCCATTAATAACAAATATGGCTCACATAACAAAGAATATAAAGTAAAATGAACCCGTTAACACCCGAAATGATGATAATTCTAAGATATTATTAACAAATAAATGTTAAATAACCATATATGATATCATATTAATGCATATGATTCTTTTATAATTCAATAACAATTATTTAAACATTATATAGGAGTTTAACCTACCGTCGACCATGGAAAAAGTACAAAGTAAGGGGTTTCTTATCTCACTTTTAATTCCGTGAGAATTCCATTGTTCACCACTTATTTATTGCATGTGGTGTGTGTACTGCCCATGATTGTATTCATTGTGTAATATACATTAATTTATGGATATTTAAATAATCATGGTATGATCCTTTTTTCATGGGTGTATGTTTTGTAAGTTACCAAATCAATAAGGGAATTTGATATTTCAATTTCCACTCATTTGGCTTTACGCATATTTCATTGATTATATTTCTCCAATATTATGTGTGGAATCACTATTCATTTGATTAGGTCATAATTTCCACTCCCCTTCCTGTGGATATACTTTTGATACACATAATCACTCCATTTATAATTTCTCAAGTCATCGATATGAATTTGATAAGAGTAATTTTAACTCATTCTCTATTTGTTGAGTTAAACATCCAATTCATTGGTGTTTTTTTACAAGATTATGTGTGAATGTCCTTTGATTTTTTTACACTAAATATCGAATCATATTTAGTGTATTGATATTTTTCACACATAACTATGTCGTTGATTTATCCTTAACCTAAGGATACGGCCTTTATGAGAGATTTCATCTCAATTTACATTCCATAGATACTTCTTTGTTGTTATACACCAAATCACTTTTATGTGGTGTATATAATGTACTTTGACATAGTATATCATGAATTCATTTATTCTAATGATATTAAAATGTTTTGATTACCTCAATTATTTTTATTCAAGTGTCCTTATTTTGGTTAGAAACTCTAACTAGAATACCATTTTTAAATGTTTTAATGACTTATTCTTCTAAATCTTGCTCATTAATGTCCATGTTTTAAAAAATGGTTTTAAGGATTTATTTATATGGACATTAATGTTTTAAAATTAAAACTCCTTTTAAAAGTTTCAAAGTGGTATGGGACACTTTGATTCAAAAATCTATTTTTAAATGGCTTCTTGACAAGTAGTGTGACTTTTAAATGATTTCAAGAAAAAGGTGGATATTTCTCTCAAATAGTTTTGATGATTATTTTCATCTATGTCAATATCCTTCAGTATTCTTGATTAAGGTTAATTTAATACAATACAATATTCCATATTGTATCGAATGAGTTATGTTTGACTGTGGATGTGCTATTTTTATACCATTCGTGGTTTGTGGTTAAAGTATTGACATTTCGTATGCTAGTTTTAATACGAATGTTTATGTTATGTTTCAACCTGTTCATATGAGGAATGAATTGGACTTAATAAGTGATGGGTGGAGCCCGCTATAGCTCCTCGATGCATCGGTAGGTCTCATGAGACAAACTAGAGTCTTGGAACAAGGCCTTGGAAAAATCTTATTTGTAGTCTTGGCATGAGTCCTTGGTTATGTGGTTATGAAAGTCTGGCATTATGCATTACATCATTATGAAAGTGGTTATTGATATTGCATGTGATTATTTGATTAGTAGAATATCCATGTGAATAAGTAAATGGAATTATTTCATTTTATTTTTTCCATACTATGTTGAAGTTCATGTTTAAAAGGATTTTGTTTTAGTTATACATTGCCTTAAATGTTTAATCTTATTTATGAAAGTTTTCGCTATATTGTTATCCTTACTGAACATCTGAGCTCACCCCTTTCAATGTTTTATTTTTTCCAGGATGTGAAAAAGTAATTTATGAATGACCTGCAGGGATAGTATGAGAGGATATTAAGACAAGACGTTGTTGTAGTTTTTTTACCTTATGATATAATGTAAGACTTATGAATATATCTAGTGTTTCAAAGACTACTAAACTAATCGGTCTTCTGAGACTTGATCCTTTGTGATCATGCCAATGTTATGTAATAATGCACCGACTCTGGGTAACTAGGGTTGGGGCATTACAATGTGTCTTTCATTTATTTATGTAATATATTGGACTCAAAGATCTATTTAAAATGGTTTTCCAGAGGGTTTGGCTATTGGGGATGGATTATTTGGGTTGTGAATGGTCCATCATAAATTATAATTCATATTCTATGGCTTCCAAGGAAGTTTCACCAAGAATAGTTGTGATGTAAAGTTAAATTTGGAAACTAGAGGGTAATTGTAGAGAATTGCATACCTATTGGGCGATATATAGGTACCCTAGAGTACACCTTAACTATTATAGGAATTGAAATATATGGACAGCATTTTGGTTATTGGAAACAAGTTTTTTTGAGTTATATCTTTTCATAGTAATTGTGAACTCAAAAAGAATGATTTCAATATGTGTTGAGAAGAGAATCTTATAAGGATTTTGGAGTACCAAATATTATTATTTTAGAGTATCCAATATTATAATAATGGAATATATTCTACTGTATATACATGGAAATCTATTCACATATGGTGTAGGTTGAAGAATAGATTAAATTTATTCCAATATTTCATAGAGTCTATTTTCTTACGAATTATTTTAAATGATTGTTGAATGGATGAGGAAGAGTCTACTTGAATGTTTAAGTCCATAATTGTTAATGTGATGAGACAACTTCTATGGAGTATGGTGATTTATTAGATACTATATATCCATGAGTAAATTGATAATTCTAGAAATGAAGTTCCATCATAAGTGTTATCATATGTTTAATACTAGAGTTATATGAAAAATATACTTTAATTACATTTTAATACGTGTTAAAGGTGGTTAAGGTAGTAGAAAATACAATGAAATTCTATAAGGATTATTTATATATTGTATAAAATATTGAGTTATTCATGTGATGATCGAAGTTGATTTAAATTTATTTGAAAGTAATTTTAATATTTTAAGATAATGTTATCAAATTTGGACAAGGATATTGAAATTTTCGGTCATGGGTTATTGGACATCTAAAAAATGACTCTTTACATAATTTTATTCTGAATTTTCACTCTATAAGTTAGTGTCACTCTAAAATAATAAAGGTTTTTTAAGAATAAACACAAAAAATCATAATACATAAGGTTTGATCTGATTTTCTACTAGATATGTAAGACTCAATTAAATAGTGAAAGAGATACATAAGGGTGGTTGGGAGATTCAACCCAATATGTAAAGGTTGATCATAGGAAATATACTACATGAGAGTATGTATAGATTTCTAATAGCTATGTATGAATGACTAGAAAGACCTCAAGATTTCCTCTAAGTTCTTAGAGGATCAATGTGATTTATTTGGAAGTTAAATGAACTTAAAATAAATCTCTCAATTAAATCCCAACACATAATTAACATTGGTATGAGTTGTTCCCAAATCATGAATGTAATGGAAATCAATGGTTGATTTGAGGTCCAAGATGAGTTTAAAAAAGAAATAAATCAGTAGGAGATATGATAATTAGAGATTATTTTAAAGATAAAAATTAGTTTGAGATTTATAATATAGGCCAAGTTATTTTTAATAATTTAATAAAAAAATTATTTAACTAATTATAAGACCAAAGGTTACAGAGATTTGAAGAATGAGAATATCTCACTATTGATTTTATGGAGTTACCATATAAAAACATTGAAAATATATCATCCTATAATTATGATATTATAAAATAGTAGAATAAGAAAAAAAATTATAGGGGATATTAGATAAATCTCATGTTTAACACCTCGAGAGTATAAATTATATATTTTCCTTTAAACCCTAATGTGTTCAATAACTTGCATCATAAGAAAAACCAAACCAAAATGAAACACGAAATGTTATATTAAAATTAAAATATATATTTATAATTGGTGGTTAAAAATATATTTAGCCAAATTATGAAACATATATAGAAATAAATAATAAATTTCCTTATTAATATTTACGTGTTGAAGAAAATTCAATTAGTGTAGCTAAGAAACTATTAAGACAATTTTATGCTTTAAAATGTTACCCATATAAAATTTGATTTTATGAGATTTATTTTGAGATAATAAAAAAATTATGGATAAAATATATTATTTATTTTAATAATATATTAACACCAATTTTATTAGTAATTTATAGGAAATAATAATAAGAATAATTAATATTTTAAAAAGGTATTGTCCTATGAAAACAGTTGTCATTATATATTTATGATTTTATTTAAATATTAAACTATCAATTTTTTTTAATTTTTATTTAAACAAATTGATTTCATTTTTGGATTTAAAATAACAATATTAGCTTAAAATTATTTCCTGGGATTTTTCAAAAATTATTTATTTTTAGGTGAATAGTGAAAAATATAGTTTTTTCCAAAATATAAAATTGCGTGACTTCATCATTATATAAAAAGAAATATAATTTTATAAAGCCTTATAATTAAATAAATATATATTTACGGTGTAAAACTATACATTTTTATTCACCATTAATAATTTTAACATTTTATGAACATAAGTAATATTTTCCAACAAAACATTGTTTGGTCTTTTCTTATAATTAAATAATTTTTTGTAAATTTGGGTTTTGTTTTTATTTGAAAAACACATAAATTTTTTAATTTTTTATAAAAATCATTATATAAATAATATTAAATATATTGATAATATTAAACTACATAAGATGTTTAAGGTTTAAAATGCATTTTTTAAATGTGTTTTTAGAATTACCGTCGATAATGTTAAAAATTTATTTTTATAAAAGTAGTAATTTTATCCCAAAAATGGATTTTATATTTTAAATTAGTATGAGAAAATTATCTAATAATTTTAATTTTATTTTTGCGCATTAAAATTAAATTATTTTTGGCAACAACTTGTTACCCTAGTAAAATAAGAAATGGTAAAAGTGAAAATTATAATAAACAATGACTTAGACACATGATTAAAACATGTTAGAAAAAACTTATCCCATTATCCCACCCCATTTTTATTAATTTTGGATTCTTATTTACTTAATAAACAAGTGATCTCTTTTGGAAATATTTACAAATATACAATTCTCACCACTTCTTAAGGGGGACTCTATCACCCCTTCAAGACCACTCCCAAAATTCAGTTTCCACTTTATAACTAGAAATTTTTCATTTACCTATAATTATTTTTCTTTTTACTGAGATTATGGTCACAATATATTGTCCTAAGACCTTCATTTTTAATGAGGCTTTAATAAGAAATCATATGTCCCCCATATGAGTACTTTCTCTTAACTTCTTTTATTTTCATTATTACTTTCCCACATAAAATTTTCTTATTACTATATAATTACCTAAATATTATTTTTATACTGAATTTTATTACTCTAATATAATAACTATTTTCCACCTTCCCACATTTTTTTAAGAAAAATGAAATTTGCATTCATGCATTGTGCGGAATACCACATCCATGAAGTGAAAACTTTCTTTTTTAAATATTAACTATCTTCATTTGTTATAAGGATTAAATTGAACAATAAAAGTTAAATATATAATATTATTGTGATTATGAATCAAAAAATTATAATCATTTTTCTTTCCCTCTCATTAATTTAAAAATGAAAATGTTAATCATGTGTTGTGCAGATTACAACCAAAAAGGTGTAATGTATCACATTTTCTATATATTTTATTTACTATTTATTAATAAATCTTGAAATATGATTCAAAGATATAAAATTGTGAAAATATTAACATTATTATTATTTAATAATGATAGTTAGCCACTTTTATAGTCATAATCATCTATTAAATATTTTATGTTCATGTTTGGGTCAGTCGATAATGTACCTAAACAATTCTATCAAATAATATTATGGATGAGTATAAAAATGGAATTAATGATAATATATTACATAAATTTAAAAAAAATATTTTTTCTATTATGAAAACATTAATATTAAACTTTTTAATTAATATACCACTTCTCGTTTGTTAAAATCACTTAAATATGCTTATCACCAATTTCTTCTACTTGAATCCTAACCAAAAATGACATGGAAATAAATTATAAGAATATAAATAATTTTAAATAATTATTTCTAGTACCATGTATGATTTGGGAATGAGGAAAATTTGGAGAATAATGAAGAACAATATCTCTATTATGAAACTAGCTCAAATGGTCAAGAATACTCCCATCAGGTTTTAAAAATAGATAATAAATGGATAATATAATTATATATAATAATTATAAATTAGTTTTATATAAAATTATAGATATTAAAATGGTTATAAAATATTTTATTGATATAGTAATTTTTTTCTTTTATGAGGTTTTATTGTTTTCTAATAGGTGGGGAAATAAGGTAAGGGTTTGTGCTAACTTAAGATCCTTCCATTGAGTTACAAACATTCTTATTGAACACTATTTTACCATGTTTGATTTATTTTATCAATTGAATACTCTTTATTTTATTTCAATGTTATTTTATGGGGTTCTAAAATTCTTCCTTATGACATAGTTATCAAATTTTTCTTACCTCAAATATTATGTTGCATGAAAGGTGTTTTTACCTCAATTTAAACCACCTTGATATATATTTCTTATTATACACCACATTTTATTTTGTATGGTATATTTAAAATACCATTTATATTTTAATCATGATACTCTCATTATTGATGATATTTTATTTTTAATGTTTAATTTTATTTTTCAAGGGGTTTTTATTTGATTGTTTCTAAGGTAGTAAGCTTTATTTGTCTCTATTTTTAATTCCATGTGACATATTTGATATTTTTCAGCATATTTTATTATATATAATATATTCAATACCATATTAACTTCTTGTATAATGAATATATTTTTGGTTTATATTTAATGGTATATCAATCAGTTTCATTTGATTCTTACATTTTCATTATTTTATGGTGTTTGCATATCAATTTTCTTGTTGATATATGACTTATATTTACAAATTGTTTCCTTGCTTCGGTGTATATATTGTAAATATATTACTTTATAAATCATCACATACTATTTTCTTTTGGTGTATTAATGTAATGCCCTGACCCTACTTACCCAGAGTCGATGCATTATTACATAACATTGGAATGATTACACGGAATCAAGTCTTGAAGGACTGATTAGTTTAGCAGTTTTGGAATATAGATTACATACATGAAGTTCAACATTACAACCTGAAAAGAAAAACAACAGTAATTTATTCCATTAGAAATGTCGAAGCCTCCTAGATTATGCCTGCAAGTCACTCATAACTAACTTCTTCATATCCTGGGAAAATAAAACATAAGAAAGGGGTGATATCAGATGCTCAGTAAGGGTAAATAATTTAGCAGAAGCAATAAACTTTTAAGGAAAGAAGTGTAATAAAACAAAAGCCTTTTAAATATAAACATGAACATAATATAGAAAAAATAAATCAAACATTACAATATAAACATTCACATGGATATTCTTCTGGTCGAATAATCACATGTAATAAAAAATTTCATAATGAGGGAATGTATAGTAACGGACTTTAATTTCTGTGTCAAGGCCTTCTGCCAGGACCTATGGGCTAACTATAACCGGTCCCAAACCCAGAGAGCCTCTGTAATCGGACTCCATCCCGGAGAGCCTCTGTAACCGGACTCCAACCTGAAGAGCCTCTGTAACCAGGCTCTAACCTGGAGGGTCTGCTGTAACCGGACCTCAAGCCGGAGGGATTACTTTTATCAGTCCCCAACACAGAACATACTAGTCCAATACATTCATCATAAGAAAAGGTTTAAATATAACATAAACATTTGTATTAAAACTAGGATACAAAATCTCAATACCTTATCCATAAACCATTAATGGTTTAAAAATAACACATCCATAGACAGTCATGTAACAAAACATTCAATACAATATGGACGATTTTTATCATAATAAATTAACGTCAAACAAGTTTAAAATCCATTAAATGATATTGAAATTGATAAAAATGATCAGTAAAATGCTTTGAGAAAAATACCCCCTTTTCATGAAATCATTTAAAATTCTCACATTTTATAAAGGTAGTCATTTTAAATGGATTTTTGAATCAAAGTGTCCCATAACAATTTGAAACTTTTTAAAATAATTATCATTTCAAAACATTCATATCCATATAAATAAATCCTTAAAATAATTTTGAAAACATGGAAATTAATTAAAAGTCTTTAGAGAGATAAATCTTTTAAACATTTTAAATGATGATCTAGTTAAATAGACCATCCCATAAAACCATAAAAGATTACTCTTGAAATCATCTTTATAAAATATTAGTATCTTTGATAAGTATGTCCCAGAAAATACTTACACATGAACAATCTCAGATAATAATGAGATTGAGGAAATAAAATTTACCTCATTACAATCGATCGAGTCATATGAACAATAGTCAATAACCACCAAATGAGTCACAAAATATCGTGAATATAAAGAGAATCATGATAATATATATCAAATGGCAGTACACAATACACCACATGCAATAAATAAGTGGTGAACAATGGAAATCTCATGGAATTAAAAGTAAGATAAGAAACCTCTTACCTTGTACTTTTCCTTGGTCGAGGGTACGTTAACCTCCTGTATATTAGTTAAATAATTGTTATTAAATTATACAAGAACCATATACATAATTATGATATCATATAGGATCTTCTAATAATGCGTTGTTAATGATATTTTTGTATTATCGTCGTTTCAGGTGTTAACTTAATCATTTTCCTTTATATTATTTGTTATGTGAGTCATATTTGTTCTGGATGGTATGTTTCTTATTCATTTACAGAATTATATCAAGTATTTCAACATTATTTTTAATCATCAAATGAAAATTAGTCTTGAATGGTTAGGATGGGGAATAAATCTCATCGTGTTCGTGGAGACGGTAATCTGTACGTACGCACGAGTGACAATATCATTCTTTTGATATTAAAATCATATAAAATTTTATGGTATATCATATATAAAGATTCTTTATCATGTTATATTTATTATTTATTTCATTTATACATCATTATTAAACCCATCCAAATAATAATGTATTTAATAACAACTACACCACAATGTGGAGATGGTAAGTTGTACATACGCACGTGTGCTGACATGTCATTCAAAGGATGGACCGAATAATGAATTTGGTTTTAACATATTTATAATAAAATCACAGTATATATAAGATACTGGAGTTATTATTTTATAATGGAACCAATAAGGAACGAAGAAGTGGAAGAATAAAAGAACTTGAAAGAGGTGATGAAATATTTACCTCTTCTTCGGGTTCTTCCTTTTGATTTGATTAAAAGGAATCATTAGGTTGGATTTATGACTTAATGAAGGCCTCTAGGATGAATGGAGGACAGTTGAGAGGATATTTGGGAAGGTTTTTTCCAAGCTAAATGGCTTTGAAGATGTGAATTTGAGGGAAGTGGGAGTTCCCTTTCATAAGAGAGGTGAGGGGCACCTTAGGAAAAGATTGAAATATTATTTTATAATAAAATCATTTTCGGTTTCTAATGGCTCCTAAATTATTTATTTCAAGGATAATGTGGGGATGGGTCGAAAAATACTCAACCAATAGGTTTTATATAGGTTTGAGTCTCTATATTAACCTCATATTTTAGATTTAACTCTTAGTTAATTAGTTTGAAGTTTACCATGTCTCTTTGTAATTTTATATTATATGGTTAATAAACTTACCATAAACATCCAAGAGAACATAAAGTGGTTCTTTAATGACATATAAAAATTATTTAATACCTTTGGATGAACCTTTTATTTTTAGGAATATAATATCAAATAATAAAATAATATTTGTTTTAAAAACTCTTTTATGTCAATTTTGTAACTATTTGATTTTTTGTTTTTTGTTAAATTAATAACAGAATTATTAAGTCTAAAAAAATTCATTTAATCAACACTAATATGTCATATTGACCTATAAAATTACTTTAATTCATAAAGAGTCTCAAATTACATTTCTTTTGATATTCATAATATCAATTATTTTAATATTTCATTAATAATGTAATTACTACATCATAATTGTGTCATAAATAAATTAAAATTTTAATTTATAAAAAATATAAATAAACTAAAATTATGTATGAAATAATTTTATCTTTACAATGAATATTTATAGTCTAAAATATGACTTATATAACTCCATGTAAAAATTGATTTACTAAAAGATATTGGTTTATGTCATTTTTGCATTTACATTAAGTTAATTAAAATAATGTGTCATTATAATTCATAAGTGGCTCCATGGAGTCCCAAAATCGACCCAAGGATGACCATGGTCGGCCATTACTCATCTAATAAGTTTAAGACAAGTTTTAATGTAATCTTGTTTTATTATAATATTCTTGTTACCTTGAATTACCCTATTTACCTTTAATCGCGGTAAATAAAAGACAAAATTTACTATCCACCAAAAATTATTTTTATCTTATTAAAAAAAATTACTTAACAAGTTAAATTTTTTCTCTTGTACTTTTGAAATTCTACTCACAAAAATTGTAAAATTAAGTTTTATGCAAATTTGTAAATTCTTTTAAGAGGTGGGTTAAAGAGGGTAAAAAGTTCAATAAAATTTTTATATATCTAAAGTTATTGTAAAATGACTCCAATTAATTATATAGAACTTATATTGGTATTATGTAACTATTTTTACCTAAAATAAATTTAAATAAAATAAAAAATTATTTAAATAAAAAGTCAGTTTTAACCAATAACTTAGTGTTTTCACTATTCATCAAAAATTGAAAGTTTTCAGAAAAATACCAAAATTTCACCGTAAGTTAACATTGATATTTTGAATTCAAAAATTAAGTCTATTTTATCAAATTCAAAACATATAAGTTTAATTTATTAATTTAAAATTAATTCCCCTTGTCAAAACCAAAAAGCGTCTTTTTAAGAAATAATAACTAACAAAAGATTGATACTTGTTTATGTTCAATTTCAAAGTGAAATTATTTCCAATGGATAAAATTGGATTAAATGGTAAAAATATAATATATTTATACTTCTGAACCATTAAAATTTATAATTTATCACTATAAATTATTTTGATTAAAATAGTTGTTTTCAGTTAAAATATAGTATTTTTCACAATTCACCCAAATATGAAAGTTATCAGAAAAACACCAAAAATTTATTGAAACTAAATTATTATGTCCCTATTATAAAGAAGAATTTAATTTTTTCAAATTGAATAGATAAAAGTTTCAAATATTTGATTTAAAAATGGTTCTCCATTAAAAGGAGATAAAATTACATTTTTTAAAAAAATACTTCTTTTATCTAAAAAAATTAATTTTTTTCATTATGTCTAATAAAGTCATAATATTTATTCTAAAATTATAAGGATTATATAAAGTTCATAATTTATTTAATACTATTCATAACCTCTTTTGAACGGCTAGTTTGGTAAGTTGTGGTGCGCTTGAACTTGGTGTTGCATATAGTGCAAGTTATTGAATTACTTTGAAGAAATAATGTACAATGAAATCTTGGGTTGTTACATTCTTCCCTCCTTAAATAAATTTCGTCCCCTCAATTTAAAATTATTTTTCGAAAATAAAAGGTTGAAAATATAAAATACCTTTGTGGGAAAACCCACATCAGAAATTGGGATAATAAAATTTAGTCTTAATAAGTGGTAAAGGGGAATGCAAAAGTCACCACCAAATTATAGTCTTGATTAGGAGAACATTGGTGGGAATTAGAGACACATAATTGGAGGGAAAATGTAAATATTTATAGGGAGTGATTGAGGTCATCGGTCACAAACAATTGTAGAGTTGAGGGCCTAAAATCCATCAATCTAAGTTGATTTGAAATATCATCAGTTCAAAAAAAACATAAGGTATTAGGATAACGCATTTTTAGTTTTAAGATCCCCTACCTAATGTTTAAGAATCAATTTCATCATAGAATAAGAGAAGAAAAAAATATATACCTGACAAGTTGATTTGTATCCTTTAACTAATTTCAATCACAAACACATATTTCACTCTAAAAGATAATATAACTTAAAAAATATATTATATTTATCTTATTCATATAGGGTTCCAAAAAATGAATTTATAATTCATCTACCATACCTTTTAAAAAACTACATTATTCAATCTATGACATCACATGGGTCAGTGGTAGGGGATACACCCTTGTCTCCCTTCGGTTGCGGGTTCAAGCCTTGTGGCCTTGTCGAATGTGATGGGTTATCGCCCGACCTCTGGGTTGTCCTTTTTATAGAAATCCAAAAATAATCTCAAACTAGACTTATCCAAAATACTTCTGTCCAAACTCATAGTACAAATTTTATATGGAAGTTAAATACAATGAATATCCTTTTTTCCACATAATAACATGTGGACACCTTCATCATGTATTCTTTTAAAAATAATACAACATCCTAAATTGCCATAAAACCTTATTAATTACATTCATGATCCCTTATTTCTTATAGAAAACTAGATATAATCCCTCTATCCAAAAAAATTTTAAACTCCAGTAATGATGGAATATACAAATCATTAATCAGTTTCAATTTAGTCAATAATATCTAATATAATTTATCCAAATAAATCATGTATTATTCCAAAATCACAACCTCAGTATTAAAACCATATTATGGTTTATCTTTCTCTAAACCATTTATTTTCCAAAAATTTAACCTGCTATTGAGTCCCTTTTCATGGTTCCACACAATCTCAAGTCCTTGATGAAATAGTACTACAATAAAATATTTATATACCCTATAATTCTTATAACATGTACATCATTAATACAATACTCAAATGACACAATACTTTAATAACAGTGTAAGAAATCTAATTGTTCATATTCATCTTCTGCAGTATCATAACTTTATTATTATCCAATAGCATCATTTGGGGTATACTCTAATGATTTGTATATTGATTCACGTAGTTTCCCAACTCCTAGCAGATGAAGCATTGTACATTTGAAACTTTTTTCTTACCCTTGTAGTCACGTACTTGGTGTCCTTTTTTCCACACTTATAACAAACTCTCATTCCCTCCAAGAATTTACCAAGGTGATTCTTTCCAAAGTTATTACATATGAGAAAATCCTTCTTTTCCCTCTTCCCTTTATCCATCTTTCTCTCTTCCATACTTTTCTTCCATTGATTCCATTAAAATCCATAAGACTCAAAGAATTTATTACTTATCTTATTAACCCATGATACTATTTATTCATATGTTGGGAATAAATGGTATACTATTTACCTTCTAAATGTTGGCTTAATACCGTGAAAGATATTATCCTTCTTACTCTTTGGATCATACATATTGCTATAGTTCACATTCCTTCTACTGGGTGAGATTTCTATACAACGGCATACAATATGTTAGTTTATGAATTGTAATGAATAATTCCAAACTTGTAAAATACCTAACGTAAATTGAACAGTTTATGGATATAATCCATAATCATAAATATTTTTTCTTTGAGAAGGTGTATACTCATAAATAATTATTAATGATTTGTAATGAAAATGAAAATTATCCTAAGCATATCCACCGGGAGTGTCGTAACCAAGAGTGCATCAAGGATCGTTGTCATGCACCAGTTCCTGTTTGAGTCGACCTCAATGTGGTATTTTTGGGTTTTACCACTATGTAAATTTGTGCCAGGGCTGCCTCTACCTGCTCGTATCTATATAGGGATGTATTTTCTTGGAAAACTCACAAAATCTCAACATTACCAAAATTCTAGGATGTTCTTCTACACTAATCTTCAAAGTCCATATTAGGGTAATGTGATCTAATCAGAGTTTATCTAAATCTAGTTTCCAGGGTTATTGATAAAATTCCTCTGATACCAGTTGTAATTCCCCAACCCCAGTTACCCAGAGTCATCGCATTATTAAATAACATTGGCTTGATTACAAGGAATCAAGTCCTGAAGGACCGATCAGTTTAGAAGCCTTGGAAAATAGATTACATTCATGAAGATCAACATTACAACTTAGAAAAAACAACAAGAGTAATTTATTCCATTAGAAACATCGAAGCCTATTATATTATGCCTGAAAGTCACTCATTACTAACTTTTTCATATCCTAGGAAAATAAAACATAAGAATGGGGTGAGCTCAGATGCTCAGTGATGGTAAATAATTTAGCGGAAGCTATAAACATTTAAGTCAATATGTGTAATAAAATAACATCCTTTTAAACCTAAACTTGAACATAATATGGAAAAAATAAATCAAACATTACCATATAAACTTGCACATTGATATTCTACTATTAGAATAATCACAAGTAATAACTAATTTCATAATGAGGGAATGTATAGAACAGGACTTTAATTTCTGTGTCAAGGCCTCGTGTTAGGACCTATGGGCTAACTGTAACTGGACCAAAACCTGGAGAGCCTCTGTAACCAGACTCCATCCCAAAGAGCCTCTGTAACTGAACTCCAACCTGGAGAGCCACTATAACCGGACTCCAACCCAGAGGGTCTGCTGTAACTGGACCCCAACCTGAAGGGCTTACTTTTATAGGTCCCCAACCTAGAAAATACTAGTCCAATACGTTCATCATAATAAAAGGCTGAAATATAACATAAACATTCGTATTAAAAGTATCATATGAAATGTCAATACTTTATCCTTTAATAATGAATGGTATAAAAATAACACATCCATAGTAAAAAATATCACAAAACATTCAATACAATATATAATATTTGTATTATAATAAATCAACTTCAAACAAGTTTAAAATCTATTAAAGGATGTTGACATAGATGAAAATTATTAGTAAAAAGCTTTGAGAGAAATATGCCTTTTTCATGAAATTGTTTAAAATTTTCACAATTTATGAAGGTATTCATTTAAAATGTATTTGTGAATCAAAGTTTCCCATATCACTTTGAAACTTTTTAAAATAATTATCATTTTAAAACATTCATGTCTATATAAATAAATCCTTAAAATCATTTTGAAAAAATGAACCTTAATTAAAAGGGTTTAGAAAGATAAATCCTTAAATATTTAAAATGCTGATCTAGTTAAATAGACCCCTTCATATAACCTTAAAATATTCCTTTTGAAATCATTTATATAAAATATGGTCATCTATGATATGTATGTCCCAGAAAATACTTACCCATGAAAATTCTCGGATAATAATGAGATTGAGGAAATAACCCTTACCTAATTGTAATCAATCGAGTCATATGAAAAATAGTCAATAACCACCAAATAAATAACATAATATCGTCAATATAAAGAGAATCATGATTATATATATCAAATGGAAGTACACAATACACCACATGCAATAAATAAGTGGTGAACAATGGAAATCTCCTGGAATTAAAAGTGAGATAAGAACCCCGTTACCTTAAACCTTTCCTTGGTCGAGGGTACGTTAACCTGATGTATAATAGTTAAATCATTGTTATTAAATTATAAAAGATCCATATACATAATTATGATATCATGTATAATCTTCTAATAATGCTTGTTAATGATATTTTAGTATTATTGTCGTTTCGGGTGTTAACTGATTCATTTTCATTTATATTATTTGTTACGTGAGTCATGTTTATTATTGATTGGGTGTTTATTATTCATTTACAGAATTATATCAAGTCTTTAAACATTATTTTTAATCATCAAATGAAAATTAGTCTTGAATGGTTACGATGGGGAATGAATCTCATCACGTTCGTGGAGACGGTAATCTGTACGTATGCAGTAGAAACAATATCATTATTTTGATATTAAAATCATATATAATTGCATGGTATATCATATATACAGAATAATTATCATGTTATATTTGTTATTTACATTAATTATACATCATTATTATACCCATCCAAATAATAATGTATTGAATAACAACTACACCACGATGTGGAGACGGTAAGTCGTACGTACGCATGTATGGTGACATGTCATTCAAAAGATGGATAGAATAATAAATATGGTTGTAACATATTTATAATAACATCATAGTATATAGAAGATACTGGAGTTATTATTTTAGAATGGAAACAACAAGGAAAGAAGAAGTGGAAGAAGAAAAGAACTTAAAAGAGGTGATGAAATATTTACCTCTTCTCCGGGTTCTTCCTTTTGATTTGATCAAAATGGATCCTCAAGATGGATTTATGACAAAAGGAAGGCTTATAGGATGAAGGGAGGACAATTGATAGAATATTTAGGTAGGGTTCGGCTAATACAAATGTATTTGAAGATGTGAATTTGAGAGAAGGGTGGGTGCCCTTTTATAAGAGGGGTGAGGGGCACCTTAGGAAAAGATTGAAATATTATTTTATAATAAAATGGATTTCAGTTTCAAATGGCTCCAAAATGATTTATTTTGATTCAATGGTGGGGATGGGTCGAACACTACTAAACCAATAATTTTTAGATAGGTTTGGGTCACTATGTTAACCTCATCATTCAGATTTAACTCTTAGTTAATTAGTTGTCATTTGACATGTCTCTTTGTATTTTTATATTATATTGTTAAAACAAATACCATAAACATCCAAGAGAACATCAAGTTGTTAATTAATGACATATATAATATTATTTAAGACATTTTGTGGAGCCATATATTTTTAGGAATAGAATATCAATTAATAATATAATATTTGTTCTAAAATCTCTTTTAAGTTATATTTTGACACTATTTTCTATTTTGCATTTTTTTAATTCATAATAGCATTATTACTAAGAAGAAAAATCATTTAATCAACCATAACATGTCATATTAACCTATAAAATTAATGTAATTCATAAAAAGTCGCAAATTACATTTATTTTGATATTTATAATATCAATTATTTTAATATTTGATTAATAGGGTAATTACTGCATCATCATTGTGTCATAAATAAATTAAGTTATTTAATGTATAATAATTATAAATAAACTACCATTATTTAGTAAATCTTTTTATCTGTCCAATGAATATTTAGAGTCAAAAATATGACTTATATAACCCCATGTCAAAATTGATTTACTAAAAGATATTTGTTTATATCATTTTTTCCAATACTTTTAGTTAATTAAAATAAAGTGTCATTATCCGTCATAAGTGGCGCCATGGGGTCCCAAAATAGACCCAATGATATCCATGGCAGGTCATCACTCGTCCAATAAGTTTAGGACAAGTGTTAAGGTAATTTTGTATTATTATAATATTCTTTTTACCTTGAATTACCATATTTACCTTTAACCGCTGTAAATAAAAGCCAAAAGTTACTATTCACCAAAAATTATTTTCATCTTATTGAACCACATTATAATTACTAAGGTTAAACGTGTAACTCAGATTTTTTAAATTCAACTCACGAAAATGGTAAAATTAAGTTTTATGCAAATTTGTAAATTCTCTTAGGAGATGAGTAAAAGACCGTAAAATTTTCAATAAATTTTTTATATATCTAAACTTATTATAAAATTATTTCAATTAATTAAATTAAAATTATATAGGTATTATATATCTATTTTGACATAAATTAAATTTTAAAAAATAAATAATTATTGAAATAAAAATTCGGTTTTAACCAATAACTCAGTGTTTTTCACTATTCATCAAAAATTGAAAGTTCTCAGAAAAATACCAAAATGTCACCGTAAGATAACTTTGATATTATGAATTCAAAAATTAATTCTATTTTACAAAATTCAAAACATATAACTTGCATTTATTAATTTAAAATTAATTCATATTGTCAAAACCAAAAAGTGTGTTTTTAAGAAATATTAACTAACTAAAGATTGATACTTGTTTATGTTCAATTTCAAAGTGAAATTATTTATAATGAATAAAATTGGATTAAATGGTAAAAATATAATATACTTATACTTTAAAACCATTAAAATTTATAATTTAACACTATAAATTATTTTGATTAAAAAAGTTTTTTTCAGTTAAAATATAGTATTTTTCATTATTCAACCAAATATGAATGTTTTCAGAAAAACACCAAAAAATTATTGAAACTAAATCCTTATGTTCCAATTCTAAAGAAGAAGTTTATTTTTTCCAATTTAATATATAAAAGTTTCAAATATTGGATTCAAAAAGGGTTCTCTATTAAAAGGTAGTTAAATTTCATTTAAAAAAACTTCTTTTATCTGAAAAAAAATGAATTTATTTTTTAATTATGTCTAAGAAACTCATAATATGGATTATAAAATTATAAGTATTATATAAGGATCAAAATTTAGTTAATACTATTCAAAACCTCTTTTGAATGGCTAGTTTGGTAAGTCATGGTGCCCTTAAACTCGGTGTTGCGTGTAGTGTATGTTATTGAATTACTTTGAAGAAATAATGTACTATGAAATTTTGGGGTGTTACATTCTTCCCTACTTCAATAAATATCAACCTCACAATTTGGAACTGTTCTTTGAAAATAAAAGGTTGAAAATAGATAATACCTTTGTCAGAAAACCCACAACAGAAATTGGTTAAATAAAATTTAGTCTTAACAAAGGGTAAAGGGGAATAAACAAATCACCACCAAATAATGATCTCGATTAGGAGAACATTGGTGGAAATTGAAGACACATAATTAGAGGAAATACATAAATATTTATTGGGAGTTATTGAGGTCATCAGTCACAAATAATAGTAGAATTGAGGGCCTAAAATCCATTAATCTATAATGATTTAAAATATCATCGGTTTAAAAAAACATAAGGTTTTAGGATAACACATTTTTAGTTTTAAGATCCCTTAGCTAAATTTTAAGAATTAATTTCTTCATATAATAATACAGGAAAAGATATATACTTTAAAAGAAGACTTCCATCCTTTAACTAATTTCTACCACAAACTCATCTTTCACTCTAAAAGATAATAGAACTTAAAAAATATTTTATTTATCCTATTCATATAGGGTTCCAAAAAAATTAATTTATAATTCATCTACCATAACTTTTAAAATAACTACATTATTCAACCCAAGACATCACATGGGCTAGTGGTAGTGGATACACCCTTGTCATCCTTCAATTGCGGGTTCAATTCTCGCGGCTTTGCCAGACGCGACAGGTTGTCGCCCGACCTCCGGGTTGCCCTTTCTATGGAAATCCAAGAATAATCTCAAACTAAACTAATCCAAAATACTTATGTACAAACTCAGAGTCCATAATTTATAAGTATGGTAAACACAATTAAGATCCTTTTTTCCACGTAATAACATGTGAACAACTTCATCATGTATTCTTTTAAAAACACTTCAACATTCTGAATTACCAAAAAACCGTATTGATTACATTCATGCTCCCTTATTCCTTATAGAATACTGGATATACTCCTTCATTCAAAAAATGTTGTAAACTCCAACAATGATGAAATATACAAATCATTAATTTGTTTCAAGGTAGTCAAGAATATCTAATATAATTTATCCAAATCAATCATGTATTATTCAAAAATCACTACCTCTGTATCAGAATCATATTATGGTTTATCTTTATCTCAACCATTTATTGTTCAAAAATTTAAGCTTCTATTGAGTCACTTTTCATAGTTCCACACAATCTCAAGTCCTTAATGAAATAGTACTGTAGTACAATCTTTATATACTCTATAATTCTTATAACATGAACGTCATTAATAAAATACTCAAATGACACAATACTTTAAAAAATGTAAGAAATATAATCATTCCTCTTCATCTTCAGTAGTATCATAACTTTATTATTATCCAATTACAGCATTTGGGGTATACTCTGATGATTTGGACATTGATTCGCTTAGTATCCCAACTCCTTGCAGATGAAGAATTGTACATTTGAAAATTTTTTCTTACCCTTGCAATCACGTACTTGGTGTCCTTTTTCTCCGCACTTTTAAAAAAACTCTCATTCCCTTCAAGCATTTACCAAGGTGATTCTTTACACAGTTATCTCATATGGAAAAATCATAATTTTCCCTCTTCCCTTTATACATATTTATAAGGCCCCAGCCTTAAACCTTACTTAATATTGAATTAAATTAATAATTCACATTGAGGATCTTTTCAGGTTTACAGTTTTAGAGAATTAGTACATAACTATTACATCTCAAAAAATTACAAAGTAGGCACTTCTACTATGTTTCCATAAAATAAAAACTCTTAAAAAGAAACATGTCTAGTGCCATGTTTTAGAGAGCATGACTTTCCCTTGATCACATCCTTGACCCAAATCCACATTCAGTCATGTGAAAAACATTTCAAAAAAACTTGGGGTGAGCATAAAAATCTTAGTAAGGGATACACAAAGAAGGGAAACTGTTAGTTTTTTAAAAAAAAATTAAACCATGTATACTTTATTTAAGTAATACCTTCACCTTTATGAAGTATTAAAACCTCTTCACTAAAAAAAATATATCATTACTTACCCTTTTGTAACCAAAAGATTACCATAAAACCCATATAAAGAACACAATACATATAAAGGTAACTTGGGACATAAACTTACTAATGTGGAATAACCATACGTTCGACCTCCACACATATCACTTAATGGAATAGCCATTCGGCCAACTTCCATACATACTTAATGGAATAGCCACATGGCTAACTTCCATACCCAATGCACTCGAGGTTATAACATAACCACCCGTCCTGGTATTCACGACACCACCCGTCATATGGTTTATCACATAACCACCCGTAAAATGTCCAAGTACCATTATAAAATTGTAACACATAAAACCAATATAAAGGAAGGATAACATTTCTACATTTCAATCACAATATATCATTTAAATATATTGACATAATAGAATCTTTTATCAAAACCATTTTCAATACCAAAATAAATAAAAGATTATATGGTATTATTTTATTTTAAAAACATAACGGCTTGTTGAGGAAGCCAAAGATCAAATAATAATAGCGGTGTCGGAAAAGGTCGTTGTCACCGCGTACGTTAAAAGAAACATTCCTTTTTGTCATTTAGTAAAACCATTCATAGAAAAAGAATCCTTTTGCATAAAATTAAAATTCAAAGGGGTTTATATACCGTATAAAAGAAAGTTGTGTATAAAACGAAATATGCCTCAATGAAAGGAGATTGAGACGAAGTCCCTTACCTCGGGTCCGACTTGACTCGATCGTTCTTTAACATCCTGAATAATAAACTGGAGTTAATTTCTACTTGCTTAAGAACATTTTTCAAGTTCATTATTCATTTTATGTCACTTATTACCAAGTTATGGAAATTATGTAGTCATTTAAGTTAATAATGTTTGTTTTGTCGATATTTGGTTCTTAAGTCGAAAGTGGACTTCTTACAATTACATGTTGTTCATGTGGTCAAAGGTTCATTATATCCAGAATGATATTCATGATTTGGATATCATATATATCATATATATCCATCATATACATGTATTTATAATATTATATAATCATTTAGAGGTATGAAATGAAATGCACCGTTCATGGAGACGGTAAGCCGTACGTACGCATGAACGCTACTTTCATTTCTATGTCATATTAATGGAATTAAAAATAATGAGAGATATGTATATTTTTAATTCCAGAGTTATATTCATCCTTTAGATTTATCATAAATCATATATATCCATTATATGTACTTATAATAGTACATTACATTTGAGGATAAGGAATGAAATGCACCGTTCATGGAGACGGTAAGCCGTACGTACGCATGAACGCTACTTCCATTTCTATTTCATATTTAATGGAATTAAAACATAATGATATATAATATTATTTTAATTCCAGTATGGTATCATTTTTAATATCATTAAATATATCCTTTATACGTACCATATATGGTATTAAGGAATCAAATCACTTTGAGGGGGCGGTAGTCCGCACTTCCTTAAATAAAGATATCGCGTTTACCCATAATAGAAACCATAAAGGTATGACATAAATAAAAAGTACATAAGCTTAAGTAAAACATAAACATATTATATATCATATATAAATATAGTGTCATCTTAATGGCCACCATTGAAGGTGTTAGAAAGATATTGAAGAATCATCGTTTCGTGAGGCAGAAATTCGCCATCCACAGAAACAGTATGTTCTTTAATCATTAGATGTAGGTTTGTGTAAGTTTTTCTCGAATACTTCTTATAAAAATATCATATTATATTTAAGATACTGGAGTTTTTACAAAAGAAATTAATAAAAAGAGTTTAGGGGGTTGGAGAATCAAAATAAAACAAAAGGACTCAAGTGAAGACATTACCTTAAAATCGGGTAACTCCCTTTGGTTTGAGCTCAAAGGCATCCTTGGGAAGACTTCTGCCCAAAGTGAGGCTTCAAGTAGTTATAGAGGGATGTTGAGAGTCACAATGGTCAGGTTTTGTCCAAGCCAAAGGCTTTGGAAGTGTGGGTAAGGAGGTAGAGGTGGGGGCCTTTTATAAGAGGAGAGGAGGGTCACTCTTGGAAAGTAAGCAAATGTTACTTTATTTTAGAATGAGTCTCGAATTTTAATGGTCCCACATTGCTGTTTTTAGAGGATAAGGTGATAAGGGTTCGAGATACACCCATACAATAGGTTTTGTACATGCGTAGGTCTTATATTTTACATTATCTTTCCATTTTATTTAAATCGTTAAATAATGAGGTCATCGTTGCATCATCATGATGTCATAAATAATTTAATTTATTTAATGTCTATAAATTATAAAAAAACTACAATGATTTAGGAAATCGTTTTAGCTTTCCAATGAATACTTATAGTCAAAAATCTGACTTGTATAACCCCATGTTAAAATTGTTTTAGTTAAACATTTCATATTTGTGTCATTTTTACTTTAACATTAAATAAAAAGTTATTTATGTCATTTCCCAACCAAAGTGGCTCCATGGGGTCCCCAAGTTGACCCATGGATTTTCTTGGTCGGCCATGACACATCCAATGAGGGTAGGACATGTGTCAAGCTCATATCGTATTATTAAAACATTATTTTTACCTTAAACTACACTAATTACCTCTAATCGTGATTAAAAACTTAAAATTTACTATTCACTAAAAAATTATTTTAATCCCATTGAACCACATTTTACTTATTAATGAAAACCATGTATGTCGTATTTTTGAAATTCAAAACACAGAGGTGGTAAAATTTCATTTAAATGGAAAATCAGTTTTTATAAGTACCACTTAGTGGCTTCACTATTCATCAAAAATTGAAGTTTTTCAGAAAATTACCAAAAATTAACGCTAAGCTATATTTGATATTCCAAATTCAAAATTGATTTCTATTTTACAAAATTCAAAACATATAATTTGTATTAATTAATTTAATAATTAATTCCCGCTGTCAAAATAAATAGCATGTTTTTATGAAACAAAATGTATCAAAAGAATGACACTAGTTTAAGTCCGATTTCAAAGTGAAATTAATTCCAATGACCACTATTGGATTGAATGGTAAAAATATATTCTAATTTCACTTTAAAAACAATTCAAAAGATAATATAATCATAAATAAATTAGATTAAAAAGGGGTTTTGAATTAAAATACAACATTTTTCACTATTCATTAGAAAATGAACTTTATCGGAAAAATACCAAAAATTTACACAAAGTAAATTTTGATGTCCCAATTCTAAAGAAGAATTTTATTTTGTCAAATATAACACATAAAATTGTCAAAATGTTTATTTAAAAGAGGTTCTCCATCAAAAGGCGGTTAATCGAGCTTTTAATGAATATTAGAATGTTTACGCTTAAAATTGGATTCATTCGCATTTTTAATCCTCTAAATTTTATTGTAAAAAGTAAAAATATTTGACAAACATATATAATAATTTTTTAGTTAGTTCTATTCATTCCCTCCATCACAACAGCTAGGCGTTAACTACCATTTAAAATAATATTATTTTATTATTAGAGTGAAATGTAAGATTCCCAAGAAACTCGTTGTTGCGTATTGGGTACGCCATCGAGCATAGCATCCCCTATAAAGTAATATTAATATTTTATTCACAAATATGGATAAGTATAAAAATGTCATATTCATTATTTACCTAGGGTGTTACATCCTTCCCCCCTTTTGGGAATTGCGTCCTCGCAATTTTAAAATTGGGCTTGGAAACGTCCTTGAAAGTCTCACATCAGAAAAAGAGTTGGTAAAACAATAACTTTAAAATAAAGAAAGATAAGTATAGAGGTCACCCGAGTTAACCCATATTAGGATTCTATATAGGAAAACATGGACATGGAGGAGAAAACATAGGGTCATGTTCTGATGGAAAGTGATAAAAAACATGTTTAGGAGAAAGTTAACCATAAGAAAATCACAAACTTGTGATGGGTTAAATGGTATTTGATTCCCCAATAGTAAAAGTTAATAAACAAAATTTTTGTTTTAAGTTACTTTTTATTCAGGAATTTATTCATAAGGAAACATAATCACTTATCATGTTGACTTTCAACTTTTATTATATTCCTTACACAAACTCATATTTTCTCCAAAAGACGAGTATTTAGGAAGACTTGTTCACATTAAGAGTATTTTAAACAACTTCTAGAGAATCACATAATCCACAAAAGAGAACTATATACTTCCCAGGTCTTTAGACCCTAACCAAATCAAAAACCAAAAAGGTTAGTACAAGATCAGATGATCCAGAAAAGGATAACCCTTTATAAAAAGAAAATCTATTCTTAATCTCCAAAATTTGTCCAACAAAACCCAAAGTTCAACGAGGACCATTCAATAAACAATTTGTCCATAACATTCTTCAAAGTAAACCAAACTAAGATTCAAACCCAAATATTTGAAAGATTTAGTCACATAGTCTTCCAAGTTAAATCGTAACGTTTATCTCCAAACAACATCAGTTTCTCCTAAAGTCTCGTATTGAAAAGTAATTAACCTAATCACATATCCTCCATTATAGGTTAATAATTTTCATAAATAACCCAAAATAAACTTACTCTTAATTCATAAAGTCACCTAACTAAAAAGAATAACTCATACTAACCAGGTACTTCACGTAGTACAATGGTAGGCGATAAATACCAGTTGCACTTTGGTTGTGGGTTTGATTCCCGCAGCTTTTAACGACACGACGGGTTGTCACACGGTCTGCGTGTTGACCTTTTTTCCAAAATATATTATTCAAAAATCATTCCCCAAAATGAGATAAAATCATAAAAATAACCATAACATAATTTAACCTCAATTTTATCTCGTGCCTTTCACTTCCATCATAACATATAGTAACCCATAATTACCTCAAAAGTAAGGATTATATAAACCCAAATGGTTCATTATAACTATGTCCATAAAAGAACAGATAACTATTCCTTGAATAAAATTTTCATATATTAAACATCAAGGTTACACATACTATAAAAATTCTTCTAATGTAACCCCATCATCAAAAGAGACTTAATACTCTTAGGAATTTCACCATAACTCCTGAAGCCCTTATATGTTGACTTCTTACTCATTCAACATTCTTCATGATCCATTAACCATTTCATTCCAACTTATTCTGAAATACTTCTTTCCTACAAAAAAAATCCTGAATCATATCCTAAGATTCCAAAATAGGAAAACAAAAGTTATAAAATAATCCATACCTTTGATTGGTCATTGTCAGTTTCTTCATCCTCAAACGGAATGGAATTAGGTATTGGTAAACGAATATTTCTACGATCTTGGTTATCCCATTCACGAAACATCTTTATAGGACATGTGTCTTCATAATTCCATGCAAACCACATTTAAAACATTCAATTGATCCCTCAGAAAGAACTTCTTTCCCTTTCCTCGAGTCAACTGGATGCTTCCTTTTTCCATGGCAGGTTCTTGCTTTATGACCTTCATTTCCACATCTATAGCATATTTATGTCCCTTGGAAACATTTTCCTAGGTGTTTCTTTCCACATCTTTGACACATAGGTTTTTGAACGCACTTACCTTTATGATTATTACCTGTAGTTCCGTAGGGATTTGTTTCTCACGTATATGATGCATTATAGAAATCACCAAGGTTTAGGTGGACAATCATGACTCCAGATAGTTGGTTGAGGATAAACACAAGAGTTCTCATTGCAGCTCCCAAATCATTCAGTTTCTTGTTCAAAAAACTATCAAAGTTTCCTTCACATCCACTGTTACTTTGGTGCCTGCTAGATCCAGCTATTTACTAAAACCAAAAAGGGCAATGTGAGTATATCAACAAAACCATCATGTACTAAAGAGGAAGATAAACACTAAGATATACTTACTCATTCATTTTATCTAAAACTAGGACTCTTTCTGAAATCCTAACCATTTTGGTAAAGTCAATTATGCTTAAAGAATACCCTAACCTCTATAGTTATCTAAACCGACCTATGATACCAACTATAAGGCTTAGGCCTTAAAACTTACTTAATATTGAATTAAATGAATAATTCACATTGAGGATCTTTTCAGGTTTAGAGTTTTAGAGAATTAGAACATAACTATTACATCTCAAAGGATTACAAAGTAGGCACTTCTACTAAGTTTCCATAAAATAAAAACTCTTAAAAAGAAACATGTCTAGTTCCATGTTTTAGATAGCATGACTTTCCCTTAATCCCATCCTTGACCCAAATCCACATTAAGTCCTATGAATAAAATTTCAAAAAAACTTGGGGTGAGCATAAAAAGCTCAGTAACGGATACACAAATAAAGGAAATTGTTAGTTTTTAAAACAACAAGTAAACCATGTATACTTTATCGAAGTAATACCTTCACCTTTATGAAGTAGTAAAAACTCTTCAGTGAAAAAAATATCATTACTTACCCTTTTGTAACAAAAATATTATCATAAAACCCATATAAAGAACACAATACATATAAAGGTAACTTGGGACATAAACATACTTAAGTGGAATAACCATACGGTCAACTTCCACACATATCACTTAATGGAATAGCCATTCAGCCAACTTTTATACATACTTAATGGAATATCCATATGGACGACTTCCATACCCAATTCATTGAAGGTTATAATGTAACCACCTGTCCTGGTATTCACGACACCACCCGTCATATGGTTTATCACGTAACCACCCATAAAATGTCCAAGTACCATTATAAAATTGTTACACATAAAACCAATATAAAGGAAGGATAACATTTCCACATTTCAATCACAATATATCATTTAAATATATTGACATAATAGAATCTTTTATCAAAACCATTTTCGATACCAAAATACATAAAACAGTATATTGTATTTATTTTATTTTAAAAACATTACGGCTTGTTGAGGAAGCCAAAGATCAAATAATACTCGCGGCGTCGGAAAAGGTCATTGTCACCGCGTACGTTAAAAGAAATATTTCTTTTGGTCGTTTAGTAAAACCATTCGTAGAAAAATATTCCTTTTGTATAAAAGTAAAAGTCAACGGGGTTTATATACCGTATAAAATAAAGTTGTGTATAAAACGAAATATGCCTCAATGAAAGGAAATTGAGACGAAGTCCCTTACCTCGGGTCCGACTTGACTCGATCGTTCTTTAACGTCCTGAATAATAAACTTGAGTTAATTTCTACTTGATTAAGAACCTTTTTCGAGTTCATTATTCATTTTATGTCACTTATTACCATGTTATGGACATTATGTAGTCATTTAAGTTAATAATGTTTGTTTTGTCGATATTTGGTTCTTAAGTCGAAAGTGGACTTCTTACACTTACATGTTATTCATGTGGTAAAAGGTTCATTACATCCAGAATGATATTCATGATTTGGATATCATATATATCATATATATCTATCATATAAATGTATTTATAATATTACATAATCATTTAGAAGTAAGAAATGAAATGCACCGTTCATGGAGACGGTAAGCCGTACGTACGCATGAACGCTACTTTCATTTCTATGTCATATCAATGGAATTAAAACTAAATGAGAGATATGTATATTTTTAATTCCAGAATTATATTCATACTTTATATGTATCATATATAATATATATCCATTATATGTACTTATAATAGTACATTACATTTGAGGATACGAAATGAAATGCACCGTTCATGGAGACGGTAAGTCGTACGTACGCATGAACGCTACTTCCATTTCTATTTCATATTTAATGGAATTAAAACATAATGATACATAATATTATTTTAATTCCAGTATGGTATCATATATAATATCATTAAATATATCCTTTATACGTACCATATGTGGTATTAACGAATCAAATCACTTTGAGGGGCGGTAGTCCGCACTTCCTTAAATGAAGATATCACGTTTACCCATAATGGAAACCATAAAGGTATGCCATAAATGAAAAATACCAAAGCTTAAGTAAAACATAAACATATTATATATCATATATAAATATATTGTCATCTTAATGGACACCTTTGAAGGTGTTAAAAATATATTGAACAATCATCATTTCGTGAGGCAGAAATTCGTCATCCACAGAAACAGTATGTTCTTTAACCATTAGATGTAGGTGTGTGTATGTTTAGATATAATCCTTCTTATAAAAATACCCTAGTATATTGAATATACTGGATTTGTTACAAAATAAATTAATAAAAAGATTTTAGGGGTTTGGATAAGCAAAATAAAACAAAAGGACTCAAGTGAAGACATTACCTTAAAATCGGGTAACTCCCTTTGGTTTGAGCTCAAAGGCTTCCTTGAGAAGACTTCTTCCCAAAGTGAGGCTTCAAGGAGTTAGAGAGGGATGTGGAGAGACAAAATGGGTAGGGGTTGGCCGAGCCAATGGTTTGGAAGTGTGGGTAAGGTGGTAGAGGTGGGGGGCCTTTTATAAGAGGAGAGGAGCGACACTCTTGGAAAGTAAGCAAATGTTACTTTATTTTAGAATGAGTTTCGGATTTTAATGGTCCCACATTGATGTTTTTCAAGGATAAGGTGATAAGGGTTCTAAATCCACCCATCCAATAGGTTTTGTACATGTCTAGGACTTATATTTTACATTATCTTTCCATTTTATTTAAATCGTTAAATAATGAGGTCATCGCTGCATCATCATGATGTCATAAATAATTTAATTTATTTAATGTCTAAAAATTATTAAAAAAATAATATGATGTAGGAAATCTTTTTTATCTTTCCATTGAATATTTATAGTCAAAAATAAGACTTGTATAACCCCATGTTAAAATTTTTTTAGTAAAACATTTCATGTTTGTGTCATTTTTACTTTAACATTAAATAAAAAGTTATTTATGTCATTTCCCAACCAAAGTGGCTCCATGGGGTCCCCAAGTTGACCCATGAATTTTCTTGGTCGTCCATAACACATCCAATGAGGGTAGGACATGTTTCAAGCTCATATCATATTATTAAAACATTATTTTTACCTTAAACTACACTCATTACCTCTAATCGCGATTAAAAACTTAAAAGTTACTATTCACTAAAAAATTATTTTAATCCCATTGAACCAAATTTTACTTCTTAATGACAACCATGTATGTAGGGTTCTTTAAATTCAAAACATAGAGGTGGTAAAATTTCATTTAAATGGAAAATCAGTTTTTAAAAGTACCACTTAGTGGTTTCACTATTCATCAAAAATTGAAGTTTTTCAGAAAATTACCAAAAATTAACCCTAAGCTATATTTGATATTACAAATTCAGAAATTATGTCTATTTTACAAAATTCAAAAAATATAAGTTGCATTAATTAATTTAATAATTAATTCCCACTATCAAAACAAATAGCGTGTTTTTATGAAACAAAATGTATCAAAAGATTGACACTAGTTTAAGTCCGATTTCAAAAAAAAATTAATTCCAACGACCACTATTAGATTGAATGGTAAAAATATATTATAATTTTACTTTAAAACCAATTCAAAAGATAATCTAATCATATAAACAAATTAGATTAAAAAGTGGTTTTGAATTAAAATACAACATTTTTTACTATTCATTAAAAAATGAACTTTATCGGAAAAATACCAAAAATTTACACAAAGTAAATTTTGATGTCCCGATTCTAAAGAAGAATTTTATTTTGTCAAATATAACACATAAAATTGTCAAAAGGTGGATTTAAAAGAGGTTCTCCATCAAAAGGTGGTTAATCGACCTTTTAAAGAATATTAGAATGTTTACGCTTAAAATTGGATTCATTCGCATTTTTAATACTCTAACTTTTATTGTAAAAAGTAAAAATATTTGAAAAACATATATAATCATTTTTTAGTTATTTCTATTCATTCCCTCCATCACAACAGCTAGGTGTTAACTACAATTTAAAATAATATTATTTTATTATTAGAGTGCAACGTAAGATTCCCAAGAAACTCGTTATTGCGTATTGGGTACGCCATCGAGAATAGCGTCCCATTTAAAGAAATATTAATATTTTATTCACAAATATGGATAAGTATAAAGATGTCATATTCATTATTTACCTGGGTTGTTACAATATTTCTCTCTTCCATCCTTTTCATCTCTTGATTCCCTTCAAAGCCATAGGACTGAGATAATTCTTTACTTATCTTATTAACACATGGTACTATTTATTCATATGTTGAGAATACATGGAAGACTATTCCACTTCTGAATGATGGATTAATACCATGAAATATATGATCCTTCTTACTCTTTGTATCATACGTATTGATGGAGTTCACATTCCTTCTATTATGCGCCATTTCTATACAATAGCATATACTAGGTCAGTTTATGAATTGTAATGAATAATTCCAAACTTTTAAAATACCTAATGTAAATTGAACAGTTTATGGATAAAATCAATAATAATAAATATTTTTTTTTTGAGGAGGTATATACTCGTATGTCCTTCATAATGATTTTTCAAGAAAATGAGAATTATTTTAAGCATATCCCCCAGGAGTGTCATAACCAAGAGTGAAATTTAGCAGTAGCTATAAACTTTTAAGGCAAGATGTGTAATAAAACAACAACCTTTTAAACATAAACTTGAACATAATATGGAAAAAATAAATCAAACATTACCATATAAACAAGAATATGGATATTCTGCTATTATAATAATCACATGTCATAACTAATTTCATATTGAGGGAATGTATAGTACCGAAATTTAATTTCTGTGTCATTGCCATGTGCCAGGACCTATGGGCTAACTATAACCGGACCCAATCCCAGAAAGACTTTGTAACCATACTCCATCTTGGAGATCCTCTGTAACCGAACTCGAACCTAGAGAGCCACTATAACTGGACTCTAACATAGAGGGTCTGTTGTAACCAGACCCCATCCTGGAGGGATTAATTTTACCGGTCCCCATCACAGAACATACTAGTACAATACATTCATCAAAATAAAAGTTTGAAATGTAACATAAACATTTGTATTAAAACTAGCATATGAAATTTCAATACTTTATCCATAAACTATGAATAGTATAGAAATAAAACATCCACATTCAAACATATCATAAAACATTCAATATAATATGGAAGATTTGTATCATAATAAATCAACATCAAACAAGTTTAAAGTCCATTAAAGGATAATTACATAGATGAAAATGATCAGTAAAATTCTTTGAGAGAAATACCCCATTTTCATGAAATCGTTTAAAATTATGACTATTTATAAATGTAGTCATTTAAAAGGGATTTTTGGATCAAATTTTCTCATACCACTTTCAAACATTTTAAAATAATTATCATTTCAAAACATTCATGTCCATATAAATTAATCCTAAAAATCATTTTAAAAACATGGAAATTAATTAAAAGGGTTTAGAAAGATAAATCATTAAAAAATTTAAAATGATTATCTAGTTAAAAATACCCTCCTATAAAACCTTAAAATATTCCTTTTGAAATCATTTTTTTAAAATATTGTTATCAATGATATGTATGTCCAAAAAAATACTTACACATGAACAATCTCGGATAATAATGAGATTGAGGAAATAACCCTTACCTCATTGTAATCAATCGAGTCATATGAAAAATTGTCAATAAACAACAAATTAATCAAATAATATCATTAATATAAAGATAATCATGATAATATACATCATATGGTAGTACACAATACACCACATGCAATAATTAAGTGGTGAACAATGGAAATCTCATGGAATTAAAAGTGAGATAAGAAACCCATTACCTTGAGCTTTTCCTTGGTCAAAGGTACGTTAACCTCATGTATAATAGTTAAATAATTTTTATTAAATTATACAAGAACCATATACATAATTATGATATTATATATGATATTTTAATAAATCTTTGTTAATGATATTTTAGTATTATCGTCATTTTGGTTGTTAACTGATTCGTTTTCCTTTATATTATTTGTTATGTGAGTCATGTTTTTTATGGATGGGATATTTATTATTCATATACAGATTGATATAAAGTCTTTAAACATTATTTTTAATCATCAAATAAAAATTATTCTTGAATGGTTACGATGGGGAATGAATCTTTTCGCGTTCGTGGAGACGGTAATCAGTACGTATGCACGAGTAGAAATATCATTCTTTTGATATTAAAATCGTATATAATTGGATGTTATATCATATATAAAGAATAATTATCATGTTATATTTATTATTTAAAACAATTATACATCATTGTTATATCCATCCAAATAATAATGTATTGAATAACAAATACACCATGACGTAGAGACGATAAGTCGTACGTACGCATGTAAGGTGACATGTCTTTCCAAGGATGGATAGAATAATGAATATGGTTGTAAATTTTTTATAATAACATCACAGTATATAGAATATACTTTATTTACTATTTTACAATATAAAAAACAAGGAATGAAGAAGTGGAAGAAGAAAATAACTTGAAAGTGGTGATGAAATATTTACCTCTTCTTCGGGTTCTTCCTTTTGATTTGATAAAAAGGGATCCTTAGGCTGGATTTATGACTAAAGTAATGCCTCTATGATTAATGGAGGACAGTTGAGAGGAAATTTAGGTAGGTTTTGGCTGATCCAAATGGCTTTGAAGATGTGTATTTGAGAGATGGGGGAGTTCTCTTTTATAAGAGGGGTGAGGGGTACCTTAGGAAAAGATTGAAATATTATTTTATAATAAAATTATTTTCGGTTTCTAATGGATACAAAATGATTTATTTCGAGGATAAGGTGGGGATGGGTTGAAAACTACTCAACAAATAGGTTTTAGATAAGTTTTAGTCACTATATTAACCTCATCTTTTAGATTTAACTTTTAGTTAATTATTTTGACATTTACCATGTCTCTTTGAATGTTTATAATATATGGTTAATAAACTTACCATAAACATCTAAGCGAACATCAAGTGGTTCATTAATGAAATATATAATATTATTTAAGACCTTTGACCCAGCCTTAGTTTTTATGAATAGAATATCAATTAATAATATAATACTTGTTTTAAAAACTCTTTTTTCAATTTTGACACTGTTTGCTATTTTTTTGTTAAATTCATAACCGCATTATTACTTCGAAAACAATTCATTTAATCATATCTAAAAAGTAAAATTAACCAATAAAATAAGAGTAATTCATAAAAAGTATCAAATTACATTTATTTGGATATTTATAATATCAATTATTTTAATATTTCGTTAATAGGTTAATTACTGGATCATCATTGTGTCATAAATAAATTAATTTATTTAACGTATTAAAAATATAAATAAAATAACATTATTTAGGAAATTTTTTATCTTTACGATTAATATTTATAGTAGAAATGATGACTTATATTACCCCATGTAAAAAATTGATTTACTAAAAATAATTGTTTATATCAGTTTTGTCTTTACTTAATGTTAATTAAAATAAAGTGTCATTATCATTCATAATTGCTCCATGGGGTCCCGAAATCGACCCAAGGATGTCCATGGTCATCCATGACTCATCCAATAAGGTTCTTATAAGTTTTAGGGTAATTTTGTATTATTATAATATTCTTTGTACCTTGAATTACCCTATTTTGTCTTTAACCGTAGTAAATAAAAGTCAAAAGTTACTATTCACCAAAAATTATTTTTATCTTATCAAACCACATTTTACTTACTGAGGTTAACCGTGTCTCTTTGATTTTTGAAATTCAACTCATAGAAATGGTAAAATTATGTTTTATGCAAAATTGCAAATTCTCCTAGGAGGTGGGTAAAAGACGGTAAAAAGTTCAATAAAATTTTTATATATCTAAACTTATTATAAAATGAATCCAATGAATTATATTGAACTTATATAGGTATTATGTATCCATTTTGACCTAAAATAAATTTAAATAAAATAAATATTTATTTAAATAAAATGTCGGTTTTAAACAATAACTCAATGTTTTTAACTATTCATCAAAAATTGAATGTTTTAAGAAAAATAGAAAAATTTCACCCTAAGCTAATTTTGATATTAAGAATTCAAAAATTATATTTATTTTAAAATTTTCAAAACATATACGTTGAATTTATTAATTTAAAATTAATTCCCATTGTTAAAACCAAAAAAATGTGTTTTTAAGAAATAATAAATAAACAAAGATTGATACATGTTTATGTTCAATATCAAAGTGAAATTATATCCAATGAATAAAATTAGATTAAATGGTAAAAATATAATCTATTTATACTTCCAACCCATTAAAATGTATAATTTAACACTACAAATTATTTTGATTAAAAAAGTTGTTTTCAGTTAAAATATAGTATTTTTCACTATTCACCCAAATAAGAAAGTTATCAGAAAAACCCCCCAAAATTTATTGAAACTAAATTATTATGTCCCAATTCCAAAGAAGAAGTTTATTTTTTCAAATTGAATATATAAAAGTTTAAATATTGGATTTAAAAAGGGTTCACCATTAAAAGGCGATAAAATTGTATTTTTTTAGAATACTTATTTTATCTAAATAAAATGAATTTGAATTTTCATTATGTGTAAGAAACTCATAATATTTATTCTAAAATTATAAGGATTATATGAAGTTCAAATTTTAGATAATACTATTCATAACCACTTTTGAACAGCTTGTTTGGTAAGTCGTGGTGTGCTTGGACTCGGTGTTGCATGTAGTGCGGGTTATTGAATTAATTTGAAGAAATAACATACTATGAAATATTGTCATGTTACAATTAAACTCATAAAACTATATCACTACATTTGTATATCAAAATAATCCTATTTTATAAACATGATTTTCCCTCTAATGCATTTCCTCTTTGAAAGAACTATATTTCCTTCCTTTATTTTAAGGGTGTTCACCCAACTATCATACATTGATTGATTATGTAAATTATTGACTTAAACATGTACCCCTTTATCTATAAAATTTTAGTTTGTAGGATGCTTAAATTGAATTTTAATATCATTATGGATTTGAAAATATTTAAAATTTCTATACAGGTTATTTCAATACTGATGTTTATGGACTACTTGGGATGTTTATATTTATATCTCAATATAATCGTTTACTCATTAACAAGAAATTTTTTTTATTTAAAATATTATTAATTACTTTATAGAATGAATTAATTATACATATTTAGTGATAGGTGGGTCCTAATATAGATTTACCCATGCATTGATAAGTCTCATTATACAAACTAACTTTGGTATTTTAGTGTATGTCAGCCTAAAAAATATTTCCTAGACACAGTGACTTAACAGAAAGATCATGATGTCTAAGATCATGATGTATTATCTTGGGGAATTTAGTTAATTGTATGACATTATAAATTTCATTACTAAGGTCCAAGTTACTATTATCCATGTGATCTTTTCATTTACATTTTTATCCATGGATATATTATACTTTATGTTTCATTTTATTATGGCATTATTTTTGTTTATTTATTCCACTAATATTATTTATGCTCATATTATGGTCACTTATGATCATAGATTGTTATCACTTATGTTTTATCTTTCTGATTATATGGTCTCAATCCTTCTTATGTTTCTATTTCACCAGGTTATGAAAAAATTGTATTAAAAACTTTATATCTAATAGAATATCTTATGTGGATAATTTTTTGGAGATATTAACGAATTATTATGTATTAATTAGTATCTTATATAGTTGAATATGGTTTATTTAGTTAATAAATACACATTATTTATTAGATAATTTTTTGGTCTAATTATTTAAATCTCTAAACCTAAATGGTAATGGAAATATTATTAATGAAATATTTTCTTTAAGAAATTTCATTACAAGAAATTCATATCTATTATATTACTGTTAGTATAAAATATAGTATATAAAGTATCTATTTTCCAAAATAAGATGGGGAGTGCAGGTCAGGGGAATCACCATTTTATTAAGAGTATGTCTTATATTACTTCAAAGATTACGATATTATGAGTTGGGGAAGTAAATATAACAATGGGTTGATAAATTAAGGATGATTAGAATTTAAGAGGTATAAATAACCCTTTCAGCTACCTGCAGAAATGTTGGTATTTTAGTGATTAAGATAACATAATTTTAGTCAAAAACCTAGAGGTATGTTCAAGGGATAAGTATATGTATATGTAAATATCCTAATGCTTTGGTAAAGTAGAGATTGTGTGGTTCTAATAGAAATTACATCCTTATCTGGATACTGGAATGTGGATGCAGTTGTGCGACAAATGATCCAAGCAGTAATCACCGAGAAAAAAGTCATTTGAGTGTCAATTCAATCTCACTCTGGTGCACAATGAGTGGTACTAAGACTACAAACCAAGATAAAAACTCATAGGTTATATACTTTGGCTAATCACATTATCTTTACTCATAATTAAAAATGATTTCTTATGTTAATGAATTTGTTTAATGTATAACATCCTCAGACCCACACTCTAAGATCCTATTCTGAAATCTATAACTTTACATTTCTATATTTGATGTCAAAATTGTGACACAATTTTTTCCATCCAAACCATACAACATTAAAAGGAAAACAGGATAAATATAAACCTCAAGGTCCTTTTAGGTTTAGAGTTTTAGTGAATTAAGAAAAAATCCTACATAAAATATTCACATTATTTTAAATTATCATTTCTCTCAATTAACATATATTTTCTTTGTCACATTAATACATTGTCATCATCCATATGAAATCCCTTATAGGAATAATTCTTTTAAGATCATTCTTTAAAAACTAGGGAAAAGGAAACATAATAAGGGTGATCTCAAATTCTATGTGATGGTAAACATAATAATTATCAATTTTATTTTATAAATGATCATAAGAGTGAATAACGTTATGATGACATAATCAGAGTACATGAGAAAATTATAATGTAACTCATTCCTATCAATACATGTATCATCAAATATTAAAACATGACAGATTCAACAGTCTTCAAAATCAATAATAATGATCCATGTGATATTAGTATCAATAATTATAAAAATTATAAACCCATAAAAATATTAAACAAAACATTTACATAACATAGGAAATTATTTTCACTTCACTCATACAATCACTCTTATAACTAGAATAATCATATAGTCGATTTCTATACCCAATTCATTAGAGGGCTATCATAGACCCATTCATACATGGTTTATCAGAGAACCACCCATAATTGTTTTATCATAGAACCTCCCATAATTTATTTATAACATAACTAAACATCATTATTTTATCATGGAACCACCATTCACTGGTTTATAAGGTAACCACCTGTCATTGATTTATCACAAAACCACCCATAATTGGTTTATAACATAACCACCCATGAGATTTACAAGTTCCATTATATAATCAAAACACAGAAAACAATAATTTCATTATAAAGACATAGTAACAACCATTTACCCTTTAATAACTTGATTAACCCATGAAAAAAAATGAGTTTTATAACAATCTCTTTGAAACATGGTTAACCTGTGAAAGGAAATAGGTTCTGTAACAATCACTTTGAAATGATCTTAACCCATCCATATAAATAATGAGGATATTATAATTACAATATATAATCATTAGATAATAAGTAAAAAATTAAGGTGGTTTATTTTTATCAATATAGAAACTATTAAAATATCATTAAAATGTTTTTTTAGGAAAATAACCATTTAATTTTGAAAATTAGTTTTTAAAATAAAAAATATTTTGAAAATATCTTTATTTAAAAATAACCTTGAAATCATATAAAAGAATATTTAAAATTCATTTAAAATAATTTTTAAAACATTAATCATTTTTAAAATAATTTCCCTTGAAAAAAGAGATTAAAATGACATTAAAAACCTTTTTATAAAACATTGTTTTGAAAAAAAAATATTTTTTACCCAAGAGAGAAATGATGTTGGATTTTATTAAAAACACATGCTCAAAAATTTAAGTGCCAAAAATAGGTAAATGGTTATAATTACTTAAAAATATCCTGAATAACCCTAGGATAAAAGAATTTATGAGAATTGTAATATTTCAACATGAGAGACTTAATCATATAAAATCCTAATAAATGATTTCGTTATGACAAAATACTATTAAAAATTTATTAACATTGAATCGTAATCCCTATAAAGGAATAACATTAAATAAAACATATTATATCATGTTAATAAAAATATTAATTATATAAAACATAAAAGTAGTATTATATTCACATCAAAGAAGAATAAAGGTTTATAATATAACAAACCTCTCAAAGAAAGCAAATTGTGACAAAAATACATTACTGCTCTGGTAACTTTGAAAACGTAATCCCCAAGAAAGATATATCTTCAAATGTATATGTAAATACCTATAAATTTAATTATAAGAGTCATAAAATATATTCATTTTAATTTGAAACACCAAATAATAAAAATATGGTTTAAATATATCATATATCACACAAACATAAATGTGATATGAGAAAAACCCTTAATACTTGAGTAGCTTTGGAATCATGAGATCTGTGAAAGAATAATATCAATTAAAAAATTAAACACCTTGAAATAATAAAAATTCATGATATAAAATTTAATAGGTAATTATATACACAATATAAAGAAATTATTGGTGAATAATTCAAAATTCTCATAGAAAAAAATATGAGACTATAAATCCCCTTACCTTAACTCTTGACTCTCGTAGTTCTTGTTCAAACCTCCTCTTTTTTAGGTAACTTGTTTTGGATTGAACAAAAGGCCTTCTTTCATTTTATTTATTATAAAAGTAACTCTTCTAAGATGATGGAAGGGATTTTTGAATTCATTTGGGTAGATTTTGTATAAAAAAAAGGTTTGATAGGTGTAAAGAAGTGGGGAGAGTGGTTTCCTGAATATAGTGGATGAAGAGTGGTATTCTTGTAAATACCAATAAAACAAAAAATATTAGAAGGTATATTTTATGAAATTTTCCATAAATAATGAACCAAATTAGATCAAATTGGGTATATGATCTAAATATGGCCATCCAATGGGATTTGGACTAGTATTTATGTCATTTGGCCCCTTAAGATTAATGTTTAATGACTAATTAAGCTTGGTTTCACATTAATCACAGTAACTAATTTCAATTTATTTCATTAATATTTTTTCTCAAAAACTAATTTGAACTTACTATAAATTATATTTTATCCATATTCAAAATATTGAATCTTTTTTATTTAATTCCAATTATAGATGCATTTGAATTTAATTTAAAACTAATCCTGGAGACGGAATAAGAATGTGGGTTTTTTAAGTGAAAATGTTCAAATGTTTAATAAGTTTTATATCCAAAATGAATATAAAAATGTTTCAAATGATATAAATTGGATTAATAAATGTATAATAGATCTAATTTATCTTTAAAACCAATTTTAAATATAATTTACCATTATATATTATTTATAAAAAAATTAGTTTTCAATTAAAATTAAATATTTTCACTATTCATTAAAAAGGAGACTTCTTAGAAAAATACCAAAAATTTAAACTAAGGTAATTTTGAAGTATATATTTAGGAAATAATGTTTTTTTAAAATTGAATTTAAAAAAGTGTCAAATTTAAGTTTTAAAATTATTTCTCTAATAAAAGGATGAAAAATTTCCTTTTATAAAAATACATCTTTTATATGTAAAATTGGATTTATTGTTATATTTTATAAGTAAAACACTTAAGATGAATTTTAAATAGTTTAATGAATTTAAATTACATATGTTTCATTAATTTATTTCACTAATAGTGATTGATATAATTTATTAAGACAAAACTCCATTCTGATAAAAAAATATTTTCCATAAAACCCATCCTTTATATTAAATTCTGTTTTATTTTAATTTATAATTAATTGGTCAAAAAATAATTAATTATATAAAGTTTTTTAGACTATATTTTTATAATTTAGTTAATTCATTCATTCCCACCATTCCAACAAACATGTGACTACTATCATGATAAATAATATTATTCAGAGCATATTATTGTCTAGTAAGACATGTCCATTTATGTAACAGAAGTTATCAAAGAAACTCCTTATTACACAAGATATAATTGGTGTTGCATAAAACACAATAAAAACTATTCATTTCAAGTAACACAAGATACCAAATAATTTAAATTAATTTGAAATAATATATTTTATAAAATCTTTGGATGTTACATCCTACCCCCTTAAAATTAATTTTATCCTCGCACTTCATATTGGTTATCAAAGGATTAAAAAATTTAGAATTAATTTATTTAATCACACATTGTACAAGTGAAATAAATAAAAATTACCTTAAAAATAAAAACTAGGAAAAATAAATGTTAACTAAATTTATGGATAACTATGTTTCCATATATAGAGAACATTTGTGGGGAATTAATGTATGGATTTGGAAGTGGAAACTAATTCCTATGGACTAATAGTGAGTGATAGAGAATGTGGTCAAAATGAATTTAATGAAAAAACCACAATAAAATTAGGTGTATAAAAAGTCATTAATATCATTATAATAGATAGTAATAGAATAACATTTTATTTTAAGATCATTTTACTAAATTTAAGTAAATATAATTACTTACAAGGTAAACTTTAATCCATTAAATAATTTCTACCACAATGTCATCTTTTTCTCCAAATAATGAGTAATCAAGATGTATTTTCTCATGCTTGAAGAACATAAATAAAATTTCAATGATCATATAAATATAAAGCGGATAATAGGTTATTCGTATTCTCTTCAGACATTTACCAAAATAAAAATGGTTATAACCTGATATGATAATTCCTAAAATTAAAAAAACATTAATTGATACACTAATATTTAAAAGTAAAAATTAATTTCCAAAGTTAAAACAATATTATTCCATAAATAACTATCCTTAAAAATTTTCAAAGATTTCATAACTCAGATAAATACTAAAATGTTAAAATAATTTTATCAAATATTATTACAAGATAAATAAAACATTAATCCTTAAATAAAATACCATATTTTTGGAAAATAAAATTTTTCTTAACCTATAAAACTTTTATACTAACTGGTACATCACATAGGTCTGTGGTAGGATTAAATCCCTTATCATCTTTTGGTCATGGGTTTAAGCCCCATCGTTTTACCATATGTGATGGTTTTGTTACTTTTTTTTAATTAAACATGAAAACTAATAACTCTTAAAATAATTATTCATGTTGATCCTTGGGGTTTCAAATAACTCAACCCAAAAAATTGTCTAAATTTTTTAATAATTTCCACAAAAATCTTACAACCAAAAACACTAAAATGGTGTGTCTAGGAATTTGATCTCATGAAATACCTATTGTGATATCCATAAATCTTAATATAACCTCACATGAAACATTATAATCTCCAATTTTATATAAATTTTTCCTTTTATTCCAACTATATTGGACTAGGATTATGTGCTTAAATCCATAAATTTACATTTTCATCTTTGATGTTGATAACTGTGAACCAATATTTTCCCATCCAAAACTTATAACATCAAAAGGAAAAATGGGATCACCTACTACCTATGGGACTTTTTAGGTTTATAGTTTTGTAGAGTTAGAAAAAAATACTATATAAAAATTTCACATTACATTAACTGAGAATTTATGTTACATAACCCATATTTTTTCACATTAACACATCATTATCATCTATATAAATCCCTTCTTAGAATAATTCATTCAACATCATTCCATAGAAACTAGGGGAAAACATAAGTAGGGTAATTTGAAATGATCACTAGGGGTGAACATAAGTATTATAAATTGAATTTCATTGATGAGCATAATAGTGTATAAGGGTCTGATTCCATAATCATAGTTTATAAGATAATCATATAAGAAATCCATCCCCTTAATACATATATCATTAAATATGACAACATGGAATAGTAAATAGTCATAGAAAAAAATAATAATGAACCATCTGATATCATTTTGAATCATTAGAAACATTATAAACCCATATCAAGTAAAAAAGAAAACAGGTACGTAATTTGGGATATCATTTTCACTTCACTCTTACAATCAAACATACAAATGTAATAATCATACGATCGACTTCTATACCCAATGCATTGGAGGGATATCATGGGCCCACCAATATTTGGTTTATCATGAAACCACCCATAATTTATTTATCACAAAACCACCTATTATTGGTTTATAACATAACCACCCATTTTTGTTATGACATACCCACCATTAATTGGTTTATAATAAAAAACCCATCATTGTATTATCTTGAAACAACCCAATATTGGATTATAACGTAACCATTTTTCAAATATCTAAGTACCATTACATAATCATAACAAATAAAAGATTTAATTTCATCATAAACACATAGGAACAAAAATTATACCTATCATAACTTGATTAAATAATGGAAAATAAATGGGTTCCGTAATAATCTCTTTGAAACATGTTTAACCCATGGAAAAGAAAATTGTTCCACAACAATCTCTTTGAAACAATCTTAATCTATCCAGAGAAAGAAGGAATATGATATAATTACAAAATATTCTCAATGAATAATAAGTGAAAAAAAGTTTTTTTAACATTGATGAATGGGAATACCATTAAAATATCATTAAAAAACATTTTATGAAAATACCTTTTTTAAAATTACTTTAAAACAATTTAAGATAATTTTCTCTGAAAATAACCTTGATATCGTATAAAGTAAGATTTATAAATCATTTAAAACGCATTTGAAAACATAAAACATTTTAAAATTCATTTCCTTTGAAAAAATGATCTAAAAATATCATTTAAAAATTTTTATAAAACATTTATAGAAAACATTATTTTGAAAGAAAATAAATTTCTGACCAAAGATAGAAATGATATCATATATTCTTTTAAACAGTTTCTCAAAAATCTAAAGTATCAAAGAGTAGAAAAAGTGTAAAATTACTTGAAAATATATTGAATAACCAGATTATAAGTGAAATAATGAGAAGTATAAGATATCAAAATTGTATAGTTAATCATAAGAAATGCTGATAAACAATGAGATTGTGACAAAAGACGCTTACCACTTGGGAAACATTGAATCATAATCCGCATGATGGAATAACATTAAATAAAAATTATAATATCATAATAATAATCATCTTTATTATATAATATAGAAAATGAGTATTATATATATCTAATATAAGAATATTGGTGTATAATATAACAAAAATCTCAAAGAAGGTAAATTATGACTGAAATTCATTACCACATTGAAAACATTGTAACTTTAAACCCCAAGAAAAATATGTCCTCAAATGGATCTGTAAATATCCATAAATTTAAGTGTAATAATCATAAAATAAATTCATGGGTATTATATACACCACAAACCAAAAATAAGTGGTAAATCTGTCATGTATCTCACATAAATAAAAGTAAGATGATAAAGCCCCTTACTACTTGAGTATCTTTTGAATCATGAGATCCTGAAAAAAATAGCATCAATTAAAACATTGAATATCATGAACTAAATGAAATTCATGATATAAAATCACAAAGGGAAATATATAAATAATATAGAATAAATAATTTGTGAATATGGCATTAGTTGTGTAGAAATAAAAGTGAGACTAAAAATCTTCTTACATTATGTCTTGACTCTCGTGATTCATGTTCAAACCTCCTCTTATTTAGTTAACTCCTTTTGGTGTAAACAAAAGGACTTCCTAGGTGTTATTTTTGACCAAATTGAGGCTTTAAGGATGATATTATAGATTTTTTTATTCCATTTTATTATATTTTTTACTATCCAAAATTCCAAATAGGTGTAAAGATGTGGGGGGAGTGAGTGCCTTTATATAGTGTATAAGGAGCATCATTCTTGTAGCTTCCAAAAAGAAAAGACTATTATGAGGTATCCCTTCTTTAATTTGCCTAAAATTGTTTAAAAAAAATTATCAAAGAGGTTATATTATCTAAATATGGACAAAAATGGTCTTTGGAAAAACTTTATTCCATTTCGCCCCTTCAGATTAAAGTTAACGACTAAGTAAACTCATTTTAACCTTAATTGATATAATAGATTTTAATTTATTTTACTAATATTTTTGTTTAAACCCCAGTTTTAACATACTATAAATTATAAACTATTATAATTCAAAATATGGAATAAATTTTTTCAAATACCAATTACATATGTGTTAGAATTTAATTTCAAACTAATATCACTGATGGAATGAGAATTCATGTTTTTAATGTGAAAATGTTCAAAAGTTTACTAATTTTTGAAATTGAAATTTAATATAGAAATGATAACAATGTACTAAATTGAATTAATATATGTACAAATTATCATATGTAACTTTAAAACCATTGAAAAATATAATTTACCATTATAAATTATTTAGAATAAAAGTTAGTTTTCAATTAAAATTTTGCAGTTTCCAATATTCAATAAAAAATAAAAATTATCAGAAAAATACCAAACATTAACCCTAAGATAGGTTTTAAAATAATTTTTCAAAAGAATTTTATTTAAATATATTTTTATTAAACTGTCAATATTTAACTTTAAAACAATTTCATCACTAAAAGACATCAAAACTGCCTTTTAGAAAAATTCATCCTTTTATGCATAAAATTCGATTTATTCATTTATTTTGTATAAAAAATAAAATATATGAATTTTAAATAATCAATTGTATAAATAATAAATATATTTTAGTAATATATTTCACTAATAATGATTAAATTAATTTATTAAAACAAAACTCTATTCTTATCATAAATATAGATTTCATATAAAACTAATCATTTATATTCAATTGGTTTTTATTTTCCTTTATAATTATTTTGTCACAAAATAATTCTTTATATAAATATGTTTAACACATATTTTCATAATTTTGTTGATCTTATTCATTCCATCTATTCCAATGACTATGTGATAACTATCATGTCAAATAATAATATTAATAATATATTGTTGTATGGTAAGACTTTTCCGTGATTGAAACTCAAGTTATCAAAGAAAATATATTTTACACAAGATAAACTTGGTGTTGTGTATAACACAAGCTAAACTATGAATTAAATATAATCAAATATTGCAAATAAATTAAATAAATTTTAAAGAATAAATTTTATAAAATCTTGTTATATTACATAAGGAATATTATATAACCCAACATAAATAAACCTTGATCTAACCGAGGGTGATTTAGGATTAATGGAAATTTAATTTCAAAGTGTAAAACATTAAAAGGTTTAAATTATCAAGTATTTATCTTATAATAATTATTTTATGGTATTAATTTTTTATCACTCACATTAAATCCTTTTTTTAGTAATATTTGAAGTTTGAAGGAGCCAAGTTAATAATAGATATAGTAGACAATGGAGATATTATACTAATGACAAACCTAATGGGATAAGAGAGAGAGTGAGAAAAATTGTGATTATGAAAAACCATCAGTCTAGAATTATGATTACAATCCATTTTTTATTTAATTAAAAAACCACTTTGAGGGTAAGTGGTAACCTACATAACTACCTCCAACAAAGAACGCCCCAAAAAAAAAGCAAAGAACAGACCAGATATAAATCCCTCCCTTTTAAAACCAAAGAACTATACCCAAAAGTATTTTTAAATTTCAAAATTCAAATTTCAAATACAATCCTACTTCACACACCCCATAACAACTGACTTCCAACCATCACTTTTTTTTCAAAACCAAAAAAGTCACAAGAAAAATTATCCTGATCCACAAGTCATTCTCTGTCTATTAAATCATCCATCGGTCACTTCATATATCATCATCAAGTCGTCATCCAATCGCCATCAATATAAACAAACTCATCACTAAGTCTGTTGAACTCTTATATAATTTCCAAAAAGCCGATGCCACTAGAAAAAAACACCATCGTCATTGAAACAGGCCATCAACGTTGTCGAAGCCTCGATGTGGTACAGTTTCTCAACCTACACCTACATCACAGCATCTTGAGGAGTCGACATCATCATCCACACATCGCTGATCACCACCTTCATAACAACATCACTCACTCTAATCCACCATCATCATTGAACATACCCACCATAATGAAATAACTATATACAGAATCCACAAATTTCCCACACCAGAAAGAGACCATCGATGAAAATAAAATCGTCCATTGAGAAGGAGTACCAAAAAAGGGAACAAGAAACTGAGGAAAACCTTGAAGAAGGTCAGGACTGAAACCTTGAATATAGTCAAGGATGAAACCCTAAAATAAATCTCAATAACCGCAAACCATAGTCCCAAAACCCTATGTACCCATTATTCCAACTTCAACCTAGAGTGGAATGGTTGAACCCTATGATAGAGTGGTTTTGGGTGGCTGAGGATGAAAGGTTGACTTCGTTATCGACTGAAAACCTAATATCAACCAAACCAAAATCACAAATCCTCTATAATACCTCCATAACTTCTCCAACATGGAGAGGGATGAAGAAAATTTAGGCCAGAGTCGGTTAAGGTGAAAGAATCCATCCAAATCGCCAACCTTCGGCAGATCCACAGTAGAAATCAACTACCGCAAGCACCAAAGGATAGAAGAAACCAAGAGGAGAGGGTAGAAGCTGAGAGACAAGGGGTAGATCCATGAGCGAAGGTGAAATCTATGGGCTATGTTTAGCTGATGAAGTTGAGAAAAACGTTTCAATGGAAATTTGAAGTAAATACTTTACATGATGTATGTAAAGGATAAGTTTTCTAGTATTACCAAATATATTAAGGTTCACACCTCATTTGAAAGTATAACATGTGTTATTTATTTCTTTTAGATACACATGAATAATTTTATTAGTGAGTGAGATTTAAAAATTTTAGTATTAAATTTATTTATGGTGGAGTATGTAATAGTTTAGAATTTCAATTATATATTTTCCTTTAAAACATTATGTCTTCAATAGCTTGTTTCACACAGAACAACAAACAAAAACAAACTGAGTAACTCTATATAATAGTTAAAATATTTCCATATAATTGGAAGGTAAAAATATATATGAAACTGAATTGTGAAATATATATAACAATAAAAATAATGTTAATTTTTAATACTAAGGAAATGATGAAAAATAAATTAGTTTTATTAACTTACTAATAAGACTAATTTACGGTTTAAAATGTAACACTTCAAAAATTGGATTTAATATTGTTTATTTTAAGATATTAAATATATTTTGGATAAATTATATATTTTTTAAAACTAATTTTATTAGTAATATATAAAAAATAAGAATAACAATAGTTGATATTTTAAAAATTCATTTTACTAAGAAAATAGTTTTCATTATATATTTATATTTTTTGAAGGAATGATGGTGGTTCATTCACTCGGTGGCACGAAATCTCTCCTATGAGGTTTCTTTCTCTATCCTCTATAGAATACTATATTTATCTCCATTAATTTTTGTTGGTTCATCCTAAGCGTGTCAATATTCATTGGTGATTCCTTAGAGGTTTCCTCAACTCTAGATCTCAAAGCTTCACTATGGAATCATTTGGATCACCCTTCTGTATAGGGCTTCTCATTCATTGTCATCTAGTTTATCCTCCATTACTACTCATTTCTCTTCATTCCATCTATCCTATAATTTCACGATGATGGTACTTGTGGAGATATTTATTTTTTGGCTTTTCTCAATGATCAAATTCGTTGGGTTTTTGGATTCCTGCTTCTCAGATCAATTTTCCTCTAGATCCGGAAAAACACATTACTTCTTTCATTATTGTGATATCCAAGGAGTTGGATTCTTTATGGATGAATCCAGTTCAAGATAATATGGAAGTCAAGTCTTGGGGGTTTATTTGGTATGGAAAATTAAGTATTTCTCTAATATGACTTTGGTGTGTGTTCTTGTTGTCCCGTGGGTGTGGATTGGGTTATGATTTTACAGATGGTGATGACAAAGTTCTGAAAGTATCTGGGACTTGTCATTCACAGCTGAAATTATGGATTTGTTTCTATTTTTCATGTCTCTAATGGATTTTTTACTATGTTTTGGGACTATTTTTTGGTTGGGATATTGATGTATTTCTAAGCATTTTTTTGTATTTTCACATTTGGTGTCATACTGCTTATTATAGGTTGAATTGGGTGGGTGAACACAAAAGAAGGATCGGTGTGTTGACACCCATCATTAGATATCTTTATTTTTCCTTGAAAAATATATGGTTACCCTATCATTTAATTCTAGCATATATTTTTTGTTAGGTTTTATATTGCATTAGGTTAAAATTTTTGTGGTTCCTTGCTGCTTTGTTGGGTGGGTGGATCGAAAGTGAGACAGGTTTGTTGGAACCTATCATTCAATCCCCCTATATAATTTATTTATGGTTTGGAGGGGTGATCCACCATGTTGTGTTAACTATCATGATATAACTAATTTGAAGGTTGTGACATGTTAGCATTGACTGATTCCTATGGCACATTGTCTGGTGGGGGGAAGGCGAGTCTTTCGTGGATGCTTATTTGATATTTTATTACCTTAAATAAATAAATATCATTCAACAAGTTCATTTATTATTTCTTAAATGTATCTATGAAACTATCTTATATTGGTTCCCTCCTAACTCAGTTCGCAAAAGGGGTTATTTATTTTTTTTTCAATAAAAGGGGGCTTATCCCTCAACCATTCAAAAAAATTATATATCTAAATTTTTATTTTAAAAGATAAATAATAAAATATTATAATTATAATTTGAATAAATATAATTCATTTTTATATTTATAAAAACAATATTATATTCATATTAATTCTTGGAATTTTTTTCAAAATTATCAATTTTTTGATGAATAGCTAAAAATACAGTTTTTACCAAAACTATAAATTTTATGAATTTATCATTATATATGAAGAAAATAGATGTATATTAAACCTTTTAATTAGTTAAATGTTTATTTGATATTTAAAGTTATAAATTTTCAATCTCCATTCTAAATTTTCACATTTTATGTACATAATTAATATTTTCAAATAAAAAATATTTTTGGTTATTTCATTTAATTAAATATTTGTAAAATTTGGTTTTGGTGTTATTTTAAATGAAAATAAATTTCAATTTCTTTATTCTAGACCAGTATATATCATAAAAATTAAGAAAATTCCAATTTTACCCCAATACTCAAATTTTAATTTTAAAAATACACAATTTCTAAAAATAGGTTTTTACGCATTATGTTTGTGATTATTAATAGTTCATTTTATTACACATATAAAATCTATTTGATAAAATTTATTTCATATTTTAATTATCAGGTAAAAATAATCTATTTAATTTCATTTTATTTTTATGCGTTAAAATTAAATTACATAGCTAAATACTAGTTTCTATGGTAAAACTGAAAATGGTAAAATTTAAAATTCTAAGAGTAAGATTCTTAGAAATCTGTTTAAAAAATCTGTGAAATTGTGTTCTGAGGAATTATTGACCTTATTTAATCCCTAAATCCATTTTTTCACTTTTTAATTCTTATTGGTATGTGAAACATTTTCTCCTTTTATATTAAGTTGAAATACTTACAAAAATATCATTCTCACCCCTTATAAAAGGGCCCTCTCACTAACCCTTCAAGTTATATCCAAAATTTAGGTTTCCACTTAATAATATACCATTTTTTAAACTATTTTTCATTTTACTTGATCTTTTTTCTCAATATATTTTCCTATGACCTTTATTTCCAAGTAGTCTTACAAGGGAAATCGCAAGTAATCAACAAGAGTACTTTTTTCCTAACTTTTTTTATTTTAATTCATACTTTCCCGAATATAAATTTTTAATTCCTATATAATTACATCAGTTTTTTTGTAAAATTCATTTTATTATTCTCATATAATATCAATTAAACTCATTTCTCATTTTCTATTAATAAAAACAAAATTATCTTTTATGTGTGGTGCAGACTATCGCCTCATTGAAACAACATCTTTTTTTCACTAATGCATCTCTTTAGTAGTTATAATGATGAAATTGAAGAATAAATTTGAAATATATAATATAATTATTAATATTAATATAAAAATTATAATCCACTTTTTCCCTCCCATTATTTGATAAATTAAAACGTTAACTGTGTGTTTTATGGACTACAATCTCCATGAAGTAATACATATTGTTTTTCATCTAGTTTCATTTTTATTTATGAAACAATATTAAAGTATTATTCAACACCTTAAAAGTGTCTATATAATATCATTATTTAAATTTAATAATTATATTTTTCCAAGGCAAACCTTTTTCATAATCATAGTCATCCATTAATTATGGTATGTTCATGTTTTGTTCAGTCTAACTACCTACTTAAAAAATGCTGAAAAATAATATCATGGATAACTATGATAACATAAATAAAAATATTATATGATATAAATAAGTAATTAAATATTTTTTTGGGTTATATTATGGTAATATTAACATTAAACTCACTAACCAAGATACCATTGTTTGTTAAAATCATTGACACATATGTGTTGCTAATTTCATATACAAGAACCATAACCAGAAATTACATAGAATAAAATTATAGAATTCTAAATAAAAATAAATCACCATTTCACATAACATTTAGGATCTATGAATTTTCAAATTTTTTAAAATAATGAATAAGAAAATCTCTATTAGGAATTTAATTTAAACGATCAAGATTACTTACACCCAATATAGAAAATAAATAAGAACTAGGTAATATACATGTATACAATAATTATAAATTAATTTTATATATTTCAAAAAGGTTCTAGAATTTTATAATAATATAGTTATGTTTTTTTTACTAGAGGTTATAATGCTTTCGAATAAGAAGTGAAATAAGTTAATGGTTGTACTTACTCAATTTCCTTCTATTGAGTTCCAAAATTTCTTAATGAACTCAATTATTACAAGTTATATTTATTCTACCTAATAAATATTTTTTATTTTATTTCCTCATTATTTTATATTTTATGCAATTATTCCATATAACCACATTATCAAATGATTCTTACCTCAACGATTATTTTACTTGAGAGGGGTTTCTTGTCTCAATTTTCACTCACTTGAGATGTATTTCTTATTATACACCATTTTTTATTCTATGTGAAATTTCTAATGTACCTTTAATATTTTTATAATCATCAAATAATTATTTATGATATTTAATATTTTGTTTTAAATTCTATCTTTCAAGTGGTTTTGATTTTGATGTTTCTAAATCCAGAAGTGTGTTTATATCTATTTTCTATTCCATGAGGAATGTTTGATATTGTTCCCCACATTTAATTTTATATTGTGTATTCAATTCTTTATTTTCTTAATGTATAATTAATAACTTTAATATCAGTCTATTTTAATTTCATGGTATCCCTATCATATTATTTTTATTTTTACATTAATATTAATTTAAAAGTGTTTCCATATCAATTTAGTTTCATTGAGATATGATTCCTATTCACCACTTTTCTCTTTTATTGTGTATATATTTTCCATAGATTTATTTCAATATCCTCTCATATTATTTAAATTTTGTGGATTAAACACCGGGAATCCCATCACTGCCTTTTTCTTGTTAAACCCACATATATTATAGGCATAATTTCACTTTTGATGCATTTCCTCTATGAACACTTTATATCTCCTTACTTTGATTGAAATTTGTTTAACTAGATTCCATGCATAAATTGATTAGGTAAATTATTAAATAAACCATATAAACATTTCCCTATATGGTGTTAGTTTGATGGGTTATAATATAGAAATCTATTTCATTTATTTATTGGTGAAATGTTTAAAATTAATAAACATTTTATTTCGATATAGATGTGTATTTACTACTTAAGAAAGTTGATAATCTATATTTTAACCATCCAAATTCATTATCTAGATGTATGATATTTATTTATTGACTATAAAACTATTTATATTCTGTATATTTGTCTCTCAATATGTATGTATATTAATTATTAAGCAATGTTGGATATGTATTTTATAGTTTATTCATTCCTTTATTTCATGAATTCATTGGACTAAATTAACGATGGGTGAGGACTGGTATAGATAGGCCCTCAATGTATTGATAGGAATCATGACCAATATTATCTTATGTTTTTTAGTGTATTATTATGAAGAAAAAAATATGTCCTATACACAGGGCCTTAAGGATAATATAATGCAATCTATGATCAAGATGACTTGGATAAGGGAATGAAATTAGATATCCAACATTATGAATTTCATTGTTAGGGAACTATTTATTATTATCCATGTGATATTTCATTTCAATTTTTATCCATGGCTATATTATTCTCTTAGTTTCATTCTGTTATATAATTTTTTTCCCAAACTATTCATTCCATATTTTTTTTCTTATATTTTTATCACTTATGATCTTTGATTATTATCTCGCATGTTTTAACTTATTGAAAATTTTATGTAATATCTACTTAAGTTTCCATGTCTTTGAGTGAATACGAAATATATTAATCATGATATTTCTAATAGAATAGGTTGTGTTTTGAATTTGTGAGATGTGTTGGAGGCTTATTATGGATAGAGTAGTTTCTTATATAGTAGTAAATGTATTTTTAGTTAAGAAATACATGGGATCCATCAGTTATATTTTTTCTCTAATTATCTAAATCTCTAAATCAAAAATTAAATGGGAATGTGTGTCATGAAACATTATCTTTAATAATGGAATTATGTGATATTTTTTATTAAGTTTTTATAGTTAGTATCAATGTAGAAATGTAAATAATGTGTTTTTAGCACTTGATCTTGGAATGTGGGTCTAGGGCCTCACATGATGCTATAATCACTAAAGATATCCATTTTATATTAGAAAATGAGATAACTGTAACTGATATGAGAGATTTCCATTGTTCATTTAAGAGGAATAATATAGGGATAGAAACTAATTATATTATAATTTATTAAAGATCTTTTAGAATAAAAAAATGAATTGAGTGGACCGTGAAAAAATATAACTATATCACAAGGGTTGAAGTAGTGAGATAGCCAATTTTTGTTTCTATACAAGAAATAGTCCTTAAAGATTACTACAGAAATGATACATCCATGTGAAATTATAGTATTAAATTCATCCCTTGTGATTTTTTCATATTAAGGAATAAGATCATGAACTATTTAGTTTATAAGAGACTTATGTTTTACAACAAAACATTATTCAAGATAAGTAAGATGAGTTAAGTATTTGCGGCTGGGATGGTTGGTGTTAGATCCTATGAAGAGATAAAGTTGTTACTTTCATGTAACCTAGTCAGTTCCAATAAAATAGGGTTAACGGTTTACCCTTTCTTAAGCATCATTTTGATATTAAAATAGTAACTATGTGTGAGTGGTATAATACCATCCATACAATAGGGATAAATTCATCCATATTAGAGGAAATCCTTTATTTTACATTCTTATGCACCTTATTGTATTTTATTTCTTACTTATATTACTTGCGTTTAATCTGAAGGTGAAAAGAGATAGTGAGACCAATTCACTAAATATGTGTTTAGGTAAAAGAAATTTTAAAATTGGTGAAAATTCACCCACAGTGATTCACCCCCCATATTTTTGGGGCTACAACAATTAAGAAAGAATGAAAATTAATATCAAATCCATAGTTTCAAACCTTATTAGATTATAAAATTTTGAGTATTGAATGTTTTTTTTAGTTTCTCTTCCAAATAAATCCTAAGCTATATATTAGGGAGTAAGTATCAATAGTTGATATGATTATCATCTGGTATAATACTCTAAAGTGTAAGAATACAAACAAAATAAAGAAATTTTTGAATTCATCTCACCTATTCAAATATTAAGGAAAAAAATTCCAATATGTTGTAATCATGGAGAAAATATATCTAACATGGAAGAAAGAAGAACTAACTGCTAAATCCAATAATGATAATACAAAAAAATAATTTCATCTCAAATAGGTCAAATAATTCTTGGGATGATAATTTAATTGAACTCCATAGTCAAAAAATACTCTCTAAATGACCAAAGTACAAGTTGGTTGGATAACATATTAGAATAATTAAATGATGATTCATATGTAGTTTTGTGTTAGACCTTATATATTGTCTTTGAAAAAATAACATTTTATATTCATGGATCATTCAAATAATTATATGGGTGATCACCCACCTCAAAGAAGAATTTGTGAATAGGAAAAAATTAATTGAATAAAAATAAATGATTGGCATGAATCACACTGAGCAATATAAATCCAAGAGTGATATAATTATGGATCATGAAGAAATTTTATCCAAATTAGGAAGGATTTGTTTGATGAAATTTTGAAGAAATGATAATACATATAATATATTGAATCAAATTTTCATGAATAAAAATAAAAACAAAGCGATATCATTAATAATAAAAATGATTAACATAATATCAAATCAAATTAGATTAAATTTTTTGAAACAATATTTAAAGAGAATAATGTGACACATTATTCTTATATTCAGAAGATAAGAAAATACTATAGCGAAATATTGAATATAATTGGAGATTATAAGAACACTATAAACATGATGTTTCTAGAATATGAAGTCAAATTTACAAATATGGGAATGACACTAGTTGAGTCTTCAAAACAAACTAAGAGGATAGATACTTATATACACAATTATAATGAGGATATTTATGATAAGAGACTAAATCTTGGGGAGATTAGAGATTGGGATCATCCAATGTTAAATCTCATTCATGATCAATTCATAAGGTACCCTTTGGTTCATAAAATTTTATTCTCAATTAATCTATTTACATACACAATACATGTTATAATTCAAAATATAGACAATAGTGGGTTGAGAAAAATAGATTTAAACCCACCACTACATCTATGATGTATGGATGAAAGTGTATAATAAGTTTTTTTCCAAACTAATTGCTAAAATAAAGGTTCTTTTACAAAAAAATAGAAAAATGATCTTCTTTTCTATATTAATATTCAATGAATAATATCAAGGTTTTTGGCTATTACTAGTGTTTGGATAGGTTTAGGAATAAAGATATTGATTACTTGAATAATATTTCAATTCATGTAAGATAAATAAATGACATATATAGGGGGATAAAAGTTGAGTTGTTGCAAGGTTCATAAATGAAATCTAAGAATTTGTCTCTCTCAAATAGATTTGTAAGACTTGGAAATCACAATCAATGTGGTCACATTAGTGTAGAATTTTGATCTAAAAAACCAATCATATTTTAAAAGAATTTGGAGAAATAAGACCAAAAAATATTAGGATAAAACATGTATATAATATTGTTTTTAAATTAAATATGATCATTTTTTAAAAGTGTGATTGATTATTTTTTGAAATCGATAGAAATTGGAAAGAAAATTTGTTGAAGATTGATTGAATTAAAGTAATAAAGGTAAAAAAATAAATTTGAAATAAATTAGTTTAATTTCAAGAGAGGTTGGCTAAAAATGATAACCCAAGAATCAATGAGTAACAATATAGAATGTGAAATCAGACTGGTTATAATTCTAATGATTATATGGTCATACTACTGGCATAAGTGATGATTCTAAAGAAGATAAAGATATAATCAAGAGAATATTATGCATTAATGGGTGGTATCAAGGATAAAATTACACATAATAAGGTTGTTAAAAATTTTAATAAGAATATGATTCCAAATATTTTAACATAGAACAATAAGAATGAAATCATGATGATTTCTCCAAAAAATGGAGCTAGAATGAATAGATAATATTGATTAAGAATAAACTATTAACATTTTTTATATCACTAATGTGAAAAGGATTCCCATATTATTCTAAAATATATTTTGTTTTTTATATATATAGGTAATTTATGATGATGTATTTTTTCTTGGGGAGAAATTGTAAAATATGTATACAATCAAATATGGAAAAAATATTAGAAGTTTCTATCTTTTTTTACCCAAATAAGTTCTATATCTAAACTTATTTGATCAAAGATCAGCCTTGATGAATTGAATCTATCATGAATCTAATTATAGGGGAGTTTGAAAGGTCTAATAGAAGTTAATATTTTATTAAAATCTATAATTTTGAAATAATATCTTATAAAGTATAATTTAAGATATATGTTTACATATTATCTCATCTTGGTGTTATAAGTATCAATTTTTATGTTAAGGGGGAGAAATTAGTTTGATCAATTTCATTAAAATAAATAAATTCTAAGAAATTAAATTTATGGTTTCTAAAACTAAACAAGATAGTCACTTTAGATGTTTTTATTTTTTTTGACAAGAGTGTAATAATTCATGTTGAAAAACCCCAGAGAATATATTAAAAAATTGGAATCAGATTGAAAATATTATTGGACAACCATTTAAGAAGTAGTTTTGAGTTAATATTATATTATGGTTTAGTTATGGATAATTTTTTTGTATAAATTAGTCTTTTTTGTTTTCTATATTAAGCATTGATCACATAAACTTAAAGTTTAATATTTAATTTCTAATTAATTTAAGTGAATTGATACCACCCTATCTCAATATTTTTTATATCAATTCTTAATAAGGATGGTAAATAAGGAAATGGAAAAAAAATTGACTCGTATTTTCTATATGAGTATTGAAAACATATACAAAGGGATAGATAATTGAACCCACTTGGTGTTAATTTTTATTTGTTTCCAATATCCATGAATTCAATAAGAATGATGTTAACATGTGTTCAAAATAAAAATCGTGTAATGATTTTGGAGTACCCATTCTTGTTGATGAGAAAATTTAGTTATAAAACCAAGAAAAGTGTTGTTATATGTTTATTTCTTAACAATGAATGAATATTAAATAAACACCTTATCATTTGGATGTTAGTTTCTATCACTATTCATATAAAAATAGATATTAGTCATTGGATATTATTGAATATCCATTCATATAGGAAATGGGTCAGATAAGTAATTGAGTTTCTTCCAATATTTTTTAGGAAACTATTTTTTCACTTATGATGGGAAAAGGTGGTTAATATAAAAAATATGATTTTATTTGATGTTTTATGTGTATAATTGATTTAAATATGTTTTACGATGTGAATTTAATTAGAATATGTCCATAAAGTATGGTGTTTTTTGGATACAACGACTTTATGATGAAGTTGAGAAATAAATAGATGAAGTTACAAAAAATGTATAATTATATACTGATGGATGATGTTAAATGAAAAAAATTATTAGATGATGTTTTAAGTGTTTAAGATGGTTGAGGAATTGGAACATCCAATGAAATACTCGAAAGAGTATTTAGGCATTACATAATATTTGAAATTATTCCCATGAAGATTTAATTTTATATAAAGTTATTAAAAATTAATTTAAATAGTTTGATATATTGTTAATAGTTGTGGAGTAGGTTGGTGAAATTTTAGTTTATAGGTTTTTTGATATTTGAAATTTTATTTTATATGTAATATTTTTCAAAAAAATTACTATATATGTATGAGTAAATCTAAAATATTAAAGGATTCATAAGATTCATCCCAAAAAATATAATTATACATGAGGGTTGTTTTGATTTTCCAGTATATATGTAAGAGTTAATTCCATGGTGAAGGATATTCATATGGGTATATGGGAGATTCAACATGATATGTAAAGGTTTCTCAAAGGAAATGGGATTTGTGGGATTATTTCTAGATTTCATATTGCTACATCTGAATGGTTAAGATAATTAGATAGATTAATTCAAGGTTCGGAGAGTAAACATATGGTTTTATTGAACATTATGCCATGTTTAAATAAATATCTCAATTAAATCATAATCTATAATTAAAATGATGTCGAGTTATCCCTCAAGTGAGAAATATCACAATGCTGAAAGGTTGAGTCATGATCTAAGATGATTCTGAAGGAGAAATGAATGAGTAATAGTACTAATAATTTTGGATTATCCAAAGATAAAAAATAAGGATGATATTTTTGGGAGATTCAATATATAATTGACTGGTTCTTAAAAATATTCATTGATTGATTAAAATTCTGAAAGTTAGGGTTATTTGAAAAATTAGAATTTCACTCTTCTGAATTTATAGAATTTTTATATTCAAATATGGAAAATATATCACTGAATAATTATGTGATTATAAATGGAATAATAATTAAAATATTTATATAGTGGTAATAAGAGAATCTTGTAATTAAAATCTCTAAATTGATCCTTTGTGTTGTAGAAAAATAGAGAACAAATATTATTGGGATCCAACATCCTTGTGTGTTAAATAAGAATATGCTGGAGGGGGATAGAGATTTCTTTTCTTATTACCTACCAAAGAACATAAAAATATAATAATATTAATTGATACATCTATTACATGATATATCTATATATTAAGGACTAAAGTCGTGAGACATCCAGTTCTGATTATTGTTCAAGAGGTTTTCCATAAGAATTTCTAAAAATTTGAGATACTCAATAAAGATTATTGTACTAATGGTGGTCTTTGAAGTTTTTTCAAACTAAGGAATAAGATCAGATATTTCTTTATTCCAAGAGAGGATTATGTTTTCCTATTTATCATTATTCATGTGGGCTAGAAAATTTTGGTATTTGATGTAGGAAGGGTTGGTTTCAGACCCAAGTAAGAGATTAAGTTAATGTTTTCATGTAACCTTGTCGATTACAAGACAATAGGTTCAAGTATATTCCCTTTATTGGGCTCAAAATTGATAATAAAAGTGTATATAAATGTGAGTGTGAACACAACCACTATACATTGGGGATTTTGTCATCTATATTTGAGGTTAACCTCATTATCCAACTCTTACGTGCCTTTTTGTTTCACTTTCCTGCTTATATCACTTCCATGAAAAACAAAGTTAAGGAGAGAGAATGAGAACAATTCACTAAATATGTGTAAAGGTAAAATAATGGCTTAAATTAATTAAAACTTATCCACACTAATCACCCTCACCCTCAATTTGGTTTCACCAATCCTAGTGGAATAAAAATGGTGCCTTTTGATGTATGGGTGGAAGGTGGTTTATGTATGGGAGGCTGAACCAATATATTAAGTACATCATTTTTGGGAGATTTTATAACCATAATTAACTTTGTGATATATATGTTATGGGATTTTAATTATTGGATTTATTATGTAATATAGAGTTTAACCTCATGTTTTTTTCATAGATGTGTTTAATGGTTAAAGAATGGAAAGGTGGTTGGGTGTAATGCCAACATAACTGACTATGTGATTCATGTTGTGTGTAATGTTAACGGAGGATAGAAATATGGTATGGGTTAGGTGTAATTCTAACTAAAGTGGGATTTGTGACTTAATTGGGGTGTATTTTACACCATAAAAACATTGGAAAGTTGGTTGGGTTTAAGTCCAATCATTACCATTCTTAAGTAGTGGGTTGGGTGTATTTTCAGCCATGTAGTACTTCATGGGGTGAGTTGGGAATCCTCCCAATAATCGATATACTTGGTTATAAAATTGGGTTTACTTCCAAATAGTATTTATATATGATTTTAATGTACTATGATATTAGGGGAAGGATGTCATGTATATGCCTAGTGGTCACATGAAAGGTTCAGAGATACTCTATGTAATGGTTCATGACTTCCCAACCTGTTACAATGATGGTTTTATTGTTCAAGGCTGCTTGAATTAGGATAGAGGAGGTTCGATAGAGGTTGGTTCTATTAAAAAACTATATTTGTATTTTTTATGCTATAAAAGAGGGGTTAATGGTGTAATTTGGTGGCCTACGACTTGTGTAGTATGCAGTTTAAGACTTGAGTGTGGTTGAGGGGTAGATTATAAAATGGGTTTACTTTTTAAGAATAGGGTTTACATCATACGTTAATTAGTCCCTATTTTAATTTTTTTAGAGTAAGTTGAGGTTTCAAATTTATTACTACCGAAAGGTTTGTTTTGCAGTGTAATTTTTTGAATGCATAGATTTTACACTGTAAATTTGGGTTTCACACTATAAATTAGGCCACTTAAACAATTTTATATCTTGTTTTTGATAAATTATTTAATCATTCATATGTCATTCTCTCTCCCTCTATCATTTTCTAGACAAACTCTTGGTGTTTTGGGGATTTTTTATAACCCTTTTCTCCCAATAGTAATCTTTGGGTTTTGGTGGTCTGTCATTGGTGATCAGTAGTTGATCTAGAGTTTTATATTTTTAGCTATGGTTTTTCAGTTTTTTTTCTTCACCCTATAATGCAGATTTAAATCATAAATCTTCTTTGATTTAGTGGATCCTCGTTCTCACATGTTTACAAGCTACATTGGGGATTTTATTGCTTTTTCTTTCCTTCTATGAGATAGTAAGGTTTTCAATAAAAAATATAATTAATTTTTATAATTAAAATTTTTGGGTATGGGGAGATATCATATTCATTACTGTTTTGATATATTTTTTTTGATTAAATTGGGCCTACTTGTTTCTAAAACTAAAAATAATGATATTTGGAAGCCTTGTTTTCATTGTAGATGATTTATGTTGAGACCCTTGTTGTGTTTTTGTGTAATCACACCATGAATAAAAGGATAAATAACATATATCAAGATAATAAATTGGTTTCCCATGTAAATATTTTTTTTGTGATATTACCCATGATAAATAAAGATGTAATGTGATAAAATCCCATGAACAATTATAGAAGTCAATGTGTGTTTTTATAGTGAGTGATTTTTCTTGTTGTATTACCCTATATGGTTTGGGAAACATTTTTTGTGTTGATGGAGTTAATATTCTAGGTTGTGTGATGTGTGGGTCAGTGATTTGATGTGTTGGTTTGTTTAAATGTATGTTATTTGGTCATTTGTGGTGTATTTATTGTGCATAAAGGTTGTAATGTGTGGTGGTGATGATGTGTGGGGATGATATGTGCTTTTTGTGTGTATAGATTGTGTTGGGAGATGAGTTTGGGATGGACGATGTGTGTTTGATTTATTGATATGGTTTGGTTGGTGTTTAATGGTGAAGATAGTGGATGTATGGTTTTGTGGTAGTGGTTTATAAGAGTTGGGCTAGTTGTGGTTAGGCATGGTTTTTTTCATTTCTCAGTTTTCCACAAAATATTTAAAATGTAGAAATTAAATATGAATTGGTTGGAATTTATAAGTGGTAAATTGATTAAATAAAATTAATAAATAAAAAATATATGTAAATCTAAATTAAGTGGTATAAAAAATGAAAGATAGTTGAATTTTTTATATTTGTAATGTGGTGAAATTATAGGTGATTGTGGAAAATATTTTATGGATTGGGTGGCGGTGGTGTGGCATGTTGCATATAGTGGTTGTATTATTTTTTATAGTTGATGTGTGGTATAGTAGTGGTGACTTTGTGTGTGCTAATGGAGTTTACGTGAACCCATTGGTTGGGTGTTTTAATTTATCTCTATATAATATATTTTCTCTATTTTCTTTATTTTCTCCCACCGAAGTTGGATAAACATACTTACGCTCGGTGGATCTGAGTTCTAGATGTTTTCCCCAAAATATGAGTATGTAGTGATATGGATGGTTTCATACCACCTCTTCCCAAATCTTCCTTTAATAATTATGGTCCAGGTGAATTTGGGTGAGATGTGGACTGATGGACCAAGTGTTTTTTGGCAGCATGAGATGTGATGAGGTAGTGATGTGATGCAATACACTGTGGGGGTTTATCATGGTAGAAGGAGGGTATGAGGTTTATTTCCTTCAAATTCATGATACCCTACTTCTATAATTATATTATTTGATGAGATTTGATAGACCATGTATCTTCAAGAGAGATGTGGTGTGGTGATTCTGATGTTATTCTAGGATGCAAGACCTTGAGAAGATGGGATGGGTTGGGATGTGTCCTATAACACAGCAGAAATAGACCATGCTATACCTAGTGAGATTTGATGTGATGTGGTTGTGATGTGACATATATTGATGGGATGGGATCACATGATGTTCAACATTTTGGTGTGATAGAAAAAAATAAATGGGGAAGTAGCATCAGGGTTACTTACTTTGTTATGATCTCAATGCTATATTACTATATTGGATCCATGATTTAGTATGTGGTCCATGGTGAGGATGAAATGGTTAATTTACCTATCTAAGTTCTTTTTGGTTTTTTGTTCGTTCACTCGTGCATTAACATTCTATTTTGACATGTTCATTTGATACCTTGGTTATGTCCCAACTATGTATACATGTATTCTCACTCTACATATTTAAACTATTTTTTAGGTTTCTAATGGGACTTTTGATAATAATATGGATCTTTCTAGCCTGTATTATTATCTTCTATTATGACCATTTCATAGACATGTTTTTTTGGTATATTTGGAGACTTTTATATCGACCATTTTACTTTATTCATGCATTATGGGATGGTTTTTGGTTTAATTTTATTTTATCTGTTGAATTCCATTGGTTGTTGTTCATTTATATATTATATACTAGGATGATAGACCTTGAGAATATGGGGTTGGTGTGGATTTGTCCCATAACACACCAGATATGGACCATGTTTCTCCTGGTGAGATGTGATGGGATGTGGTTGTGATGTGACATATATTGATGGGATGGGATCACATGATGTTCAACATTCTGTTGTGAGAGAAGAAAAATAAATGGGGAAGCGGTATCAGGGTTACTTAATTTGTTATGATCTTGATACTATATTACTACATTGGATCCATGATTTAGTGTGTGGGCCATGGTGAGGATGGGATGGTTAGTTGACCAATCTAGGTTCTTGTTGTTTTTTTGTTTGTTCACTAGTGAATTTGCATGTTATTTTCATGTGTTCATTTGATACCTTGGTTATGTCCCTACTAAGTATACATGTATTCTTACTCTACATATTTAAACCATTATTTAGGTTTCCAATAGGACTTTTGGGACTAATATGGATCTTTCTAGCTTGTATTTTTAGCTTCTATTATGACCAGTTCATAGACATGTTTTTTTATATTTTGAGAGTTTTATTTGTATTAGTTTACTTTATTCATGCATTGTGGGATGGTTTTAGGTTTAATTTTATTTTATCTATAGAATTTAATTGGTGGTTTTTAATTTATAGATGTTATCCTACGATGTAATACCTTGAGAAGATAGGGTAGGTGGGGATGTATCCCATAACACACTAGAGATGGACCATGTTTTTTTTAGTGAGATGTGATGTGATGTGGTTGTGATGAGACATATATGGATGGGATGGGATCACATTAGGTTCAACATTGTAGCATGAGAGAAAAAATAAATGGGTAAGCATCATCAGGGTAACTTACTTTGTTATAATCTAAATGCAATATTACTATATTGGTTCCATGATTTAGTGTGTGGGACATAGTGAGGATGGGATGGTTAGTTTACCTATCTAGGTTCTTGTTTTTTTTTCTCCAGTGCATTAGCATGCTATTTTCACATGATCATTAAATACTGTGGTTATGTCCCCACTAATTAAACATGTATTCTCACTCTACATTTTTAAACTATTTTTTAGGTTTCTAATAGGAATTTGGTTACTAATATGGATCTTTCTTGCCTGTATTTTTAGCTTCTATTATGGCCATTTCATAGACATGCTTTTTGGTATATTCAGAGACATTTATATGTATCAGTTTACATTATTCATGCATTATGGGATGGTTTTAGGTTTTATTTTATTTTATAAACAGTATTTCATTGGTGGTTATCATCCTAACTCCCGATCGTTTTTTATTTATAGATGCTAATGCCACTCATAAAATGATATTTTTATACCCTTGGTACTAGTCACCAACTCGATGCCTACTAGAGGTGAGACTTGGGGGGTCATCATCTATCTTTCTTCATTGTGACATCTTTGGAGGGAGGGAGTCATGAAATAGTGGTGTCAAAGGTTTGGTTGAGTGATAATATGGATTTTGGAGTTTGAAACTATTATTTTTTTAGGGTTTAGTAGGGAAACAATGTATGTTTATGTCACAACTGGGTCCTAGCACAGAGACCCCACCTTTAACATGGTCGTTGGGTCCTGGTATGCCAAGTATCACTAGTTTCCCTGGAAACATGTGGTCCACACCCAAGGGCCCACCCATATGCCAGAACGGGTCAATTGACTAATGACTATCCCCAAAGGCCAACACATATTCTATCTAGTGTGCTTTGTCCTCACTCGTACAAATCTTGGGAAACCTCATAGAAGGTCACCCATTTGGATCACTACTCCAGACCAAGCACGCTTAACTGTAGAGTTCTAATCAGGTAGGCTCTTGAAAATAAAGATGCACCATATTGACATGAGTAATATCATTTATTCATTTAACCCTTTATCATTATATGGTGTTACATTCACCTCACCTTTAGATCACAATATCCTCATTATGGGCCCTATATCTCAACCCAGGAAGGGCGCTACACTTAAGTCTGCGTAACAACTCTGATACCAAATGTGACAACTAGGTCCTGATGACAGCACAAACACCCTACCTTTAACATGGACGTCGGGTCCTGGCCATCCTGGTACCACCAGTTACCCCATAGACATGTGTCCCCACACTAGGGCCCATCCACATTCTTTAATGGTTCGTCTGACTAATGATTTTCACCACAGTCAAACACATGTTCATTCCAGTGTTCTTTGTTTGCATGCACACACACCCTGGGAAACATCCCATAAGGTCACACATCCTGATCACTAATCGAGTCTAATCATTCTTAACTATCGAGTTCTAATAATTTAGGCTCCCGAAAAGAAAGGTGAACTATGTTGACATGAGTAATATCATCTAATAATTTAACCCTTTATCATTATGGGGTGTTGTAGTTGATATTGGTGTGTGATATATGATAGGAAGACTAGATAGGACATGGGATTTTAGGGCCTCTTAGGATTCAATCCATGGACTCCATGCTTATTAAATGACCAAGTTATTGGGACCTATATTCAAGGAAGATACCAAGTAGAGGTACATGGATCATGATTGATTATTTTCATATATTTATTTGGTCCTATATTAGAAAATTAAATGAATTAATTAAATAAGATTTAACAAATTTCATGATATCAACCTTTATAAGTTCCCATATTTTTTTAATAATGGATCATGTTCTTCAACAATGAGTGGAAAATGAAATTAATTTTTTTCAGGATAATCTAGTTGATCATTGAATGGTTGACTGGATATAGGAGGATTGGGTTTGGTAGAGAGATTTGTGTGCCTTTCAATGGCATAGTTTGGTTATGTATGAGGGGAGAATCTTAGTTCTTGAGAAAAATAACTATTTGGAGGAGGTCGAGATCATTTTTGGTCTAATCCAATCATAGGATATGTTTTTTGTACCATTGGTAGTCAGTCAATTGTGAGCATTATCACATCAGTGGTGGAAACTATTTCTTGGTGACCGAAAAGAGGCTGATGTTTTGTGTCCAAACTTTTAGAGTGAGTTTCAATCAGATTTCTTTTCATTGATGATGAAGGAAGTAAAGAGTTAGAATTTTATATTTTTTAAGTAATGTATCATGAGTGTATAATATTGTTATATTTGGTTCAATGAATCTTGTTCTTTTTCAAAGATGCCTTTTTCAGATGAGGATTCAAGATTGCGGCATCTGGTGGAGGCTTTGTTCCCAATGATCAAGTATCCATCACTCAGTTTATGCTCCTTACATATCTAGAGGTGTATATGAAATAAGTGGTTATTAAGAGTATTATTTACATGGTATTTTATCCTTTATATAGTGGATACTATGTCGTCTTGATGAGAAAGTATTCAAGAAGTGGGCCTTGGGTGTTCAGATAGTTAAGGTTCCAACAAGTTGGGAACCAACCACGGTAAAAAATTTCTAATCCTTATAGGACTAGTTGATTGTTAGAAAATTCAAGGGGTCTTCTATTTTCATTATATATATGAAGGGTACATGGCTACAATCAGGCTTAGTGATTGACCATTCAGTAAGGTCACTATCAGGTGGGTGTTCATGACCATTTTTAGTAGTAGTAGTAATTTCCTCTAATACAATTTCAGTAGCAGGAACCACCAACATTTATTAAAAATTTGAGATAATATAGTGTTATAAAAGGTTATCCTTGTGCTAATTACCATCCATAGGGATCTAGGATATAGTGTGGTCATGGAGGCTTACATATAAGTGGAATAGAAGATGGTCATAGTTAGATACATTAGTTAAATGTGGCCTCACCACTAGATCGTGGAGTTGCTTGAGGAATGATTAGCTTATCAAATATCATTGTGTGTGATTTGGTTAATTAAAACTCCTAACACTTCTTCGTTTCTCCTACATTGGTCAATTCATTGGGAATATATTGGGAGAGGCTTTCAATACCTCTAGTGTAATCCATACCGGTTAATGGTCAAGATTATTTGTTTGATGTGTGCTGGGGAGGTAGACTGGAGATGGAGTACCACCAATTAGTGGGGTTCTTATTATTAATATTGATACAAAAAATATATATTATTTTATCTTTAGAATTTATTGGTTGTATTCAGTGTGTGTAGTTATCAACTGTTTCTAGAGGAGATTTTTATTTTCTGATGTGGAGGGAAAGTGAGTGGTGTTCATTATTGAGTGAGGATATCAGATTTGAGGTGGGAAATTGGATCCACATTTAACAAGGTTATTAGAGATATTAGTGGAACATTAGGTTGTGTATATCCCTATTATTGTGGATGATTTCATGGAAATTTTTTTAGATGAGTTTATGGCACTACCCCTAGAAGCGACGTTCATTTTAAGATAGTGTTGCAGTCATGTGAATTTCTAATTTCGATGGATCCTTGTTGTATGGTACTGATAGATCTATGAGAGTTGAGATTATAGGTGGATAACCTGATACAAAGGGGTTTCACCTTACCCAATGTGTCATCATGGGGTTCTATAGTGTTGTTCTCTATGAATATTAACAGTGGTATGAGGATGTTCATAGACTGCCAAAGTTTGGATCAGTTTACAGTCAAGAATTGTTACCCTTTTCTAAATATATATATCCCTTTGTACTATTATATTGGGGCTAGTTGTTTTTATATGTTTTATTTGTGATCAGGATATCACTATATGAGGGTGAAGGATGAGGATATTCTAAAGACTTCCTTCAGATGCAGGTATAGGAACTTCAAATTTGAATTTATAGAATTTGGTGTTATGAATGCACTAGCCATGTACATGGGGCTCATGAAATCCATATTTTTGTGAGTTTTGGGAATGTTTCTTCATAACATTCATCATTTATATATTTATTTACTCATGTTTATAAGAGGATCATTTCGAGCATCTTTGAGTAGTTTTTTAGGTCATTCTACACCACTAAATCTATGTAAAGTTGTCCAAGTGTGAGTTCTATATGTGATAGGTGTTTTTACATTGACAAGTGGTGCCACATTAGGGTATATTAGTAGACCTAGAAAATATCTAGGAAGTTGTTTTTTTGGAAGCACCCAATAACATGGCAGAGGCTTATAGATTCATTTGTCTGAAAGGATATTATCAGAGGTTTTTTCCTAATTTATCACAAGTTTAATCCCAGATGAAAACGTTTTTTGGGAAGGATTGGGACTTTTTTTGGATTTATTATTGTCAAGAACAATTTAGTAACCTTAAAGAGATGTAATTCAATTCTCTAGTGCTTCAATTTCTTGAAGAGGGTGTATTGTCTCAGATCTTATATGACACTTCATGTCTGGGCTTAAGATAAACAATGATGCAATAAAGAGTGGTTTTCTATTATAGGTTTATTTAGTTATATCACCATGAGAAAAATTATTCCACCCTTGATTTATAGTTAGTAACATTTTTGTTTGCACTGAATTTGTAGTGGAATTATTTCATCAACAAGTGTGTTTTGGTTTTTAAAGACCATAAAAGCCTAGAATATGTTTTATCTTAGTGGGATATGAATATATACTTATAGATATTGATGTAATTTTTTCAGGATTATGATTTTGAGATTTATTACACATTTATAAAAGGAAATTTTGTTGCATATGTGATTATTTGGAATTCTTAAGGAGATTTGGTTTGGGATTTTATTGATATAATCAAAGGGATGGAGAATATTGCATCAATTAATCTTGAAATATTAGAGAGAAGTGTCCATTTTTTTCCCTATTAGATGGATTTTGAGCCATATTTTATGAATAAGGTTACATATTATCAGTGTAGAGATTCATAGATAGAGGTGATGCATGACCATGTTGGCCATGGGGAAGCCCCTGAGGAGTGTTCAAAAGATGGTCTGAATCAGATATTATTTCTTGGGAGGCAATTTATTTCACATGTGATTTATAAGGGGGTTATTAATAGGTTCTATAGATCACCTTTAGCATTATATCATAGTGTGATAAATAATGTTCATTTCTTGAGGAGATAACTTTTGTTTTCATGGATGAAATGGTCTGACGTAGAGTTTTTAGTGTGGAATCTAGTTTGATATCAGGTGAAATTATAGCACCATGTTCTTGGGGATTAATTTCAGTCCATAGATGTTCCCAGGTGGAAATAGAAGAGCATATCAATGGACTTAATCATAGGGTCACCCTGACATTAGGGAGGTTGTGATGTAGTTTGAGTGATAGTGGATTGGCTGTAGAAGGTGGATCACTTTCAAAAGATCTATTAGTCTATTGTAATGGATTTTTTAGCGAGACAGTATGTTGAGGATGTGGTTATGATTCATAGAGTTCCTATGAAAATAATTTTATATTAGGATACTCGTTTTACCTCATTTTTATGGAGGAAATTGAAAAAGTACTTTGTCTCTCACCTACACCTTAGAAAAAAAATCACCCTCAATTATATGGGAATATGGAGTTGAGAATCCATACAATAGAGGCTATACTGTAAAATTACATCTAAGTCTTTGTTGGATCATGGGTAAGGAACCTTATTCTTGTCGATTTTTTTATAAAACAACATCTATCAATCATACATGGGAATGTCCCCATTTGAGTCATTTTACAAATATCCATGTCATTCTATGTTATACTAGATAGAGGTTCTGGTGTTAGTAGTTCTTAGTACTGATATAATACATAGTAGGAACATGAATATTTAGTTAGTTTGAGAAAGTTTATGGGTCATAAAGGTCCATCATAAGCCCTATGTTGATCGTAAGTACAGGCCCTTGGATTTTTATATTGGAGACCATGTGTTTTTTAAAATCTCACCTCGATGATGGAATCAGAGATTTTGTAGGGAAGTAAGATTTTTCTTTGGTGTTTTGGACCCTTTTAGGTGTTGAAGAAAGTTGGCGAGGTGGTTTATTGGTTGGAATTTCCACCATACTTGGATAATATTCAAAATTTCTTCAACGTGACCTATCTTTTTTAGTATAATCATAATGAATCACATAACCTTGAATAGGGGGAGTTGGATATCAGGGATGATACAACATTCATGGAGTGACTAGAAGATATCTAGTGTCACCAAGAGAAAGAACTATGTAGATGAGTCACTCCGCCAGTTTACATGTTGTGGAGGCATGGTCACCTAGAGGGGATTAATTGGGAGTGAGATATAGAAGTTTTCATGGTACTTTTAGTTGTTTTTTTTTCATTATTTTTTTTTAGGATGTGATATTTGGATCCCATAGTTTTATGAGATTTATTATTTCTTGTTAAAGGGTGATAAAGCTACCAATGTGAGATAAATAGGGGACCTAAATTCTAATCAAGATATTTTATACTTGTATGTCACTAAAAAACCTTAAGAGTGAGTCAATGACACCCAAAAAAATAATATATTGATATAGATTACCAAATTCTTTAATTTTTGGGCTCAATGAAGTGTTGTTTGTTGGTTATAGAGTTGGTTGGTTTAGTCTATGTAGATTTTGAGATGTTTTTTTGGATGGATGTATAGAAAGTTATGGAATGTTGCTAGTTCTATATGTGTGGTGTTGTTCCCGGTAAGAGGTTTCGGTGAGGTTGTGTGATGATGTGGTCGTGTGGGGTGTTTTGTAGGTGTTTCAATTGGTGATTTTTTTTAATATAATTTAAGAAGTAATGGGTACTTTGAGAGGTATCTCATGAGGTGGTTTTTCTAACCCATTTTCCTTTTTGGTTTGGTGTAGATTCTCAAGAGGGAGAATCATTTGACGGGTATCCAATGTAATGGTTCATGCCACCCTATCCTGTTACTTTCCTAGTTTTTTTGTAGAGTTATTGAAGTAGGATAGAGGAGGTATAGTGGATGTTGGAAGTGAAATAATATTTTTATACTATAAAATAGGGAATTACAACATATCTGTTTGATTATTGCTTATGTGTGGTAGTTTACAGCTTGTGTATGGTTAAGGTGTAGAGCATAAAATGGGTTTACACTATAATAAGGTTGTTAATGTTGTAAGTTAATTAATCCCTAGATTCAGTGTTTTCCATTATAAGTTTAGGTTGAAAAGTTTTTATGGCCCAAAGGTTTGTTTTATAGAATAATTTTTTTTAGTGTTGGATTTTATGTCATAAATGAGGGGTTTTCACTATAAGTTATGTGACTTATAGCCTTTTTATATCTCTTGTTCATATGATTCTTTTATAATTCATTTCTCTCCCTCTCTCTCTCTCTCATTTTCTATAAAAACCCTAGGTGGTTTTGGGAGGTCTTCCATCCCTATTATACCTATATTTGTCTTTGGGTTCTAGTGGTTGTTCATTAGTTTTTGGAGATCGATCTATGGTTTTCTTGTGTGATTATGGTTTTCAGGCAACTTCTTCCTCTCCATATAGTGCAGAGTGAGATCATAAATATTCGTTGAGGTAATGGATCCTTGTTCTCACTTGTTTACATGCTTTTAGATGTATTTTCATTCATTTTCTTTCCTTTGGGTCGATATTAATGGTTGTCATAATAAATATTATTAAATTTCTTAATTTAAATTGATGTTTATGGGGAGATATCACCGGTATTACTATTTTTATATATGCTTTGATGAAAGTTTTCATGCTTATTTCCAGTACTAAAAAACTGTTGTTGAAATCCTTATTTATTATGTAGATGATATATGTTTGGACACTTTCTGTGTTATTGTTTCATTGCACCTTGAATTAAAGGATAAATAAGGTATATCTAAATAATAAATTACTTTCCATGGAAACTTGGTTTGTGTGATAATACCCATGCTAAATAAAAAAGTAATGTGAAAAAAATGGATGAATAATTGTGTAATATAGTGTGTATTACTATTATGTGTGTGGATTATTGTTGTGTAACCCTATGTGATTTGGATGAGTTGGTATATGGTTGTAAAAGTGACCATCTTGGCTATGTGAAGTGTAGAGAAGTTATGTGATGTGGTGGCTAGTTAGAATAGATGTTATATAAGATATTGTAGTGTGGTTGTATAATGTAGTGGTTAGGTTGTGTGGTGGCGATGATGTATGGTATAAATGTGTGGTTTTTGTGTGTGGGGTTTTTTTTGAGATGTGGTTTAGATGTGTGGTGTGTGGTTGTTTGGTCAAATGGTTTGGTTAGTGTGATGCGATGATGATAGTGTATGTATGGTGTTGTGTCAATGATTAATGTGATTTTTCCTAGTTGTGGAAAGTCGTGGCTCTATTAGTTGTCTGGTTAACCATGGAATAATTATGATTTGGTTAATTAAATATGAATGTCTAGGAATTTATAAGTGGTAAATGGATAAAATGAAATGTATAAATGTGTTTTGTAAAAGTGAATTAAGTGCCTTAGTAAATGAAATATAATGGAATTGTTCATATTTGGTATGTTGTGAACTAGTAATTGAAAGTGAAAATTATTGTGTCAATTGTTTGTTGGTGGTGTGTTGTGCTTCATATAATGGTGGAAATAGTTTTAATAGTTTATTTGTGGTACAGTGTTGGGTACTAGCACTTCTAGTGAAGCTAATGTGACCCCATAGGTTGGGTATTTTGCGTTTTCTATATATCATGTATTTTATGATATTTATGTACACTCCCCAACCAAGTTGGATAACCGTACCAACACTCAAACATTTTGGGTTCTTGGTGCTTTCCCCAATATCTAAGATAGTGGTGATATAGATAGTAGGATAGCCCCTCTTCATCACTCTTTTCATGTATGGTAGTAGGAGGTAATAGAGTTTATTTCCTTCACATACATGATACCTTTATACCCTAGTTATATGATGAGATGACATGTTATGGCCCAAGTTTCATTGGGATTGATGTTGTGTGGTGATTCATACTTCTATCATTGGGATGCTAGATGATTCAAGGGAGCGGTAGGTAAGGATGCATCCTGAATCACATAAAAGATGGACCATGTGTCATCTAATGAGATGTGGGTGATGTGGTTGTGATGTGACTTTTCTAGAAGGGATTGGATAACATGAAGTTTTATGTTGGGGTTCCAGAGTATAAAATCAGTGGGGAAGTAGTAGTGCGGTGACTTTCTATGTTATTATCTCAATGATATATTGCAATATTAGATGCATGATTTGTTAAGTGATCCATGTTGAGTCTAGGATAGTTAGTTGATATTTCTAGGAGCTTGTTGGTTATGTTTCTTTTTCACTACCGCATTAGAATGATCTTTTCACAAATACACTTGAGACCTTGGTTATGTCCTGTGGAGTATACTTGTATGTTCACACTTTGTATATAAACAATTTTTCATGTTTATAAGAGGATTTTGTAGAACAATTTGTACATTTCAAAATTGTATTTGGAGATGAAAAAATTCATTATCATAGACTTTTTTTGGTATATTTGGAGAATTTAATATGTGTCAATTTACATTATTCAACCATTATTTGATGATTTTTGGTTCACCTTTATTTTTCTGCTAGGTTTTTTTGTGGTGGTTTATACTTTATCCCAATATTATTTCATTTATAAGAGTAATTACCCCTATAATGTGATGTTTTTATACCTGTGGTGATAGTCCCTAACTTAGGTCCTACTAGAGGTGGGATTATGGGGTCATCATCTCTATTCCATCATTGTGTTATCTTAGGAGGAAAGTGTCAATGACAGTCCTTCACTAGCCAAATATCATATGGTCAATCCCATGTGTCATAATGAACCCAAGGACTTGTAGTGATTTATTTATTTATTATGTTATTTTATATTCCATGTCACACTAGAATGCACTTACATAGACTATATATGATTAGGGAAACTATTAGTGATGTCCTACTGAGTTTTACTCACACTATAACTGAGTACCTCAATTCCGAATAAGACATCATGATCTATAAACTAGCTAAGGGAAAGGTCCATATGATTGAGCTAATGAAGATTAGTAAGAGTAGAGAGACCATTTCATCCCAGGACTCAGAATTACTTATGGATATCTCATGTACTATTTTTATTTTGGACCACATTGTATATTATATACCTATAAGAGGTCCTTATACTGTTTTTATGACATATTCATCTTTTCATTTTGATATATCATGTTGTTGGTATTTATTTTTGGTTTGAATGTGGATGGGTTGTCTAGTTTTCACTAATACTTTATTATGATGATTTCTTTATGATATTTATTCTCCAATGTTTTGAATTATGAAATTAATATAAACCATTTTTTATTTTTTTTAATGTAGTAAAAAAATCTGAAATAGTGTTATGAAAATTAATGAAATTTATTCTTGTTTTTTTCCTAATTATTTGAAAAATAATAGTGAAACTGTAATCTATATGTTCAGTGTAGTTTTTATGAAACTTAATGAATTAAATGATTTAGTGGATAACATTGATGGTGACTTCAGTCAATATGGGAATAGATCTCTAAAAATAGAATAGATATCTGAATAAATTTTTATGATTAATGAGTTTGAGGATCCAATGTTTAGTGCAGATACCTTTATGTATTTATATAATATTAAATGCTTGAGAAAGTTTAATTGAATCATGATGGTAAATAAATTTTATAATAATGTGAAAATAATAACGAGATTATGTTTGAAGACAATATTTTGAGGTTCCAACTAGTATCAACTAAGCCCCACTCATAATACAGACACCCCACCTTTTTACTATAATTGTTGGGTCCTCACACTCTAGGTGCCACTAGTTTCCCTATAAACACATGGTGTCCAATCCTAGGGGCCCACCCACATGCCCTAATAGGTCATCAGACTAATTATTGTCCCTATAGTCTAACACATGTTCTTTAGGTTTCCTCACTCACATACACCATAAGAAACATACTAGGAGGCCACCCAACTAAACAATACTTAATAAAAATCTTTCTTAACTGTGGATTTCTATTCAGAAATGGTCCTAAAATAGGTTAAACTTGTTTACAAAGGTAGTAATATTTATTCTTTTATCCCTTTAACTTTCTTAGGTGTTACAAAACATCTCAATTTAAATGAGGTGGTGATGGTTTAATATTAAGTGGATGGGGTCAACGCAAATGAAATGAGTCAATTTCTCTTATTTTATAATTGTTCTAAAATTAAAAACAATTCTATTATTATATTTTAAGTGAAATAAAAGGTTAATAAGGAATAACTCAAGTTATTTTCTATGGACTCATACTTGAAATGGGCTTCTCAGTTCATTTCAATGAAAATTCAAGTAATTAATGAAAACAATGATGCATAGTGGTTCCATATGTAGAACTGTTTCCTCTATCAAATTGCTGATGGGTTTTTAGGTTGTTTATAACTAAAATCTAAAATCATGAGATGCATGGGAGGTAACTCATGGTTCTCAATAAAACAAATTTATATTTTTTTTCCTTATATTCATTTTTTATTCTTTTCTTTATTTTTTTAATAACATTAAACTCATTCTCATTTTTTTACTACTTGTGTCTCACCTCATCTATCAATTGAAAAATTGCTAGTATTGGTTAAAGTATATTGAAATATATTTCTATTTTCAATCCTATTTATATTATTCATAATCATCAATTATGAGCTTTAATATTTTTTTTATTTTTATTTTTTTAAGAAAATGAAGTGAAAACAAATAGGATAAACTCAAATGAAATAAATAATGGGTAATCAATAACATAAACATCTAAATGAAAAGGATAAAGTTATAAAAAATCATGGGAGTGATACTTTTAATAGTTTATTTTACTATAGTTACCAATAAATTCTTTATTCAGTGTTTATTTGTAAAAACATTTTGAAAATATAGGTAAAACATACATACCAACATTTTAATTTTACATTGAGGAAACTATCAGGTTTTTTGTTTTGGGGATGGGGTTTTCATTTGTTACATGTCATGAATGTATACTAAATTCATTTCACAACTCTAATTCCCCTTATTTTTTAAAATTTATTATTATAAATAATTTTTATTTATGTTTTGTAAGAATATTTTATTTGGATAGTGATTGATGTTTTTAATATGTTGGGGAAGTTATTTTTTTTATTTTATCTCCATGGAAGTATTCATGTAGTAATCATTACACATGATTCTCTAAATTAAACACTATTTATGCTGCAAAATAGTTTATTTTACATTTTATAATTGAATATGAGGTTTTTTAAATGAATCATGCATTTGGAATTTTTTTGAGTATTATAGAGGTTTAATACTTTATTCAATGTTGAGATGTGTATCTTTTTAAATTTATTAATGAATCTATTTGATTTATTGATAGATTATAATGGTTTATTTCATTAAATTAAATTCATTCACTATGTTAAAATGTCTTTACTTCAATTAAATTATTACCATGATTAAATAATGGATAAACTTATTGTTATGTGCATGATCAACTTTAGAGATAATAATTATTCTTAAATACAAGTTTTCAAAAAATATAATTAATTGTTTTTAATTTATATAACTTAACATGGATTTATTCACAAATTTTTCCTTGAGAGAATGATAATTTATTCCATTGTACTAAAATTATTTTTTCTAAGATATGGTTTATTTAGAAATTTCCACCCTACATGTGAACTACATTAATTTTTTTATTTATTTGTTTTCTCTTCAATTATTAATTCTTGTCTCTTAGAGGAAAAACAATTATTTAGGTGTTATTGAATTTTAGGTAGATATATTTTACATGTGTGATACATGTATTTTGTATTTTTAATTATTTATTTTATTGATTATTTTTATCTTTAATTTTAGTTTATTACTTAATTATTATTTTTTTAAATTGTTTTTATTATACTTAATTGTATGATTCTGAAATGTAAAATACTATTTTTTGAGTTTTCACTTTTTAAAATTATTATGTGATTGAATTATTTTAAATATATTATATTTTATTAATATGTGTGTGATCCATAACCCCCTCCCACTAAAGATATCACAATGAGGGGAGAGAGATAATGACCCCTGAGCTCCACCTTCAGTGGGCTCTGAGTTGGGGACCTAAAATAGGGGTAATCAATCCCATGAAATGGGAGGCGTTACCCTCTATAATAATATAGGATCATGAGATAATATGAATCATCCATAGTAAACTCCATGAAATATTAGAAAAAGAAATCAAAACCATCCAACATTCATGTATTCATAAAACTAATATAGATAAAATTTATTTAGAAGTAAATACCCTAATGTAAGGAAAAAGTAGAGACAAAAAAAACTTTCTAAAGTTTTGAGATAGTAATTTCCCATATACTCTACATAATCCTCTTAGAAACCTGAATATCAGTTTAAATGAATATGGTGAGCATATAGGTATACTCATTAGAAAAATCAGATTCTCTCATGCACATGTGAAAGAATAAAATTGATACACCTATGAGAAAACAACAGAACCTGCAACACCTAAAAGGGAAAATATCCATTATAACCTAATCAAGGAACACTGACAAAATAATTCAAGACAATTATAATAACCTAATATGAATCATATCAATATAGAGTACCTCACACTTATTTCCTATTGATTTTTCCACTCTCACACCCCAACGTTATTCATCCTGTAACCCCCATATCTTCCAAATAACATATACTATTTCCTCACAAGAATAGTCACATCGCATCATTCCCACAGACACCTAGGCCACAACACCATAACACAAACACATCTCATCTCACTCAGACACACCTAGTCCATCACATCAAAGCCACTACCATAACTAGTGTATTATGGTATAATTAACATAAAGTAGATCAACTATGTTCCCTCCTATTATGATGAACAACCCCAACAATAAGCCACCCCATAGCATGAATATATCCCAACTCTCCTAAAAACACCTAGGCCATATCCCCACAACATTTCATATCACATATTACCTGAAAAGGCCTGGGACATAACCAATTGAACTAATTGACCATTTTCTATCATAGAATGTGCAAATCTACTCACCTCGAAGAGAGAGTGGGAAATATTTTGTACCATAAATCCATCCACATCACCTGGATATTGGAAAAAACTACCTTTGTATGAAAATATAGATGTTTTCTTATAGTACTAGACACATATGGGGTGTATATAAAAATTACATGAAATATTAAAGTATGTAAATATAGCCAAAAACAAGACCAACCTATAGTTTTACAAAAAAAATAACCAACTCACAACATCCCAAATTTCACTACCACCTCTAAATGTATACCACCCCACAAACCAAAATCCACATCTCACACCACCTACCAATCTAATTTTCTATACAACCATTTCATTATTTGACATCGACCACATTTAACCATTGAAACCATAATTTACCTTGAGAGGTAATGTAGGGAAATTTGGGGGTATGTTATTAAGAAACTCAAAAGTGATAATGGATATTCAAGAATATGTCACATTACCAATTTAGTTTATATACATTGTAAATTATTTACCTAAATAAGAGTTTTTAGGAAATTCATTGGTTGATCAATATTGAGAATTGGTGGAAAAAATTATATCATCTTTAAACAAGATCCAAATCTGTGACAGTTGTTATTTTGAAGAATATATTTGTGACATTCAACATTGGTATTATATTATTGGAAAAGGATATCAAGAAAATGATCAAGATGTTTTTATCCATAAAATTCTAGGAAGCTAGCTTTAAATACTTCAACAAGCATTGAAGACTCACCTTTATCAAAGTATAGATTTATTGGATACTCTAGGATTTTGAGTATAAATAATACAATGGGTAATAAGACATTATTTTATGCAGAGTCGTGTCTTGCAGGATGTAAGAAATTTTCCATATATGATATCTTCCTATTTCCCAAAGGTAGATGGTTTTGTGGGAAGATATGGGTGCGGTCTAACTAGGAAGGACCTTGAGAAAACCAAATGAAATTTATTTATAACAAAGTGTCAAGATGGATAGTTTGAATGAAAGAAATAAAAAAAATGGAAAAATATTTGGTAAAAGGAAATCATCAAGTAGATTTTTAGTAAGAAATCTTTAAAATATAAGATATATCATAGAGAAAATTGAATACATAATGATGTGTGAGAAAATATTATGGAAAAATATAAGAGGTATCCCAGATTCCCAAAACAAAAATCTATATACATTTTTCATTTCTGTTGGATCTATAGGAAGAAAGGTCGTATAATTTACACTTTCCCAGATTAAAATAGAAGAAAAGAAAGTCTTAGAAAAATAAAGATGGAATATTCATCAGAAATATTGTTTGAGCATAATGAGGAGAACATATAAAATGGAAATATGAGGGTTTATATTAATTATATTCATAATATGAAATTTTTTAATATTAAAAAACATATGAGGATTAAAGGAATAGTCCAAAAAAATATTGATCCAACTTCGAATAACTATGATTCAAGCAGGGGCTAGTGCACTAGAAAACTCCCTAGAGCTGGTAAAGATTGAGAAAATGGAAGCTGATCTAGTAAATTATTCTAAAACATCCCTTTAGAATTAATAGATTTTAAAGAATTTAAGATTCCTAGAGTGGATTGGATTGAGGTATACCAATGTTCTTGGGTAACATATCAAGAAATGATCAAGGTCTTCAATGATAAAGAGATAGTTGAAGTCTACAAAATAGATAGAGGATTATTTACAATATCATTACTAAAACCAGAATGTGTTAGTAAGGTTGTCCATAAAATTAAAAGTATGTGAATTTTAGAATAATCCATATCATAGTATATCCCCTATTCATAAAAGGACATTAAATTCCAGTCTTAATTATAGTGGTACATGGCATCTTAGCAAATTTCTACAATGCATTATTGGGAATAGAATGAAAAAATCTGCATGGAGTAGATTCATGCGTAAAAGTGATACCATATTGGCATATATTAATTTTGTAAAAAATTATTAGTGTTGATTTAAAATTAAATACCAGAATGAGAAATAAAAATAATTTATTGGGATATCTTCTTGAAAAAAATGTGTCTTAGTAGTTACTAACCTTTATATAATGTTTTACAATACTAGAAGACCCATTCTGAGTAAGTGAGTGTAAATATATACACATATTTTCCAAGATAAAGAAACAAAACTTATAGAAATTTCACCATAGGTAGTAAACCATATTAAGAAAATTTTACATAGATAATGGGGTTCACAAGATCTATAAGGAGAGAAAGGAAGAGCCTACTTCTTCTAGATGTGGTTGAACAAGTTGAAAATGGACTTTTCATATATGAAATTAGAGAATATGAAGGGGATATTAGTTTAGATTAATCAAGATTAGGATGAAAATATTTTAAAATGGAAGATCTCAAATCAGAGATACATGAGAACCCTTTAGAGAATCCAAGGAATTAAATTAGAAAAAATCAAATTACTTCAGTAAAAGCACCTATAAAATCAGTTTCCCAAAAAATATTCGAACAAATTATAGTTCAATTACATATATATTGGGATGAATAATATTATGTAGGATATATGGTATCTTTATTACTATGTAAAAATATAGAGTAATGAGCTACATTGTTAAAGTTAATAATTGGTAGAACTACATATACAACCCTAGTTGATATAAGATGTACCTTCTCTATAATAAGAATATAATTTTAAAAAGTGAAATGGGAATCCATAGTGTTTCAAGAAATAGTTGGCAACAATTAAATAGTTTTGATTTAAGAAGTTACAAATAATAATCATATTGAACTAAATTGAGTGATATTTTTAGAGTAGATGATGTAGGGACCTAGCTTTAAACATTATATATTCTAGGGATTTGAAACTTGAAATCACTTTCATAAAATTCCAAAAATAATTTTGGTTTAGGGTTTTATAAAAATAAGACATAACTATTACATTGTAAACCCATATATTAATCATTCACACATATACATAATATCCATTTTTTCATAAAACAACAAATATTTAAACTAAAATATGATTTCTCCTTATGAAAAATCTTCATAATTTTCCCATTGATATCATCCTTATCCGTAATCTTCCTAAACCACTATTAAAAAAATTAAAACATGGGATGAGAAAAAATATTGGTAATAGATATAAAAGAAGGGAAACCATTAGTACTATGAAAACCTATAAAAACATTTTCTTAAAAAGATACCTTTTTACCCTAAAAATGGAATGATATTTTCAAGAAGATCATTATATCTCCTTTTTAAAATCAAATTATTTCCATGAAAAATCATTAAAAATAATATAAAATACTTTTTGGTTCTTTGAGACATCATATTAATATAACCACAATATAACCCTTATAAAAATCCTTACAAATTGGAAGAACCATTTGACGGACTTTCTATATTATTATTTGGAGAAAAAATCAATACCCAATTCATTGGGGAACTATCTGGGTGTATCCATCATATAAGATATAACAAGCTCACCCGCTTCTATCTAGTTTCACCCAACATAAATTGTGTTCAAGGAATATATCATGAATATAACCCTTGATAACTATTGTAAACCCATGTATAAAACACTTTCAGTTATCAAAATACTCTTTTCATATAAAATCACATTTAAAATATTAAAAACATGAACAAAATAATGAAAAACTTTTATTTAAAAATAATTGAAAAAAATATAAAGGAAGTTTTATGTAATTAAATATTTACAAAATAAATATATTTTGTTCATGTCATATATTTTAAAAAAATCCATTTGTAAAAAATATGAAAGGGGAACTTTAAAAGAGATTTTTTAACAGAAAGTAACATAAAAATGATATTATGGAAGTTATAAATAATAAATTGATTCTGTTATATATATTATATTTCATATAAAACAAGTGGTAACATAAGATAATCATAATTAATTTCACAAAAAATATTATCATGGTATAATGAAGTGGATTTTTAAATCAAATCATGAAAATTGAGTTAAATATTCCCTTACCCTTTGTTCAAATGTGTTCTTCACTCAATCTTAATGTCCTAGATAATCAAATTAGATTCATTTAATTTTAAACTTTTAACCACTTATACATATATTTGATTAACTCTAATTTTATGAAAATCATTTATGTCATGTTTGATGAGTTATAAAGATCAATTTTGTCATTCTGGGAGCACTAATTTAATTGTTTCATGGTTGGTTAAATTCTATATATTTATGGATTTTCTTTTCAAAGGGGAATAATATTAAAAAGGAGAAATTTTTTGTTATTCATGAACTTACATATGTTTAAATGTTCCCACATATCTTTTTTCTTTCTAACAAGAGGATGATTCATTTGATAAAACATTAATGATAATTTTTTAGTTTATTTCATCATTTTTTCTCACTATCATGAATTATTTTTATTTTATTTAATGCCATGTATATATAGTAGTTACGTAACATTGAATAAGATATAGTATACTTATCAAAATATTATTTTAACATTGTCATAGTTTTATAACAATCCTTGAAGGTGGTAATTGAAAATGAAAACTCATTATCCATAGAAATGGTTAACTTCCATAATTTAGACAATGTTTTTGTTCCATTAAAAAATAGGATATGAAAAAATGGATGGATAGAAGATGTTACATTTAAAATATAACATTACAGAATATAAATAAAATAGTATTTATTAATTCTTTATGGATAAATTAGGTTATAATGAGGTATAAAAAAAAGAAATTAAGAGAGGTGGTTGGAGGAAGTTACCTCTTAGATATCACCTCTTGTAGGATCCCTTAAGGGGATTGGAATTGGTATTTTTGTGAGACAAAAACCTCTAGAATTTTTATTGGTATAATTAGAAGATAAGTTTTTAGTTTATGGTTGATATAGAAGTATAAATGTGTTGAAATTATGTGAAGGTTGGGGTTCCCTATTATAATTGAGGTGAGAGGCAATTTTGGAATTTGTCAAAATATTAAAATATAACAAGGCTATTCTAGAGCCAGAGACTTTAAAATGGCCTATTAATTCATATAGGAAGATAATACATAACATAGATTATCCCATTTTTTCTTATTTAATATTTTTATTATTTTTAAATAATTTAATAAAATAATATATTCCTGAAATATCATTAGTGTCAAATTTACAACAATTCATTACTATGACTTTAAAAACATCAAAACAAAGATAAAAATTCAAAAAAAACCATTTTTATGTCCTATCTATTTCATAGTTTTCTAGAGAATTATTAAATAACATTTAATTTACAAAATTATATATATATTAATATTATTTATCTCACTTATAAATTTTCTATTAATTTAATAATTACTCCCTCGTCGTTGTGAAAGACTTTAAGGTAATAATTTAATCCCTAAAAATAATAAATAAATAAACAAGCTGGTGTTAAATATTTTTTATTTCAAAGAAATATTTATGGTTAATCATATCTTCTAGATGAAAATATATTAAAAATGCTATACTTAAGAAAAAAAATACAGGGACAAGTTTGACTTTTCTTAAAATAAAATACTATGACGGACTTAATGTCAACAAAGTGGATACAAGAGGTCATAAAATTGAACCATGGATGATTTGTGTTGAAACATACTCAAAAAAGTAAATTTTACAAGTTTTAGAGTAACTTTATAATAATTATCATATTATTTTTATCCTTAATTATCTGATTTTTCCTTAATCATTATAAGAAAATTTACTATGTTTACTATTCATATTTTCTAAAAATAAAAGTGAAATATTTACTAAATTTAAACCTTATGATTAAAAATATGGAATAAATTTTTCAAAATTCAACACACATAATTTTTGGAATGTAATTTATAATTAAACTAAAAAAATGCAATAAAATCCAGTTTTTTAAAAAAAAATACCATTTTAAAATATAAAATGATTGTATACTATATTTATGTATAAAATATATATAAAATCTTATAATTGAAATATTTTAAACTAAAATTATCTAATTTAACTTTAAAACTATTCTAAAACATAATTTTACCTTGTAAATAAAATACAGGTTTTAAAATAAAAATAATATTTTTCACTATTCATTGAAAAATTGTTAAAAAATTATAAAAAATTCATACTAAGATAATTTTGACAACATGAAACCCAAATGAAATTATTTTTTTCAAATTAAAATTATAAAATATTCAAATTTATCTTTTAAATATTACCAATTGAGAAAATACTTTAACAAAACTATTCCCTTTTTTATTTTAAGAATTACATAACAAATTTATAGTGAATTTAACTATTAAATTGGAAAATAAAAATAAATATGAAAAACATATATTCTATCAGTGCCTAGTTTGTTAAATTCTCCCCTCCCTCTCTATAAATTGTGTCCTCATAATTTTATTCACTTATTAAACAAAAGGGGGTATCTTTCCCTCATAGCATTTTCAGATTCCCATGTTTCTTATTAAACCATATTGTTTCTCCACATAAACTTAATGTGGTGAATTACCTTTTTCTTTAATATGTGATATCTATAATCAAGAATATGAATATTTTTTTCCCCAGATGAATGTTTTTCATCTAATTGGACTACCTAAGGGCTCAATGTAAGAGATAAATCCCGCACATACTTCATTAACATTGCCACATGAAAAACATTATGTACCTGGGATAAACTAATAGGAAAGGATACCCTATAGGAAATGAGTGCAAACATTTCCAAAATTTTATATTTTACAATGAACCGTGGATATAATTTTCTCTTCTTACCAAACCCATAATAATTTTCCATAGTGATATTTTATGAAAAACATTATCACCTACCATGAAGGAAAGGTCTTTCCTCTTGTTATAATTATAAAATTTATAACTACATTGAACAGTCCTCATATGTTGTTGAATATCTTTCACCTTTTCATAAACTTTTTATACTAATTCTAGTCTCATGACTTTATTTCACCAACTTTAACCCAAAATGCTGGTGTTTGGCACTACTTCCAATATAATGCCTCAAAATTCTCAATCTGTATACTGAAATGAATTATATTCTTATAATAAAACTCAACTAAATAAATATGATGATCCCAAATTCTTTTTAAATTCATTAAACAAGAAAAAAATACTCTATGTTTTGAATTATTCTTTATGAATTTCCATAAGACTGTGGATGAAAGTCTTTTATAAATTTTAGTTCAGTTCCTAACAACTTATGAAGAACTCTCCAAAAATCAGATGTGAACCTGGGATTAGGTTAGATATAATAGGGAGATAAATTCCATGTAACATGACTATCTCTTTAATATATATATATATGATAAATTTTATCTTGAGAGAGTATCTCAAATGGAAAGGAAATGTGCATATTTAGTCATTTGATAAATAATAACCCAAATTGATTTATTACCTCAAGTAGTATTGGGCATTCCCACCACAAAAGCCAATGATATGTTTTCCCATTTCCACTCTATAATCCAAAAATGATGAACTATCCACATTGATAATTTTTTCCTCCTTTAACCACTTTAAAAATAAAACATTTCATGATAAAATCCACAATATCTCATTTCATTCCATCCCACCAGTAATATTATTGAAGGAGTTTATACATCTTAGTGCTTCTAGAATGAATAGAAAAAAAAGAACATGAGATTGATTTAATAAATCCTTCTTCAACTGAGTATCATAAGGCACACACAATCTCTTTCCAAATCTCAAAACACCTTCCTCATAAATATTAAAATTAGGAAACATTCCCTTCTTAATGAATTCTACATTTTCCTTCAAATCATGATCCACCTTCAGAGCTTTGTTAATTCTTTCTGAAAAAACTGAAAACACTGAAACCTAAGAAAAATAGAGGTGGTTTTTGCATCCACAACTTTTATGAAAAAAATGATCAAATAACTAAAAAATGGTTCATGCTCTAAATGTAACATGGTTAATGTAGTGTTATTTTTCTAACATAAAGCATCAACCACTTTTTTTCCTTTCTAGGATGATAATTAATCATGAAATATTAATCATTTATCAACTCCATATATCATCTTTATCTCATGTTCAATTCCTTCTAAGAGATTATATAATTCAATATTTTTTTATTAGTATATATTTCACACATTACTCACTTAAAATGATGTCTCTGAATTTTTTAATCAAAAAACACATCTTCCAATTCTAAATCATGTGTGAGATAATTCAACTCATGAGGTTTCATATATAATAAATCATAAGAAATTACCTAATCATTAAACATTAGATCACAACCAAGAACCTTCAAATTTGGAACACAATGGATGGAAAAATCACCATTTACGGAAGTAAGGGATAAAACTAGAGGATTAACAAATATCCTTTTGAGTCCCTAAATAACATCACCTTCTTCTTTCTAAATGAATTTAACTCCTTTTTTTGTTAAATTATTTAGTGGTCTATAGAACCGAGAAAGGATTTTAACAAACCACCAGTAGTAACCTACCAACCTAATAAAACTAATAAAATCTGTGACATTTTTTTATTTACCATTCTTTAAAAACACTTTTTTAGTAGAGTCAGTAGTAATGTCATCTTTAGAGATAATGTTTACAGTGAAAGAAATTTTTTGTAACCAAAAAACAAATTTTCTAAATTTTTCTTAAAACATATCTTCTATAAGGTTTTTTAGAATAATACTTATATTTTTTCCATTATCATTATAACCTTTTTAATAAACCAAAATTTCATCAATAAAAACAAACAAAAACTTATCCAAAAATTCATGGTATAATCTATTCATAAGAACCATAAATATAGATGGGTAATTTTTCAACCCAAAGAAAATAATTAAAAATTCATAATTCCCATATATAGTCTAAAATGAAATATTTATAATATCTTACTCATTCAACTTCAAATAAGGGAACCTTGACCTAATATCATCCTTTTAAAAAAAATTCTCCCTGAAGATGATCAAAAAAATCATCGATATGAGGAAAAGTATACATATTTTTAATAGTGATGTTATCCAATGTCCAATAATCGATGAAAATTCTCATAGAACCATATTTTTTTAAATAAAAAAATAGAACCACCCCGAAGAAATATAATTGGATGATTGAAAACTTTTTATAAAAACTACTTCAATTAATATTTTAGTTCCAATATTTCTACTTGAATCATCTATAATGGGGTTTTGAAATATTCTTATAATCAGGTACTAATTCAACATTAAAATAAACCTCTCAATCAGGAATGAATCTTGGAAAATAATCAAGAAAAAAATCCATGTATTCATTAACCACTATCACATCAGTCATCTGAACAATTTCATTCTTTTCATTGACATGTGCAAAGTAACTTTCACAATCATTTCTAATAAATTTATCTACATCTGGGTAAGTTATTAAAGGTATAAAATAATTTAACAAGAATTTATTATCTCTTCAATATATATTTTTAGGAAAATATAGAAGACCATCAATGCCCAAAATAAAATCAAACTCAACTATGGTTATTTGAACAAGATTTTCAGGAAAGAACAATTCACTGATAATAATAGGAAGATTCTTATAAATATTGGTTTTATTAAAATTTATTTCTATATTTTTCAACAAAGTTATATCATACTTTCCTGACGTGATATTCCCTATATTCTTTCATGTTTCATAGAAATGTTAGAATATAAAGATCTATAATTAAACTGGGTATTAACATAATTTAAATATGCTATTAAAATACCAATCACAAATTCATTTGATGGACCCACATCAACTATAGTAGTATAAAATTAATTTTCTATCCCTTTTTATTTCCAATAAATAACACTTCCATCCTATGAAACTAACTTTAGATGCGTGTTAGCATAATGACCTATCTAATTGAAACTAAAATGCCTCATTGTTTGTTGGATATCAGTTACCACAATATTTGGTTGTTTAGGATTACTTTTTTATAGTCACAAGCCCTATGACCATGATGACCACACTAATAACACATTCTTGATTTCAAAACAAATTCTCTAGTTTTTTTCTTAACACGCTTATTAAAGGATGATAATTTTATTTTCTTACATACAAATTTATTTGATGAATGATTTTCTTACCAACCAAACCAATTCTTACTCTTATCATCAATAGAAAAATATATGTCAGAAAAATCCATCTCAACATTTCCAACATAATAAAAAAAGTTTCTCCTAAATTTTAAATTCTCATGAATCTAATGTTATTCATAAAATATGATTCAAACTATTCTAAAATATTTAATTTTACTATCAATGACCTAAAAATGTGGTATGTGCCTAGAATGTGTTGTAAAATTGGTTTCATACACAGCCAAAAAATCATCATCTTTCTGCCTCAGTTCCAAGAATTTTTTATCCCTACTTATTAAAAAAGTATTAAGAAAATATTTTTCTAGAAAAAAGACTCTTAGCATCATCTTATTCCACAACATCAAGGACATATTTCTCTCTATTATTCTTTACCAAAGACCAACATCGATCATTTTCACCTTTAAAATCATACACATATTAGGTTACATTTAATATTCTAAAAATTCCATGAATTTTATTATCATTTCCAGAGCATTTATCTATCCTTCAGCTGCAATTTTATTGGAGGTTCCACTAAAATCTGGTGGATGTTTCCTCATAAAATGCTTCACAACTGATATATTCTTTGTGGTTGATCACGATAATCCCTAAAAAGGATACCACCACAATTTATATCTTGTTTCAACTGACCCATCACATAAAAAACTATTATATTCCGTTTCCAACCATCTTAGGATGCTGATTTGGAAGGAAGCTTCATCTTGATTCTTTCCCAACATAGCTGCCATGTTTCCTCAGTGGAAAATAATTCGGAACATAAATATGTTAGATGAATAAAAAATGGAATATTAAAATTATATAACTTAACCATAAATTTAAAATCATTTATGGGTATCCTATTAAAATTATACTTTCCCCTAAATTAATATAAATTATTCTTTTATACCAACTATAAGTACGAAGCCTTAAACATTACATATTCGAGTGATTTTAAACTGCAATTAACTTTTATAAAATTATAAGGAACAATTTTGTTTAGAGTTTTAGAAAATTAGGATATAACTCTAAAATGGTAAAATCATACATTACCAGTAGAAACATATATATAGTATCCATTTTTTTCATAAAACATATTTAAAATAAATCATGGTTTCTTATTATGAAAAGTATGTAAAGTTTTCCCCTTGATCTCATCCTTTTCCATAATATTCCATAAACACTGTGAAAAACATTTAAAAATGTGGTATGAGTGAACAATCTCAGTAAGTGATATAAAATAAAGGAAACCATCATTATAGTGAAACCCATATAAAAATGTTTTCTTAGGTACATATCTTTTTTACCTGAAAATGAATAATCCTTTTAACAAGATCATTATCTTACCTTTTGTAAATTAAATTATTTCCCTGAAAACTCATTAGAAAGAATATATATATAATTTTCATGTCTCGTGATATCCCCATCATAGAACCTTTATATAAACATTACAAAAACCATTGCATATCGGAATAACTATTTAGTGAACATCTAATATAATTCTCTAGAAAACAAAATCTTTACCCAATGCATTGGAGCACTGTCTGGGTGCAACCATCATATAAGATATAATGGTATCAACCAAAAATATCTAGGAACACCTATAAAAAATAATATAAAAGGAATATATCATGAATTAACACATTAAAACTCTTGTAAACCCATGTGAAAAACACTTTCGTATATCAAACATCCATTTTCTTCTAAAATAATTTTTAAACTATAAAATTTGTGCACCTAAAAATGAACCCATTTTCTTTAAAAATAATTATGATAAAATATAAAGGAAAAATTAAACCATTAATGTTTCTCGAAATAGGGAAATTCCATTCATGTCCTATATGTTAAAACCTATTTCTCTTGACCATTATAAAAAGAGGTGAAAGAGGAACATTAAATGAAGGTTATTAAAAGATAGTCTCACACAAAAAAACATATCATTAAAGCGAGAAATAATCAATTGATTAAAATATATATATTAGTTATAAATTCATATAAAATAATTTGAAATATAATATATTCAAAATTTATTTCACATATAATCATATAATTACATAATGAGGTACAAGTTTAACTCAACGAATGGCAATTGTGTAAATAATTCCCTTGCCTTATGTTTGAATGTGTTATAAACTCATTATTAATGTCCTATATAATCAAATAAGATTCATTAATTATTTAATATAAAAACCCTTAAACATATATCTGATTTACCATAATTAAATTACATTAATTTATGGCAATTTTGATGAGTTATAAAGATTAATTTTGTCTTTCTCAGAATGTTTTTTTCATGGCTTCATGGTTTCATAGTTGGTTAACGTTTTTAGATTTTTGGATGTTCATTTCAAATGGTAATGGTAATCCATAAGTGAAATAATATGGTATTAGTTAACATAAAATAAGTTTAAATTTTCCCATATATCATTTCTCTTTCTGACAAGAGGATGGTTCATTTGATAAAACATTAATGATTTTGATTAGTTTATTTGGGTAGTCTTTTTCCAACAATAATGAATTAGTTATATTTTATTTAATATCATATTTATATATTAGTAAAAAAACATATAATAAGTTACAATATACTTATTAAAATCTTATTTAACCATAATAATATTTTTATGACCAGGCATTAAGATAGAAATAAAAAATAAAAACTTATTGTCGATATAAATTGTTAACTACCATAATTTGGACAATGGTTTTGTTTCATTAAAAATGTAGATATGAGAAAATGGATGGATAGAATATATTCCATTGGAAATATTAAATTCTAGTATATAAATTATACTATAGTTTTTATTCATTTATGTGTGAATAAGGCGAGTAAAAGGTAGAAAAATGAAATATATTAAGAGGGTTAGTTTAAGAATGTTACCTCTTGAATATCACCTTCTTGTACGATATATTAAATAACATGGAATTGCTATTTTGGTGAGAAAATAAACTCTATAATGTATTTATGGATTAGGGTAAGAAAATTTTTCATAGTATTGTTGAGTTATAAGGCTCTAGGTTTGGAAATGAAGTGAAAAAGTTGTGAGTTTTTTTAATTGAGGTGAGGGTCCCTTTATGAATTTGTCAAAATATTAAAATATAATAATGGTATAATTGATCCAGAGACTTAAAAATTTCCTATGAATGAAAACGAAATAAATTATTCAATCATATATTATCCCCTTTATCCTTGTTTAATATTTTATGATATTTAAATAAGTTAATAAAATATTATATTCATTAAATATCATTATTATCAAATTTCACACTATTCATTACTATGACCTTAAAGACATAAAAAAAGTAAAATTATAGAAAAATATTTTATTATATCATATAAATTTCATAGTTATATATATAATTCTTGGATCACTTTTAATATCTCAATTTATATTTATTTTAATATTTTTAATCTCATTTATTTTATTTTTCCTCTAATTGAATAAATACAACATCATCTTTGTGAAAGCCTTTATGGTAATTATTTCTTCTATAAAAATAAAAAATAAACTAACATTAAAAATATAAATATTTTATCTTTAAAAAAACTATTTATGGTAAAAAATTTCTTCTATATTACCAAATATTTAAAATGTTATGCTGATTAAAAACAATATTGTGGAAAGTTTTACTTTTCATAAAATATAATACTATAAGAGACTTAATGTCAACCAAGTTTCTCAAATAAGTCAAAAATTTGAACCATGGATAATTTTGGTCCAAATATACTCATAAAATAAAATTGGGACAAGTGCTATAGTAATTTTTTAATCCTTATCATATTATTTTTACCCTTAATTGTGGTCATAATATCTACTATTATTACAATTAATATTGTCCAAAAATAAAAGGGTCATATTTAATAAATGTGTAACATATGATTCCAAATATGGAATTAGTTTTTCAAAATTAAAAACACATAAGTGGAAAATTTTAATTTTAAATTAAACTGGAAAAATCTAATGAAAAACATTTTTTTCTGAAAAATTCAATTTTAAATATAAAATGTTTGTATATTATATTTAAGTATAAAATTAATTTCAAAAACCATAATTGGATTATTTTAAAATAAAAGTAACTAATTAAATATTAAAAAATAATCCAAAAATTATATTATTATTTTTATAAAATTCTCAAAATTTCATCCTAAGATAATTTGGACATTCTGAAACTTAAAATGAAATTAATTTTGTCAAATTAAATTTCTATATTTTGAAAATTCATCATTTAAATATAACCATATAATAAATTAGTTTAACAAATCTACATCATTTTTGATTTTAAGAATTACTTAACATATTTATATTTAATTTAATAATTTAATACAAGAATACTAAAAAATATGAAAACAAATTATTCAATGAGTACCTAGTTTGCTATAAGTTCTTTTCATTATTCCTTAATTTAAATATGAATTCTTCATTGGAAATCGGTTCCCTATAAGATATCAACCTATAATTATATTTTTAAAATGAATTATCCCCAACAATTATTTGATTCCAACTACTATTGGAAGCTCTGAAATTATTACAAAAAAGAAATAATCTACTTTAAAAGTGGATAAATATCAAGATGAGGATAAATAATACCACAGAAATATTGATTATCGGAATGAATTTTTAGGATTAAATTATATAAGTAAAATTTAAGAATCGGTATTGTATATTATAAAACCTTATTTATCTAACATTTGACCAAAAATTCGACTAAAATTATAGGAAAAAGGAAATGTTAGAAGCTACAATCACTCTTAAAGATTCTATCACGGTGATCAAAAGAAATGTAATTACCTATCCTGATGGAATAATGAATGAATATGATAAATAGAATCCAAAACTAATTAGTCTTAGATTAGTTATGTATAGTTAAATTATTTATAAGAGTGTGTAATTCATGGTAATGAATCATATTGAGAAGCAGTAACATAAATCTATGATGGGTATGGATTAAGATGATCTTAATTGTTCCACAAACGATGGTGAGTAAAAACTTCCTAAAAAGGAGGCTTTAAGAAGAAAGATTGGGAATGAAAGTCCAATTGTATATTCAAAGTTTGAACTAGAGTCTAGATATTGGTATATTATAATCAAAGAAGATATTGTACCATTAACTACATTAACAACACCAATTGGCTTGTTTGAATGGCTAGTCATTCCATTTGGAATCAAGAATTCCCTATGAATATTCTAGAGTAGAATGGACAATCCATTCAGTAGATTATCAAATTTCATGGAATTCTATATTGACAATGTGCTCATATTTAATTAAAATATAAATTACATATCAATCATTTACATTAGGTAACTGAAGTGTTCTGAGAATAATTTATGATAACTTCATAAAGAGATATCATTTTTATGAATCCAAATATTGAATTATTAGGATTTCAGATCTAAATAAGTATAGAGAATATTCAACTGCATGTTACATAGAATTTAGAAACATTTCTCATTGAACTAATAGATCATATGTAGATACAAATGTTTCTTGGTATTTTTAGATATGCCAAATAATATATTAGAGATTTATAAAAAATCTAAGTTTTAATATAGAGAAAGTTACCATGTAAGGTACCATATAATAGGAAAAGGGGATTATGAATTAATCAGAATTCTAAAGGATAAATCTAAGGACCTACTAAAATTGCAGTATCTATATGTGAGTGAAGATAATCCTATCTTAGAAAAAAAATGCATCATACTCTCCATTGGGTTGTATCCAAAAGATAAGGAAAAAACATGATGAAAGTGTCAGTAGATACTAGAGTGGATGAATTAATGGGACATAAAATAATTATCATATCCATGAATGAGAATTTTTTTATTCCTTAAAGGAATTAGGGTCAATGAAATTTTCTTGTGAAAAATTTTACTATAATAATAGATATTTATTATATAAATAATTTCATAAGAAGTAAAATAAAAAGTTTTTCCCATGCATTATTAGTGTGGTTGAGGTATGAATTGCAATAATATAAAATAAATATAGAAAATATTAAAGGAATACATAATTTCATTCTAGATTCACTAACACACTATTTTGACTCTTGCTAGTGAAATAGTTGAAGGTAATATATCAATTTTTGTCTAGTTGGAATTAATATTCATTCTGTGGAAAAATTCCAAGTCATCAAACTAATAATGATATATGATATAAAATAAAAGTTAATCTATAATAAAATATCCTTCAAAATAATGCATATTCATCTAGTAAGTTTAGAATATTTCAAAGTATATGTTACTCAGCCAAGAAGACTGAGAAACCAATAAATGGTTTTAAAATATCCCTAAACAGTAAGTATAAGGTTAAAATATATACTGAATCCTTTTAATTTGGTCATAAAGGACCTTACAGCACTCAATGTATAGAAAATTCAAGAAACAGGAAGGATAATAAGAACCAAAATGTAGAAAAAGAGGGTATATTAATAGGAAAGGAGAATATTATTTCTAAGAATTGGTCTGATCAAATAGAATAAGAACGTGAAAAGTAACATAATTTTCATAATTAACTACATCGATAGAATATTTATTGATAATGAGATCGATAAAGGAATTATTATGATATAGATTAATATCTCAATCCCACAATGTAAATCTAATAATATTTTTATAGGATTTCTAATATTTCAATGAATAATTCCATAGTTGTACATAATATGATCTAAAAAATAAAGATGATCGGATATTCAATAGGGGTATGAACCATGTTCTAGACATTCTAAAAATTCCAAATACATTATAAAGGGTTATAAGAAGATTTATCTAGATATGATCAGTATGATCATCACTGAAGATATCCAATAGAAGGTTTAATTTTCTAGTTTTCTTAAAAAAGTTAAAAAGATCAATGAAACGTGTGTAGAAGAATTTACAGTTCTGAAAAGGTTTTAGAGAATGCTATAAATAAGTTTTCAAAATATCTATATATCATATATGGTATTATAACTAGAATAGTTAATTGAATTATAGAAATATTTTATAATAAGAGCATTAAAATTATTGATATTTTTGAAAATAAATTCCACCATCAATTCAATACCATATATGATAAATACAGTTCTGAACATTGATTATCCATGTTTTTTATGGTGGGTTTCACATATAGAACCTATCATAACACAAAAATATTAATCATGCTATTATACCCATACCTAGGGCACTAGACTAAATGACATATCCATAAAGTGTTTGAGGAATCAAATTTTTTTCAATAAATATTGGATGGAGTTTAGTTTGAATAATATCTATTATGTGCATAACCATATCAAATGAATTATTTTTCTAATAGAGTCAAAATATAAAATTAATGATTTCATATATTTTATAGGAGGAAATGACATAATCTCTATCAATTACAAACACATTAGAAATGGAGAAATTGAAAATCTAGTGGCCTTTGTGTAGGTTACAAACATGATTCTTAAAGAACTCAAGACATGGAAGGGAAATAAATAGTATATCAATATTATCAGAAACCACAAGAAATGTGCCATCAAATATTAATGAAAATTAAAGAGTCATAAAAATAATTATAAGTTGTAAAATTATTCATACATTTTATGACATTGAATGATTCTAGGCGTTGATCCGGACTCCCATCAAATTTGGCATGAAGGATTGGATCAAATCAAACATGTCAATTATGTTTTCTTATGTGTGATGTGTGTATTGGAAGTTCTACGATTGTGTGGTCTACATTTTTATTTTTATTTTTATTTTTATTTTTATTTTATATTCCTTATGTTTCTATTGTATGTAATGTTTTCGTGAACTTCTCAGGAAAACAGAGCCCAGAGGACTATATAAGATACCTCCAAACCATTGTTTTAGGAACATGATTTTGAATATAAATCAGAAAATTTTCAAACATTCTCTCTATATATTATCTCTAAGAATTTTTTTTCTTCATGATAAGAGATTCCAAGAATTATCATGTCAGTTTGAAATAGGTAATTCTTTATCATTTTCATGGATATTGTGGGGTTTTCATGATCGTTATCATTTTCACAGTCTTCCTGGATTCCAAAAGTATAATTCCTTATTATAACATCATCAGAGACTCACTAACATGTTCCTCTCATAGGGTGTGGAAAAAAATATTTCTTAAGTTAAAATTTAGTAAAGTGGTCAACCTAGGTTATATACAGATAAGAGTGGAAAAAAATTACATTTGTCACTTAAATTTTAGAAACAAGTACATGTTTTGTTTTGAAATTTTTTGAGTTTATAAAGAAAGAAAGATATTGAAAGTATAGTTCAAACAAAATTTGATGAAGAGAGTGATGGTTTTATAGTGTGATCACTTTTTTAAATTCCATCATGGTCATAAAAATCATTCCCCATATCTTTATACTAAATGATAAATAAAATAATCCTTGATAGATTTTCAATCACCATTGGTTGAAGGATGTAATAAAAACTGTCGTTGTGTGAATGAAAATTAATAAACCATTCCCAAACAACTAAGGAGAGTCCCAATTGGAATTTTTTTAGCATTAAAAATCTTGAAAAATTTCACTTATTCTATACACATATCAATGATCTCTATAAACTTACCAACTATAGTAATATGGTTGATCTAGAAAAACTATATTAGGAATAGGATTTTAAATTTCTTCAACAAAAGATATAAATAATGAATGAAACCAAAAACCAAAACCAAATCACATAGAGATAATTATAAACCTCTTGAAATATAAATAATTCAACAGAAAAATAGATTTTCGAATTAAAGTTTAAGAATCTAACACTATAAAAGTGAAACTCCATCATCCCCAACCACTCAGTGGTTTTTCCCCTCCATGTGAAGGGTAAGAGAGTTTAAAGGGGAAGAATAGATAATTATGGAGATAAGAAAATAGACCAGAGAAAATCCACATCTCTCCAATTATACAATCCTCCAGAATATCCACACTGTGTCCTTATTCAACACCCTTTAATGGAAGTGTAAAATCATATATATATATGGTTGAGAGGTGGGAAAATTTCCCTCCAAATTTATTCCACCAAATGTTGAAGTTAAATTTTCAGAGTAAATGTATAAATATCATGAAGTTTTCTTCATAAATATTTTTACTTATATTTTACTCGTGCTCCCATTAAATATAAGACCATTTCAAAAATTGGAAAAAAATTAAGCTTGACTTACTAAATAATAATTTTTTCCCCAAGGTTACGTATCCACTCCTTCCAATCTCACACATTAAATGGTTGAATTAATGATATAATTACTTCATTAAATTTAATTTGGAATTTCTTCTAGGAGTTTTATTTCTTATAATTCTAGAATAAAAACTTTTGGATGTGTCTAGACTGAGATTTGTCCCAATTACTAACTTGGGGTCCATTCTATCAACTAGAAAAAATTCTCCATTTGATTGATTTTTATGGGCCAGTGCGTTTCAAATTGGATCTAGGTCGAGAAGACAAAGTCTGATCCCATTAACAATGGATTAATTAAAAAAATAATTAATTCAATTTAATTAGAATTTTATATGTTATACTTGAATTACTGATGCTTCAAAAAATTGTAAAAATTACGAAATTAACCATTTTTTATAAATAAGCCAAAAACTCACCAAAAATACTAAAATGATACAAATAAGATCAAATTTATTAATTGGAAAGTATTAAAACATTTAAAATCATATTATTAATTATGGAAAAATTATCTCTATCAATTCCCTAACACTTAGAACTTGGACTGCTTGACAAGTCAGCATCAAAATAAAATCAAAGGAAATTCAAAACACATACCCATCAAATCCACTAATTCCACACAAAGAAACAAAAGATCTCATGCCTCCTTAAAAACCATAATTTCAAGTTATCCATTTATACCATTCAATATATTTCTTCCTTATTTTCCCTCACATGCAAAGAAAATACCTACCTCAAATGAATTTTCTCCCATCTCACAAATGTAAATTTTCAACAAGGATTTTATCATCAAAACCAAAGTAGGGGTCAACATAGGCTTAGTAAATTCCATCATCTCTGCCTGATATGAGTAAAGGACATGTTTTTATCATGAAGACTTTATTTATTTGTTTCTTCTTTTTCTGTTGGTAGGATTTAGATTTTAAAAATCCTAATGCAGAATGAGTGGGGCTATGATATTTTTGAAGGAAAATTGTAAGATTCTAATTTTCACTCAAGTACGGTCCCCTCCTCACTCCCCTTAGTATAAAACCAGCTCCATAATCATTAAAACATCATGCAATTGCACACTATTTATCATTTTAGCTTCCAAAATTTCAATCTTCTCAAATATAATTTTTCTTGAAAGCTCTGGATAGGAACAGTATTCTTTATCCATTGGAATCTCTAATAAAGGCACATATTATCTTATCATGAAATCTCCAAATAGACACATATTTCAATAGAATGATTTTTTTTATTAGAAAAAACATCTCTTAAACATTTTATTTTCCACCAAAAATAGCACCAAATGAGGTAGAACAATATAAGACATCTTCCCACACACTTAAGTTCAATTATATCAAGAAATATTTGTAAAGATCCATAATTTTCAGGTAATTTTTTTTATTTAAATGGGAATTTTATGGGTCTGTGAAATTTGACGGCACGCGATTCTGAGGCCCAGAGTGCCCGAAATGATCCGTCAAAGATTTTGTTAAGCTTAAGTTAATGCGTGTAAGCAGTTTTCTTGAAAAAGTGGAATAACTATTAAATAGTAACTCAGATAAAAAAATATGAGGGCACCGTTGTGCTCAGGATGGCGGTTTAACCCTTAGCGCAACTTAAGATTAGTCAGTGCGAGCCTCCTGTGAGAAAACCCAAAAAAGGCATAATTGTAAATAAAATAATTAAATAAATTATTTTATTTTCCAAATGCTTATAACTCACAAATGGTAACTCTGATTAAAAATCCAAGACCACAAATGAACTCATGAGTGTATGATTTTTTAAAGAAGATACTAACTTTGGCCGGTGCGGGCCACCAGAGAAAGTTAGTTTTTGGCCACAAATAAAATAATTAAGTGAAAATTATTTTATTGTAAAATTCAAAACTTCTAAACGGTAACTCGGATTGAAAATCCAATAGTATTGTTGGGTTCATTAGGGTGTGTTTCAACTAGGTAGAGCCTAACCTCGACCGGTGTGAGTCGAGGGTGTCTGATAATAATTTTCCGAACATTTTTTTGGGTACGCTCAGTAAACGTGCGAGCAGTGTTTTGTAAGTTTTGAACCGGTGCTCCGAATTGAGATCTAAGGGCACCGTTGAACTCTCAGTGCCATTATTATCTTAAAAATACTTTCACCTTAATGGCAGTTGGTCGAGAATAAATGTTTGTTTTTGGATTTTTTTTTTAAAATAATAAAATAAAGTGTACAACACTTTATTTTATTTTTATATTCCATGTGAGTGATTGTTGGTTAAAACCACCACTTGGGAGTTAGAGGTGGGACTGCCATCCCCTAACCTCCCATGAAAGGTTATGGTGGTAGGGCCCACCCAAACATATCCTCCCGCGAGAGGTTATGACGTGGGGACCACCCGAGATCAAAACCACTCAAATCCCACAATTAATTTCATGTGTCAACATAAAATTAAATTATTTCAATTTAATTTAATGTGTCAACAAAAATTAAATGATATCAATTAATTTTATGTGTCAACATAAAATTAAATCCAATCTTTTTTTATGCAGGCTTTGCGAGGGAAGCCTCCTGGAATCCTCCCAATAATTAAGCCAACGCACCTCTTAAATTACGCAAACGATATTTAATTCACTTGACCCCCTTTTTAAAGTAAGTAAATGCATCTTTGAAATTTAGGATGGTTCCTAATAAATGAACTATCATAAATTACATGATGGTTACATACCTCTCCCCCTCTTTTAAATATAGGGAGCTTGGGAGGAGGATTCGGGATGGCTTCACCAAGCGAAAAAACGCTGGCAAAGGGATGGGACGCCCAACAGATGGAGGATTACCCCTTCTCCAAAAAAGAACGAAGAACGCCAAACTTCTTAGCCTTCTTCGTTGGACACCTACCAATGTGGAGCATCATCAACAAGCTGACACAACTCTGGTTTAGAAGTGCTTGGCGGATGCGACGAACAACGATCCTATACGTCTTCTTCCGTTACTCTGTCAACGAACGGCATCCGCCTTTTGGCGCCAATGTCAATGAAATATGATCAAGGTAGAGGTTTACTTTTAACTAAGTATGATCTTTACCTATGTTCTTACTTTCTCTCAAAAACGAAGAATGAGGAATTGTTGTGCTTCAGACTTATGAACCAAATCCTATCATCTTTAAACACAGAGGGTGCGGGCCAAACTAACATAGCCCGACTCCCTCCGTCGATATTTTGTGATGTCTCTATGGAAAGGTGATGAGGTGACAATGATGAAGACATCAATGACAAAGGTTTCAATACCTGCGGTCTCTACGAATCACGTAGCTCCCCTGCGGTGTACCGAAGCATCCGTCCAAACACCGTTGATCAGAGCGGTGCCCTGCCGTCGTACCTCCGGCCTGCCGGCACCCTGTCGGGTCCACCGCGGCCTGGCTGGCCGCTTTCGATGCCCCTGCGGCTTGCCCGACCCCTATCGTTCCCTACCCGTTGCATCTGTGGCCTGTCGGAACTCTGTGCGGCCTACCGCTGGTCTCCCAACCAACCCGACCTCTCAGGGCACGTCGCCCGGGCCACGCCCCTCGTGAAGCTGTCCGAACAACCCTCACAGTCTGTTGGGACTGGCCCAGCGGACTGGGCCAAAATTAGCAGGCTGACCGTGTCAACCCAGACCAGGGTGGCCCAGTCCGGGATGGGCTGAGTCAGTCTGACCGGGTCGGACCGGATCTAGGCCCACTACTGACCCTTTTTCCATCTGGGGCCATATCTTTGGCATCGAATGTCCGTTTGACGAACCATCAGCGGTGCTGGTATTCCTAGAGCATAGTCATCCCTATGAGTATACCCCAGTTGAGTTCGGGTTTTAGTTGAGATATGGTCAGGTTGGATCGTACTCAAATCCAACCGGACCCCCAGGTCTAAAGGGCTAAAAACTAACAGATCGGGCGTCTGATTGACGCGCCATCTATTGAGTTGAGACACCTATGATGAGGCGTACCATTGAGATACTTCTTTGTGGCACTTTGCGACAGTTGGATTATTTCCAAGTAGCTCGTGGAGAGGATCCTTTCGGTGACGAGCAGACAGAGTGTGTAGACCTAGTAGATCGTAGATACCTGATGACTGCTTGACCGATTCGACTCAGAGTGATTCAACTAGCCCAGTGGGGAGTCCCTGGTAGTTGGAAGCAAACCCATGGTGGAGGAGTTCCTGGTAGTTGGTAGCAAACCCATGGAACTCAACAGGAGGAGTACCTCTACAGGCTATTAGGGGGAGCTCCTGGTAGTTGGTGGCAGACCCACAGCGGAGGAGCACCTGGTAGTTGGCAGAAATCTCGCGGTACTTGATAGGAGGATTACCTCAATAGTTAAAGGTTAGTGGGAAGCGCCTGGTAGTTGGCGGCAGGCCCACTGTACTCGACAGAGGAGGAGTTCTCCAGCATCCGTGGTTTCGACAAAGTGAATAAAAATCCTAGTTGAGCTGAGTCAATGATTTTTGTGTTTTCTTCATGATGGAGATGGGTTACTAGATAACTTTGGTATATGTATGATAATATACCTATGTAATGGTTATTCGTTGATTTCATAATTTTTTATCCTTGTTGGATTTTGTGAGACCTTGAGGGTCTCAGGGTCCCTACAGAGTATCATTATACTCACCCCTACACGGGTTATGCCCGCACCTCGTTGTATTGGTTTCAAATGATGGACAACGCTGACTGAGGGAGAGATTAGTAGGACTGGACGGTACCCAGAGGTTGACAACTCAGAGTGACGATACACGGAGCAGAAAGATGGATGTGGAGTGCTGAGGAGGCCATTTGTACCTACCCTTCAGGTAGGAAACCCAGAGGACGACCCAGTAGCTGCTTTACTTTTCTTCAATTGTACTTGATTTCCAGTTGTACTTGTACTTTCCTATTGGGATAGTCTTTCTGGTCCCTTTTTTACTTTCCATCACTTCTCTTGTATTCAGTTTTACTTAGTGTTTTTCTTCCAGTTTTGTACTCTGATGTGTTTCATTAGAGTTCTAAAGGAAATGTCTTCCTAGTTTAAGGATTTACGCCTTTGGTGCTTGTCTCCAGCCCCTGGCCTATGGAAGGCAGGCTTAGGGTAGTCATGATACAGGCCCCATGGGATGGGTCATGACAAATTGGTATTAGAGGCATCGGTTCTACCACAGATCTTAGGACTCTAATATTTCTTTTCTGTGAAGCAATAATGTCAAGCGTACCGAGTGTGGTTTTCAGTTCAAGGAATCCAGTGTTGGTGCGGTGGCCGACGTATCCATACACGAGGTCCCTGACTTCTGATTCCCAACTCAGTACATGAAAACACTGATTGCGTGTGTGTTTTTAAAAGTTTTCTTTAAGTCATCTCACTGGGTATAAATTTTGACCATGTCGCGTCTGTTTAGGATTCCTCCACGCAGACTATCGGTTAGAGTTTCGGGAGAGTACTTGATGATGGCCCACCGAGGGATGTGGCTCTAATGCAGGGCCCTCTTAATTTGTTGTCACCTTCAGGTGGTGTACCAGTAGCACCACCACCCATTGGGCAGCAGATGCCACTAAGGGCACTGGCAGACGGTGCACGCCGACTGAGCGGATTGTACGAGTTCCAACGGCAGAGGCCTCTGAGGTGATGAGGTGAGACAGATTACCACGCAGATGAGGGCTGGCTAGAGGAGATAGCTAGAGTTTTCCTCCTAGTTGAGACACCAGTAAAGCAGATGGTGATCTTAGCTACTAGTCTTTTTCAATAAGTGACCATGAGGATGGTCTATTTAGTTATGAGGCCTCGTTACATGGACTATTACCCAAGATTGAACCATAGGTAAGTGTGTCATCTATATCACTTCTTGTTGGTCAGCAGTTGCAACTAGGGGTACTGGTAGAGGACACCTGTAGGCTTAGTGCCTTACATGTGTTTCAGCATCAGATACCCCTTAGGTTCCAAGGTGAGCCCGACTCATAGGCGGGTGAGTAATAGCTTGAGAAGGTGGATGAGATTTCCCTAGAACTTCTACAGCTTCAGCATGACGACATGTCGGTAGCTGAGTTTTCATCGAGGCATACTGATCTTTCCTGGTACTCGATGAATATGGTATGATTAGTGTTTCAGGGCTCAAACTTCTGAATGAAGTGTGCTTAAAGGACATCTAAGCCATCACAATTCCTCTATTCATTCCTACTTATGTTATGACACTATATAGAACATTTGTGGTTTAATGTTCTTTGACTAATCGCATAGTTCCAGTGAATGTTATTAGTGGGAAATTAGGAAACTGGTTCTAGTCTCAGAGACTTGCACGTGTAAAAATGTTTCGGGAAGAGGAAATGTTAAGGACAGATGAATCTACAGGGCAGTAACCATAGAATAAGATCTAGGAGAACAACATGAAGTAGTGTATATTTCGACATGTTACAACCACCCCCTTATGTGGAACCCACCAAGCTCAGGGAGCTTGAGGACAGGGAAAGAGATTAGCTGCATGCGGTCAAAGAGTGTGACCCAAAGGCTCTGGGAATGATTAAAGGTACGGTCTGTGTCTACTACTAGCTTCCGTAACAATAGACATAGGTACCAATCATTCCTTCCTTCCATGAATCTTGTCCAAGACCTAGAGTTTTTGGTTAAACTATTGACTTGACCCTCACATCTAGAGATACCTTAGGGTGGAGACTTGATAATCACACTTACTTCGATAGTGTGATCTAACCCTTTAGGTGAGAGTTTTGTTTAGAACCTCTTGGGGGAAACGTCGAGGTCTTATGATGTTAGTTTGGGTTTGGAATTAACATCCACAGTTCACACTCAGATTGAATGTATTGGGAAAAGAGGTTGTGGTTTATCTACAACATTGGGATGGGGTTTTCCTTGGCCGGTGAAAAGGAAAACCCAGGCATCGCATGATGGAATCATGCATAAGAGGGTGTAGTAGATCACTCATGAGTCGGCCAGACTTACCTTTGTGCCAGACTTCTCCAGAGTTGCAACACCACAATCAGCTTTGGTGAAGAAGTGGAAAACCTTCGTGTGGTCGGAGAGATTCCATCAGAGCTTTCAGGAGCTGAGGCAGAGGCTGACTTGTGCCCAAATATTTAGGCTTCTAGAGGAAGGCATAGGGTGCGTAGTTTATTGCGATGCATTAGGGATCGGACTTGGATGTGTCCCGATTCAAGAGAAAGTAGTGATCTTATATGTTTCTTGGTAGTTGAGAAAACACGAGCAGAACTATGCTACCCATGACCTATAGTTACCAGCAGTGGTCATCACCTTGAAGATGTGGCGACACAATCTGATGGGAGAACGTTTTATCGTGTACTTTGATCACAAGAGTCTCAAGTATATCTTCTCTCAGAAAGACCTGAACTTGATACAGTGACATTGGCTTGAGTTCCTCTAGAACTATGACTTCGAGAAAGTCTATACTCCTGGGAAGGGGAACATAGGTGCAGATGCGCTCAGCAGGAGGACTAGTATACAGCTATTAAGAGGGGAGACAGATCAGTTTACTGCCTTACAGATATCCTTTGTGGATAGAGATAGAGCATCCTTCCTACAGTCTCTTACGGTCACTCTACCACTTCTTCAGCGAGTCAGAGAGGCACAGCATGGGGACGCTAACTATGAGACCCGACATGCTCAGATATCCACATGACAAGAACCTCATTGATTTTATGAAGGTGGGGAGTACGCCATCCTCTTACGAGGACATACCTTGGTACCAGTTGCACTTCAGGAAGAGGTATTGAGGGAGTTCCCCCCATTCCCTCTAGAAGTACATCCAGGAGTGGCAAAGATGTACCAGGACCTTCAACGATAGCATTGGTGGCCTAGTATGAAGAAGGCGGTAGTAGAGTTTGTTTCTAGATGGCTCACTTGTTAGCAAGTGAAGGTGGAGCACCAGGTACCAGAAGACTTGGTTCAACCCTTAGAGGTTCCAGAGTGGAAGTGGGATAGGATATCCATGGACTTATTGATGGGTCTTCCACGTACATCCATGGGTCATGAATCGATTTGGGTGATCGTTGACCGACTCACCAAGTCGGCCCACTTCCTACCGATCAGAGAGCATGGCTTAGTAGGTATCTTGGGATGCCTCTATGTTCAGGATATTGTGTGTTTACATGGATTACCTTCTTATATTGTCTCCGACCGTGACGCACAGTTTACTTCCCGACTATGGAAGGGGTTTCAGGAGGCCTTCGGGATGCAGCTTTCTCTGAGTATTTCCTTCCATCCTCAGATAGATGGTCAGACTAAGTGGACCATTAAAACCCTCAAGGACATGCTACATGCATGTGTCCATAAATTCAGTCACAGCTGGGAGGATAACTTGCCTTTGGAGGAGTTTTCTTACAACAACAGTTATCACTCCACCATCGGTATGGCACCTTTATAGGCGTTGTACGGGCGACCTTACAGATCACCATTATGCTAGACAGACCCAGGGGAGTCAGTACTAGTGGTAACATAGATGGTATGAGATACTATGGAGAATGGGAAGATCATCCAAGAGTGGATGAAGACTGTACAAAGCAGGAAGAAGTCTTATGATGACAGTAGATGGAGACCTCTGGAGTTCAAGGATGGCAACCATGTCTTTCTACAGGTCTCACCCAGACGAGGTCTACAAAGATATGGCCGAGAAGGAAAGTTATCTCCGAGGTTCACCGGAAATTTCTAGGTCCTCAGCAAAGTAGTCAAGGTGGCCTACCACCTGGCTCTTCCACCTCAGTTTCACCAGGTGGACGACGTCTTCCACATATCTCAGTTGAGGAGAAACATGCACGACCCTTCCCACATCATCGACCATAGAGAGCTGGACATCAATAACAGGGTGACTTTCATAGAGGATCCAGTGGAGATTGAGGATCAACAGGAGCGGGTCTTATATGGACGGTTGATACCTCTGGTGCATGTACGCTGGTAGCACCAAAACCTCTAGGGGAGCCCATGGGAGCGGGAGACTCCGATGTGTGCTCAGTACCCCCACTTGTTCTCTTAGTTGTGAGTTGTGGCTTATGGGGAAGTAGAGTCCTGAGGTGGGGAGAATGTAAAGACTCATAACTTCCATTTAATTTTTTTGAAATGTAAATTTAACGGGTCTGTGAAATTTAAAAGTGCGTGATTCCGAGGCCCGGAGTGCCCGCAATGATCCGTCGAAGTTTTTTTAAGCTTAAGTTAACGGACTTAAGCAGTTTTCTGAAAAAGTATAATAACTCTTAAATGGTTACTCAGATCAGAAATCTGAGGGCACCGTTGCACTTAGGATGGCAGGTTTACCCTTGGTGCGACTTCAGATTAGTCGGTGCAGGCCTCCTGTGAGAAAACCCAAAAATGGCATAATTGTAAATAAAATAATTAAATAAATTATTTTATTTTCCAAATTCTTATAACTCAAAAATGGTAACTTGGATTAAAAATATGGTACAACCGCTGAACTTGTTATTGTATGATTTCTTTAAAAAGATACTAACTTTCGCCGGTGCGGGCCACAAGAGAAGTTAGTTTTTGGCCGCAAATAAAATAATTAAGTGGCAATTATTTTATTGTAAAATTCATAACATCTAAACAGTAACTCTGATTTAAAATCCAAGAGTACCTTTGGGTTCGTTGGGGCATGTTTCACCTAGGCAGAGCCTAACCTTGACCGGCACGAGTCGAGGGTGTCTGATAATTATTTTCCTAACTTTTTTCGAGTGCGTTTAGTAAACGCACGAGCGGCATTTTGTAACTTTTGAATTGGTGCTCGAAATTGAAATATGAGGGCACCGTTGAACTCATAGTGCTAGTATTTGCTTAAGAACACTTTTACCTTGATGGAATTTGGTCGAGAATAAAAGTTAGTTTTTTGATTTTTATAAAAAAATAAAATAATGTGTACAACACTTTATTTTATTTTAAGCTTCTAGGTGAGTGATTGTTGGTTAAAACCTCCACTTGGGAGTTGGAGGTGGGACCGCCACCACTTAACCTCCAATGAGAGGTTATGGTGGTGGTTCCCACCTGAACATAACCTCCTGAGAGAGGTTACGCCATGGGGACCACCTGAGATCAAAACCTTCCAACTCCCTCAATTAATTTCATGTGTCAACGTAAAATTAAATGCTTCCAATCTAATTTTATGTGTCAACAAAAATTAAATGCTATTAATTAATTTTATGTGTAAACATAAAATTAAATCCTATATTTTTTTGATGTGGGCTATGTGGGATAAGGCTCTTGGAATACTTCCAATAATTAAGCCAACACACCTCTTAAATTACACCAACACTATTTAATTCGCTTCACCCCCTTTTTAAATTAAGTAAACGCATCGTTGGAATTTATGAAGGTTCCTAATAAATGAAACATCATAAATTCAATGATGGTTACATACATCACCCCCTCTCCTATATATAGGGATCTTGGGAGGAGGATTTGGGACGACTTCACCAAGAAACAAAGAACGAAGAACGCCGACCTTCTTCGACCTCTTCCTCAGACACCTACCGACGTGGAGCGTTGTAAACGAGACAACTCAACTTGGGTTTGGAAGTGCTTGGCAGACACGACAAATGAAGATCCTCTACGTCTTCTTCCACGACTCCGTCAAAGAACGGTGTCTGCCTTTTTGTGCCAATGTCAACCAACTACGAGCAAGGTAGGGGTTTACTTTTGACTAAGTATGATCTTTACCTATGTTATTCCTTTCTCTCAAAAATGCAGAACGAGGAATTGTTGTTCTTCATACTTATGAACCAATTTCTATCACCTTTAAATGTGGAGGGTGCAGGCCAAACTAACATGGCCCGACTTCCTCCGCCGATCTTCTGTGATGTCTCTACGGCAAGGCGATTAGGCGACGACGAAGAAGGCGGCAACGACAAAGGCTACGCTACCCGCGGTCTCTGTGAATCGTGTCACTCCCCCGTGGTGCATCGAAGCTTCCTTCTGAACACTGTCGGCCCAAGAGGTTCCATGTCAGCACCCCTGCGGCCTACCGGCGCCCCCGTGGCCTGCCCGGCCACTGCCGTGCCCAGCCCAGCGCCCCCGCGGCCTGCCCGGTGCCCTGTCGATGCACCTGCGGCCTGCCCGGTCCCTGTCACACCCTCCCCGGTGCATCGGTGGCCTGTCGTACTCTGCGCGGCCTGTCACTGGTCTCCTGACTAGCTCGACCTCCCAGGCCGAGTTTCCCGCGCCGCGCCCCTCGCGGCGCTGACTAAACCGGCCTCGGCCTTCAGGACGAGTCGCCTACGTGGCGACCTCCTGGCCGAACCGCCCTCATAGTCTGCTGGGTTAGGCCCAGCGGACCAGGCCAAACTTAGAGGGCTGATTGGGTCAACCCAAACATGGTTGGCCCAGTCTGGGTTGGGCCGAGTCAGTCCAACCAGGTAAAACCGTACCCAGGCCCACTACTGACCCTTTTTCCTTCTTGGGCCATATCTTTTGCACCAGACACCCGTTTGACGAACTGTCAGCGGCACTAGTATTCATGGAGCATAGCCGTCCCTTTGAGTATACCCCACTAGAGTTTGGGTTTTGGTTGAGATATGGTCAAGTTAGATCATACTCGAATCCAACCGAGCCCCTGGGACTAAAAGGCTAATAACTAACAGACCGGGCGTCCGATTGACGCATCGTCTATTGAGTTGAGACCCCTATGATGAGGCAGACCTTTGAGATACTTCTTTGTGACACTTTGAGATAGTTGGATTATTGACCAGTAGCTCATGGAGTGAATCCTTTTGGTGATGAGCAGACACGGTGCGGAGACCTAGTAGCTGGCTGAGACCTGACAACTGCTTGACTGATTTGACTCGGAGTGATTCAACTAGCCCAGTGTGGAGCGCCTAGTAGTTGGTTGTAGACCCATGGTGGAGGATCGCCTGGTAGTTGGCAGCAGACCTACGGTACTCCATAGGAGGAGTACCTCTGTAGGCTATTAGGGAGAGCTACTGGTAGTTGGCGGCAAACCCACAGCAGAGGAGCGCTTGGTAGTTGGCAGCAGACCCACAATACTCGACAGAAGAAGTACCTCAGCATTTCATGGTTAGTGGGAACTGCCTGGTAGTTAGTGACAGGCCCACTATACTTGACAGAGGAGGAGTTATCAAGCATTCGTGGTTTCGACAATGTGAATAAAAATCCTGGTTGAGCTGGTTCAATGACTTTTGTGTTTTCCTTATGATTGATATGGGTTACTAGATAACTTAGGTATATGTGTGGACATATACCTAAGTAATGGTTATTTGTTTATTTCATACATTTTGGTTTATCCTTGTTGGATTTTGTGAGACCCTGAGGGTCTCAGGGTCCCTACTGAGTATGGTTATACTCACCCCTGCATGGGTTATGCCCGCACCTCATTGTGTTGGTTGCAGACGACGGACAGTGCTGACTGGGGCATAGAGTAGCAAGAATGGACGGTACCCGGAGGTGGACCACTCAGTGTGATGATACACAGAGTAGACGGATAGATGTGGAGTGCTGAGGAGGCCATCTGTACCTACCCTTCAGGTTGGAACCCTAGAGGATGACCTAGTAGCTGCTTTACTTTTCTTCAGTTGTACCTTCTTTCCAGTTGTACTTGTACTTTCCTGTTGGGCTTGTATTTCCGTCCCATTTTTTACTTTCCAGCACTTCTCTTGTATTCAGTTTTACTTTGTTTTTTGCTTCTAGTTGTGTACTCTGATGTGATTGTTTTCAGTTATAAAGGCAATGCCTTCCCAGTTTAGGGATTTATGCCTTTGGTGCTAGTCGCCACCCCTGGCCTATGGATGGAGGGCTTAGGGTAGTCATTATATGGGCCCTGGGGGATGGGTCGTGACAATTTCACTTCAAGAGTATATAGGATAGGGAAACATATCTTGTAATGTGGCCAACCTTACAGGATGTTTATGGATTCTATGGTCTATATGGATTTAATGTAAAATTCAGACCAAAATGAAAAGGATTCTCTCGAAAATGATTCTCGTGAAAAGGGGTATTTAAAACCAAATAAGTTATTTAATCATTTAAAATTCAAGTACCTAAAACATTTACATTTTTGATAGGAATGAATCAAATTCTAGTTAAATAAACCATGATTTTATTCTCTCATGAAGTGAGTTGAATGAAAAGAATATGAAAAAATTAGTTCATAATACTCACAAGAAATTGATTTCAAAGATAAAAATAGTGATATTTGGAATGTGATTCCAAAATCAGAGTACTTTCCATGAAATTCCAAAAGATATTAATTTGAAATAAAGCCATTTACAGCATTAATTTATGCTTATTTTCATGGAATAATTTATTTCTCTTAGGATAATGGGTTTCAAAAATAAAAATTATAACTATTTTAGATCAAAAGTCTCAAAAACTCACAAATATTTAAAAATAAACACACACAAAATTTAGAAAAACAAATAAAAAAAATAAATAAAAAATTTAATACAAATAGGTTCCTTCCCCCAAACTTATATTATATAGTTTCCTAAATTTATTCAGATATATTTAACTTATAATCATTTTTGAAAATGAATCACAACAATCAAGAAAGTGTAAAGGAGAGATATGACATGACAAATTTTATTGATAAACGGGTTAAAGGAGTGTGATCTCCTCCACTTGATATGATGGAATGGTCCCTTTGAATTTCATTAGCGTATTTCCATTAGCATTGAATGGATCATTCTCTCTATCCTTCATAATCTACAGAGCACAGAAAGGATATACATGAGTTACTATAAATGGACCACCCCATCTGGAATGATGTTTACCTAGCATCAGTTTGTGTAAGGAGTTAAATAATAGCACTTTGTATTTAGGATGGAATTATATCAGTTGGATAAACATTTAATGAGTTACACTTGTTCAATTTTTGTAAATCCTAGAATTTTTAAATGATTTCCTTATAATTTTCTCCAAATATTGTAACAAAAATTTTATCTCTCTCATCGTTCTTTTAAGATCCAAATTCATCTTCCTCATAGATTAATCATCCTTATGCACTAATTCTATGTGTAGGTGGTATATTTTCACATAAATAATCATATATGGTCTCATTATAAATGGGGTCTTATAGGTTGTCCTGTAATTCCAAAATGTTTCTTTTAACCTTTTCCTCCAATCCTTTCTGTTTGGTTTAACACTCTATACACAAATTCATTTGATTATCCAGTTAGATACTTCATCTTGACCATTATTCTATAGATGATAGGGAGTTTATGTTTAATGATGAACCCAAAACTTCTTCAGAAAATCATCCATTATCCTATTTCAAAAGTGAGTCACTTGATCACTAATGATGTCTCTAGGCACTCCAATAAATAAAAAATATGTTACCCCTAACAAAATTACAAACAATATTATCATTTTTAGTCTTGAAGGATTTTTATTCCACCCATTTGTAAATATAATCAACTATAAGAAAGACATAAGAATTTTAAAATGACATTGGGAAAGGCCCTATAAAATCTATACCCTGTACTTTAAAAATCTCAAAAACATTAAGTGTTTTTTGGGTCATTTATTGTGTTTTTTAAATGTTTCCAAAAAACTAGACACTTTTGAAACCTTTTTCAAAATTCATGAGAATATTTAAAAAAATGTGGGCCATTAAATTCTATATTCTAAAGATTTTATTGCTATTATTTGAGTTACAAAGTGGCCTCCACAAGATAAAGAGTGATTAAACCCCAATATAGGACCAATTTCACTCTCAGGAAAAAATATTCTTATCACATGGTCATTACAAATCATCTAAATAAATCGATCATCCCAAATGTAATATCTAGATTTAGATTTCAATTTGTGGATTTGGTGATAATTTAAATGATAAGGGACCTAATATGTTACTATATAATTGACTATTTCAACAAACCCAGACACTTATCCTTCAATAAAGTACAACTACTCTCCTATAAGGTGATCATTAAATCGTTATTTTTCTTGAAATAAACTTCAGAAATGTTCATTAGTCTTCTTAAATGATCATCCACTTGGATGGAAGCATCACAGAGTAGCTCAAATGGTTCATCCCAGCTTAGGGGTTTCATCAATGGTGATGTAATTAATCACCTCTTAATCTCATCAAATGATTCCCTAAATTCTCCATTTAAATGAAAATCATCATATTTCAAAAAGTAATCTAAAGAGAGGGAGAGAAATCTTACTGAATTATTTGACAAACCTCCTGTAGAATCTTGCATGTCCTAAAAATGATCTGACATAATTCAAAAAAAATTGGTAAATAAATGAATTTATCACTTCAATTTTTTATTAATCCAATTCAATTCCCTTTTTTAAAATTACATTCCAAAGGAAAATTCCTCATTCAATCATGAAATGACACTTTTCAATGCATGATTTCAAAAAAAATCCTGATTTTTCAAACAATTTTCAAAATAATTTATAAAAAATATGAAATAATCCAAGAAAACATATAATAAATCCTCAATGTGATCAGAAAAAATACTTACCATACTCCTATAAAATTTACATGTAGCATTAAATAATCCAAATGGAAACCTTTTATATGAAACTATTCTGAAGGGATAAGTAATTGTTTTCTTACATTAATCCTTGAGAAAAATAAGTACTAAAAAATACCCTAAAAATCCATGAAAATTGAAACAATGAGTCCTCCCTGACAATATATATAACATCTGGTCAGTGAAGGGGATGGGGAAATGATCTTTCAGAGTTATGTGATTCAACTACCTAAAATCAATGCACACTCTCTAGCTATTCTAAATTTTCACAAGGGTTAATTCATTTTTTTCATTCCTCATAGTGGTTAGGAAAGTTTTGTTTAGTACTACATGAATGTGGCTATCCTATTGTAAATATTAAATGAGATAGATTATCTTAGCTTCCAAGATATTTTTTATGTTCTTATTTACAACCTCTATCAATGTTGGATTTATCCACCTTTGGGGTTGTTTTATAGGTTTACAATATTCCTCAAATAAGAATTATATGTGATCATATTTTGTGTTTATTCTTGGGATATCACCTAAAATCCACCATATTTCTTGTAAATTATCTCTCAAAATATAAATCAAATATTTTTATTGGGTTTTAGAAAAATTATTAGAATTTATCAATGGTAATTTCCCTTCCTCCCTAAGGTACACATACTTCAAATCATTAGGGAGTTTTTTAATTACAGATTAGGTGGATGATCAAGGGATAAAATTAAACTAACATTTCACACTTCCAATGGTTGGACCTCCTATAAAAAATAAACCATATCATCTTCCTCATCATCTAACAAATCATCAAATAAATAGGATTTTACCACTTCTTCCCAAATGAAATTGGAATCTCCAACCTTTTGGGAATCCACATGTCAGTGATATTTTCATTAGAAAAATTATCTCTTAAGTCTAATAATTATAGGAACATACATGATTCTTCAATTGGATAAGTACCAACATCATGGTAGAGTGCAAAGAGTGAGTGATCATCTGATGGGTGCCTCATGGATTCAAAAATATTGAAGAGGAGAGTGTTGTATCCAAACTCTATGGTGAGTGTCCCTTCATGGAAATTGATGATGGTTTAGGCCATATTAAATAAAGGTCTCCCTAAAATGATGGTTGAATGTGGTGGGATTATATTCTATTCTATATTTAGAACATCAATGTTAGTTGGGAATAAGATATATTTTACTTTCTCAATGAAATCCTCTATAACTCATACTAGGAAGACTGTGATATGTTTACAAGTTAGACCACCAATATTGGGGGATTCAAGTATCCCATATGAAAATTAGTATATATTGAGTGGTGAAATATATTAATTGAAGCACCTTGATCACACAAATCATTGTAGTTATATAAAGAACCAATGGTGTGAGTAATGAAAAACATCCCCGAATCTTGACATTTGGTTGGAAACTATGGAGTGATAAGTAAGAATAAATTTATTTCCAATTTTATCCTCTCATTACCATTGAATTATTTGGATTTTTAATAAATGATCCTTATAAATTTTATTATACTTTTGGATTTGTTTGAGTGCTTGAAGAAATGGAATATTAATTTCCACTTTCTCAAAGGTGTCTAAAATTTATTTTTGAAGTGCTTCTTCTTAAAGTCTATTTGATTATGTCACTCTTTATGGAAATAGTGAGGGTAATTATTTATTCTGAATTTGTTTAATATAATGGTGTTTATTATCTCTTCCTCTTTAGACTATCATTCTCCCCCACCACTTTCCTTTCTTTTTCTCAGTGCATTTTCCCAAAAAAATCCAAATTTCCAACTTCATTCTCCCTTAGCACATGTTGTATTCTTTCAGGATCATGGGATACTGGTGGTGAGAGTTATTTTCCTCTTATTTTAATTATCATGTATCCATTTTATTTTTGGTTTTGGTATTATTTAGAAAGGTAGTTTCCCTATATATTTGGTTTTTAAGTCCATGATACTTTTTAACTTGTTTGAAAAATATTTTATGGTGTTTTCAACCCCTCAATATTAGATATATGTTGTTGGTTCGGAATTGGGTTTTTTTACTAGTGGATGGATACTCATAGGGTTTTTCTTAATTCGGTGATTAGTGAAAAAAAGGATGGTTATAGGATTTATTTTTTTGAAATGGCATTGAATTTTGGAATTGTTGTTGGAATAGGGGTTGGTTTTGGAATTGATTTTGGTATGGGGGTCTAGCTTGATTCTACTAATTTCTAAATCTGTATTGAACATGGTTAGGATATCTTAATCCTTTATTTTTTTTGGAATTTCATTAGATAAAAGGATTCCACAAAATTTTCCATTCCCTGTATTTCATCACATTGGTTAGTGAAATGATCAGTTGCTTTCCATAAACCACATAACTTAGCCAGTGTTTGATAGTTACCCACTTGTTTCAAGTCCATCAGTCTCACCAGACAAGTTAACTCATAAATATAAGTTTCCCATAAATGTGATGGATAGAAAGTATTACCTCATTAATATCTCTTACGCAAGTAACTCTTGTGTTGAACTATTTGTGAGTTATGAGAGATCTTCTCAATCAATACCTTAGATTCTTCTAGTGACTTTTCAATCAATGTGCTTCCTGATAATGCATCCAAAATATTGTTGTCACATTCCAGTTAGTCTTAGTAAAAGAAGACAATAAAGTTATTCTCCTAAATTGCTTCAATTGGGAAGCTGGAAAATAGTTTTTTAAACCTTTCCTAGTACTCGTAAAGGGTTTCTCCAAATGATTTTCTGATGGAATAGATTTGATTCCTAATTGTTGTGCTTCTAGAGGTAAGGAAAAATATTTACATAAATCATTTCACTAAGTAATTTCAATAACTCAAATATCCTATTTTTAGGCCAAAGAACCATTGTTTGGCATCTCCCACTATTGAAAATGGGAATTCCTTCCACTTTACATGCTCCTCAACTACTCCTTAGTGTCTGAAAGTAGATAAGACATGTGTTAACTCTTTAATATGATAGTTTGGGTCTTCTCATGCCAATACATGGAATTTTTAGAGCAATGGAATCATTTTAAGTTTCATATAAAAATAATTTTGTAGCACTTTCATGTAATGTTTATTGTTTTGATTAATTAATTTTGGTGTTTATAGATATCTATGGGTTTGGTAATGATTTCTATCCATGATGAAAGGCTCAGAGGGAACACTTGAAGTTTCACTTCAGTTTGTAAGAAAATTTTCAACAAATTCAGATTGAAATTTTGGTTTTCTATGTATTTTTAATAAGTTTATTTCAATTTTAGTATCTAAGAATAAAGTTTCAGTGTTTTCAGCTTTATTCATGCAATTTAAAAGACAAAAAAAGAAACTAAAATAAAATATTGAAATGAAAAAAAATTAATGGCACCACCTCCTCGGAAATTGTTCCAAGTTTTAAAATGTTCCTATCATGGGGTGTGACAAAAATAAACACTCCCTAATTTAAAATATAGAAAATTGGTTAACCTAGGTTATATCCTTAGATGACTATACAATAATCACGTTTTTCACTTAAATTTGAAAAAGAAGTAAAGGTTGTTTTTGAAATATTTGGAGTTTAAAAATAAATAAAGCAACTAAAAAATTGAACAAATGTTTATGAAGAGAGTGGTGGGTTTATGGTAGGATTACATTTTTCAATGTCTTCATGGTCATAAAAATAATTTCCAATATATTCCTATTTAATGGTAAATTAAGGACTCTTTGATCAAGTTTTTAATCACCCTTGGTTGAAAGGTGCAATGAAAACCACTAGAATGTGCATGAAAATTCATAAACCACTCCCACACAACTAAGGAAAGACCCAATCAGGAATTTTGGCTCCTTATAAATCTATAAAAACTTCAATTATTCCACACACATGCCAACAATCACTAAATACTCACCACCTAAAATATTATACTCAATCGAGGCAAACCGCACTGGGCGGATGGAGTTTAATGCTATTCAACCAAAGCTATAAAAATGAATAAAACTAAAAAACAAAATAAAATTTCATCAATATAATTGAAAACCACTGAAAATTTAAATAAATAAATATTAAAATATATTTGTAAATTAAAGTGAAAAAATATGGAATTAAACAAGTGAAACTCCCCCTTCCCAGATCACTCAAAGGTTTTATCCCTCCATGTGAAGGGTAAGGTATTTGAAAGGGTAGGAAGATAGAATTATGAAACAAATAAAATTGTAAATACAAAATAAATACCTCATTAATTATCCAATACTCCAACATATTTATCCTTCACCTTCTTCAACAATCTTGAATGAAAGTGGACACTCAAATTTATAGGTTTGAGAGGTGTAAAATGTTCCCTTGATATTCATTCCACTGAAATATTGAGTTCAATTGTATTTATAAATTGTAACACCCCAATATTTCATAGTACATTCTTTCTTCAAATTAATGCAACAACTTGCACTATAAGCAACACTGAGTTCCAGCACACAACGACTTACTAAATAAGCCATTCAAAATCAGATATGAATAGTACTAACCGAATTTTGAACATTATATAATCCTTATAATTTTAGAATCCATATTATGAGTTTCTTAGACATAATGTAAGAAAAATTCATTTTTTTCAGATAAAAGAGTTTTTTTCCAAAAAAATGCAATTTTACCGCCTTTTAATGGAGAACCCTTTTTAATCCAATATTTGAAACTTTTATGTATTTAATTTGACAAAATAATCTTCTTTTTTGGAATTGGGACATAAGAATTTAGTTTCAATAAATTTTTGGTGTTTTTATGATAACTTTCATATTTGGGTGAATAGTGAAAAATACTATATTTTAACTGAAAACAAATTTTTTAATCAAAAAAATTTGTAGTGATGAATTATATATTTTAATGGTTTGGAAGTATAATTAGATTATATTTTTACCATTTAATCTAATGATGGTCATTGTAAGTAATTTCACTTTAAAATTGGACATAAATAAGTGTCAATCCTTTGATAGTTATTATTTCTTAGAAATACACTTTTTTGGTTTTGACAACGAGAATTAATTTTAAACTAATAAATGCATCTTATATGTTTTGAAATTGGTAAAATATAATTCATTTTAGAATTTGTAATATCAAAATTAGCTTAGGGTGAATTTTTGGTATTTTTCTGAAAACTTTCAATTTTTGATGAATAGTGAAAAACACTGAGTTATAGTTTAAAACCGAATTTTTATTTAAAAATTTATTTATTTTATTTAAATTTATTTTAAGGAAAAATAAATACATAATACCTATATAAGTCCAATTTAATTCATTGGAGTCAGTTTATAATAACTTTAGATATATAAAAATTTTATTGAACTTTTTTACCGTCTTTTCCCACCTCCTATGAGCATTTGAAAATTTGCATAAAACATAATTTTACTACTTCTATGAGTTTAATTTCAAAAATCTGAGAAACATGATTAACCTTAGAAAGTAAAATATGGTTCAATAAAATGAAAATAATTTTTGTTGAATAGTAACTTTTGACTTTTATTTACCATGGTTAAATGTAAATAGGGTAATTCAAGGTAAAAAGAATATTGTAATAATTCAAAATTACCTTAACACATGTCCTAAACTTATTGGATGAGTCATGGCCATCCATGAGCATACTTGGGTCGATTTTGGGAACACATAGATCCACTTATGAAAGATAACAACACTTTATTCTAATTAACTTAAAGTAAAAGAAAAATGACATAAACAAATATCTTTTAGTAAATAAATTTTTACATGGATTTATATAAGTCACCATTACGACTATAAATATTCATTGGAAATCTAAAACTATTTCCTACATTATGGTATTTTATATATATTTTTTATATATTAAATAGTTAAATTTATTTATGACATGACGATGATGTAGTAATTACCGTATTAATAAAAGATTAAAATAATTGAAATTATAAATATCCAAATAAATGTAATTTGAGAATTTTTATAAATTCTACTAATTTTATAGGTTATTATGACATGTTATGGTTGGTTTGATCAATTTTTTTTAAGTAATCATGTTATTATAATTTTAGCAAAAAACAAATACCAAATTGTGTCAAAATTGACATAAAATAGTTTTTAAAACAAAGTTTATATTATTAATTGATATAATAATCCTAAACATCTAAGTTTCATCCAAAATACTTATTTAATTATAGGTTTATAATTAATGAACCACTTGGGGTTCTATTGGAAGTATATAGTAAGTTTATTAAACATATAATATAAAAATACAAAGAGACATGGTAAATGTCAAACTATTTAACTAAGAGTTAAATATGAATGTTATGGTTAATATGGTGACCTAAACCTGTCTAAAACCTATTGGTTGATTATTTTTCGAGCCATACCCACCTTATACATTAAATAATACATTTTATAGCCATTATAAACTGAAACTGATTTTATTATAAAATAATATTTTAAGTTTTTCCTAAGGTTCCCCTCACCCGTTTTATAGAAGGAAATTTTCCCCTTCAATCTAATTAACACCTTAAAATCCATTTTTCTCAGAAAAACTCTACCCAAATATCCTCCCAACTATCCTTCTTTTATTATAGAGGCATTCCTTTGGTCAGAAATCCAAACTAAAGATCCCTTTTGATCAAATCAAAAGGAAGAACCCGAAGAAGAGGTAATGATTTGACCACCCTCTTTCAAGTTCTCTTATTCTTCCACTTACACTTTCTTTGTTGTTTCAATTATAAAATAATAAATCTAGTATCTTCTATATACTGGGATGTTATTATAAATATGTAACAACTATATTCATCACCTTATCCATCTTATGAATACTAATGTCACCATGCGTGCGTACGTACGGTTTACCGTCTCCACGTCAGGGTGTAATTTGTTATTCAACACTATGTTATTTGGATGGATATAATGAAGAGAAATAAGTATATAAATAATGAAAATAACATTATAATTTCTCTTTAAAATTAATATACCATCCAATTATACACTTTTAATTAAATGATATTATCGCTCGTGCGTACGTACGGATTACTGTCTCCACGACGCGATGAGATTCATTCCCACATTCACCATTAATCAACGATTATAAAAATATATATTACTAACAAGTATGTAATATATGACATAATAATTCTACTAGAGATATATCTATATGTGTGTGTGTACTTACATATATCTTATTCACTTAGTTTCATTCAATACAATATGAAAACGGAAATAACTTTTATGCGTACGTACAGACTACCATCTCCATAAACGGTATTTTTCATTTCATATATATATATATTATACATATTTATATTCTAAATATATATGATATATAAATCAATTTTTATATTCTGTAAGTATTTAAATCTTGATCTATGTGATACAATCAATATTAACAAGTTAAAACACGTACAATAAAGAAAGCAGTTATTACCCAAAATGTTAATTTAACATGGAAATTATTATTAAATGGGTAGTATAAAGTCATTAATGAATGATTTATGATATAATAAATATTCATGTGGTTCTATTATACTTTAATAACATACTACGGTCTTCCTACATAAGGATAAACGTACCCTCGACTAAAGGATCTCACTTATTATTCCTGTGAAATTCATGACATATTGCCACTATTAACTTTTGTGTGGTGTATGTACTGACCATAATTATATTTTTTGTGTAATAAAATTTAATTTATGTGTATTTACATATTCATTGTATGATACTTCTTTCATGGGGTGTATGATTCGTAAGTTACCAAATTGTTAAGGGTTAATTTCACAATCTCATTATTATCCGAGGTTGTTTTTATGTAAGTATCTACTGGGACATATTTATTATCCATGTCCAAGTTTCATAAAAGAGTTTTCAAAGGGATTATTTTTAAAGCACTTTTTACTAAAACATCATTTTAAATGTTTTAATTTTTTATTATTCTAAATCATTCTCATTAATGTCCATGTTTTCCAAATGATTTTTAAGGATTTATTTATATGGACATGAATGTTTTAAAAATGTCAATTCCATTAAAAGTTTTCAAAGTGGTATGGGATACTTTGATTCAAAAATTTCATTAAATTTATTCCTTTATAAATTGTGTAACTTTTAAATGCTTTCATGAAAAAGGGATATTTCTCTCAAAGAGTTTTACAAATCATTTTCATCTATGTCAACATCCTTTGATGAATTTTAAACCTGTTTGAAGTTGATTTATTATGATACAAATATTCCATATTTTATTGAAGTTTTTGTGATATTTTTGACTATGTATGTGTTATTTTTATACCATTCTTGGTTTATGGTAAAATTATTGACATTTCATATGCTAGTTTTAATACGAATGTTTATGTTACATTTCAACATTTTTGTATAAGGAATGTATTGGACTTAGTAAGTGACAGGTGGAGCCTGTTATAGCTCCTTAATGCATCTGTAGTTCTCATGAGACAACTAGACATGGAATTGGTCGAGGCCCTTTCCCAATTTGATATATGGTTTTGGCCCAAGACTTAATCATATTTAGAAGTCTTGGCCGAGGCTTTGAAAAAATGTTTCAGAATGTCTAGCATTATACATTCCCTCATTGTGAAAATAATATTGATGGTTCATGTGGTCATTTGACTAATAGAATACCCATGATTATGTTTTATTATGGCATTATTTACCCAGATCATATTCCTACCATAAAATTATTGATTTTTATTATTGTTAAAGGCATGTGGTTTCAATTATTCACCATGATTAATATTTATGTTATCTTCCATTGTATTGTTTACCCTTACAGAGCTTTTGAGCTCACCCTTTTCTATGTTTCATTTTTCCCAGTATTCCAAGAAGTGTATTGTGATTGATATGCAGGGTTAAGCAAAGGTAATAATGTTGTTCATAAAATATTATTTATGTTTTGTTTTATGTTATAAAGTGTAATGTAATATTCATGTATGTAATCTATTTTCCAAAACTGCTAAACTGATCGGTCTTTCAGGAATTGATTCCTTGTAATCATGCCAATGTATTAAAATAATGCATCGAATCTGGGTAACTGGGGTCGGGGTGTTACAATTGGTATCATAGGAATTTTAGCAACAACCTTGAAAACTAGATTTAGATAAACTCACATTTGAGCACATTACCCAATGATAGACTTTGAGGATTAGTATAGAAGAACTTCCTAGAATTTTAGTAATGTAGATATTTTCTGAGTTTTCCAAGCAAATACATCCCTGTCCGGATACAAGAAGGTAGAGGTGGCTCTGACATAGATGTACCTATTGGTAAAACCCAAAAACACCGCTTTAAGCTAGACTCGAACGGGAACTGGTTCACGACAACGGGTCTTTCTACACTCTTGGTTATGACACTCCTGGGAGATATGCTTAGGATAATTCTCATTTTCTTTACAAATCATTATGAAGGATTTATGAGTATATACCTCCTCAAAGAAAATATTTTTATGATTATGGATTCTATCCATAAACTGTTCAATATACGTTACGTATTTTACAAGTTTTAAATTATTCATTGCAATTCATAAACTGACCTAGTGTATGCCATTGTATAGAAATGGAACCCAGTAGAAGGAATGTAAACTCCAACAATACGTATGATCTAAAGAGTAAGAAGGATCATATCTTTCACAGTATTAAGCCAACATTTATAAGGGAAATATTCTCCCATGTATTCTCATCATATGAAGAAATAATATCATGTGTTAGTAAGATAAGTAAATAATTCTTTGAGTCCTATGGCTTTGAAGGGAAGCATGAGAAGAAAAGGATGGTAGAGAGAAAGATGGATAAAGGGAATAGGGGAAAGAAGGATTTTCCCATATGTGATAAATGTGGAAATAATCACCTTGGTAAATGCTTGAAGTAAATGGGAGTTTGTTATAAGTGTGGAGAAAAAGGACACCAAGTACATGATTTCAAGGGTAATAAAAAAATTCAAATGTAAAATGCTTCATCTGCAAGGTGTTGAGACACTACGTGAATCAATGTCCCAGTCATAAGAGTATACCACAAATGATGTTATTGTATAATAATCAAGTTATGATACTACCTCAGATAAAGATAAATGACTAGTGTTCTTATGTTGTTATTATAAAATTATTTCATTTGAGTGTTGTATCTACAGTATACTGGTTATATGAATTATGGAGATAAATAAGGATTTTACTATAGTACTATTATATTGAGGATTTGAGATTATATGGTTCTAAGAAGAGTGAATTAATAATAAGCTACACTTTTTGGAAAACACATGGTTAAAGGAAAGGTAATCTTTAATATGGTCTTGATATTGAGGTAGTGCTTTTGGAATAAGAGATGGTTGATTTGGATAAATTATATTGGATATTCATGACTTCCTTGCAACTGATTAATGATTTGTATGTTCCATCATCATTAGAGATTACAACATTTTTGGATAGAAATAGTATATCCAGTATTCTATAAGGTATAAGGGAGCATGAATGTAATCAATAAGGTTTTATGGTAATTTAGGATGTTATAGTGTTTTAAAAGAATACACAATGAAAGTGTTCACATTTTATTACTGGGAAAAAAGGATCTTCATTGTGTTTACCTTCCTTATAAATTCTGGACTGTGAGTTTGGATAGAAGTATTTTGGATAATTATAGTTTGATATTATTTTTGTATTACTATAAAAAGACAACCCGGAGGTCGGGCGACAACCCATCGTGTCCGGCAAGGCCGTAAGACTTAAACTTGTAACCAAAGGGAAACAAGGGTGTATCACCTACCATAGGCCCATGTGATGTCTTGGATTGAGTAAAGTAATTTTTTTAAAAATTTCTGAAAGATGAATTATAAATTCATTTTTTTGTAACCCTATATGATTAGGATAAATAGAATATTATTTTGAAATCTTTTGGAGTGAAAGATGAGTATGTGGTAGAAATTAGTTAAAGGATGGAACTCTACTTGTCAAGTATTTTTTTTCTTCTCTTATTATATGAAGAAATTAATTCTTAAACATTAGGTAAGGGATCTTAAAACTAAAAATGTGCTATCATAATACCTTATGTGTTGTTGAACCAATTATATTTTAAATCATCATAGATTTATGGCTTTAAGGCCCTCAATTCTACAGTTGTTTGTGACTGGTGACTTCAATAACTCCCTATAAATATTTACGTTTTTCCTCCAATTATGTATCTCTAATTTCCACCAATGTTCTTTTAGTCTAGATCATAATTTGGTGGTGAATTTTTCATTCCCCTTTTCCTCTTATTAAGACTAAATCTTATTAACCAAATTTCTGATGTAGGTTTTCCAACAAAAATATTTTCTATTTTCAACCTTTTATTTTCAAAAAACAATTTCAAATTGCGAGGATGCAATTTATTGAATTAGGGAAGAATGTAACACCCCAAGATTTCATAGTACATTATTTCTTCAAAGTAATGCAATAACTTGCACTACACACAACACTGAGTTCGAGCGCACCACGACTTACCAAATAAGCCGTTCAAAATCGATTATGAATAGTAATAACTAAATTTTGAACTTTATATAATCCTTATAATTTTAGAATCCATATTATGAGTTTCTTAGACATAATGTAAGAACAAATTCATTTTTTTCAAATAAAAGAATTATATTTCAAAAAAATGCAATTTTACCACCTTTTAATGGAGAACCCTTTTTAATACAATATTTGAAACTTTTATATATTCAATTTAACAAAGTAATCTTCTTTTTTTGAATCAGGACATAAGAATTTAGTTTCAATAAATTTTTTTGTGTTTTTATGATAACCTTCATATTTGGGTGAATAATGAAAAATACTATATTTTAACTGAAAACAACTTTTTTAATCAAAATAATTTGTAGTGTTGAATTATAAATTTTAATGGTTTGGAAGTATAATTATATTATATTTTTACCATTTAATCCAACAATGGTCATTATAAGTAATTTCAACTTAAAATTGGACATAAATAAGTGTCAATCTTTTCATAGTTATTATTTCTTAAAAATACGCTTTTTGATTTTGACAACGGGAATTAATTTTAAATTAATTAATTTAAATTATATGTTTTTAAATTGGTAAAATAGAATTAATTTTTAAATTAGGAATATACAAATTATCTTAGGGTGAATTTTTGTTATTTTTCTAAAAACTTTCAATTTTTGATGAATAGTGAAAAACACTGAGTTATTGTTTAAAACCAAATTTTTATTTAAATAATTATTTATTTTATTTAAATTTATTTTAAGGAAAAATAGATAAATAATACCTATATAATTTCAATGTGATTCATTGGAGTCAGTTTATAATAACTTTAGATATATAAAAATTTTATTGGACTTTTTGACCGTATTTACCCACCTCTTATGAGCATTTACAAATTTGCATAAAACTTAATTTTACCTCTCCTGTGAGTTGAATTTCAAAAATCCAAGAGACACGGTAAACCTCATTAAGTAAAATTTTGTTCAATAAAATGAAAATAATATTTGGTGAATAGTAACTTTTGACTTTTATTTACCATAGTTAAATATAAATAGGGTAATTCAAGGAAAAAAGAATATTTTAATACTTCAAAATTACCTTAACACATGTTCTAACCTTATTTTATGAGTAATGTCCAACCATGGAAATACTTAGGTAGATTTTGGGACCCCATAGAGCCACTTACGAATGATAATGACACTTTATTCTAATTAACTTAAAGTAAAAGCAAAAATGACATAAACAAATATATTTTAGTAAATTAAGTTTTTACATGGGGTTATATAAGTCATCATTTTGACTATAAATATTAATTGGAAAACTAAAAGGATTTCATAAATTATGGTATTTTATTTATATTTTTTAGATATAAAATAATTAAATTTTATTATGACACAATGATAATGCATTAATTACCATATTAATGAAAGATTAAAATATTTGACATTATAAATATTCAAATAAATGTAATTTGAGACTTTTTATATATTACACTATTTTTAAAGGTTATTATGACATGTTAGGGTTGGTTATATCAATTTATTTTAGTAATCATGTTTTTATGATTTTAACAAAAAATAAATACCAAATACTGTCAAAATTTATATAAAATAGTTTTAAAACAATATTCTATTATTAATTGATATGATAATCCTAAAAATATAATTTTCGGCCAAAATACTTATATAATGATAGTTGTATCATTAATTAACCACTTGGGGTTATATTGGAAATATATAGTAAGTTTATTAACCATATAATATAAAAATACAAAGAGACATGGTAAATGTCAAACTATTTAACTAAGAGTTAAATATAAAAGTTAAGGTTAATATGGTGACATAAACCTCTCTAAAACCTATTAGTTGAGTATTTTTCGACTCATCCTCACCATATACTTTAAATAATACATTTTGGAGACATTAGAAAACGAAAATGAGTTTATTATAAAATAATATTTTAAGTTTTTCCTAAGGTGCCCCTCACCCCTTTTATAAAAGGGAACTCCCCCTTTAATCTAATTCACACCATAAAAGCCATTTGGTTTGGCCAAAATATGCCCAAATATCCTACCAACTATTCTACCTACATCCTAGAGGCCTTTATTTGGTCAGAAATCCAACCTAAAGATACCTTTTGATCAAATCAAAAGGAAGAACTCGAAGAAGAGGTAATGATTTCACCAACCTCTTTCAAGTTCTCTTATTCTTCCACTTACTCTTTCTTTGTTGTTTCAATTATAAAATAATAAATCCAGTATCTTCTATATACTTTTATGTTATTATAAATATGGAACAACTTTATTCCTTATCCTATCCATCTTATGAATGATAATGTCACCATGCGTGCGTACGTACGGCTTATCATCTCCACGTCGTGGTGTAATTTGTTATTCAGCACTATGTTATTTGGATGGATATAATGATGAGTAACATTTATATAAATAATGATAATAACATGATAATATCTCTGTAAAATGAATATAACATCCAATTCCACACCTTTAAGGAAATGATATTGTCGCTTGTGCGTACGTAAGAATTATCGTCTACACGACGCGATGAGATTCATTTCCATATTCACTATTCATCGATGATTATAAAAATATATATTACTAATAAGTATGTAATATATGACATAATAATTCTACTGGATATATATATATATACTTACATATATCGTATTCACTTAGTTCTGTTCAATACGATATAAAAACGAAAACAGCATTTCTGCGTACGTACGGACTACCGTCTCCATAAACGGTGTTTTTAATTTAATATATATGTCTATTATACATATTTATATTCTAAATATATATGATATATAAATCATTTTTTATATTCTGGAAGTATTTAAATCTTTATCTAGGTGATACAATCAAGAGTAACTAGTTAAAACACGTACGATAAGGAAAGCAGTTATCACCTGAAATGTTAATTTAACATGGAAATTATTATTAAATGTGTAGTATAAAGTCATTAATGAATCATGTATGATATCATAAATATTAATAATGTTCTATTATACTTTAATAACATCCTATGATCATCATACATGAGGATAAACATACCCTCGACTAAATTAAAGTGCAAGGTAAGGGTTTTTCATCTCACTTTTTATTCCTGTGAGATTCATACCATATTGCAACTATTACCTTTTTGTGGTGTATGCACTACATATAATAGTATTATTTGTATAATAAACTTTAATTTATGTGTATTTACATATTCATTGTATGATACTTCTTTCATGGGGTGTATTTTTCGTAAGTTACTAAATTGGTAAGAGTTAATTTCACAATCTCATTATTATCCAAGGCTGTTTTTACGTAAGTATCTACTAGGAAATATTTATTATCCATGTCCATGTTTCATAAAAGAGTTTTAAAAGGGATTATTTTTATGGGACCTTTTACTAAAACATCATTTTAGATGTTTTAATTATTTGTTTTTCTAAATCATTCTCATTAATGTCCATGTTTTCAAAATGGTTTTTAAGGATTTACTTATATGGAAATGAATGTTTTAAAAATTTCAATTCCTTTAAAAAGTTTTGAAGTGGTATGGGACACTTTGATTCAAAAATTTATTTAAATTTATTCCTTTATAAATTGTGTAACATTTAAATGTTTTCATGAAAAAGGGATATTTCTCTCAAAGAGTTTTACATATCATTTTTATCTATGTCAACATCATTTGATGGATTTTAAACTTGCTTGAATTTCATTTATTAGGATACAAATATTCCATATTTTATTGAAGGCTTTGTAATATGTTTGACTATGGATGTGTTATTTTTATACCATTAATGGTTTATGGTTAAAGTATTGAAATTTCATATTCTAGTTTTAATATGAATGTTTATGTTATGTTCCAACCTTTTCATATGAGGAATGTATTGGACTCAGTAAGTGACGGGTGGAGCCCACTATAGCTCCTTGATGCATCGGTAGATATCATGAGACAAATAGACATGGAATTGGTTGAGGCCCTTTCCCAATATGATATATGGTTTTGGCCAAGGCCTTAACCATTTTTATACATCTTGGTCGAGGCCATGAAAAAATGTTTCAGCATGTCCGACATTATACATTCCCTCTACGAAAATAATATTGATGGTTCATGTGGTCATTCGACTAGTAGAATACTCATGATAATGTTTTATTATGGAATTATTTACTCATCTCATATTACTTCCATAAAGGTTTTATTTTTTATTATTGGTAAAGGCATGTGGATTAAATTATTCACCATGCTTAATATTTACGTTATCTTCCATTGTATTTCTTACCCTTAATGAGGGGTTTAAATCACACCTTTAAAAGTTTTATTTTTCCCAGGATTCTAAGAAGTGTATTTTGATTGATATGTAGGTTTAAGATAAGGGAATAATGGTGTTCATGAAGGATTATTTATGTTGTGTTGTATGTTATAAAGTTTAATGTAACATTCTTGTATATAATATATTTTTCAAGACTGCTAAACTGATCGGTCCTTCAGGACTTGATTCCTTGTAATCATGTGAATGTATTAAAATAATGCACCAACTCTGGGTAACTGGGGTCGGGGCGTTACATAAATGGATGAATATCAGGAATTTTTCTTCATAAAATTCGTTACCCACTCTCTTTTTAGGTTCCCAAAAAATATTATGTCATTTGGAAAAGTGGAAAAAAAGTTATAATCAAATTACTGAAGAAAAAATTCTTGGAAGACTCCTTAACTCCCTACATTTTATCGCACTAAATGGATATGTAAATGATCTAATTTATTCATTTAATTTTTTCTATAAATTCTCATTGGATTATTTTTCTAATCTATATATAATAAGTTCATTTGGATGTCTCTAGAATGAGATATTCACTAATTATTAATGATGGTTCCATTCTACCAGTTAGCAAAAAAATATACTAGATTGATGTTTCAGTGCTAGTGTGTTTCAAATTATATATTGGTGCCAAAGGAATGGTCAAATTCCATGAACAATGGAAGCCCCAAAAAATAATCACTTCAATTAGAGAAAAATTTTAAATTTTATGAGTTAAATACATAAGATCCAAAAACTGTTAAAATTCTAGAATTAACCAATTTAAACAATTAAGCCCAAAACTCATCAAAAATACAAAAATGATACAAACCAGACAAAATTGATTAATTGGTAGGTATTAAATAATTGAATATATTATTATGAATTATAAAAATATTATATTCATAACTCAACCAATTTTTGATTAGTTCTTCCACTTTATTCTATCAATTTTACTCTATGATTTGTTAAGTATTCTATATTTTATCTTCTATACATTTTCTTTTATAGTCGTGTAGAGAACTAATAGGATTATATTATTATAAAATTATTTAATATAGAATATATTAATTTTAATCAACAAATTATTTATAAAAGAAATATTTTTTTCATGATGATTTATAGAACAAGAAATTTTCATAACTTAATGAAAAATTCATTCACATATTCTTTCAGTTTGGTTGAATTTATTCCTAAATATAGAAAGGCATAAAATATTTTATTCAATTTATTATGAATAATATAAATGAAATTATTAATTTCTTTGGTGAAAATTTTATTGAATTATGTAGAAAAATATTAATACAAATCTTTTTTATTAAATAATAATAATTTGATTTTTTTCCTGTTCATATTTTCCCATGTTTGATATTGACTCGCTCTTATGTGTTATAAGAATTTTTTTAGTTTTATGTGTTTAGTTTAGTTAGTTTTTTAACTCCATATTAAACATAATAAAAAATTATTAAATCAAACCAATGGGGAGATTTTTTTTATTCTCTTTTTGAGTAAAACAAATCAATGTATACATCATTGTGTCCTTATGTTCGATCCTTCACCATTATGATTCTCAAATATAGTTTTTGTATATGAGTTTCAATTTTTATGAGTATCAATGAACACCTCATGTCATTAAATATATTTTGGATTTGATTAACTTGTTATGGTTTTAATCGAGATTGAATTTTGATCTCATTAAGATATTGAAATTCTATTAGATTTCATTATGTATTATTCAACTTGGATTTTAATGACAAATTTAAATTATATTTGACTACTATTAAAAGTGGAAATATGGTGATAATATCTTAGTTATTTAACATGAATGTTATTACACTTCTAAAGAGTATAATATATTGATTTAAATAAATATTGAGAAAAAAATATAAATAAATAGAGAAGGTTTTCATTGAGAGAGAAAAATAAGTTGTCACTGGTGGATATTCCCCAAGGGAGAAAGATTCTACACACTATTTCAAAGAGGATTTGTTTATTCAAAAAGGATAAATATATCAAGATAATTCTAGAGAAATAATAAATTATAAACTTTTTATTTTTATAAATTTTTCATCAAAATTGGACCTCATTGTTGGTTAAAGCTTCAATTCACTTTTCTTTTGTTTCACTATTTCACCTGAATAATACAATAAGTAGAAGGAACAAGAAAATAGGATTTATAAGGTTCGCTATCAATGTGAGTCTAAAAATTGTTTTAATCAATTAAGAACCCTAGTTACATATTCTTATTCTGTTTTTATAAGTGATTACAATGACATAGTTTCACACCATGCTTCTATGACATCCCATGATGGGATCTAATATCCCTCCAAGGGATATTCACACAGCCACCCAATGGTTTTTATTTATATCTAACAAAACTCAACCATTTCAATTTTATTAGTGAATAACCCTCACAATCCTTGAAAATGGACCCTTCCTCAATACGTGTTTGAATAGATCCCTAAATTCTATCTCTACTTATAGCATAATGTCATCCTTGTCCTATTTAATTCTTTTCAACTACTTTTCTTGGATTATCCATGCTATATAGAACTCCCTATGATAATGAATCATAATGGATTTTTTTTCTTCTTGTCACTCTCTTTTTCCAAGCTATAACTATATCATGTGTATTATACTCCCTCTATTCAATGATTCTTAGGATCTTTAGAGTTATATTGGGTTCTAATCCTTTTGTATCCAAAAATTATCTATAGGGTTTTTAGTAGAATCAGGGTCTATAAATACATTTTTATCTACTATTTTTAATATATATATATACACTAAATAATACCATTAGTATTGTTTCCATAATAAATTATGGAAACTCCATGAGTATTGGTAGAGAGATACTCTTCTATTTTAACTCATTCAATAATATTCAAATCTATTCAAAGATTTTCATTTAATCTCTCTAAGGTTCAAAAATTTAATTCCCACGTGATGTCTAAGTTACCATAACCTCAATATCTCCAAAAATCTCACATATTTTATGTTTTCATAAATTCATGCAACACCACAACATATTCTACAGTTTATCACTCCTAGTTTTATGATTTAATCATCAAGTGCGTCTTGAAATGATCATCGTTAATGAACTATGACATGGTCTATGTCATTTTCATCCTTTTTCTATATTCTCTCATTTAAGACACCGCACATAATTCCATGGATTATTTTGACTCAAATTTTATCATAGGTGGTATTCCCATCTGAAACAACCACCAAAACAAACATGTAAAATACATTATGGCATAGTGACGTCTTGATTTCACATCTCCCAACAACATGGTCTATATTTCTAAAAAAAATACCGCTTCTTACACTAACCAAATTCAACCTATCTAGATTTGTTTATATATCAAATAATCACATCTAGTTTGATGATTTGATCCCCATTAGTTGTAATCATGATCCTTTTGACTGATCATGATATTTCATCCTCTAAGATCATAACAACAACATAAATTAAATCATTCACATTTTAATTTAGAATAATTATACTGAATTTCTTTCAAATATTCTAACTAAAATCCAATTTTTATAGAGTCTGTACCTTTACTCAGAATTCTCCATGTGTCACATGACACCTACTCTACAACCACGTATATATCTGATGGTCTTGATCACATATATAAGTCCTCAATTCACACTTATTCTTAGTTAAAATAGATATAAAATGGTGTGTACTGAAAAATACATTGGTCCTTATTCACACTTATTCTCGGATTCATTGTGACCTTTATGTAGGTCCAACTAACCCTTATTGAGGTGATATATAACATTTACTCAAATTACTGAATCATGGAACAAACCTTATGCATCTCTTTGATATTTGGTAACTTCTACGTATAGTGTAGTGACCCTCACATTTCTCTGTAACCTCAGTGTTACAATTACATATCACACCTTTTTACCTTTACATTGAGGCTATATGTCCATTACATGGGTTATAATTTTTAGGGTTACCCTCACACATATCCTTACTACCTTTATATAGGTATTAAGTATCCTTTACGTAGGTATTCATCAACCCATATTTTCTATACATAACCAATGATTTTACCCTTATGTAGCTACTATAATTCAAAAATTCGTCAAGTTAGTTTCCAGAACCTCTTAAACTCAACTTGAGGCCTCTCCAACACTCTAAATATCCTCAAAACATCATGAAAAATGATAAGGAAAATATTTCTATACTGAAAAACACATTTTTTATTATTTTAATAATAAATCACCAATAATCATCACAATTAATGTCTATTACTTTTAAGTTTTATAACAATGGTGGTCAAGAAATAGCACATAATATTCCTCTCATTCATAATGGACACCAACTCAAAAAATCTTGCATGTATATATCAACTTCATGAAAACCTCTTATATCTTACTTATTTCCAACAAATACATTCATGCATGGGAACCTCAATAATTGTTTCACCTTAAAGGTTTTTCATTATAATGTTGTTTAGGTATTTATTTGTTTTAGTTCCAACCTACATCATGTAATAATTGATCTCATGAAAAGGGTTATAAACCAAGAGAAATTAGGATATTACTCAAAAAAAAATTGGGTGATTAGTATACTTTTATAACATGAAAGGTTGGTTATTATTTCTCATTAGTTAGTGTTTCTACATTGTGGGTGAATTGAGTAAATTAATGTGCATTTTATATTTCTTCATTATTTTAAAATGAAAGGACAAATTGAGATAACATCATGTTCTAACTAATAATTAAAACAATCCAAAAATAAGTAAATAATTTAAATTAAAAATACTCTCATTCACTTCCACTTCAGATTATTTCCTTGTAGGACTAACAACCAGTATTTGAGTATTGAGTATTTTTTAGTTATTTTTTTTCTAAAAGTGAAGGGAATGTTAACTCTATTGAACTATAATGGTGTTCTAATAGTCAATATAAGAAAATAATCCTGAAAAAATGAGGTACATCACTACATTTTTCCTTTTTGATGAAGGTTTTATATTAATAACATGTACAAGATAATTGTAATCACAATGATTGGAGGATCTCACCGAAAAAATGAACATAATGAGTTAGATTCATATGATAAAGGATGAAATATACTGAGTAGATCACTATTTAAACAAATTTATACAAAATTCAAGGTTTCAAAGTCCTATTAGAAAATGTTAGATAATGTTAAGAATCTATAAAGGTGATTAAATAGTTAATAATATAAATAACCATTCTATATCAAAGAAAATTTTTAAAAAGAATATTTTTTACACAAATTTCATTGATAAATTCTTAATTTTGTGGTAATTAATATTTTTTGAGAAATTCGTGGAAAATGAGTGGTCATTTAATATTGATATATTTTGAACAAGATTTTTTGAAGATTTATCACGTGATTCAATCCAAAGGATTATATAATTATTAAAATCATGAGGCATATGATATAAGGATGAATAAATATGTTTTTATTATAGGAAATAAGATGAAGGAGATGTCATTTCAGTCCATGAAAAATTTCTATGAAAAATATAATCTAGTATATGATAAATTATATGAGGTGATGGATTCTTATATTCTAGTATAAAAAGTTGAAAATTAAAGATTAATGTAAAGCTTATACTCACATTATTTCTATAATGACTCAATATAAATTACCATGGATAGGAATTGGATCACTAATAACCTCATATGTGTTCCCTTTGAGTAGATTCAGATTATTATTTTTAAGAATATGTGAAAATCCCATGACTCATGTGGGAATTTCAACATGATGGCAACACACACCTTAGGTTGCATAAGAGACTGGTTAAATCCATTTCATTGGTCAATATAGGGGTGCACTGCATAGGGCACCACAATATCCACCTTAGTACTTACCCTATAAGGACCCAACCTTAAACAATTCTTAAAATTGATTATTTATACAAGAATAAATTTTATTGAATTCTTTATGTTATATTAGGATTATACCTTTGTAAAATTGTACATCATCCTTAAAAATAAAATATTACATCACAAATTGAACACTTCCACTTAGTATCAATTTTACCTACATTAAAAACATTTTAAGATATAATCAACATTATTTTCATGACATATATTCACAATTTTCATATTAACCTCATCCTTGTCTCTACTCATCCTTAAAACCTTGTAAAAAATTTTAAAACACATGATGCGAACAAGAATCTTATTAAGGGAGATATAAAAATATGGAAAGAAACTTGGTGTTCCATGAATACTCATAAAAATTTTCCTTTTTCAAAATAAACATTGAGCTAAAAACAAACATCTTATTACTTGAGAATTCAAATTTTATGACCAAATATTTTTATAAAAAATCATAATGGAAAAAATAAACTCATAAAGGTTTCTTTTTAATAATAAAAACTCTTGAATATGTTTCCATGAAGATATATATTTCACCATTAAAAAGTATCTTAAAATTCCCTTTAAACATAATCTCATTACCTTACCATGTGGAATCATAACATTTATATAAAAACCCATAGAAAAGTAGATAAATCATAGAGGAAAAGTTAGACATTATTTTCACATCACTCTTATAATTACTCTTATAAATAAAATAACCTAAATGAAAAAATTCATTAATATCTTAATAGAAACCTATAATTAGTTAACTTTGTACCATTACCTAATGAATTAGAGAGATATACAGGGTGCTCCTATAATAGTAAAAAATTACCAAGAAACAAAATATTATCATAACACATGAAATATTTTATTTCTATCATCATAGTAATAAATATATTATTTTCACCGATAATAAAAAAATTCTAGATATCAAAATTTGCATTCTATTTAAAACCCATTTTCAAAATACTCAGATCAAAAGGAAGGGGTTATTTTCATTGAAAAAACATTAATTCTTGTGAATGAATTAAAACATCAAATAATGTCAAGGAGGTGGGAAAACCATTGACGTAGTATATTTTAAAATATAACATTTAGGTTTTTCTTTTTAGAAAAATGTATCAACTAATTTTTTTTAAATGATTCCTTTTGAAAGCCATTGACTGAAAGTCAAAAGTGACCAAAAAATATCATTTTTAATTAATTTATATACATATAAATATATAAATAAAATAATTTTAATAATATTAAAATGAAGAAAAAATATTTAGAAAATAAATATTTAAAACATTTAAAATAAGGATTTTAAGGTAAAGTGCCTCGTACCTCGAGTTTGAATCATCAAATATATTATTTATCTTCTAGAATAATAAAATTATGTTAATTGTTTAATAAAATAGTAACATTTTACATGTTTATTATTCCTTTTTTATATTTATTACTATTTTATATTCAACTACTTAATCAATTAAATTCACATCAGATATTTTGATGATATTCAGCTCATATGCCCAAAATGACTATGGTACGTTGATTATGATCAAATACATCATTATTATATAATTTCCAAGATAATAATCATGAAATAATTATAATTTTTATACATTAACTATAGGTTTAAACCCAAATATGAAATATGGTCAGAAAAAATGAATTATATTACAATCATGGAAACGGTAGGTCGTACATACACATGAGTAACGTTTCTATTTTCAAATGAACAAAAGGGAAATAAAGTAAGTATTAATTTAGATAGGAACAATTATTATTTAATAAATATCATATTTTATATTTAAATAAATTTATATATGTCATCCTTTTGATGTGGTGATTAAAAATGAATTACATTGCTTCATGGAGATGGTAGTCCACATGAATGAATGAACAACATTATCATTTTTCAATAGATAGTAATGTAAGAAAATATATGATATATTATCATTAAATAATGTTTATTTGGTAATTAATATCAAATATATTTATATTAAATCCTTCATTATAACCATACAAGAGAGGCAATGATGGAAAAAAATTACATCATTCCGCAATGTGGTAGTCTGTTGTACACACAAACGATGGATTTATTTACCATTTGAAATATAAAGAGATGAATATAGGTTATAAAATTAATATAATTACCTATAAATATATTTAGTATACTTATTTTTTATTTAATTATTTTTAATAAAAATTAATGGATGTTGAACAATAAATATAATGAAAATTCTCTTCTAAGAACTATACCTCTTCTTTGGATGTCTTTTTGTATATAACTAAAGTCATACTTGGTTGGTTTTTTTGAAAAAGGAAATCCCTCTAGTTCATTGTTATAGATTATAGGATATTATTTGAGAAGTTATTGGATGAAAAAATGTCTCTTTAATTGTGTATAGGATGGCATAAGGTTGTCCATTTATAAATGGTGGAGAGGATACACTTGGTATTTTTAAAAAGATTAAAATGCATTAATTTCTCACTCAAGAAAAATGGCCCAAAATAGACCATTTTCAAATATTAGATTATATATTTTCAAAATATTTCCATAAAACATGATTTAGACAATTTTTTAGGTCATTTTAATCTGTATATCTTTAGCCTAACCCTCTGAAAAACTTGTTTGAACCTTAATCATGGTAACAGATTTTTACTACTTTTTCTATTCATTATGACAAAAAAATTAAGTTCATCATATTACCTAATATTAATTATGGTTATTAAAAATATGGAATCAATTTTATAAATATAAATTCAACAAATTTGTATAATTTAATTTAAAATTAACCCCACAAAACGCAATTATATATGGTTTTTTTACAAAAAAAATAATTTTTATGTATAATAATTTTTTATAAAAAATTCAATTATAATGTTTATTACAATGAAATTTATTGAATTATTTTTAATAAAAATGAAATGATTAAATTTTTAAACATATCCAAAATATAATTATTCGCTGTAAATAATTGAAAAGAAAATAAGGTTTTTAATAAAAATCTGTAATTTTCACTATTCATTCAAAAAGTAAAAATTTTCATAAAAGTATCAAAAATTAATGCAAAGATAAATTTTAAATGATGGCCTAAAAAATAAATTACTTTTATTAAAATTAATATTATATTATTTTGAAATCTATATTTTAAATAAAACCATACAGTGCATGATAACCCCATTTGATTATAAATATTTTTGATTTTGACTGAAAAATTACCTAATATTATTATAATTAATATAGAACTATATAAATTAATTTATGAATAAAAAAATTAAAATTGATTATTTTAAAATTATTTTTTTGTCACATTATTACCATCTTTTCAAAATTTTATCTAAGGACTTTTATTCATCACGTAAACAAGTGGGGATATTTTTCCTTCATTGAATTTTTTTATTTCTATATTACTTATTCAACTATATAGTTTTTCCAAAAAACATTAAACCTAACAAATATTTTTTTTTTTGAAACACTTTCTCTCTGTGTTCAGGAATATATTCTGGTTTTTTCTCATAAGAATTGTTTTCTTCCAACTGTACTACTTCAGAGATAATGACACAGGATGTATATGACACATATTTTCTTAACAACAAAACATGAAGTATGTAATGTAACAATGATAAACTCAAGTGAAGTACACTTTTTAAGAAACTGATGCAATATTCTTCATAAATTCATATGGTCTAATGAACCTTCTAATTAACTTGCCCTTCTTACAAATATTTTTAACACTTTTCCATGTTGATATAATAATAAAAAAAATCATCAACCATAAATAAAATATAATTACTCTAGTTATCTTCATTACTTTTATAACATATTTTATCCATCCCAATGTGATGCTAAATCATATTCATATTTTTAACCATTTCTTTCACTAATTCAGGTCCCAATAACTTTTTTTCCCTAATGTTATCCCAATATTTTGGAGTATGATATTTCTTTCCAAATAATTCCTAAACAATGTTTCATATATATACTATAATGAAAAATATTATTATAAAAAAAACTCAAATAATGAAATATTATGATCCCAATTTTCTTGATAATCCATTGTAAAAGATCAAAGAATATCTCTAAAGTATTATTTTTTCACGATGACTATCTATCAGAATAAGTATGAAAGGTTGTACTAAAATTTAATATAGTACCCAATGACTTATAAAGTCCTTTACAGAAATTATAGGTTAATATGTCTGATTAAAACATGTAAGGGAAAGTGGTATTCTTTTTAATATAATTATCATTTTAATATAAATTCGAGAAATTTCATTAAAATATATATTATCTCCAATAGGAAAAAAATTTGGTAGATTTAGTAAATCTATTAACAATTACCCAAATTGCATTATTACCTTTAGTTATATTTCATTATACCACCACAAAATCCATGGATATATTCTCTTATTTCCATTCTATCAGTGGAAAAGTTGAAGCATCCCCTTCGGTAATTTTCATTTGGATTTAACCTGGTGACAAGTCAAATATTTCTTAGTAAAATCAATAATATATTTTTTCATATCTTCCTATAAGAAATGTTCCTAAAGGTCACTATACATTTTTGTACAATTAGTATGAATAGAAAATTGAGATCTATTAGCCTCACACAATAATTCTTTCTTCAAATATGAGTCATATATAACACATATCATTTCACTAAATATAAAAATACCTTCTTTTCCAATACTAAAATCAAGAAACTTACATTTCTTAACCAATTATACATTTTTCATTAAAACACCGTCGAACTTCTGATCTTACTTAATCCTATCAAAAAATTTGATTGTACTGACACTTGAAAAAAAATAAAAGTTGTCCCAACATTCACAATTTCTAAGCCAAAATTCATCAAATCATTAACCAATGAATCATGTTCTAGATATAAACTATTTTATGATTCATTGTCTTTAAAACATAAATAATCATATACTTTTATTTTATTTTCTAGATTATAAATAATTAAGCAGTCATAATACTTTATCAAATCCATTCATCTCTAATATCTCATGTTCAAAACATTTTGAGTGAATATATACTTAGAACATTTATGATGATTATATATTTAGCATTTTATATGGTGACTAACCTTAAAGAATATTATTTTAATGATAATTCCTTGAAAATGTATTACATAATTGACTTTAAAGGACCTTTTTTGGTTTAGTGTCTTAGAAACTAGGTAAATAATACAAGACATTCATGGTAAATGAAATAAAAAATAAATGATTTTTCAAATCCCTTTATTGGATTATTTACTATCCCATCATATATTATCAAACTACATAAGATTTAATGGGGAAATTTTTCAAATGAAAGGGGTAAAAATAAATCCCACTAAAGGATAAATAATGAAACAGAAAATCATTGGGGGAAAATTAGGCATAACATAATCATGTGTACAAAATAAATTTAGGCATAACTTAAGATCATGAACAGAATAACAATAGGAATGACATGGAAATACGGCTCCAACATAAAAATGATAAATACGTAAACATATCACTAAAGATAATAAAAAAGGTTTCATAAAGAATATTACCAAGGATTTTTTCCAAGGTATCATAAAACATTAATAAGGAATTATTCTAAGGTATGAGAAACATTCCATCTCTATATATTACTTCTTTACTCAATGCATTGGAGTGCTATAAGGGAACACCCTCTAAATGTAAAACATTATGTGTGCCACATCTATCAAGAATCATTGGTACATATAATTTCTAACCAATTAGTAGTGTATTTGGGTTTCATAAATAGATTTACTAAATAAATAGTTAAATGATATACCAAAATGAATACCCTTGAATGAAAATAGTGTTGGGTGTTCATGATATTAAAATATAACATGGAAAATAAAGGGTTGATTTTAGAAATATAACTTGTATAAAAAATGCATCTAGAAATGGGTTAAATGAGAGAGAAAATAATTCTAACATTAACAAGACATAATAGTTACAACAATGGGGGTTTTTATAAAACTTTACAACATGATAAATTATGAATTAAAATTATTATAGAACAGAATCACTTGAATTGAAATTGGGGTGTAAGAGAACCCATACCTTGAAAAGATTATTCTTAAAGCTGGAGAGAGCCTACTCATATGCCTAGTAACAACTTGTAAGGTATTTATTGAGGTTAAGGGAGATAAAATTCATTCTAAATGGGTTTTTATTATAGAGGAATTAGAGAAAAGGTGGTTATTTATACTTTGTAGGTTTGGTTTATAGGGTTAAAATATTCATCATTTTATTATATAATCCAACAATTTTTAGGGGAAATAAAATATAAATAATTTATTATATTATTAATGATTTATTTATTGTTATTTGATGTAAAAAACCATTCCAATTTTAATTTCACCTTCCAACCAACCCATTCAATTCACTAAATACAAAAATAATTATTCTCTCAAAAATATAATTTTGGATTCTATAATGTAAAGTATAGCTTTATAAATTAGAAATAATAATTTTAAATTAATTTTTAAACTTTTTAAATTCAATTTTTATTTAATATAATATTTCATAATTTTTTGAAAATTCTTACATCTTAATTATGTCATAAAATCACAGCACACGTAAAACAAGAATTTTCAATTTTTTAACAAAAAACAACTTAGTCAAAAAATTACACAAAATCCACCCTAATTTAATTATGATTTTTAATTCCAAAAATGTTATTTAATTTATCAAAATAATTCTTTGATATGGTAAATTTACTTTTTAAGTAAAAATCATTTTTTTAAAAAAATTAAAAAAATATTATGACATAGTAAACTATTTGACCGTTATAAAAACTACTTAGGACTTCATTAATTTATACTATCATTTAAAAATATTTTTATAATATTATTTAATGAAAATTAATTTTTTTTAACTTATAAACTTATTATAAAAGATAATTTTTATGGAATTTAAATATATTTATAGTTTCTCAAAATAAATTTTTTTTTTCATTTATAATCCCAATAGTTTCTTTATTGCATATTCATAACGGGCAATAATAATGACCAATTATCTTATTTATTAACTTTCATAATGTCCATATTTCATATGTTCCAATTTTCATAATTTTGAACAAAAATATTTTCTTATAAATACACCATCATCCTCACTTTGTCATTCACTACTTAAAGAGTATCTTACACATCCTTCCATTATGTCTATTTTTTACCAACAATTACTTTTCTTTTTATAATAATTATGGAATTAGTAGTTTTTATTGGGGATTTCAATAATATAATGTTACTTTTAGTGAATTTATTATTAATCAATTTTTATATATCTTTATTGTTCCTAGTTTTAGTAGTCCATATCGATTTGTAATTTTCTTATGAAATATAATAGTCTTTCTATGTTCTCATATTAAAACGGCCATTAAAAAATAATTTTTATTCTATTAATAACATAAAATAATTTACTCATTCCTTCATAGGTCATATCTTTGTCAGTTTGGATTATTATAACATTATTTATAGGATTCTTGAGGAGGTTCTATGGTGGCTGGAGGTACAGCAGAGCTGCAATAGGAAATTCAATTCATTAAAGGGGTACATGAAATAAATTGGGGGTTCACAACTTATGTAGCTATCAATTTTCATGGATTGAATATAGCTAAGGGAGACCTAGGAAAGGGATTCATTTCATGAAATTAATTCATGATCTGTAATTAAATTACTGTTGAGGTGACATGATTTTCATTAAAAGTTGTAAATTTTTGGAAACCCCTAGATTTCACATCATGAATAGGTTACAATATGTGGAAGCATTGGGATCCAGGTTGTAAAAATAGTAGATTAGATGATTTTTTTCATTAATTTGGGTTCCTCTCTCTCTCTCCTTTTGGATTAAACCTAGTTTCCTTCATAGGATCTTCTATCCCTTATCCTCCTAGTTTGATTTTATAGGTTCTGGAGGTTGTTTGTTAGCAATCTGTAGTGATTTATCCACATTATCACCTTGTTTCCCTTCTAATCTTCTTTTGATATTTTTATGGTGCTATGGTTTTGGTTTGGGGTGTGTGTGGTATGTGTTTTGATTCATCTTTGGTGTTTTGTTGGTTGATTTTTTGTTTTTTATGTTTGGTTGTGGTTTTCTGGTGTTTTTTCTTCACTCTATGGTGTAAAATGAATTGGCACTTTTTTTGTACTGTGCGGGAGGGATTTACTCTTCTTTAACTATGGGCGGTAGTTAGTGATATCCTAATCAAGATAAATTAATTATTTAATTGAAATTAATGTGTAGTGGGATTGATCCACATTCTTTTATAGTTTTGATATTATTTTCATGTTTTGTTTGTATGGGCTAAATTCCCTTCTAAAAAGGGTGGACATTAAAAACCTTTGTTTATGTTGTAATTTTTGTAATTTGGAAACCCTATTTCATGGTGTTGTGATATCAACCCAAAATGGAAATTGTAAAACCACTTATATTTTTTTAATAAAACGGTTTCCTCTAGATTTATGGATTGTGTGATAATGCCCATAAAAAGTAAAATATGAAAAAATCCACTTAGTTAAATCTATAAAATGGTCTTTGATGTGTTTTGAAGTGTTGTAGTTATTTTGGTATGGTGATGTGTGGTTGTGATGTGGTGTGCGATGATGTGATGAGTATTTGACCATTCTTTTAGGGTGGAGAGGTGATAAAGTTTTTGGTTGTGCTATTTGTGTGGTGAGGCGATGGTTGTTTAGTTATTATTTTGGAGTAGTGAGGTGATGGCTAGTTTGGTCATGCTTTTGGGGTGGCGAGGTGATGGTTGTTTGGTAGTTATTTTTGGGCAGTTAGGTGATGGTTTGTATGGTCATGATTTTAGGTCTACGAAGTGATGATTTAATAGGAATGATGATTTACTTGTGAGGTGTGGTTTCATTATGATAGATACCTTAGTAATGATTGAATAATTAATTAATAATGATTTTAATGGTTAGGGTTTGGTTTGGTTAATAGGATATAAATTAATAATGAAAAATTAAATGATGGGTTTTTCATTTAAATGTGGTTGATGAAAAATAATGAAATTCTAGACTAGATAATGGAATTCATGGGAAATGTGAAATGTGGCTAGTGTCTTGTTTAGTGTTAGTGAAAGTAGGGGTGTTGTGAGTTTGTTAGTGTTTTTGTAGTGAATCCATAGGTTGTCCTTGTGTGTGGCTATATATATATACTTTTATATTCCTTTTGATTTCAATACTCTCCCAACCCATGTCGAACAATATGTTCCAACACCCATATTTTCATACGGGGGTGTTTTTCTAACATTATGGTAATTAGGATGGATTTCTCGATACCCGATCATTCCCACTCTCTATTCCAGGTGATGAGACATACAAAAGCTATAATGGTAGGAGATATGTTAGTTCACTAGGTGATAGATCAGGTGTTTTTAGGTGAGATATTATATGACCATATTGTGGGGTGGTGACCCAGGTTTTTTGGGATTATATGTAATATGTTCATTTTGTGGGCCAACTTATGGTGGGGGTTGTTCATGATAGGGGTAGGTAATATGGTTAATACCCTTCATGTTTATGATACCCTACTACTCTGGTTATAGTTGTGATGTGATGGAAAAGATGTCTGCGGGTGATATGATATTTGACTGTCCCTAGAGGGTATGGCCTATGTGTCTGCAGTCTTGATGTGACATGACTTTTCTTATGGGGTGGTGGTGTATGTTATTAGAAATAGATGCTATAAACATGACATACAATTTTTGGTTGTGAGAGTGTAAAATTAGTGGGAAAGTGGTGTGGGGTACTATTTAATGATATGCATCTTTTTATGTTTTTAAAGTTGGCTTACATTATTTGGTGACCATGCCTTTGTGAGGTTGGGATAGATATTTTATGTGTTTAGGTATTGTTGGTTCTACTCTTTTTACACAAGTGTATTAGTATTCTTCTTTCACATGTGCATTAGAGAATTTGGTTTTCCTTCTAAGTATACTTTTATTCTCACCATGTGCATATAAACATATTTTCACATTTCGCGGATAATTATGTGGATTGTTCTAGTCAGAACTAGCATAGAATATTATGGAAATTTTTAGTGTTACTAATTTATCATTTCTTTTGGGGTTTTTTTTTGAAGACTTTTATCTGTATTAGTTCCATTTATACATAAATGTGGAATGGTTTTAATTTCTTTTTATATTATTTCATGTATTTTATTAAGGAGAATTCATATTATATCCTAATCTGATATTATTATATTGTGTATTTCCTCCCATTTTATGATAATTTTATACCCTTGCTACTAGTCACTAACACAAGGCCTGCTAGGGGAGGGACTCAGCAGTCATTATCCATCTCCCATAATTATGGTATCTTTAGCAGGAGGGGGTCATCACAGAGTGGTATCAGAGGTGATGGTTATGATATTTTATAGAGTTTGTAGATATCCATAATAAGGATTGATGGTTTACTATGGAAATAGTGCCAGTTGAACATGGTGTGTGACATAGGATAGGGAGGCTGGCGAGGACACTTGATTTGAGCCCCCCCCCCCCCCATGATCCAGTGTATGAACATTTATCTCATTGAATGACCAAGTGAGGTGGGTCTGTTTATAGGGTAGGTACCTATGAGAGGTGCATGAATCATGATTACTTGTTTTCTTTTTTGAGTTGGATTTTTTTTGGGAAGGATAAAATGAATGAATTGAATTGAAATGAATCTAACTAAAATTACATTAGGCCAATTTTTATTGAATCTTTATTTCAACTTTTGGATATGGATATTATATGTTGTTGGAGTATGGTATAAGAAGAATAGGTTTTATAGGATTATCTAGTTGATCTCTATAGGGTTGATCCAAAATAGGAGCATATGACTTGGCAGAGGTCATTGCAAGATTTTTAGCAGTAGGCTTTAACAAAGTATGAGGTAATTGTTTCAAATGTGGATATAGAGGCCTTGTTAAATGAGTTTGAGATAAATTTTAGTTTTATATGATCCCTATTGGGATATTGAGTTGCTTCAGAAACTTTTTAAATTCGTTAATCTATTCATCAATGGTGGATGTTGTATCAGGGTGAGTAGAAGGAAGATGATATTTTGTGCATGGGTTTTTAGAAAATGTTTCGGGAAGAGTTCCTTTCTTCAACCATGGAGGTAGTTAAGATATAAAAATTTGTTTCTCTTAAGTAGGGGAGTATGTGAATATGGAATTTGGGAATCGAGTTCAATGAAATTATACATTTTTTCTTATATATTTTTTTAAATGATTATTCTAATTGAGATGTATTAAGGAGGCACTGAATCCTTTTATCCAGTATGAATTTACTCCTTTTACATTTCCAATGTATATATAGGTTCATAAGATGTTTTAGTTGATCAAGAATATGAACTTTCAAATAGTTTTACAATGAGATTGGAATCATAAGAGTTCCTCAAGTATTAGGGTTATCAATGGTAGGACTAATAAACTATGATATTTGAATATTTGACACATGGGGAGTCGAACTCATCAGCATTCATTATATCCTTCTTGGGAAAGAAATTTTCATGAAATTCATTCATAAATAAAGAATATGTGTTTTTTATATGGGGTTCATGGACTTCACTAGAATTAGTGTCCAGTGGTTCTTCGATCTCAGTTTGGTGGAGATGGAAAATTTTAGTGTCATCCTCTAAAGTAGTTTCAAGTGAGAGCATTTCAGTAGTAGGGGAAATAGGATTACGCTCTTCCAAAGGGTGATAGTGATGGTGTAGTCCAACCTCAATATTTTTCTCATGTTTAGGGACCTTGACCAAAGAATAGTTGTGAAGGTATCCATCAACATAGAGGTAGAGGATTTGGGAGTGTTAATTTTCACACAGTAGAGGCAGCAGTGCTTAAGGGGTCATATTTTATTCTATGTATTCTTAATTTTTCTTCTAACCTTTTTATTCCTTTTTGATTCAGAATATTCACACTTTTTTGTTACACCCAATCAATTCAATGCTCTCGAACTAGACGTGGAGAGGCCTGCCATACCTCTTGTGTTGAATATTCCAGTCAAAGGCCATAAAATCTTGTTATAAGTGTGTAAGAGGTGTAAACTAATGATGGGACCACATCAGTCCCATGAGGACCATTTATTTCTATAGATAGAGAAATATTATGTATTCCTAGGAGTCAATTTTTTTATTCTATATGTTCTATTATTGAATCCATCCAAAGGAGAATAATATTCTCGTATTTGGATTACTATAATGTGATTTACATTAGAGATTAGTTTTTTAATGTGGAAATTTAGCGTGTGGATCCCCTTCTTTCTTTGATGGATGATTTATCGGTGGAATCATTGGATTCTAAGATAGTGGGGGTTCCCAGGGTCATTAAGGAGTTTTTGTATGTTTTCTTCATTTATTTTTGGATGCTTCCCACTCAACATGATGTTTAGTTCATGATATATTTTTAGCCTGCCACTTCTCCAATTTTGATGCCACCTTATCGGATGACACCTTCTGATTTTTGGGAGTTGAGGATATATGTGGATGATCAGATCCACAAGTCGTTGATGATAGAGGCTATTTGTCTTATATGATAGTGAAACCTTATTTGAACAAGTAGGTGTAGGAGTATCAGTGTGGAGACTTAGTGGCTGATGTGATGCATGATAAAGTAGTCATGGTGATGCTCTAGAGGGGTGGTTGGAGGATGGTCATAACTGAATGTTGTTTTGTGGGAGGTTTCTTGTTCGAGTGGTGATGCACTAGGTAGTATTTTTTGAGTTTTATATATCACCATTTCTGGTACACCCAAGAGTATCCAAGATGTATTGTGTCTTTAGGATGTAGTTTTAGTGGCCCAAGATGAAATAGATGTTGACAGAGTTTGTAGAAAGATGTTTTGTTTTTCAGTAGGTAACGGTTGAGAATCATGATCTTGGTGGTTTCTTATAACCTTTGGATGTTCCTGATTGAAAATGGGATGATAGTTTAAAGAGTTTTTTCATAGAATTACCCCGATCTCCTGGAGGTTGTAATGTTATCTCGGTGATCGTGGATTTCTAAAAGAAATCAGCACACTTCTTAGTGATCAAAGAGTCAATAATAGTGGATGGTTTGGCTAAGATTTATGTGGATGAGGTTTTATGGATTTATGAGTTCCATTTTCTCAGATCAGGATGAAAATTTTACCTTATGAGTCTAGAGGGTATTAAAACATTATTTTTGTGCTCAATTATTCCTTATAAATTATTTCCACACTCATATGGATGGGAAGATGTATAAGACAAACAAAATACTTGAGGATATGTTTCAATCAGGAATCATATACTTAATTGGATTGTGGGTATAACACTTAACCTTGGTTGAGTTTCTTTATAATAAAATCTTTTACTCATCCTTTGGAATGGCCTTGTTTGGGGTTTTTTTATGGGAGAACATGTCTCTCTCCATTATTCTAGATGGAGGTTGGGGAGGCATCAAATATTTTTCCTGATGTGGTTTGGATAAAATTAGAGAATGTTCAACTTTTTTATGAGAATATTACAGCTATACAGGACCATTAGAGGTCTTATGTCAATTGAAAGAGGAGGTCCTTGAATTTTGAGGTTGGGGATCATGTGTTAATGAAGGTTTCCTCTCAACATAGTAAATGAAGGTGTACCATAGGGAATAAGATTTTTTCCTAGTTTTTTGGGCCCTTTGTGGTGCTGGTGTGAGTTGGTGAGGTTGTGTATATATTGGAATTTCGAACAAGGCTAGAGATCATTCACAAAATCTTACACATCTCTCAAATTTATCACTATCTTCATGATTACTCCCATTTCATTGACTAGGGATATTTGGATATTGATAATGACATGAAATTCATGTATTGACCAGTACCAATCTATTATCATCAATAGAATGTTCTATGAGGATTAACTATCCCTTTGGTTTGCATGTTGTGGGGGCATGGTGGCCTAGAAAAGATTACTTGGGAGTGAGAGACACAGATGCCTACCCAGTACCTGGAGCTATTTTAAGTTTTTTACTTTATCTTATTATCTTCTGATGTGATGTTTAGATCTTTTTATGTTATGTTTTTTTTCTATTTTATAGATGTATTATGTGTGATAATGTCCAAAAAAATAGAAATGGGAGGACCTGATTCCTAATCAAGATGCATTAACTAGGAAGTGATTAAACCCGTGTGTGTGAGCCAGTTCCACCCAAAACAGATAGTATCAAGACATGGAAGATGGAAGTCCCCGATTGATGTGTTCAGGGCAGTTCAGTTTGAGGGTTGTTGTGATTATTGTTTTGGGTTGTATGGTAGATTAGATGGTTGTACAATGGTTATGTAGCAGTATGGTTATTTTAAAGGAGGTTTCTTGTGGCTATGAAGTGTGTTTCATCAGTGTTTTAGATGGAATATTTTTATAGTATAAGTACTAAGGAGTAATTAGATACTTGATATGTATCTCATGGGGTGGCTGTTTGAACCCTTTTCCCTGTAGGATTGGTTTTGGATTCTTAAGGGTGAGAATCATTTGAGAGGTATCTTATGCAATGACTTGTGTCTTCCTATCCCATAAATTTGCCAGTTTGGGGTGTTGGAGCTATTTGGGAGGCTTCTTGAAGAAGTTTCATGGTTTTGTGGTGAAGTGGAGATATATTGGGAAATTAACATTTTAAAATGTGTACACAATGTGAATTGGTGGTTTATAGATTATGTATCTGGGCATTTTAATGGATCCTATGCAGTTGAGGGATAACCTGTGTAGAAAATTCATTACTTGAAATTAATTAATTATATTTATTTAAATAATGGTTGAGGATATTTAATTTTTTTTACAATTTCAAAATTTTGGAAACCCGGCGATTTCAAATTGTGAATGGGTTATATCACATGAAATGATTGGGATATAGGATAATGAAAGGGTGTATCGGGTTATTATTTTTCACTTGTTCATATCCATATCTCTCTAATTTTATAGGAATCATAGTTTCCTTCAAAGGTTCATCCATACCTTGTCCTCCCGTTTCGATTCTATGGGTTCTAGAGGTTTTGTATTGGAAATTTATGATGATTTCTCTTTTTTATACCCATGTTTCCTTGCTGATCTTCTTCTAGGATTCCCTATGGTGGTAAAAAAAATTTGGGTGTGGGTGGAAAATGATTTTATAGATATTTAGTTCAGTGATGGTTTATCTATGGTTTTATATGTTCGGTTGTGGTTTACGAGTATTTTTTCTTCTCCCTACGGTGTGCAGTGAGTTGGAAGAGCATATTTGAGGTGGGGAATCCCTTATTTGTCACAGTTTTGTATCATTCCAGGTGGACTTTCTCTTTTTTATATATATGGGATTATATTTTAGGTCCTAATAAAGATAAATTAATTTGTTAATTGAAATATATGGGTAATAGGAATTATTGACATGATTTTATAGCTTTCATATTATTTTGATGTTGGGTTTGTATGGGATGGATTCCCTAAAAAAATTATGGCTATTGGGTGCCTTTTTTTACACTATATTTATTTTAATATGGAACATTGTTGAATTTTGTTTTGATATCACCCCAAAATGTAAATTTCCTAACAACTTATATTTCATTAATAAAATGGTTACCCTAGGTTTTTTGATTGTGTGATAACTCCCTTAAAATAAAGTGAAATGTGATAAAATCCCCTTTTTTAAATCTATAAAATAGTTGTTGATGTGTTATGATGTGTGAATATTCTTATGATGTGACTCTGTATGGTTGTGATGTTGTATGGGGTGATGTAATGGTTGTTTTTTGTGCTTTTGCGGTAGAAAATTGATGGTTTATTTGGTCGTTCTTTTGGGGTGGGAAGGCGATGGGGGTTTGGCCGTCCTTTTTTAGGCGGTGAGGTGATGGTTAGTTTTAAAATTATTTTGGGTTAAAGATGCAATGGTTAATTTTTCATTCTTTTGGGTGGTGAGGTGATGATTTTCTTTCCATGGTTTTGGGGTTGGGAGGTGATGGTTGTTTGGCCATGCTTTTTGGGTGGTGAGGAGGTGGTTCAATGGGAATTATGAGCTACTTGTGAGGTGTGGTTGCATCGTTCTAGATGGCCAGGTAGATATAGAATAATTAGTTAATAATGATTGAAATTTATGGGTTTATTTGGTTAATGGGATGGAAATTACTAATGAAAAAGTAAATTATTGTATGTGTGGTTAAATGTTGTTGATGCTAAAAAATAAAATGATGGGATAGATAAAGTTACTGGTTGGAAATTTGAAATGTCGATTGTAAATTATGTGGTGTTATGCATTTAGAGGTGGCATAAAAAGTTTTGATGTTGTGATTTAGTTATTGTTTTATTATAAACCCATATGTTGTAATTTTGTGTGGTTTATATATATATATATATATATATATATATATATATACTTTTATATTCTTTGTGTTTTCTAAATGCATCACACCCACATCGATCACTATGTGTAGACACCAATATTTTCATATGGAGGGTTTTATCCCAAAATTCCAATGATGGGGATGGATTGTTGGATACCCTATCTTTCTCTCTCTCCCTCCCTCTTATTGATGAGTAGATATGCATAGGCTATGAGGGAAGGTCTTTCAGTGCATTGGGTGATAGACCAAGTGTTTTGGGGTGATATGTGATATGACTGTGATTTGGGGAGGTGGACCAGGTGATTTGGGGTGAGATGTGATTTGTTTGTGCAATGGGTAGGCTTATGGTGGGATTTGTGAAATGTACGAGGAGGGAATGAGGTTGATGTAATTATTGTTAATGATACCCTACTACTCTGGTTATAGTTGGGATTTGATGGATCAGTTGTCTGTGGGTGAGATGAGATGTGATTGTATTATAGGGTGGTTTCTCAGGTGTCTGCAGGCGTGATGTGGTGTGAATATGCTTTCGGGGAACTAGTATATGTTATTCAAAAAATATTAGAGTTATAGAGCATACAAAACTAGGGTTTTAGTTAATAAAATTAGTGGGATTATGATACAGGGTACCCTTTATCAATATGCTTCTTATTTTGTTATTATACTTGGATTTAATTATTTGGTCAGCATGCCTTAGTGAGGTTGGGATGGATAGTTGACCTATTTAGGTGTTTTTGGTTTTAATATTTTTTCATAGGTGAATTAGTATACTTTTTCACATGTTCACAAGAGACTATGGTTTTCCTATTGAGTATAATTGAATAATCAGCCTACATATATAAAATAATTTTCAGGTTTCTAGGAGAATTATATGGATCATGCTGGATAGTACTAACTTGGACCTTTTTAAATAGTTGCAGTGTCACTACTTTAGCATTAATTTTTGGTATTTACTCTTGGAGACATTTATCAATATTTTTTTCATTTATACATTCATGTAGGATGGTTTTGGTTTCTTTTTATATTATGTCATGGAGTTTCTGATGGATGATTCATCTTATCTCTTGATCCGATATTATTTTAGAGGTTAATGCCACCCATTTCATGTAATTTGTATACCCTCAGTGCCAGTATCCAACCTGAGGACTACTAGAGGTGGTACTCAGGTGTCATAATATCTCTCCACTAATTGTAGTATATTTTTTAGGAGGAGGTCATGAAAAGTAGTAACATAATCTCTTATTAATAAATTTCACCCTCGATATTTATTCTCAACCACAAATGTTCCAATATACCTTAGACTCAGTTCCCCACTATCACCTTTGGATTTTCACAGTTGTTAGAAAATTTCTTGATCTCTCTATAATTAAGGTAATGCACCACACGATTTGTATTCAGTGCCTTTAAATTATCATCATCAATAAGTGGTTGAGGATTTGCATCTCCATAATAGTTTTTAGAAATGTGGCCAGCCTTTCATTATTTGAAGTAAATTTTAATTCCTTGAATAAAATTCCGTAACTGTATTTTCCCACAATTGTTTCTCAATGGAATTTATGGTTTATTCCATTCATTTTCATAGTCAATATCATTCAAAAAAACGTTCTCTATACTTCTATTTTAATTAATCTATCCATGGGATCATTGTGTATCCTTAAATCCCATCTCGACCTTGAGGGAACCTCATACTATTTTCTTATAGCTCCTAAAGTCACTAATCACCAAAAATATCCATAGATGGGGTCTCACCCCCACTAAATAATTGATCGATCTTTCCATAAGAATCATTAAAAAATATTTAAGCGTAACAAACAAACCTTATGAAGTATATCCTATAACTTCTAACAGATTCACCTTCCTTTCACTTCAATTAAAGGAATTTATTCTCAATATTTTTTTGTAGGGTTCGAGGAAAATATTTATTGTAAAATTTATTTTTAAAGTCTTCGCAATTCATATCATCAATTTATTACCTATTCTTAGTGTTTTTTATTAATTTTCACTACTGACTAGCTTACCCTTCTAAATGATACACAACTAAAGTGGCCTTATCTTTCTCAAAAAATGTAGCATAAAATATATTTTTTCAATGGTATGGAACAACTGTTTCGTAGTCAAAGTTTCAAAGGGTCCGAAAAAATTCATTAGTCCTTAATTCATGAAGGATTAAATGGATAATTGTTCTCTCCTGGGTTAGGTTAGATGATATACCTATTTTTTGATAATATTTATAAAATGGGATAACATCGTCATGAAATTTAATACCATGAATTATATCATATTAGGAAATCCATCATTGAATTTCTCGTCGCCTCCAGTGTTTGCATGGGACCTTATATTTACATCCATTTTCTATATAGAAGAAATTAAATAATAATAGAGATGCATTTAAAAATAATAATGATAAATAATTACATGTAAGGGTTTAATCCTAACTTTTTTCTAACACAGGTCTTCTAGGATCATATTTTTTAATATTTTATTTGCTTAAAATGAATGAGTTGCAATTTTTATACATCCTTTCATGATTGTTCATAAAAATAATATGATAATTAAATTATATTCCCATTGATTGTAAAACCATTTTTACAAAATGGTCTCATTAATTGTGATTTATAATGATGATTGACATATACATGACCAAAAATTTTGGGGGTTATAACTCCTAGTTTCAACTATGCCAAAACTATGTCCACTTGTAGTATCTATATATATATTTTATTTCTTGGAAACCACTTTACTTATTATTAAACAAATTTCAAGAAGTTTTCTGATATTTATAATTATCCCTAGGGTTAATACTAATATTTTTGTAGTCCCAATTTCTAGAAATAACCGAACTTTCCTTTGATATAAACTATTTTAACCCACCTATTATTACATGATTTTTACCATAATTCCTTGAAGAAAATATTACATAAATAACTCTAAAGGGACTTTTTAGTTTTAATTCCTTAGAAACAAGGTACATAGTACAAGACAAACATGGTACGTAAAAAAATTAAAAAAACTAAACTCTCTTGAAATTATTCATTACTGTCCAATCCTAGATTATCTCACTACATTGGATTTATTAGGGACATTTATCAAATGAAAGGGGTAAGAATAAATCTCGATAAAGGATAAAAAATGTATAATAACTTCATAGGTGAAGCATGACACACAAAAATAGAACATAAATAGAATAAATTGAGGAATAATGTAGGTACATGGACAAAATAACATGAGGCATAACATGGAAATGTGGTTAAAACATAAACATGATACATTCGTAAACATATCACCAACGATCATACCTACGGATTCTTAAATCATACTACCAAGTATTTTAACCAAGGTATTTCAAAACATTTCCAAGTAATTATACCAAGTTATTATGAACATGTCATCTCTAGAAATTACTTCTTTACCCAATGAATTGTAGCGCTATTAGGGTACTTCCTTTATATCCCTAACATTATGTATGTCACTCTATCCGGAATAATAAGTACATATAATTTCTAACACACTAATAGAGAATGTGAGTTTCATAATTGGATGTCTCCAATAAATAGTAAAATGATAAGTCTAAATTAATACCCATGGGTGAAAATTGGGTTGGGTATTCCTGACATTAAAATATAGCATGGAAAATCAAGGGTTGATTTCGATACCATAACAGGTATGAAAAAGGGATTTTTGAATGTATTTAATGAAATAAAAATTAATTCTATCACTAAAAAGACAACATATTTTCAACAATAAGGATGCTTATAAACACTTTAAAACAAAATAAATTGATAATAAAAAGTTTTATACAAGAGAAGCACTTAATTTGAAAAGTTTGAGGAAGATAAACATTACCATGAGAGGATGTTTCTTAAGGAAATATAAACACTCATTATATGCCTAGGAAAGCCTTGGAAGTTATTTAAATAGGTATATGAATGATATCATCAATAAAAATGGGTTTTAATATGATAGTAATAGCATAAAGGGATACTATTTATACTTATGGAGGGGTAGCTCTAAGGCTTAAAATATTGGTTATTTTTTTATATAATCCAACCACATGTGGGTGGAATCAATTTAAACTATTTTTTGGATTATTAATGAGTATTTGAGAGTCTATTTTACATTAAAATACATCCCATTTCCAAATTAACATTCCATATATCCCATTTAATTCACTAAATTAAAAACAAATTATCTCAAAAATGTAATCTTTGGTTCCAAAAATGTATAAGTATAAATTTATAAAATCAAAATAATATTTTTAAATTACTTTTAATACTTATTATATAATATTATGGCTAAATAAATTTTCTAATAAATTTTTTAATCAATATCACATTAAAATGATGTAATAAAATCTTTCTACTCGTAAAACGATAATCTTCACTTTTTCACCAAAAAATCAACATTTTCATAAAATTTTCAACAATATACCCAATGTTAATTATGATGTGATGAGTCTAAAAATATTATTTATTTTATAAAAATAATTACATAAATATAATAGTCTTAAATTTTAAATAAAAATCATTATGTGTTGACAAATAATAGTTTTTATGACATTGTAAATTCTTTGACCGTTATAAAAATTAATTTGGAATTTTGTAATTTATATTATCATTAAAAAATTATAATATTATTTAAGGAAAATAAAACTTATTAAAACTTATAAATTCACAATAAAACATACTTTTAATCCATTTTAAATGTATTTATTATTTCCAAAAATACAATTTTCGATTCTATTTTCATAATCCCAAAGATCACATTATTGAATCTTCATAACCAATAATAATAATAACCATGTGTCTTATTAATTAATGGTCACAATTTCCACCAACCATATTGGGAAACATTCATAACGTTGAATAATAATATTTCCCTATAAATACACCTTCATTATCACTTCATAATTTACTACTTAAAAAGGTTCTTATGCATCCTTTTATAATGCCTATTATTTCCTATATCTTCTTTTAGTTTTTATATTCATTCAGGAATAGAAATATTTATGGATGGATTCAAGCCTATATAGATTCTTTTATTGAATATATTATTCTTCTACTTGTATATCCGTTTACTATTCCTAGTTTTAGTACTCTATATCAATATATGAGATTTAATGTTCTTATAAAATGTAACAGTCTTTATTAGTTCTCATAGTAAAAAGTCATTATAAAATAAGAGTTTATCTATTAAAAACATAAAGGAATTTATTGTTCATTAACCATTACCCTATAAAAATGATGTATTTTAATTTTTAAACCAAAAACTATATCCACCAGTTCAAGGCCATGTATAAGTTAATTTTGATCATGATATTTTAATTTACCTGATGTATAATAAATTTCCCGATCATTTCATATTAAAACACAACAAATCATTTTCATTGAAGCATAATTATAGATAATAAAGTCACTATTTTTATCCATCCAAACCAAAAAAAAAGATAATATACTGATTTTATTTTCAATTCTTGGAAACATTAATCACATTTCTTTATCCATATAAACAAAAATATTTTTTTTGTTAACTTGATTAATGGGTTTCATATCCGTGAAATGTGTTCAATAAATTGGTGACAGAATAATAATCTAGAAAAACTATGAATCTAGGTAACATTTACATATCTTGTTCATTAATTAACAACTTTATTTTTAGTAGGATCAACTATTATGACAAATTTATTTATTATATTTTCAGGGAATGAAATTTTTTGTTACCAAAAATCATATTCTCTAAATTTTCTAAATAACATTTTTTCTTTCAAGGTTTTTAGAAAAATATTTATATTTTTTATGAACCTCATAAATTTATTTAGTAAACAAAAATATCATTAATAAAGGCAACTAGAAATTTATCCACATATTCATGGAAGACTCTATTCATAAGATCCATAAATACAACTAGATCAATTATTAACCCAAATACAATAACCACAAACTCATAATTCCAATACCAAGTTTGAAACATTGTATTTTAAATTTCATCCTTTATCATCTTCAGTTAGTGGTACCCATACTTGAGATCAACCATGTAAAAATATTGAGCTTCTAAAAGCTGATCAAATAAGTAATATATATAAAGAAATGAATACTTATTCTTAAGATTAATGTTATTCAATACATTGTAACCAATAAAAATAATCCTAGAATCGTATTTCTTTAAATAAATAAAATAGGATCACCACATGTTGAAGTTCTTGGATAAATGAATACATTATCAATAAATTATTATAACCGAGTTTTCAATTCCATAATATTTATTTGAGATATATGATAAGGGGTTATTGAAAATTTTTTAGCATCAAGAACTGAGTAAAAAACAAACTAACCCTAATAATTATGAATAAAACCAAGAAAATCCTTATAAAAAATATATTCATTTACTACTAGCACATTATTAATATGAACAATTCCATTATTTTCATAAATATAAGCAAGATAAATTTTATTTCCATATTTTAAAAACTTATTATCTTCTTGATATTTTATAAAGGGACTGAATTAATTCTTAAATACAAAATAAACCTCATTTCACAAGATAAATTATTTAGAGTTACAATTTATCTTAATGTGATAAAATAAAATTAAATACACTCCTAGAATAACATAAAATTAAATAATAGAAAAGTCATTAAGGTATTAAGGGAAAACCCTTCCAAAAATGATAATAGGAAGATCTCAAAAAATTCTTATTTCCATTATACTACCCCTATGTGTTTTTACCAAAATTCATGGATTTATTTCATGAGGTTAATTTTTCATTTTACTAGAAAATTTATAAGAAATTAAAGTATGAATAGACCCTGAATCAAATAATTTTTTTTCTTAATCTGAATAAATAATTAATATATTTGTTTCCACTTTGTTTAATGGTGTAATATCTACTGAATTAGTTTAAAATATTTCACCAAACTCTTTTTCTTATAGTCTTGATACTTCCTGTAATTTTTTCTCTTCTTCGAAAACACATCTACATAATTACCCATGTCATTAAATTTAAAAAAATCACTCCCTTCTTATCCAAATTGGTCTTACCATTACTAAGATCATTTTCATTACAATAAAAATCCATATTCCCAAATTAACACATAAAAACACTTTCTATAATTCATAACACATTCTATGAGGTTTTTTTAACATATTCGTCACAAAAATATAATCATTATTGTCTTACCAATATATATTCCCAATGGATGCTTCCCATTTTTCTACCACATTCACTTGTTTTTTTATTTTTTATATAGGAAACATTATCTCTATAAAATTTCATTACTACCTTTATAATAAAATAAAAATGTATCTCAAAACATTTAAAATCATAAGAGTCCAATTTTCTTTCCTATCTTTGATTTAATCCGACGTAAAACTAATTAATTTTACAATAAAGATCATATATACAGTTTGGTGCATAAATTACCAATTAGGGAAATTTTTCTTCAATTGAGGCCATAGAATCATCCAATTTATACCTTAATTCAATGAATTACTCTTTTATACAAATTCAAACAACCTTAGAAAGTTTTATCTCAAGGAACTTATTATTAAATGCATCTCAATCCATAGAGTCAATCTATTCTATTTCCCTAGTATTCTTAACCATTGACCACTATTGATCAGATTCAACTTTATAATGGAATATAGAAATGGTTAATTTTTAATACTCTAAGTAACCCACGACATTAAATATCATTTCTATGACATTAATTTGTCCCTCAAAAACAACTTAGTAATAAGATCCACTAAATTATAGAGGGTTTTTTCTCATAAAATGCTCCACCATTGACAGGTTCCTTTATGTAAAATCTTATTAGTCTCTACCAAGGATACTACCACCATTTATACAATGCATCAACTAATCCATCACAAAAAAAACTACCCAGTGTTAATTCTAACAATTGGATGTTTATTATTTGGAATGATATTGACCTCTTAGTGCCTTATATGTTCAGTTTCTCTATTCCCCTATATAAAACCATTCTAAATGTACATATTTTAGATGTAGAAACAAGGTAATATCTAAATTTTATATCATGATTAACGTAATTTATAATATCTTAAATGTATTTACTTGCATTATCCTGACCAAAAAAATTATATTAAACTTTACTATGATAAAAAAATAATCAATTGTCCTTAAAAAATATATAAAATTGATTTTTTAGACAAGAATTAATTTTCTTTCAATTTTAAATATATTTCTGTTTTATAGTTTTTTATAATCATTTCATCAACCTTAAAAAATAAAATATTACATCATAAATTGAAAACATCCACTCAATATCCATTTTTACCATAGTATAAATATTTTATGATATATGCAATTTGATTTTCATGATATATCTTAAAACATTTCATCTTGACCTCATAAATTTCTATACATATCCTTAAAACCCTGGGAAAACATTTAAAAACTTGGGATAAACAAAAAAAATATCAGTAAGAGACATATAAAAAGAAATAAATAATCTCATTAGTCTATGGATATGAATCAAAATTTTATTTTTCAAAATAAAGATTGAGTTCAAAATAAATATTTTATACATTTCACCCTTACAAAGTTTCACAAACTTACCTTTCAACTTAAGCTCATTACCTTACCTTGTGAAATCATAATATTTCCTTAAAACCCTATAGATAGAACAGATAAATCATATATGTAACATGAAATATTATTTTCACATCCCTCATAAAAATGGAATAACATACCTAGTAAATTTCAATAATCTCTTAGGGGAACCCAATAACTGATTAACTCTATCACTTTACCCAAGGCACTGGATAGCTATATCAGGTTTTCCTATCATCAAGATAAATATTTAGATCACCCATCATCAAGATCCATATCAGTCTCACTCATCATTAAAAAAAATTCCCAAGAACCATAACATAATATAAGAAATTAAATCTTACATTTCCATCTTCATACTCATAAAAATATTCATTAAACCCATAAGAAAAAAATATGGATATATAAATATCCATTCTATTTAAAATAAATTTTTGAAATTTTCATGAATCATCCCACTGAATACCTCCTGGCTAGTTATAAGACAAGTTTGACACCCCACGTCTACTTCCAATAGGCCAGCGGTTGGCAGCCATCACTGAATCAACAAATCGCATATATGGGAGGCATTAGTCTAACGTAAATATACACAAGCACACATCTCCAAATCACCATAAAATGTTGAAATTTAAATACAAATAATACCATAATTAATTCATAACACATATCCCACATTATAGTATGAAAAAAGTATCATAAAGTAATAAAAAGTTCCAAATACAAGCCCACCCAAAAGTATAAAATATTCAACCCAGTTTAAAATGAGGGGGACTACTATTAAATTCAAAATATGGTCAAAACACATTTATTATATATCACTATGCTCTGCCTAATCAAGTCCCTCCTAGGAAATCATAAAAATACCAGTCATATACATATGACATGACATGTGCAGGAAGAGCCCATGTCGGGGTGACTATAAAAATACCTAATAGGACATCCTGAAATTACAAACCATAAAACATCAAGAGTAATTAGCTCATTAAATCAAAGGTATGTCAATCATTATATGAGAAAAGAATATATGGATAACCATAAGAACATGGATATACTCACAATAGAGTCTAAGTCTCAAAAAGGACTCAACAAATTCCATCCATGGGATTATACTTTAGGATTAAAGGTAATTATTTTCCAATATATGTCACTCCATGATCTATACTATCACTTTTAGTGATCATCTGAGAGGAAATGATTATCAGTTATGACAAAAAATGTACTCATTAGAACTCTAAAGATATTGACATTCAGATATTGGATCATACCCTGAACTTCTAGGGGACACCACAAACTCTACTGGATCAATGTGTAAGATTTTTTATTGACACCCTATGCATGGTTGTCACACCAATACCCCAAAAACTACCGATAGAAGATGATATGATAGAGGATCCCACTAAGGGCTACATGGTGGTATATCATGAACTCTATTTGAAAAAAACCCTATAGAGAGAATTATGATACTATGCTCAGGACGTAATTCCACATTGCGCCCTAATAGGGTTAGACTAATGGATCACACTCAACTAAACCTGGTCTATACTAAATAAACAAATGGATCAAAACTACCTTAGAGGATGTAAAGAGTGTGTTTAGAGGGTGCATGATGTGTCCCTCTAAACCTAGACCTATCGGTGTCTATTCCCACGTTCCTCTATAAATTCCAATGTACAATGTTCAAGAATATATACATATTTGTGTTTATGTACTTGGATATGTTTGAGTACATGGTCAATCCCATGTTCATGTCCATGTTTGTTCTAATGTAATAGCTAAGATACACACAATGTTTCCTTCACCGGGTCACATGGAGTGTGACCTTTTTCTCTATGAGTAACCCCTAGTACCCCAGAAGAGGGACTACACAGTGTGTGTTTTTTCGAGTACATGATTTTCAGTCAAATATTTCTTATAAATTTGAGTAAGATTCATATATAAGACTATAATTATAGTACCTTGGATCCCACTGTGAAATCGACTATAAATTGTGGATCTAGTTGACCACACCTTACTTTCTTCTAGTGGCCTAATTTTGTCAATCCAAAATTGATATGGAATTTGTTCCTATTATCCTATGCCACACATCATATTCCGAACCATATCTAGATATCACTAATCAAGTATCAATCCTCCTATAATTTCCCACCATCCTTGTCAAATCTCAATCTCTCCATCGATCACAAACCCAAACTTTCTATATAGATCTGTTGCACCGAAGAATGGATTAACAACAATCAAATACCAGTTATTGGTCAAAAATGAAACCAAATAAATTATTGGAAATCAATGTGAGTAGAATGAGGGGAGGAACCCATGAAAAACAAAAGAAGATTGAATCTTGTTTGTTGTTTTGGTTGGCCTAAATTCACTATAGTTATAACAAATAATGAATAATAAAAAATAAATAATATCAAATTTAAATTTCTAGGAAGATAAACCCATATCAACACAACATGGTTGACCCTTGAATCAAACTGTTTTAATAATTGATTTACATTAGTCATGGTATAAATAAATATTCATAAATATGCATAAAAATCCTACCTCAATATGGATTAATCATTTATGAAGAACAATTATGTTCCATCATCATCCATGAGATCCATATCTCCATTATCATATATGATCATGGTTTTATAGATCCAATCCTTGATCTTGCTATTGTTCACCAAGATATCCTTCATGCACTCCTCTTGAATCCTAGGGTTGTGCAACTAACCCTATTTATTTTTTATAAATTAATATTTATAGAGGATATTAGTTAATTATGTCAAAATATAACACAAATAAATAAATTTATTTATTTATTTTATTATATTCACCCACAAAACCATTTATAAAATCACATGACATTGAAAAATACTATATCGTTCCTATGGTAAAACCCACATTCCAAACTCAATGGTGGTCTCATAATTCCAATTCGACACTCAATTTTGGAGTTATTCAATTATTCCTCAAAAACTAAGTATACGTGATATTAATATATTTAATATTTATATAATATCAATATGAAGCCTCTCCATACATTGGAGTCTATTACGAATTTAGTGCCTAACTCCAAAAATGTTACTAGATATATTCCAAATCATTATATAGAAAAAAAGATGTTATATTCTCTAAACCTTAGGATTATCCATCACAAAAAGAAATATTCTACCCAAAAATATGAGGATACTGGGCTTGAAACTGGATCTCCTGCTCCCAAGTTCTCTCCTGAAGACTCTCATGATTCCTCCAGACACAGACCATGGGAATCAATTACCCACGAAGGATATTCATTCCTAAATACCTGATCTCCACTGAGTACATAGATGAGGTATCTCCATCAATGATTTCTATCACCCCCTAGATTATAACATGTGATTAGTAATTCACATAACTCAGTTGTGACATTTAAAAGATGTCATGTACCCAGTCTAACTATGGTGATAGGGACATGCGGTATTAAACCTCACCAAACCTAAAAATTATCTATAATGAGCCAATTAATATCAGAGAAAACTTTCCACCCCAACCAAATTTATACAATCCACATCCAGTTGAGACCCTCAAGAACACATGGAATCCCTCTTAAAGGTCCAAAGTCCTCCACCATTAGTCAATATAAGACTTCTCATGGATTTGGATGGTCTAAATATTCTCTTGGATGATATGAACCTTCTCTATCATAACTAATATTAAATATAGTCACATTAGTACTAAATCACCTAGATTTGTCTAACATAGTGGTCATAAAATGACTCAAATGGTGGAATACTGAGGTTAGAATGGTTGAAATTGTTGTATGAAAACTTCATCAATGGTATTTTACCCTCCAAGCATTGTCCAAAATCTAACACAGAAGCTTGTAGCATTTACTTCAGTTCCTGAATGGTCTGCTCAGTTTGGTCATCAATTTGGGGGTGAAACATCATACTCATATGCAACTGAGTACCAATGTACTTTTGTAATCCTCTTCATAATCATGACATGTAGTGATTATAATATTCTAAAATTATTGTTAAGGGAACTCCAAAAATCCACACTATCCTCTTCATGTAAATTCATCCCAATAGTTCCATTGAAATATTCTCTTGAATATCTAATAAGTGGTCTGACTTGGTGAGTCATTATATAATCACCTAGATTGAATCTTGTCCACTAGACATCCATGGGAGCCCAATAAAACATTCCATATATATATCCCACTTCCACACTAGAACCTCAAGAGGTTTAGTTAAACCTACTGGAACCCAATGCACTACCTTCTCTTGCTAACAAGTGAATTATCAAGGGAAAAATCTACTCACCACTTCTTCATTCCGGGCCACAAAATTTAAATCAAAGGTCCTAGTACATTTTCAACACACTTGGATGTAATTACAAGGGGGATTTATGAAAATCCCATAGAACCTAATCACACAATATCACTAATACCATCATCTATCCTATGAAATGGTTGACATGATCTCCATCTTTATAGAATCCATTAGGATAACATCTACTTGATATATAAGATCATAAGGTTTCATTGTTGGTATCTCCATGTTGAGCCTACCTAGCACAATGTATAAGTGGTGGGCTAACAACCATGTAATAGAGGTAAGTTCTACCATCATTGCCCATATGGGACAATTGTAATGAGGATAAATGCCCTAAAACCATGTTCACCAACTACAAGCATGATATCCTACTAAGAGAATCTTCCACCATGTTCCCATTCTCAATAATATATACCATCTCAAATTCATAAACATGGAGGAGCTCTAGAAATATCTTCAGTCTCAAGTTAATATCCTTCTATAAGAAGATATACTTGAGAATCTTTTGGTTTGAATAAATGGAAAACCAATCACCAATAATTCAGTTTCACCACATCTTTAGGGAAAAGACTACTACTTCCATCTATAGATCATGGGTTACATATTGCATATCATGTGGTATCAACTATTGGGAACCATAGTTAATCACCTCTTACCTCTACATCAGAACACAACCAAGTTTGATCCCTAAGGCATTATATAATACTACATACTCTACCCCTCCCCTAGAAATCTCAATATTGGGGGCACTTTTCATCCTTTATCAAAAAAACATAAAAATACTATGAGAGATTTCATCCACATAAAAGTCTACTCGTTTTGGGTCAAATCAGTCAAATGATCCAATATCCTAACTACTAGGAAGAATAGATCTTGAACCATATCCATAGAGTATTGTGAGATGTTTTTGAACATCACTAAATACTCAACCATAATCTTTATCCCCTATGTAACTTTAAAAACTCAAAGATACAAAATGATCACAATGTGGCTGGATAGAACTCATCCTTGAAGAGATGCTTGAAATATGTCCAAGGTATTTCCATATCATCATAATTATGAATCACTAGACTCAAACATTGACCTACATATCCCTAAATAATAATCACTACTAGAACCATCATCTGATCTATAGGTATCCTCACAAGGTAAAAACCCCAGGTCACTCCCACTAGCTAGTCCCCAACTACTTTGGAGTTCGGTTCAACCCAAAACCTATGAGTTCAATACATTTGAAACTCACGGAGTGCACTCATATCATTTGAATACTCTTCTAGTATTTTCAATAGAACCTATTTCTCAATGGTATAAAAATTGTAAAACCACATGGAGGTAACACATCTGGTACAGGACCCTATATTGAAGCATCATCACTAGGTAAATCATCCTCATGATCCCACTATGTAATCATGGTTAGAAATAATCACATAGTAATACTAAAATAAAATCAAGATGTATCATGGTCAATGAGAATATCTAGGGATCTAAGTCAAAAGGACATGGAAACCACAACCCATTACTATATGATTCATGTACCAATGTTTTCCTTGAAACTAGTGTCTACTTGTACTGATTTAATATGTAGGTTATCAGAGTCATGGTGAATGGATACATTGGATTCTATACCAAAACTAGAATCTATGGCCTTGGATGATAACTTTAAACATTTTACAACTATTTACATAATTCCCAAACCAATCTCTATATTAGAAAATATCGAAACTCAAGTCCTAATATGAGTAACTTTCTCTGGTACAACTCTATCATGAACAACCCACCAGGGCATGCAGTTCTAGTGATAAGATTAGTGTGACACCCCAATCCTACCTCTAATAGGTCTAGTACTTTAAACCAGGGCTGATTAGGAAAATCACACACATGGGAGACAATAGCCTAACGTACTTGTACACATGCACACATCTCTAAATACCGATACAATGTTTAAAGGTAAATAAATATAATACCATAATTACTACATAAAATATATCTAACATCAAATTAATATGAAGTAATGGAAATCAATGAAAATGTTCAAATACAAGCCCTTAGAAATGTGAAAAAGAGTCTAATATACTTCGAAGGAGGGGTGCTGCTGTCAAATGAAAAACATGTTCCAACCTCTGTCATTCAAGCTCACTATGATATTCCCTCTCTCAGAACTCCAAGGAAATTATAATAGGATTTTCATCTAAAAAATGGATGACATATGTAGGTAGGTCCCATATATGGGTAATTATAAAAATACCAATTAGGATACCCTAAAATCACTACTCATAAAGCATCAAAAATAGTTATCTCATTAACTCAAAGTCATGCCAATTAGGATATGAGAAATATTAATAAGGATAACAATAAGAAGTCAGATATACTCATAACATATTCCATGCCTCAAAGAATTATCAACCACTTCTAACTAAAGGATTCTTCTTGAGGATTCAAGGTAACGCTCATCTAGGAGATCTCACTCTAAAAGACATCATATCACTATTGATAGTTATCCAAGAAGTCTTCCTCATTGGGTCTCACCAAATCATAAATCATTATAACTTATAATATTTCATCACCCATATAAGAAATCATAACAAATACTATTAGGGAAACCAATAACCCTGCTAGATCAATTTTATACATAGGAGATCAATGCCTTGTTTATGGTGGTCACATCGATACCATAAACCCTATCCAAAGAATAAGATATGATGGATGATCCCACCTCATGCCTCATGGAGGGATACAATAAACTGAATCTGAGACAACACTAATATATAGAATCAAAATCCTATGCTCATGAAATAATTCATCATTATACCCTTATATGGCCGGACTAAGGGATCACACTCAACTGAACCTAGTCTATAATGAAGAAACAAAGGGCTACATGTTACCTTAGAGGATGTACACACCATGTGTTGAGGGTAAAAAGTGTGTACATATAAACCTAGACTTTCTTATGTTCATGCATGTGTTCCTCTTTCGATGGTTATGAACACTGGTTGTGACCTTGTACGAGGACATGTTCATTTACCTATTCATGTCCGAGTACATGGCCATGTCCATTTAATTAAACTATTACCATGTGTCTGGATATGTATATGTCTATGTACCCTTCGGGATACATGTTGAGCCACCAACACTAGGTCACATGGTTTGTGATGCATTTCACACATTGTGTGTAATTTTTCTCTTTAAGTAAATCCTATCACCATAGAAAAGAGATTACATAGCATGTTTTGTTTTGAAAATACATTGTGTAGTTGGGAATTTCTCAAAAATTCTGGGAAGCCTAATGAATACACCCATGTTTTTATTTCCTTGGATCCTCTCGTGGAATATAAAAAAATCCTGGATCTGGTTGACCATGCATGCTTTTCTATTAGTGGATATATTTTAGACATCCAAACTAATCAATAATTGGTTCTTATCTCACCATGAAACATGTTACATGTCAAACCATGGTTAGGAATCACCAATCGTGTCTTAATTATTCTCTAATTTACCACTATCATCACCACACCATGATTTCTCCATCAATTGAAAAACTAAACTCATGGTAATGATCTATTTCACCGAATAATGGTTATACACCATTCAAGTACAAGGTATTTTTCGAATCACCAACTAAAGAAATTATCAACGATGAACACAAGTAGAATGGGGGGATAAATTTATGAAACAAAAAATATAAATGAACCTAGGCCTTTGTTTGGGTTGGATGAAATTAATTTACATTAGAATAACTAATTATGAGTGACAAATAAATAATATCAAATTCCTATTTCAAAGAAGATAGGCCCATATCTTCATGGCATGATCAACCACCAAATAAAACTATTAGAAAAATTTATTCATGATAATTATAGGATAAATAAATGGGGATAAATACAAATAAAAAAATCCTAACTTGATTTGAATGAATCATTTCCATACAATAGTTTTTTCCCATCATCATTAGTGAGATCCATGACTCTATTAGCATAGATGATCCTAGTAGTAATGTTCCATTCTTCGATCCCACAACTGTTTTTCAATATTTCTTCCATAAACTCAAATAAAATCATAGGATTATATAGCTAACCCTTTGGATTTGTCATAAATGTTTATTTATATATTAGATTAGCTTCATTCATCAAAACAAAATAAAGAAAAAATAATTTTATTATTTTATTATTTGAACTTAAGGAATCATTTATCAAAACACATGAAGCTCATAATTATTATGTCATTCATAATGTAAAAACCTCATTTTAGACTCAATGGTGGTCTCATATTTACGATATGAGAAACCATTCAAGAGTTATTCTATTATCCACAAAAACATTGTGCCTTTTATATTGACATAGTTAATATTTATATAATATCAATAATGTTCCACTATAGTAAATGGAATCCCATGTTGACTCAGTACCTAGCTCCAAAATATTACTAGATATATTCTAAATGTTTGTAAGTAAAAAACATAGTTGTCAAAAAATACCAATAGTAAACAGAATATTTTTTTTCATTAAACAAAAAATGATATATTTTTAAGTAATATAAACATGAAATAATAGTTATGGTGGTGTGAAAGACCATTGATGTTGTATAAATTAAAATAGAACATTCATTTTGTCTTCTTTTCAAAACATTTCACATAAAATAGATAAAAATAATACACTTGAAAACATTTGAATGAAAGTAAAAAATTTATGTATAATATCCTTTAAAATTAATTTATTTTCATACAAATAAATATAAAAATAATTTTAATAATTTGTACGTAGAATAAAAATATTATAAAAAAAATTTTAAAACATTTAAAATGAGGTTTTTAAGGTAAAGTTTCTATTAAATCAAGTTCAAATAAACATGTAAATTATTTATCATACATAATAATAAAATGATGTTAATTATTTAATTTTTTAATAAAAAATTTCATGTTTATTATTCTGTTTATTTTATTTATTACCATGTTATATTCAATTGCTTAATCAATAATGTTCTTATTGAATATTTTTTACGATATTCAACTCATATGTCCAAAATGACTTTAGTAAGTTGAATAGGGTAAAATATGTCATTATTCCATCATATATAGAATAATAAATATGAAATTATTATCATTTTTATACATAAATTATAATTTTAAAACCAATAATTAAATATCTTTATGAAACATTAATTTTGTTACATCCATGAAGATGGTAGGTTGTACGTACGTATGAGTAATGTTTCCATTTTTTCAAATAACATGAGGGAAAGAAGGAATGTATAATTTTATCATTATAAAATTATTATTATATCATAAATATCATATTATAACTTTAAATAAACTTATATATCCTAGAAATGTGATGTGGTGAGGAAAAATGATTCACATCGCTTTGCGGGGGTGGTAATCCACACGTACGCTTGAATGATGTTATCATTGTACGATCGATGGATATTTTAGAAATAGGTTATATATTATATCTAAATGAATGATAATTATTTAATGATTATAATATATATACATTTTAAATCCATCATTATAACCGGTCGTTATAGGTGGTTATGGAAAATGAATTACATTCGTTCATGAGGCGATAGTTTGTCGTACACATGAATGATGGTTTCATTTCCCATTTGATGGAAGAGGAGATGGATATAGGTTTTAAAATTAACATAATAATATCTAAGTATATTTGATATACTTATTTTATTAGTTCATAGTGTTTTAATAAGATTCTAAGGAGTTATAATTATAAATAAAATGAAAACACTTGGTTAAGAACTATACCTCTTCTTTGGAAAACCTATTTAGGTTTATACCTAAAGCCTTCTTAGTTTGATTTTTTATTAAAAAATCTCTTCTACGATGTGGTTATTTATAATAAGATGGTATTACTGTAGTTATTGGATAAACTAAATAGACTTTATAAAGTGTGGAGATGATAGGATGTTGGGTGTCCTTTTATAAGTGAGGGAGCTGACACACTTGGTATTTTTGAAAATATTAAAATATATTAATGTATTACTCAACCCAAATGGATCCAAAAAAGATAATTTCTAATTATGAGAATATATAGTGTCTAAATATGACCATAAAATAGGATTTATACAGGTCTTGAGGTCATTTTAATACATATATAATTAGTCTAACCCTCTGATAAACTTATTTTAACCTTAACCATGATAATAGATTTTTACTATTTTTATTAATTATTATAACCAAAAATTAAACTAAAATTATTACCTTATATTATTTATTAGGATTAAAAATATGAAATACATTTTTTAAAACTCAATTCACAGAATATGTAGAATTTAATTTAAAATTAAACTGATAAAATGTGATGAAAAATAATTTTTTAGAACAAAATGGATTTTATGCTTAAAAACTTTATTATACCAAATTTAATTATAATGATGATTATAATGAAATTTATTTAATTATTTTTAATAAAAATTAAATAATGAAAATTTTAAACTATTATAAAATATAATTATACTTTTTAAATACTTAAAAAGAAAAAAAATAAATAAAAATTAGTATTTTTCACTCTTCATTCAAAATATAAGACCTTTCAGAAAATTCTCAAAAATTAATCCTAAGATAATATTGACATGATGAATTAAAAAAATGCATTTTTTTTAAAATTAAGAATATTTAATTTTGAATTCAGTCTTTAAAATAAAACAATATAATATATGAAAACCGAATTTGGTTAGAAATAATTCTTTTTCCCTTTTGACAGAAAAATTACTTAATAATATTATAATGAGTATAATGCTATAAAATCTAATTTATGAATATTAATAATACATTAAAATAGTTTATTTTAATATCTCCTATGTTTTCATGTTCCCTTATAAAACAAATATTATGTCCTGATTAGATACCTTATTAGTTGATATAGAGACCAGGGATCATCTTGAAATCAAAAAAAGTGTAGCAACCAACAAAATCTTGTATCAAGATATTTTTCACTATAGGAATAATATTTAAAGGGTTTTACTTCCAAGGTAACCCCACAAATTCAACAGAAAATGTCTCATAACTTGATTATGTTCATGGTATTATTCTCAAGCGTATGTGTAACCCCCCCCCCCCCCCCCCACCCCACCCCACTAACGACATATGCAAGGCGAGCATTAAGCACCCCAGGATTCGTAGGAGGCTATTTAAAGCCATAAAATGGGTAAAATTAGGACCACACTACCACATATGTATTATAAGAGGATATTATTCCAAATAGGACTCAAAATACAAGTGAAAAGAGATTGTGTATGAAACTTATTTTCATGATAATTGTGTTTACACTAATACAGTTTCATGTACAAGTATCATTTCAAAATTAAAAAATAGAAAAAAAATGGGTGAATAAATTTCCAAGAATATCATCATCATATAAAGGATTTATATTCACACATTAAAGTAATAAAATCCCCCAAAATGTATCCAAATAATTATATTTCTTCTTAAAAAATTGATAAATAAAAATTTTATCTAGATTGCATCAATAAGAAAAAGTGATTGGTTTATTGGATATTATTGGAGTTACTGGAAGTTTGGAAACTAATCTCTCTCTTTCTATTATAATATGGATTTTCTAGGGAAGTTTTAAGAACTAAAGAGGATTTTTATTGATATAATGAAACCAAATATTCATAGGAATCTGTATGTGACTAGAAAATAATTGAATCTATCAACCCAAAATATATTTGAGACTTTAGAAGAGGTGTGTAGAAAATGTGGAAAAAATGGTCACCAAGATGAGGTATGCTTGACCAGAATACCAGGAGAAGTTTCTTATGGTGTAAAAAGAAATATTATTCATAAGAAAACTAGATAAATTCAGGAAATATTATTGAGTATACAACAAATGAAAATGAGAATCCTACAAAAAATGAGATAGATAAGAAATAATTCTTAATAGGTATATCTCTCTAACGAGAAAACGAAATAATAAATGGAGGAATCATAAATTAATAAAGAGGTTAAAAAAACAAAGTCATTTTATAAGAAGATTAAACAGTGCTTGAAGATTAATTTGTGAAAATTAAAAATAAATTGTGCGAAAGATATGAAAAAAATAGACATAGATCAAAATATTTTATTATTATCCTACCGTCCCTAGAAGAAAAGATCAAGATGATAATTAAATTACGAGGTTGTGAATTTTTCTTAACACTAGAAGTGAAAAAAAAATACTAAATAAATTGATCAATCAACTAGTTGAGGCTATTTATAAGAGAATATATAGTAATAATGGAATGAAGAAGAAGAAAAGTTTGAGAGAAAACTCCCAACCTGAATATTTATTCTAAAAGATCAAATTGGACCCTCTTAATTCCATTATTATTTTTTATTATTAAGATATCATTTAGGGAGTTAAATGATAATAATGAGTATTATACACATTTTATATAAAATAGATTGTATTTTAGGGTATTTATTAACTACCATAATGAAGAGAAAGATAGGGAATCCCTTGAGGGCTAAATTACATAAGGAGAAGATTCCATTTGGTCACTTTCATTAAATATGGAATTTTTGAAATACTTGTGAAATTGGAGGAATGTCGTATTAAAATAACATATAAAACCATCTATTATTATTATATTAAACATATTTAAAAAGTTGTTTTTGTTTTATAAATGGTTGAGATAAAGGGAGAGTTCTATTGACTTGTACATGAACTATTTTGATAGTTTTTTAAGTTTTGTGCATGTTATTTACTACTCTTATTAAATATATTTTTAAAAATTCTCTAAAATAATTTAGTATTATAACACATGGTAGATATTTTATGGACAACCCCAATGTATTCCTGAAATATATCTTGTTTTATATAGTGGGTTTTCCTATAAAAACATAGAGTATATAAGATAAAGACTATTGGATAAGTATGTGTGTGATATCAATCTTTTCTCAATATGTGCATAAAGGATGTTATTAAGATTTTAAGAGGAAGAATTTTTTTTCTTAATGACTTCCCTACAATTCCATTGTATTCGTTTTTAATAAATTGGTGAACAAAAAAGGAGTAAAGAATAATTTTGAGTGAGAAAGTTGGATAGTGTATGGACAAAAAATCCAAAGGGAGAGACTGTTTTTACCACATGAATTGAATTTGTATTTTTTCAAAATAGGTTGTGAAATTGTGATATTTAATGAGTTAATATTCAGGTTAAATAAAAATACTAATGGTGTACTATATAAAATATTTTACATATGTTGGAAGGCCTTGTTATTGACTAAGAAAGGACTGAAATGAATTTTATTTTAAATGAATACCTATATAAAGGTAATTGGATACCTTTATAAAGGGAGTACTAAAATAAAATATCTTAATAAAGTTAAAAAATAATCTATATAAATGTTTGGTAAACTTCAATGGTTTGTAATATTCAGGCCTAGGATATGTGGAGGTAACTTAGAAAAACCATGATCCTTATATGGGTAAAATCCAATTACATAATGATCATCCTAGAGGCATAATACCTATATATGGTTCATCTACGCTCCATATAAATGTAAACCAGTACCTAAATTAAGGTAATTTAATATCTTAGTGAGCTTTGTAAAGGTAATTTAGTACTTATGACAGGGCCATTTAAGATATATGATGGCTATTAAGGGTAATCTAAGGTCATGTAAGGGTAACTAGTGGACTCCATAGAGGTTAATCCAAGTTGTGTAAATGTTTTCTCATTTCAATGAGATGTGTTAATGTCATATTGACATTTATAAGTGTAACACTAAAAAAATAGAGGATACATAAAGGTATATTTGGTTTTCAAAATTCATTTATGATGAAAATGAGAATAAATTAGATGATACTTTGTGTAATAATCATGATGGATTCAACACCACAATGAGACTAAAATCCATTGTGATCCAAGATGATATGGGAGATCCAACAGGTGAAGTTAGAGTTCTAGATTCATTCAGTATGAAATATAATCATATTATATTACAATGTTATAGGTAATAAAAATCAATAAGAAATGTTCATGCTGCAATAAAAAATCACAAAAGGGGAAGATGGAATTTTTCACATTGTAGTATAAGCTATTGTAATTTTGAGGTGATAAAAATACCACACTATAGTATAATTTTATTGGGTGTTTTTATCATCATAGAAGTGTTACAAATACAAATAAATGGAAGTGCTGAAATAGGAACAAAACAGTAACCACATCATGGTGATAATAATTTTTTAGGGAAAGTCAACCTATTATAAAAACTAACTCATTGATGTTGTGGAACATTCCATATTCACAGTCATTATGACTCACATAGAAGATGAGGTATGATATTTCAAATAGTGAGGAATATATTGTGGTCATTTATGGGGGACTGTTTTGAATCCTTTGAATCTGGTAGTTGATTTAGGAATACCGAGGGGTGCTCCATGATTTTGGATATTCCATGTTTCTATGGATTCATATAGACATGAATTAAATATATTTAAATAAATTGGAATAGTAAGGATAATAATGGATTGATAATTCCAAAATCACATAGAGTGAATCATATGAGTATACAAGATATGTCATTGAAAATAATATCTATTTCAAAATATTTTAAAAGATTGAAATTATAGTAGAAAATATACTATTGAGATATATAGAGAAATTAAAAGTACTAAATATTATAGAAATTATTCTTTATTTATTCAGTGATTATATATTTGTAGGAGAATAAAATGACTATGGGTGTGAGACACTAATACTAAACTGAAGGGAACCCATTTTTTACTATGTATCAAAGTAATCCATAGGAATCTAGTAGTGAACATATGTGTTGAATAAAAAAATATAGAGAAACCATTGATGCAATTGTATCATAGAGATAACATGGAAGAGGAAGATACAACACTATTCTTATTATATGTCCTTGACACATAGACATTTTATATTAAAGAACCATTATGTTACCAAATAATAGTGATTCTGAGTGGAAAAAAACTAAAATGTACATGAAGTTTTCTTGATCAGATATTAGTACTTGAAGACCTATTTTAAATTTCTAGGAAAAAACATTTAAGCTGGTGGTTCGAGCATAAACAATAAAATTATCTAGTCTGGATGATTGAGATGTAAGAGATAAAAAAATGTAATTGAATGATACATTACAAAAAATATTCTTCTTACTAATAATTTTAACCACTTATAATTTAAGTTATAATAAAATCTATGTACTAAAAAATGTAAAATTGAATAAGGATTTTTCTTTCCTAGAGGAGTCAAACATTTTAAAAATGCTCATGTGTTATCATTTTTATTATTGCATTACATACCTCGTTAAAGGTTGAGTGAACATTTAAATATACTAATATATTAACTAGGAAAAAGGATAAAGTATAAAATTTTATTATTTGGAGAAAAATAAATACTTGGTAAAATTTGATAGATACTAATTCACCCCCTCCCACCTCTTAGTGTCCCTACACAATCCTCTACGCTCTTTAAGTGGTATCAAATATTCCATCTGATTGGATATTTATTTTTACTATTTATTTTTAAAAGATAAATATAAATTAAATATTTGAATAAAATCTTGAGTATCCTTATATGGAGAACACAATATACATCCATTTTAAAGATCAATTAGAGTTTTTAGACAAATATGATGTGTGAATTTAATGGATCCATTTTTTTACATAAAATTTTGATTTATCCATCAATCTTAAGAACAACATAAAGTTAAAAAAATGAACATATTAATCCAAATAAATTCCTTAATTTAATTTGATATTGTGATGTACTCTTACTTTATCATATAGGTCATTACAGTGGCCTATTTAGAACTTTTCAAAATTATAACACCACCATTTAGTCAAAACATAAAACCATATTTAGACTTCATGGAATCTTTGATGGATTAGAAAATTAAATCAGTTTAAACTCTTACATATAGCTCATACTCTCCTCTAAAGATCAAGAACATATCCCTGGTTATTCTCAAGTACTTAAAGATGATCTTAAAAACATTAAAATAATTCTCATTAGGATTGGATTGGTATCTACTATTTATAATAAGACCATAAGAATCATCAAGTCAAGTACAAAAAATGGAATACATGATAAATCATATAGAAGTCATATATTGAATTTAATTTATCTTTTATAACTCTTTAAAAGGATCATGAATATTTATATGATTTATTCCAAGTAACACTAGTGAAAGCCCATTTTTGAAGTCATGCATGCTAAATTTATTTGGCACTTTTCTAGTATATGTGTTTTGACTTAGTCTAATAAACTTCATTGATTTATCTCTATAAATTATCATAGATAGTATGTAGGCGGCTTCACCCATGTATATCATTCAGAATAATCTACACAACCACATGTTTTATAGAGTGTAATGTAGGTACATCATTTATAATAAGGAGTGTTTCATCCACATAAAATATCAGAAATACCACTAAACTCCAAATAATATTCTTGTATACATAAGAATCATCTAGTTTTTATGGAACCAGACTCTTTGATTTCATTATCAAACTCGATATTCCAACTCCAAGATTCATTGTTTAATCTATAAATGGATCGTTGCAACTTGAAAAACTTAGAAGACTCAATTTTAACTTCAAAACCTTAGAAATATATAATATATGTGTCCTTGAATAAACTTTTATTAAGAAAGGAAGTTTTGACATCAATTTGACATATATCATAATCAAAATGAGTTACTGTGGTAAGAAATATATGATTGTACTTTATCATCATAATTGTTGAAAAGGTTTATCCATATCCATACCATGAATTATTTGTAACCATTTTCCAATATAATTTATTTATGGTAGACAATATACCACCCAAATCAATTTTCATATGGAAAAACAATTTTCACTTTATGGACCTTTCCCCTTATGGTTCATCCACCAAATTCCAAATATAGTTATTGTATATGTAATCTATTAAAATTACATGGATTTTAACCATTTATCATAATCGTAAATCTTAATATAATCTCAATAGGTAGTAGTTCCATAACCTATGAGAATTACTTAATTATCATTATTTTTGATTAATTCATACCTCTCAAGCTACTGATAAATCCTACTTGCCCTTCGAGGCTCTTATATAACCAAATTTTTTTATTCTTCCAAAACTCATTGTTGAATTGAATCAAATTTTATATTATAAATACTTCCTATTTTTTAATTATGATCATCTCCAATTTTAACTTCCCTTTTACTTATTTTTAACTTATATTATCCTTCTCAAAGAAAACACCATTTTGGGCCATAAACCCTTTGTGTTTAGTAGAATATTAAAAGTAATATCCCGAGAACTCTTTGTTATAACCAGAAAATAATAATATATCTAATTTAAGGTTATGTATATCCAAATTTAAATGTCTTAAATATGCTTCATAACCCAAAATTCTCATAAAATACATATTGGGATGTTTTCGATTCTATATCTCATATGGTGTTATTATGAATACTTTATATAGGAATTTGTTAAGTTGGAATGTAGAAACCTTCAGATCATAACCCCATAATGTAATAGGAAGGTCACACTAATTAATCATCAGTTGAACCATGTCTAAAAGGGTATGATTTCTACTCTTAGTCACACCATTACATTCTATTTTTCTATGTGGGGTGAGTTATAGAACAATTCCATAATCTATTAGTTGTTCAGTAAATTATGGGATAAAGTATTCACTACCATAGTCAAATTATATAATCTTAATAGTTTTTACCATTTTATTTTTTACTTTTTTTTAGATTATTTAAATTTCTAAAAAATTTCAAACTAGTCTCATTAGAAAAAATAAACATACTAACTAAAGTCATTAGTATAAGTAATGAAGTACCTAAACTCACCACCTTCTTGAGTAATCATTGGACCACACACATCACTATGTATAAGATCCACTATCTCATTTATATTTTAAACTGAAATGTTATTTGGTCATTTTTTCAGTAAAAAATATTCATAGTTATAAAAAAATCCATCTCTATGGATTCTTTGGATGCATTACTCAATTATACGTCCAAATAGACAATAATAATGTTTTTTAGGATTAGAATAAACTATGTTCTACTTATTATAAATGTTATATATTGGATTATCCATATCTAGAATTATGAATCATTTACCACATTCTTTATTCCATAAAATATTTCAATATTAACTATAGAAAGAATCTTATTCTTAAAAATCAATGAAAACCCCATCATGTAGAAATAAGATATTGAAGTGAAATTTATGTTTATGGTGAGAACATAAAAATTATTTCCCAATTCCAGTACTAAAACACACAGTAAACTTATATCACAATTTTTGACCTCCAATGAAATAACTCTTAATCTATTGGCTACATAAAGATCCACTTCACTTTTTTTTAATTCCCTCCTATCTATGACTTTTTTTTATCAACACATATATGTAGTGCACACCCAATATACACATGATTCAAAGTTAGATAAATTGATATATATGACATTATTATTCAAATTCTCATAATACTTCTCTTTAAGAAAACTTCTCATACATATATACTAATATAAAACTATATTATATAAGATACATATAACTAATCTCAAAATGATTAACATGATTAATGATACAAAAAATACATATCTATTAGTGAGTATTTTATTTTATAATTTTTCATCAAGGACCTTTAATGAATTTACTCCCACTAAAAAAGATGAAAAAACATATCATATCCTTTTAGTTGACCAAGATCCATATTTAATCATGACTTATACAAGGTATCACATAAATAAGTCTTGATAATATCTAGTAGTCAACTATTATCAATCATATAATATATAATTATTGGATGGATAAGTGTAAAAATATTTATCTGCATTCATTATATGGATGAAATCAACCCTATTTATTTATTATCCTAATGGTTATTATTTCCCAGATAATTTTAAACTAGATAAAATACTAAAAATTGATCACTTAAATGTTAGGATAACCTTCTTAATTATTTTACATACATAAGATAATCCATGATAACCTAATGGTTGGGTTCAACTATATTTAATGATAAATTTCTAGAGAACTTCCACTTTGGAAGGAATCTCATGATTAGTGTTATAATGGATTTATTTAAATTATATAATGTTTAATATGTATAACATGGATATTAAATCCATAACTATTTCATTTTAGAAAATATTTATTGTCTCATGTTTTATTTTTTTAAGTATGCATGCTTCTAGTGATTTAGTTTTTAGTATCCTTAATTCATCCACCAAATTAATATATTTACATTATATTAATGTGAAATTATTTATATAGTTTTCAAAATAATGGAAATTAAACATATTTACATATATCATAATGTATTTCAATAATAATTTATATTAACTCTTTAAGTAAAGGTTTAAAATTACATGAAATTGATAATCTCCACAAGTGAAAGCCTGGAGAGATAGATAAATAACCCACACCTTTCTAGAATAAGGAATTAATCTCCAGGCTAGTAGGAAGTCTAAATCAAAGACCCTCTCCCTAGAGAAACTTTAATCAAGAGAGAATCAAATTCATAATAACTCTAAAACCTAAAATATATAAACTATATTTAACATTTAAATTTAAAATAATAAATTTAATTATAAATCGAGGTTATGGTAGATGAAAATAAAACATATGTAATCATACATTGCATGTAATGCAAGGATTAAATATTATTAAGAATCAATTTATCACATAAATTAAATCATACACAATATTCATATTTCATATACAATTTTTAAATAGGAATATTCTAAATGAATAAATAGATAAATAAAAACATTAATTATTTTCCAAATATGATAAAAAAATCTGAACTTTTCATATTTAATTTATGAATTAAAATTTTCATTTTACATTTATTAACACTTATAATTCATAAAAAAATTAAACTATAAATAGTTCAAGAAAATATTAAACTTTTAACATTTTTTCCTCTATTGTATATTATTATTTTCAAAGGGGATAATCAATAAAAAAATATAAATGATCTCATCACCTATGAAAGGGGATGTTGTAAATTTTCATTTTTATTTAAAAATATTGTGTATATCATCAATATGGACTAATGTTATGTTTTTGAGAAATATATGGCTTCATTATAGGTTATGAAATTATATCCTATGACATTGAAAACACGTGATATTTATATAAATCATACCCAATAATATAATTCATTTGTACTCTCTGAATAAGAAATCAAAATACCATTTATCCATGTTATACCCTATGACATGAACTCAAACACCTTATGAAGTACTTGTTCATAAAACTAGTAAAAAATGGTTGATCAATTGATGATCATGGAACGGATACCATTTATCAGATTTAGGTTTTTCATAAAATGATCATTTTAGTGGAAGAAACCAATAACATATATGATTTTTCTCTAATGGTATCAATATTAACAATATAAAAAAACATATAAATGAGGGTACATGGAATGTAACAACTTCCATTATTACTATTCGGTTAATCATGCAAGATAGGGATCACTAAATCAATGAAAAATCGCTCCTAACTTTAAAGTTAGTATATCATCCTTATATCCTCATTCATAAATAGAGGAATTCTAATCACTAAAGGGGTGTAAGAGTACTATTCTAAACAAAAACAAGGATGTGGACCAAAGAGAGTGTGAATTATTAGGTTTCATTCATTAAGGGTATAATCAATGGGAGAGATCACATCCCTTTATAAATACTATTCATTAAATAAAGATGGTCGTTCATAAAATGAATCAGTTTCTATCTCATGGAAGCTAATACATTACTTCTTATTTATATGTTTCAAATTGGTTGAATACTTCAAAAAAATTTATCATGCATAAATGTCCATAAATAATTTGATCTTACTGATTCATAATTTAATGGAACCTGGGGAATATTTGGTAGAATTCATGCATACAATATCACATATTTCATTCCCCAATTGTATACTATTATGGATACAAATTTTATGATATAATATAGGCATATCCATTACAATATCGGAAAATATGATTAAGGGGTATAATAAAATATGATATCCCCAATTTTTAAGAATTTCAAATAAAAGGGGTTGTGAATGTATTATGACATAAAGTATATAATATGATTTCCCTATAAAATAATATATTATTTTCAATAAAAAAATTCTTGTCTCATGAACCGTAGTCCAACTACCGAAAAGTTAATCTATCTTTAGTCCTCAATGACATTATGGGTGATGGTATTCCTAAAGAGGATGTATAAGGTGAAGTTTATGAAAAAGGTTTTTAATCTCATGTCTTTTTATGATTTTATATCTTTGAAATAAATAATATAAGGCTTATTAATGATAGTTTTCAGAATAGAGATTTTAAGAATCATCCTTCTCTAAATATTGAGCTTCTCTAGGAGTTTGAACTGGATACTAATTAGGATAAACACATTAGACTTTAAAGGATAAACATAGTAACCAAGATGAGGCTATTCTCATCTAGAATTATGAGGTATCTTCACACTATATTACCATATATGTTAAGAACTCTAGAGAGGACAACATTCCTAGTATAAATCATAAGGTTAGTAACTCATATGATAAGGCATCTAATTCTAGAAAGAGTAATCTCATTATTTTATAATGTTTGGTGAAATTATAAGTGAAACTACATCAGAGAAAGAAAAGTTTTTCTAATAGGTAATTCTATTTTTATTTTCTTTATGGAATAATTTTTCTAAAATGGATATACCATTTCATTATTTCTCTAAGATGGTGAAAAAGATGTCTCTGAGGCTTCAAATCTAGAAAACCAACTTTATTTCTTGGGGGTAAAATTAAAATCATTGGGAATATTTTTTTCAAAAATTCAAATTCATATACTTTTAGTGGATCAACCTCCCAAGTATGTTATAAAACACATTGAGATGATATTTTCCAGCATTCTATAGGATAACCATGCAAACAATATATACAATTGGATAAGTAGGAAGAAAATAACCATGTTGATTGGAGAGGGTGTAAGGGATACAAAGGGTTTGGTTGACACTATAAATGATTTTCATTCCAAAATAAAATTTTAATTCGTAAAGGGGTGTTATATATGTGTATTACACATGAGGAATAATTTTTGGAATCAAAAAAATATTTTTCTAATGGACAACATAACCATTAAGTCTCACCCTAGTGGAATATAATAAATAATTTTATTCTAGTGCTTATAGGTAATTTGAGGTAGTTTATTGGTTAATAATATGAGTTTTTCTGTAATGAAAAGAAATTGGAAACCTTTTTTATAAGGATTATTTACTCTTAATTTTTAGTTCAAATCTGCTTATCATTATATAGAACTTTTGGATTCAATTAAAGTTCCCAAGTCAAATGCGATACTAATGGGGTGTGAATCTATGGTACAACCTTTTACAATTAATTATATAAATTAACCTCAATGACTTTTTAAGTCAAAAATATACTAATCGTTAAACACTCTTCCACTTGTATGCAATGGTAATGAAAGTATTCATAACACACATGTGATTTTTACAAGGTTTGTCTCCAGAGAGTAAATGAAGTCCTTTTTATGGTCAAATTCAATAAATAAAAAGATTTTATAACAATTTCAATTTTTAAATGATTCTACGTGGATAAACTTTTCGCAAAACAGTTGGGTTGGTATCATCCACTTCCCAGGGTAGGTATCATCCAATTCTCAAATGCAAAATTCATTATTTATACTAGTTTCACCAGTCTCCCAGAATTTATTTTTCTCTTTTGTTTGAATAAGAACTTCAGTAAATGCCTAGTTTTTATTGAATAGATGAAAATATGTTTTTCTTAAAATCAAGTATTTTAATAACAAAGAATTATCAATAGGATAACATTCATATAAATATTTCACCTCATAGTTTTAGAATTGTTTCCATTTTTATGAGAGTGTGCACACACTGGTAAATATTATTCCACCTTAATAAAAAACCACCAGAAGATCAAAAATAGTATTGTCTTACCATGACATAGATTATGAATATATTATAAAGTACTTTTCAATATTTTATTTACTCTATCTCTTTGATAAAATAATTATACAACTTAGAAAATTATGAACACTCTCATTCTCAATTCACAATAATCATTTTTCTTTTGTCATTTATTATTATTATATATTCATAGGATAAAATTATATATATATATATATATTAAACTATGAAAATTCAATTTTATTCTCATAATCATGGTATTTTAAGATCAATATATTTTAAAAAATTGGAGATTTATTGGTAATAATAAATTTTAAATATTTGGATTTTAAATCACCATGAATATTTCTATATGATATCCTATTTCAAACACCCATAAATATTTTCTAAAATACCATATTTGACTAATAACCAATGATATTTAGGATTTTAATTCCAAATTTTCATCATTAGTTTCAATATGAATATAATTAATAACAATATGAAGATATTACATTCTCTGATTCCCACCCCCTCTTCTGATCTTAGAAGATTTTACAAAGTAAATAAATCTTTCATTTCTTAGGTAAGCCTATAGCTTTTTCATATCTACAATATTATTTTTTTAAGGGATAAATTAAATTTATGGTCTTAAAATTAAACCTTATAATGTCATACTTTATATTTATGTAATCTTAGAAATAAACTTATAATGTATCACAAAAACCTTATGAATTCAGACTTCAACGTTATAAAGTCCAATAAATAAACATATAATGTTCATTCATTTTAATTTTTTTTATAATTTTAAATAGAATCAATTATTAAATTTTTATAGTTAACTTTATGAAAAAAAATCAACCTTATTAAATCTTAAAGAGCTGTGTACTTTTTCCAATTCACTAGAACTTGTATATTCTAGAATTGTTATAACTAAAATAAAATCCATTCAAAGCCCTGTCTAAAACATAAAATAAAATTTAATTCATTCTAAATTACATTAAAATTTTTGACACATGATTGGTTGATAAAAAAATAAAATCTTATACAATAGGCACATCAATATCCCCATTTGTATTTTCTTTAGCCTCACTCAACACTTTCAAAAACACAAAAAATCACTCCAAAGACATTGAATCATAGTATTTCTAATGTGATAAAAATATTTACACCACATCACAGGATTAAGTTGGGTTTCTAAGATAAATCCATATCTTAGTGAACTGAAAAAAAATCCATGTAATTTTAATTCTCTACCTCTTAATTCATTTACAATACTTCTAATTTTACTCATTTTTCTTCAATAATATAAGCTTCTGGATTATAAAAAATATTTAAAATGTGTTTTCTACCCTTTTTATCCATTTGTAAATAGAATCTAAATCCTAGTGGGGGTATTATAAATGTCACTTGAGTCTATGGGTAGGTCTGAAGATTCATGTTTATCTTTAAAGTCTCAAATCTATCCTTGGGAATTACCTTGGTGAGGATATCAGCCAATTAATCTTTAGTATAAATGAATTCAAGGTTTATATGTATATTGGAAATTATTTATTTAATGAAGTGATACTTGGAATACTTTTTATTATACTTGATCATTGCATATTATTTTTAGATAGAATAATAACTCTTTGATTGTCACATAAAACTAGGAGGTTTATCAATCTTCGCCCTAAAATCCATAAGTTCATCATTCATCCAGATAATCTAGGTTCAATCACTTATAATGGATACATATTCATCTTATTATTTCTTTAATGGAATTATGTTATATTTATAACAGTGACATATAACAAAAATTCCTCCCTAAAAAATATCCCACCAAAATTAGACTTCGTATCATCAATGTAACCTTCCTAGATTGCATTAGTATAACCTAGAAGATTTAGATTCTCTTGTCTTTTTTACATTATCATAACATTAAAGGTTCCATTGATGTATTCGAGAAATATTTTGGAAGACATTAAATGTGATTCCTTAGGATCACATTGATACGTTACATTTAGGGTCACTATATAAATAGTACCAAGTCTATATATAGTGGTATAGTTTAATATTTCATTCAGCCTAATAAATATGTTTTTATAAACATTTTTACATTCAACATATTTAATAGGATTCACCCCTAATTTTATATGTTTTTATATTGGTTTGGATACTTCTATATCATACTTATTTAATAGTTCCCATTTATACTTTTCTTAGAATATAAAAAAATGACTTTTTCTTTTTCTTTTACTTGAAATCCTAAAAAATACCATATCTCTTCTAGTATATATATCTCTATAAAACTCAATATTTTTTATAAAATTATTTTCCACCACAATATTTATCACATGAAAATATAATATCATCAACATATGAAATTACAATGATTTTAATTCCATCCAATTCATTTATATAAATGTTTCTATCAACTTTTAAATAAGTGAACTTCATCTCTCTCAATCATCCATCCAACTAAAAGTACCCAAATCTATGGGGATTTTTTAAGCTATTCAGAGCCTTATTCAGTTTGAAAACCCTTGTTCCATAATTATCAAGGGTTAACCCATCTAGATTCTCAATATAAACTTCTTCTTCAAAATCAGAATTCAATAAGGAATATTTTTATATCTGTTTGATATATTTTATACTACCTATGATCTATAATTTATAGGATTATCCTAAGTGATTACATTATTATAACAGTTGTAAATGCTTCTTCAAAATCATTTCCTTGAACCTATAAATAACACTTATATTCAATTTTAGACTTAGGCCTTGAGACTTCTCCTTTATCATTCAACTTATTTCTGAATACTCAATTATTCCAAGTCATGTTTTTCTATTTTAGACTTGGAATAAAATCCCAAGCGTAATTTCTCCCAATCTAATCCATTTTATCATTATAGTTTTGACATGTTATTCTTGTTCAATAGATTCAAAAGTTAAATGTATTATAATATTTTATATAAGATATATTTAATAATTAGGCCTTGGTATCCACCTAGTTTGAACTGGATAATTCTGATAATCTATTATATTATCTACATCTGTAAATTTTTTTAACTTTAAATACTTCTATTTTTTCAATTTCAGTAGCCTATATGTGGTTCATTTGCTAAAAGTTCTTCACTTACTTTATCATAAATTTTCTTAATTTATTTATTATAGTCTTTAAAAATTTATTCATATGGAACATCAGTTTTGAAATTATTTTAAACAACCTTTACATCATAAATCTCAACTACCTTATTAAGCTTCTTGTTCTAACATTAGTATTCTTTTCTATTAGATAAGTTTCCTAGAAATATTCCTTACTTATTATTCACATAAAAATTCCCCATAATTTTTATTAAAATTTTGATAAAATTGGGATATCCTAACACTATAAAGTAGTTACCTATTCGTTTTATTTTGTATCACATCTCATAACAAGTCATGTCAAAATTTGGTCTTAAAAAAACCAATTATTTACGCGCACAACAGTTCAAATAGATTTTCTCCATAATAACTTTTACATTTTAAACATAGAATAGTTATTCCCATTTCCATAAGCCATATATTCATTCTATATGTAACTCTATTTTTATGGGGAGGGTAAATAGTACATTATTGATACTTGATTATATGTTTAACACTATAGGATTTAAAATCATTCCCAATAAAATATATTCTAATATTTTTTCTCAATTTTTTTATAATAACCCTTAACTCTCTCTCTCTCTCTCAACTTCTATTCCAAAAATATTGAAAGACTTCTCTACTCATGACTTGTAATTCATAAATAACAAAATATTCATTATTTTAAAGTCATAAACTAGTGTAATAAATAATAATTCACCTAGAGTAGATTAATATCTCATAGGTCCACAAAAATCAAAGTGGATTAATTCAATCAACCTAATTGATTTGAGTTATTATTTTTTCTTTATTATCTTCCCCTTATGAAAAGTTTAATAAATAACATATTCATCTCTAAAAAATTAAATATGATATCCCAGATGATTTTATCTTGAATTTTTACTCAAACTCTTCTGACCAAGATATTCACATATCCTATGACAAAGATCATTTTCTTATTTTTTACCAAGGTAATACAAATTACTTAGATCACATTATAAATTTCTCATTAAAATTTAGTAATGATCCTTCCAAATCTAGTTTTATAAATGAGGCATGAGTATAAATATAAAATATCCTCATTTCCTTCATAATAAATACAATTCACGCTCATCAAATTATTTTCGAGACTATCTACAGACAACACCTCTTCATAGTCTAAGTCTTTAGGTTTTATCATAACTGATCCAATTACCTTGATCTTTACGGTGATTTCATTTCCAAAAGAGAATAGACCACAATTGTGTTCTTTAATGTTATTTAAAAACATGAAATCTTTAGTAATATGTGATGATAACCCAGTATCATGAATCCATGGATTTCTTCTCTCGATGGCTTTAAAAGTAATCTCAATAATAAGTGACGGCATTGCCTTATTTATTCTATGAGTATTATTTTTTTATAATACTATTATTTATATCCTAGTATCATGGTTATGAATTATTTTTCATAGAAAATATACAGGTCACATCTTCTATAAATCTATTTAAGAAAACCCAGAAAATGGAATGATAACATAGATTAATTTCCATTCGCTATCAATTTCTTCAAAGAGTTATATTTTTTGTTCTCTAAAAATCCCCCTAAATTCAATCAATATATGATTCCATTTTAGATGAATATTATACCCAAAAAAATTCCTTAATTCAAAAAACTACACAACACCAGTAGTATCATTTAATTCTAGTTATTCTAAGAAATTTTTAAGAATTTATATCAGTTATATCTTGCTATATTTTGTAAAACATTATCTTTCATTTTCTTAGGTTTAGAAGCAGTTTTACTCTTTCATAATTCCTTATCCTTTATTTATCATAGATTTCATCTTATAATAATTTTTTCCAACCTATATTTTCTATGATTGGTTTTAATAATCTTCACTGTTAATTGAAAAGGATTATAATTTTTCAAGTACCATGAATGAAAATAATTCTTAAACTCGTGTAAAATATTTATTAACATTTTTTATGAATATTATTTTACTTTTATAGATTTATCATAACCATATTTGTTAACATTTTTTTATAAGAGTATAACATTTTCATAAGACATATATTTTTTGAATGCACATAATCATGGAAAATCATATATCAAGGCTACCTGCCAAGACATTCATAACATGTTAGGTTTGAGATAACAACCAACATACTAGCTTCAAGTTTGCGATAACCAACCATCTACCCTATTTTCTACATGGGATGAGCTAACATGTACCCTTTTGTTTTGGGATTTGGATAACCTCTTGTGTACCCTTATGTTTTGGGCATGGGATAACCACCCATGTACCTTTTTTAGGATTATAATATCCACATGTTTTCCCTTTGAGAACATTAACCATTAACCAATGAATTATAAGGATATATATGACCCACCTATCACATAATCCATATATTTTCAATTTATAATATTATAAAACATTCATCATATCATAACCAATATATATTTAATGGATTTCATAAACATTTTATTATAAAATAACCCATAGAAAAAAATGGGTTTCATAAACCTGTTTTCATCATAAACATAAATCATTAAAATAAATAATTAGGATGATATCATTAGATAATATCCCTAGTAAAGATTATGTAACTTTAAATGATGTCATCATAGATATAAAACGAATTTAGAAGATAGATTAGAATATTTCTTGATGAGAGTATCCTTTGCATTTATAAATAACATCATTAAAATCTAAAAAAATCCACTTAGTAAAGAAAATATTTTGTTTTAAAATAACCTTTGAAAATTAAATTATAATATTTAAATCATTGATAGGTCATGATGGAGGGAATTAGTGTTTTTTTGTGCATGTTAAAACAAAAAAACCTTCCAAATTTTTGGTAAAAGGTCAGAAGCGCTATGTTTTGGAAAAGAATAAAAAGATAATTTTTAACTATATTTTAAAAATTAAAAAATTAGTAAAATTTCATTAAAAAATCATTTAATAATTTTTAATATTTTATTTGAAACATTTTTAGAAAAAAAATTGACATGGAAGAAAAATGATATTCAAAAGAATAGTGAAATAATGTCATTTTTTCTTAAAAATATTATTTTGGAATATTCAATACTTGAAGAGAGGTAAATTAAATGAAAATATTTATTCTAAATAAATAACCATAGAATAAGAAAATTAATGGGTTTATTGAGATAGATATCATAATATTCTATCATCGGATGCATAATCATAAACAATACCAATAAACAATGAGATTGTAATATTAAACCTTTACCACTTTGGTAACTTTTAAATCATAAGCCTGATGAATGAAATAACATTATATTGATGTGTATATCCAATAATATTAATGATAATAATCAAAAAAAATTAATGTTCAGTATATACATTACACAAAAGAAATAAGTGGTGAATTTGGCATGTGTCTCACAGAAATAAAAGTAAGGTAAAAATCCCTTATCTCAAGTATCAAATTTCTTCATACAAATTATAAACTACTATATAAAAAATATTTTTATTATAAAACTATTTAAAAACAATAATAATATATATTATACCATATATTATTTACTTATTACCTTTTATGAACTTTTTATTAACAATTCCTTCCTAAAATCACAATTTGATTAAAGACTACTATATTTCCATGTATGTTTTCATTTGGTATTTTTGGTTATTTTAATTGGATAATGATACCATAATATTCATAATTTTAACTGTTATATAAATATAATTTTTATTAATTATGTATTTATTTAGATTAATCCATAAAAGTTAGAGATACAAAATGAATTTCACCGTTTTTGGAGATGATAGGTTGTACGTACACATGAATGTTGTTTCTCTTTTCTTGATGGATGGAAAAAATAGAGGAAAATAATATATCACATTTATAGGATAGTTTTTAAATAATATATATCATATATATTCATTTAATATATCCTTATTACCATAAACATAAAAATAAAACAAAAAACGAATCACATAACTTCATGGAGGTTGTAGTCCACATGTATGCACGAGCGAAGTTATCATTTTCCAACGAATTGGAAGGTAAGAAGGTATATGTGATATTATAGTTATAAGAGTATAAATATTTCATAAATTTAATATATAAACATTATATTCATCCTTATCTCCAGTCTTGAGAGGTTATTATAGAAAATGAATTACATTGGTTCGTGAGACAGCAGTCTTCCGTACACAGAATCGACAATTTATTTTCCCATTTGATGGAGGAGGATATAGATATAGGTCATGAAAATAAGATAAAAATATTATTACATGTTATATACTGATTTTATTATATAATCATTTATTAATATTATTTTAAAGAGTTGGAAGAAGAAATAAAATCAAAATAAATGGTTAATGACTATAGCTCTTCTTCGGAGAACCTCTTTAGGTTTGCACCCAAATCCTTCTTAGGATGGTTTTCTAATTAGATTAATGAATCTATTAAATAGTTAGGGGAGTTATTAAGATATATTTGAAGTTATTTTCAGTACAAAAATGATTTGGAAGTATAAAAAATAGAGGATAGGGGTGTGTCCTTTTATAAGTGGGGGAGAGGACACACTTGGAATATTTGTAAGAAAATGTTATACACACATTTTACACATGAAAAAATGGTCAAAATAGTTCATTATCAAAAATATATTCATATATGTTTTTATATATGTACATCCAAAAGGATTTTAAAAAAAAATAATCCATTTTAGCACATATCATTTTAGTTTAATCCCCTCTATAAACAAGTTTTAACATTAACTGTAGTAATTAATTTTTACTATTTTTTCTATTCATTATTAAAAAGGTTATGATAACCTTATTATATAATATTAATTATTATTATTCCAAATTTGGAATCTATTTTTCAAATTATATTCATATATGTGATTTAATTTAATTTAAAATTAAACTCGTCGATGGGATGAAAATGTGGTTTTCCAAAGAGAAACTTTTTATAAGTATAAAAAAATTTAATATCAAAATTCAATATTAAATTGATTATAATGAAATAAATTGGATTAATTATAGAATTATTTTTCTAATTTTACTTTTAATCCATTTTAAAATAAAAAATTTAACTTTTAAATTATTTAAATGAAAAGGCATTTCTTACTAAAAACCAATATTTTCACTATTAATGAAAAAATTAAAATTTTCCAAAAATTCCCAAAAATTCACCTTAAGAAAATTTTGAAATTTTTTAATTCAAAAAAAATTAAATTTTTTGAAATAAATTTTCTAAAATTGGAAAAAAAATAATATTATTATTTTTTCACAAAAAAAAACAAAAATTATCTTTTGACAAAAATGTATTTTAAAAGCATATAAAAAATTACCAAAAAAATAAATTATTTATTTATCAGTATATTTTAATTATCTAAAACCTTTATACATAATTTCCAAAAAATAAAAATTATTATTCATACCACAAATTTTAATTTCTAGGTTATAGTGGTCATTTTTAAATAATAATATTAATTATATATTATGGTTTGTTAAAACTCGGTGTTGCAAATAATGAAAGATATCGAGGATATTAAATTTTTTTGAAAAAAAATAATATTTCATAAAATATTGTGGTGATATATAATTTCCCCCTTAAAATTAATTTCTCCCTCAAAATTTGGTTGCTCTCATAAAAACAAATTAGGATACTTCTGCCTCATCATATCCTTAGGTTTCCATGTAGCATCCTCAAGTTGGTGGTTTCTCCATAAAACCATAACCATGTGAGTAGTATTATTTCTAAAAACTTTCACTCTATGATTAATAATCTCCATAGTTTATTCATCATAGGAAAGATCATGATCTATTAGTATGACTTCTGAGTTTAGTTCACGTGTATGATCTGGTATATACTTCCTCAAGAGAGATAGAAAGAACAAATTATGGACTTGATAGAGGTTTAGTGGAAGCACCAAATGACAATCCGCTATCCCTAATCAATCAATAATCTAGTAAGGGACAATATACTAAGGGATCATATTGTATTTATTCTTTAATATCATAACCTTATTCCATGGATAAAATCATAAAAAACTTTATCACTAACTACAAACTCCAATCGCGCTAATGATTTACAGCCTAACTTTTTTTGCAAACTCTGAGATAACTTAATATAATACTGAATAACTCTAAATTAATATAAAATTTAGTCATCTAGATCCAGTCCCAATATATTTATTTCTATAAATTCATCCCATCATGTTGGGGTTCTACACTTATTTCCATAAGGGGATTCATAAGGATCAATAGGAATGCTTGAATAAAAGACATTTTTTATGAAAACTCAACTAAAGAAATGTGTTGATCCCAACCACCTTTGAAATACATTGAATAAGATAATAGTATATTATCTAGGGTTTGAATGGTTATCTTATACTGTACATATATCTGAGGATGATACACAGTGTTGAAACTCAATTCCATATCAAGATCTTGCTAAATACATCACCAAAACATTGAGGTAAACATTGGATCCTTGTCAGATACAATATAATATGGTACCCCATGTGACCTTACCACTTATTTAATGTATATCCTATAAATTTGTTCCATGAATAAATATTTATTTATAGAAATGAAGTTTTGTGACCTTGTAAGGTGATCAACCACAACCCATATAACATTATTCCATTTAGATGTTCTGGGGAGTCTGGAGATATAATATGTGTTGATGTTTTCCCATTACAATTTTGGTATGGGTACTGGTTATAACATCCTCATATACTTTTTTATCTTATCCTTAACATTCTTACATACCATTAAAAGAGATATAAAGTCCAAAATATCTCTCTTCATTCCATCCCACTATAAATACTCTTTCAGATATTGATAAAACTTTTTTACTTCCAGGATGAATAGAGAATGAAGAACTGTGGTGTTCCTCTAATAGTTTTTTTTTTCAAATAAGGTGTACATGGAACACATAATTGATTCCTGAACCTTATCATTCCATCCCACTATAAATACTCTTTCAGATATTGATAAAACTTTTTTACTTCCAGGATGAATAGAGAATGAAGAACTGTGGTGTTCCTCTAATAGTTTTTTTTTCAAATAAGGTGTACATGGAACACATAATTGATTCCTGAACCTTATCATTCCATCATAATCAAGGTTAAACTCAGTAATATTTTTTATTTTCATTTAAATCTCCACGTATTCTGTATGTTCCTCTTTAATCTTCACTTGTATAGATGGTTGAACACTTATTTGAGCAAGATAACATTTTACCCCTCCCTCCATGATTTCTATATATATCCTTTGAACATCCAAAAATATTACATCTTTCTTGATCCTCATCAAAGATAATATTTCAGGATCCTTTCAACTCAAAGCAATGGTCACCTTGTTCTATTTCTTAGTGTGGTGATGTATTGTGCTCTCGTAATCTTTAACAATCTCCATCCATATTCTAGGTTGCATATTTAAATATTTCTATATGAATATATTCTTTAAAATTTTATGATCACTATATATATTACATCCTTAACTGTAATGGTAATGCCTCCATATCTTTAATGAAGAAATTACCACAACTAACACTAAATCATGAGTTGGGAAAAAATATATTGGACCTTCAATTGGCGTGAGGCATAATCTATCACCATATAATTATTCTTGAGAATTCATCATAATCCCTTTTCTATGCATCATTATATATTACAAAACCTTATACACTGTAGTTTCTAATATGAATAGGTATGTTGACAAAACTTCTCTTTAGTTCCTTGAAATTTTCCTCACATTCATCTATCCAGAGGAACATGCCCCCCTTATGAGTTAACTATTTGAGTGTATTGGTCAATAATGAGAAATTATATTCAAAACATCGATAATATATCTATAATACAAGATAAACTAGGACCTCAGTCATAGTGGTTGTTCTGGGCAAACAATCAATAGCCTCCACCTTTGATGGATCCACTAATATGCCCTCACTTGAGATTATATGACCTAGATATGAGACTTTTTATATCCAAAGTTCATACTTGGTAAATTTTTCATATAGATTCTCCTCCATTGTGGTCTTAAACACAATCCTCAATTTATTTTAATTTTATTTATTTCACTTTGAATAAATAATAATATCATTTATAAATACTACCACAGACTGATCATGGTAATATATAAAGTCTCTATTCATTAAATCCATAAATACAATTGTGTAATTAGTAATACCAAATTGAATCATTATATAATAATATTCTCCATACCTTTTATAGATTATTTTATTTGGTATATCCTCTTTCTTTAACCTCGGTTTATTATATTTAAAAATAAGTTCAATCTTGTAAAAGTATTGAACTACGCACAATTGATCAAACAAGTCATAAATATGTGGTGTAGGATACTTGTTCTTGATTTTAATATTTTTAGTTCACAATAATAAATATTGAGTCTCATTGATCCATAATTATTCTTAAAAAAATAATTTCACCCAAAGGTGATACACATGGACAAATAAATCTCGTTTCAAAATACTCTTGGAGTTTCTTCTTTAATTCTTATAACTCAATCTGGGACATTCTATAAAGAGTCTTTGGAATAGGCATAGAACTCAACATTATGATTTGGTGGAAGACTAGGAAATCCATTTGTAAATACACCAAAAAACTCCCTTATAATAATCATATCATAGATGTTGATTTTCTCACCAACCATTTGATATAAACACCCTTTTTAATATGAATAAATACCCATACAATGGGTTCAATTTCTATTGGAAGTTCATATTTATCATCACACAAATAAATTTTCATAGTTTGGTTTAGAATATAAAATGTGACTTCCCTTCAATGTAATTTGATGTATAATTCATATAGATAAATATAATCCATACATAATATAACATCAAATTCAAAAGGAAGGCAGTTAACAAGATTTTTTGGAATCATAGTCCCAAAAACATCAAACTAGGGAAAATAATAAACTTGAGATAATATAATTTTACCCTTAGGGGTTGTCACTACTAATTCAACATCTAATTATTGATGTGGAATTTTTATTGCTGTATAAAATTCTAAAAATATAAAATAGTGGGTATATCTAGAATCAAATAAGACAATAGTAGTTTTACAGTAGATGGTAAGTTTTCCTTTAACCATGACATTATAATACCCCTCATCTGAAATAGTGATATTATGATAATTCCCTTTAAATCTCAGATTAAGAGGTTGTTGACATTGAGAAACATCATTAACCTTCATATTTGAACACTGATTAGAATAATTCCCATACTCCTTGAATTTTAAACCCTAAAGTGTGGGTGGTATATTCTATAGAACTTTCTCTCTATTCATATTATTAGATAACTTCATCCCATCACTTCAGCATTTAGACACTTGATGACCATAATTTCCATACTTGAAAAATTTAGTTGACCCCTTAAGAAAATTTCCTTTATGTTTACTTCAACACTTCGATCATTAAATAAAGCTAATATTCTTTTCCACAAGGTTTTTAGAGTTCTAATTGAATTCCATCATTTTTTTATTATCAAAACCATGATATTGATAGGTAACCCCAATATCTTTCTCCATGTTAATAGCACATTATTTGATTTATTTACTAATAATAAAGTCCATTATAGATAACTCCCTTCAAATTCTTTTTTGTGCCACTAAATAATCATTTATCCTTAATTTTTGGTTGGATGATAATACCATAAGCATACCTTGTAGATCTTATATAATTTACCTCATATATACCAACATATTCATCATCCTTTAACATTATCACAAGGGACTCCTTATCTATTTTCATATGATGACTATAAGGAAAGTTCATATTGAAAAATAATCTCTTAAACTGAACGAACTCCATGGATTCAATTTCAGCATGTTATGATTCCACCATTGATCTGATTTTCATCCCAAATGATAGGATGCCAAAATGACTTTTTCATAATCCAAAAACAAGATAATGGAAAATATATTTTCAATGGTATAAATCCATTACTCAACAACTAATGGATTAGTAAAAACACTAAAATAAGGTGGAGGTTTCCTTATTAAAAAACTCAAAAAAAACCATCTTTTTCTCATTTCAAACTTCATCATGATTCATAATTGATAAATTTTTGTGATCATAGTATTGATATTTTTTATTCTTGATCCCATAATGTTTGGATTTCTAGGATTAAAATAATTGAATTTCCCATTTCAATAAGCCTTAACATTGTTCCTTTGATTTATAGTAATTAACTAAATCCAAAAATTATATTTTAAGTAATAATAATCAAAGTGGGGAACAATATAATCATAAAAAATAACTTATAAGATGTCAAAATCATGAATCCGTCTTTTCAATCTACGACACATTAAAATTAACCATGTTAATTAATGGTCATTATTCAAAAACATCATGATGGTTCTTAAAGAGTTTGTTAATTTGCAAAATGTATGCCCTAGGAGTGTAAAACATGGTGTGCAGCAATGTTCATCGGGTGAGGATCAAGTCAAATCCCAATGTGCCCTTTTTGAAGTTATTACCCCTAAATATAACTATTAAAAATCCAAATCCATTTTTAGTATCTTACTATAGTTTTAATTGCTTGGAAACTACTCACTCTATTCCTCACCAAAATTACAAGACAATTTCCTATGCTTTTACTTATCCTTAGTCTTATCCCTATGGATCTCACTAAAGTTTTCTATTCTTATTTTCCAATGGTTAACTAAACCTTGATAATGATACCAACTATAATGAACCAAAATTTTAATACATATATATCACATCTTATTAGATGAATATTAATTATATAACATAATGATCTATTTTGTTATTGTTTAGTTCTAGTGCATTTGGAAACATGGATACATAAAAAATTGGTTCATAAGTGATCTACATAATCTCCCATTAAGTTATTCATAACTGTAACCCTTCTTTGACACATCATACATAATGACTTCATTCATAACATGGTGAAGGAAACATAATAAAGGGTGAGATAAAATTCCCATGAAGGGTAAATAAGTTAGATATCAACAAAGCAAGAGTATAAGGGTCTGAGAACATGATAAAAAAATTTAAAATCTATTCCATGCATATCAGATATAATAAACTTGATTCATGGTATAAATCTTGGTTGTTCATAATATATGAATCATGAAATAATCAAATAACATAAGTCATCAGATCGTAAAATTTTCATAATACATAGATTTGTTGCATACACATAAGTATAAAAAATATTATTTCAAGGCTACCCACAAAGAAATTTATAACATGTTATGTTTGGGATAACTACTTATGTACCTTCATCTGGCTTGGGATAACCTCCCATGTACCCTCTTCTGATCTTGGGATAACCTCTTGTGTACCCTTCTTTATGGTCTTTGAATAACCGCCTATGTAACCTCTTGATTTGATCTTGGTATGATCTCCTTTGTGCCCTATTTTTTAGGAATACCTTGTACCCATTGAGTTTATAGAACATTAACAATTAACCAATTAATTGGAGGGATATATATTTCCCACCTATCACATATTCTATATATTTTCTTCTATAAGGTCATAAAACCTTCATCATATCAAAACCCATAGATATTTAATGTGTTTTACAAACATTTCATCATAACATAACCCATGGAAAAGAAACAAGTTTTATAAACATCTTGTAATAATAGACATAAATCATATAGATAAATAATAAGGATGGTATCATTATATCATACCCCTAGTAAATCTTAAGTAACATCAAATGATGACATCTTATATGGAAAATGATTTTGAAAGATCAAAGGAAAAATTTATTGAGGAAAATATCCATTCTATTATGAAATCAAATCTTTAAAATCTAAATATTTCCCACATATTAAAGAAAAAAAAATTAAAATAACCTTTTAAACTTATAATTTTATCTTTAAATCATTTATCCCTCATGATGGTAGAAAATTCCATTCATACTATACATGTTAAAATAAATATTCCATTCACATTTTGAATAAAAAGTAAAAAGATCTTTATTCATAAATAACAAGAAGATTCCTTTTAAACTATTTTGTAAAAAGTCAAAAAATGGGAAAAAAATGTCCTTAAAAAATCAATGTATAATTTTAAAAAACATTCTTTAAAACAGTTTTAGAAAACATGAACATGGAAAAAAATTATTTTCGATCGAATATAGAAATAAAGTCAATTTTTATTGAAAATTTTATTTTGGTATCTTTAATACATAAATTAGGGGAAATTAAAGGAAATAATTTATTCTTAATAAATATAAATAGGATATGAAAAATCATGAGTTTATTGAAAAATAAATTGTAATATTTCATCACAAGAAGAATAATCACAAAGAATCCTAATAAATAATGAGATTGTAACATAAAACCTTTACAACTTTATTAAATTTTCAATCATAACACCGATTAAAGAAATAACATTATATAGATGTCTATATAATATAATATTCTAGATAATAATCATAAAATAAATTCATGGGAAGTATATACACCACATAAAAGAAACATGTGGTGCATGTGGCATATGTATCACGGAAATAAAAGTAAGATGAAAATCCCTTACATCAAGTCTTTAATTTATTCATACATGCTTGAAACTTGTTTATAATAATTATAGGTTTATTATAAAACTGTTACAAAAAAACATTATATATATCATACCAAATATGATTTACTTATGACCTTTAATTACCCGTTTATTAACAATTCGTTGATGAAATCATGTTTCATATAACAACTGTTTTGTTTTTCATGTATGTTTTGGTTTATTCTTTTTGGTCTTTTACTTCGATCATGGTTACATAATATATATATAATGATAAAATTGATAAAAATATAATATATATTCATTATATATTTATTTAGAATAACCCATAAAATTTAGAGACACAAAATGAATTACATCATTCATGAAGATGTTAGGCCGTATGTATGCATGAATATTGTATCCATTTTCTCATCGGATGGAAAAAATAAAGATAAATAATATATGAACTTTAAAAAATATATTTTATATAATATATATTATATATATTAATTAAATATATCCTTATTACCATCCATGTCAATATAAAATGAAAATTGAATTAGATTTCTTTGTGGAGGTGGTAATCCAAACGTACGCATTAGCGATGTTATTATTTCCCAAAGGATTATAAGATAAGAAGGAAGATGTAATATTATAATTCCATAATTATAAATATGTCATAAATATCATATATATATATATATATAAACATTTAATTCATAATTATCTTGATCCTTGAGAGATGGTGATGCAAAAATAATTATATTAGTTTGTGAGGCGATAGTACACCGTACACATGATCGACTATTTCATTTCCCATTTGACGGGGGAGGAGATTGATATATTTCATTAAATTAACATCATAAAATCTTAATATGTGGTATATAATTATATTATTATATCATTATGGTTGAATAATATTTTATAAGTTTATAATAAATAAAATGAAAACAAATGGTTAAGGATTATACCTCTTCTTCATATAACCTCTTTAGGTTAACACCTAAAGTATTCTTATGAATGATTAATATTAAACTAAGGACTCTATAAAATGTTTAGGGAAGCAATTAATATATTTGGGTAGGTATTTTTTGAATAAAAAGGCTTTTTATATGTTAATAAGAGACGATAAAGGATTCCTTTTATAAGTGGGAGAGAGGAAACACTTGGTATTTTTTAAAAGAAAAAGTTATATCCTTGTTTTAAAAATTAAAAAATCCTCCAAAAAGTATCATTATAGATCCTAAGATTATAGAAAGTAAATATATTCTCATATTATAGGTTCTTGAAATGATTTTATGTCATTCTAATCCTGATACTTTTATTTTAACCCCTTAACCATCATCATTATTTACTTATTTAATTTTCCAAAAGTGTACAACAAAATATATAATAAAAATAGAATCATGAAAGTATAAGGCTTTAGAAAATTAAGGAGGCTAGAAAAAAAATGGTGTCTGAGTGCATCCTTCCTCACAAGGTTTACCCACTTAGGTGGTTGTGGGTACATTCTTGGAAATCAACTAATACTTTTTCTTTGGACCACCATTAATACCTGGAAATTTCTAACTTAATTTCCCTCTCACCCAGTGTGTAGGATACTCATATTATTTTCAATGAGACCCCTACACCACCTTATCATATTAGAAATTTATCAAGGGATAGTACCTGAACCATGAAGGGAATTGTATAGCATTGTGGATTCTATTTTGATCATCGTCGTGCTTATTTTTTTTCTTCCTTTATAAGAGTGTACCTGTGTCCACTACACTTACCTATGCCTATAGATAATCCCATCTAAAAAAGTACATAGTAAACTTAAGAATGATATTGCCCCAAGAATCATTAACCACTCTAACTCCCCTCATGACACCCATATAATACAAACCATCAGTTTTTATATTAGGACCATAAATGTGAGAGTTCCAATGAATCCATTGCCATTTACTATTTTATGTTAGAATAGATGGATGTCCAATCATCTAAGTGTGTTATAAGGGTAGGATCGTCCTCTTTGTTTTTTAGGAGTTGGACTATGTCAATCAGAAGGTTATGGGTTCTCTTAAAGAGATTATTCTCTTTTTAAGTGATTCCATTAAATGAAGTTGTGTTTTTCACCTTCCATATACACCAATAACCTGCTAAGAGAACCACTGCTCTAGGCTTCTTCTCTATCCCCACTACCCCCACTCCTTGGAACCATCGATTAATAAAATTGATCCCCTACCCCTTTAGAAAGGAAAGACCTGTGAAGCCAATAAATATTGTCCACACAACATTTTCAAAATCTCCTTCAAAGAATAGGTGCACCAATATATCCTCATAACGATCCAGATATCACGATCATCTTAACACTATATTAATAACTATTTATTTTATATTCTCATCCATAGGTAGTGATTTTTTCTTAATTCTACATACAAGAAAGTTATGGTTCGTTCATAGTTACTTACACCATAACACCTCAACCAAAATATAATAATGATTGGGATATAGTGTCACTATTTCTAGAAAACCTTCAATGAGAAGTTTCCTAATGAGGATCCAGTAAATACACACTTTTCTGGTTTACTATTAATTTCAATTAGGTCAAAAACACCATGTTGTTTTTCATCCAGCACAACGTTAATGAAGTCCTAGTGTTTTCATCCATGGTAGTAAGAGATATTCAAAACAGGACATCCAGGGAAGTCAAGGTAGGAGCCAACCCAGTTATGATTCTAGAATGATATCTCACCTTCTACCCACAATCCATCGAGTGTAACTCTGGAGGCTAGATAAATAAGGATGGATAATAGAACATAAAGAAAAATTACTTCCTCTTATCATAGTCATGTTCCCATTGTGTTTATTTTCCATCAACCTTTACCAAAGATTATAATCCTCTAGGATCTCCCACACTTACCTTTCATGCATAAAATTGAGGGTTTCTAAGAGATTCCTGACTTTGATACCTCCCTCCTTTATCAATCGGGTAATTCTTTCCCAGGAGGACCAATTATGCTTTCCTTCCGACGATTTTTACTATTCATTATGAACATAAAAAAAGTTTAAATTATAATATAATATTAATTTTTCTAATTCCAAATATTAGACCATTTTTTAAAAATTCAATTTATATAATTGTTGTAATTTAATTTAAAATTAATCCTACAGACACAATGAAAAAAAAGTTTTCCAAATAGAAACTTTTCATAAGTATAAACAATTTTAATATCAAAATTCAATAATAAATTGGTTGTAATGAACTAATCTAGATTAATTATCTAATATTTCAATTAATGTTTCTTTTTTACCATTTTAAAACAAAATATAACTTTTTTAATGATTAAACGAAAAGGGAATTTTCAATGTTTCACCATTTATAAAAAATTTAACTTTTTAGAAAAATCCCATAAATTCACCCTAAGATAATTTTGAAATGTTTATTCTAAAAATTATTTTCATTTTTTTAATTAAATTTTCTAAAAGTGTAAAAACTTCGTTTTATTATTTTTTCAAAAAAATTTAATAAAAAATATTTCTTGAGAAAAATGATTTTTAGAAGCATATTAATACTTTACCAAAAAATTAAGTACTTATTTATAAATATATTTTATTTATTTAAAAAAATTATACTTAATTTTTAAAATATGGGTTTTCATATTTATACCTCTAAGATTAATGGTTTAGTTATAAAAATCATGTTTGAATAATAATATTAATAGTATATCATGGTTCTCTACTACTCATTGTTGCATGGAACATAAGATTTCAAAGAAATTAGAATTATTTTAATAAAATATTTCATAAAATACCTCGATATTACAATTCTCTTATGATCTTCATCATTATCCTAATATACCTTTAATCTATTGGAGGGTTAATCTTCACCCTCTTTGATTTTGAATTTTTTTCAGACCACTGAGTGTCATTTCCTCCTTGGATTCTTCATGAAAGAAGGATACTTTACCATCTCATAACTAAAAATAGTATTATGAAACTAATACATTGATAAGTAATTTTTTCTTATAGATATGGTTTATTTGGATCAAATATATTAAGAAATTTTCTTATATTCATATTGAATATAGTTGAATCTTTTAAATATTACTAAATCCCCTGATATGACTTATAATCACATTTAACCTGGTGAAATAATTATCCACCATATCATATTTATCCATTATTATGTATTCAAATTTATCTCTCCAAATATTCAATTTTTACACATTAATTTTGAAATTTACTTCATAAATATTATCCATATTTTCCTATACATCCATTTTTCTTAAGTACTATTACCATAGTTTATACTTTATCCAAAAGAGAAGGCATAATATATTTCTTGGACTTTCCATAAACTTCTAGATTTATCTTATCAGTGAATGTCAATGGAGCATCTCATACAAGTGATGTAAATCCCACCATCACAACATCACTAACATTGAGTCCTTAGGAAAAAAGATATGTAAGAATTATATTCTTATATCCATTTAATTTCTTCCCATAAAATATTGGTACTACTATACTATTAATATAAATAATGTTCTCCATACCACACATTTTGATATAGTGGGGTCTCAGAGGAAACTTGGTTAGCTCTTATACTACTTGAAAATTCTAGGTCAACTATAGTATCCCTGGGGGTGAATTAGTGTTACAAAGTTTTAAAATTTATTTTATAAATTAACCTGTAGTATTAATTATTGTCATGATCCACTTTTAAGAACTCCCTCATTAGTATTCAATATTAATGAAAAATGTACATCACAGAGGGAAATTTTATATGGTTCATCTCTAAAAAGGAAACCTCCTCTTTACAATGTTTGGATTATTCTAAATCATAGATTTTATCAATATTTCTAGTTTGAATATATTATAAGTGTGAAAAAAACACACAAAATGGTTGGATATATATCATTTATTTCTCGAGGTATGTATTATTTTCTTCCCAAATAGAAATTCCCTGGTTTATATTAGTTCCACCAGTCTCCTAGGTGTTCTTCAAAATTATATAATCGAAATATATTCATTATAAACTAGGTTATCACTACATTAAATAAAATATATTATTCTTAAAATAAGTTTCTATACTACTAGATAAACATCAATAATAAAACATACAAATTGTCATTCCTCTTCAAGCTCTCATAATGGTTTATATGTGCATGATATCATGCACACATAGCGCATACTTATTTCTTTACAATAACACACCTACATATGATCACAAATATTATGGGATTTCCTAAACACATATTATTAATGTGGTTGCAAGAACTTTCCAATTTTTTATGCTTATATCTCTTTGATATAACAATTCTATAACTCAGTAAAGTATCAACACTTTTATTCTCAATTAATGTTACTATTTCTTATTTCATTATTTCCTTCTACTAGATATTCATATAAAAATGTGAATAATATTATTTCCATTTTCTAGGTAAGAAAAATCATATCTATTATAAGATTAATGACATTTTACAATCAATAGAAACTTAAAAAATAACTGTTTGATTGGAAATAAAAAATTATAAATATTTTAATTTGAAATACCCATGAATATCACCACGTGATCTACTCAATAAAAAATATTTCAAAATCTCAATAATATTGTATAGAATCATGTATTTTACTAGAAAACCATGATATTTATGGTTTCAATTCCATTTTATCATTGTTAGTTTAAATATTCATATCATGTATAATGATTTGGGGATATCATATTATATGATTTCCACATTCTCCGTTAATCGGTACATTTTTTCAAAAATTAAATAAATATTATGTTTGATAGGTAATCCTCTTTAGAGACCTTATTTTTTTCCTTGTAATAATTTAAAATATTTATATATATATATATATATATATATATATATATATATATATTCAGAGTACGGTGCTGAAACGACATGCGATTTTGAGGCCTAGTGTTCTTGGAATTAATTTTATAAAAATATAAAATATATTTTATATTACACAAGGAAATTTTATTAAATAAAATTATATAACTCTTAAAAGTATTCTTAGATCAAAAATATGATCCCACTATTAAATTTAGAATATGATATTTACCCTAGGTGTGACCAAAAATAGGTTGATATGAGGCATTCAGATAAAAGCATTCATGGGATGGTGCATTTAGTTAAATAAATAATTAAATTTATATAATTTAAATAACCTAAAATATAAATCCTATATTTAAGAAAATTTATTTAAGGGTCTCAAGGGTTAGCCTCATAACCCTGGGACTATTGAGAGGAACATCCTTCCACCTCTGTTGGTGAATCAGAATCAGATGACGATGAAACTCTGGATCCATGAAGATCAAGGTGCAGTGAAGGTAATAACTCCTTTTATTCTTTTGTGAGAACATTATTCATCAAAAAATGATCCAATTCAAGTTATAACTCATCAATTTTTGTATTTTTACATAATTGATTTAATATATTGAGAATTATTTAATAGGTTTCATTGATTTTCGTTAATTGAAAGCATTTTCATTTACGTTCATATCAATTTTGAATTATTTACTTAATCTATATCTGTTACCTCATGTTTCTTAAAAAAATATCCCTAATTTGTATTTGTTGGCCAAAAAATATTGGAAAAATATTTTTATGCATTTTTTGGTGTTTTCCCCCATCCCTTCTTTTTGTTATTTTCCATTTGGATATGAGGCCATGGATCAACATTTCTAGGAAGAACAGAGTCCGATTGAACCACCATATTTGTGGAATAATGGTGTGTAATGAATGGATCGAATGTCAAAGGACAGTTTAGGATGATTTTTGTAATATGGGTGATTCCACTGAGGATTTTAATACCATTAAGGCATTGTGGGTAATGAGAGATGCACAGAGTGCATGTGAGAGATGAATGAAAAAATTGGGATTTGATTTCTTGCCATCTGAGAAGGAAAATGAATAGAGGAATTTTCCATCAATTTTGGGTGGCCTGTATGTGAAATTCAAGGAGGAAAGGCTTGGATATATATTTTCAAAAGAATATATAACTTTTTATAAAAAACCTGACAACAATGTGTGTACTATGATGAACACACATCGTGTAGTGACCATTTGGTTGTGGTGTTATGGTATTGAGAAAGTTAAGGATTAAACCCTTTGTGGGTTACACACATTACATGTATCCCTTATCAGGTTGACAATTCATGTGGTAGATCACATGGGCAGAACCACATGCAGAAGGACATGTCATGTATTGAAGTACATAAACATAAGAAGACTTATACGAACATAATCATGGTCATGGGAAGAACATTGGGTGGCTAAGACATGTTGTGTAGTCCACCTAAACACCATTTAGTTTTACACTATTAGTGAGCCATGTTCCAAAAGGGAAATGGCTAGGATGCGATGTGGGGCCACAAACTATGTGGGTCACCTTACACATCATATACCCCATCTTTTTTTAGGAACCTTTTTTCTCTCGTATCTCCTTTGTTTTGACTCAAATTTTGGCCTATAAGTAGCCTATCCATAGTATTTTCTATGTATAATGTGATGGTGGCCTCCATAGTTTCTTTTGAGATATGGGGAAATATTTATCAGACATGACTCTTATTTAAGTGATGCTTGATAACGACATTGGTTATACATGATCATTAGAGAGATCAGAGTGGAAACCTCATGTTGGGAAAGTCATGGGTCCTCAATCGACATCTAGAGTGGCACCCTCAGCTATGCTAGGAATGGATCCTCTATAGACTCTTATAATGTAACCCTTTTACTAGGATAATTCATGGTTACTACACCTATCTATAGATTGGAACCCACTATTGATATAGGGCATGGGTCTTTGATCTATTATCAGGGTGGTACCCTCATGCGATGTACGAAATGGGTCCTTGATTGACTATTAGAGTGGCACCCTCTAGTTGGTCTAGGAATGGGTTCTCTACCAACTACAAGAGTGTAACCCTTCAATCAGTCTTTCAATGGGTCATCAATTAAACACTAGAGTTTCACCCTCCGGTTGGGATGGGAATGATTCATCTATTGACTATTGAATGGATCCCTCCTATAGAGTCAGGGTGTGGATCATCAACCATCAGAGTGGAACACTTCTACCGGGATAGGGCATTGTTTATCTAATTATCTACTTTGTGGAACCCTCCTATTGTACTAGGGTATGGGTCCTCGAACTAGGGATTTTGGCCCCTCGAGTGTGTGGCACAGTGGTGAGGTGTGGCTGGACTTAGATTTCTCTTTGAACATATGCATGATATATTGAAAATTGAAGGACTTTGGGAACTGGAGACCCCCTTTTTCTGGGTTTGGCTATGAGATGGAGATTGGATTATCTCTTTTTTGGGTTTCTTGGGTTTGAGCATATATATACATACATATATATATCCATTTTGTTGGATTAGTTTACTCTCACGATTTTGGTTGATCTATATATTTATTTTTATTGTGTCTCTTACTTATCCCACTTTAGATTTTATGGTGTCCTACTGGGTATGTATTTACTCACCCCTACATGATGTTTTTCTACATGTGTCATGTATTATGCATATGATGAAAATGTTATTGGAAATTATAGAGGAACATAGAGATTCCTGGTTCATTTCACCAACTACGATTGTCAAATCAAGAAGATTTAGATCTAGGATCTCTCAATATTTACTTTCCCATTTTTATCTTGTTGGTACATATTTCAAGTTGGACATGTATTTTTCTCATTTAATTTTCATTTTATACTTTAATACTCTTGTACACCCTTGTGGTTTTTCCTGCTTGGATTATATTCTAGTTTTTGAATATTTTCTTTTATTATTACTCTTCACTTATACATAAAGGTGGTCGGCTATATTCATATAGGTATATTGGGAAATGGGATCCAATACTAGTTATGTAGTTTGGAACTTGTCACCATCCCCTAGCCTATGGAGGTGTTCTTGGGGTAGTTGTATAGAGCCTCATTGGCTTGGGTTGTGACAGATTGTTATCATAGAAGTTCATTATTTGGGACTGTATTTAGAGTAGTCCACTTATTATTATTTTTTTGTACTTATGTAAATAATGTTAAATTATATTGAGTGAGGATTTTAGGTTAGGGAACTCAGTGATGGTACAAACAGCTGACATATGCATTCACTAGGACTCTGAATAATTTTTTTTGACTTAACATATCGAGATATTGGTTATAGGGATCAATGGTATATGAATCATATAGGATTGAGTATTTGAAAATCCTTATTGAGTCATATCCCCATTGTATATATATGATCATCTGACCATGGTTTGTCTGGATTAGTTTTACAAATGCCTCTATGATGATAACCATCAAGGATACCAATTTTGAATCATGACAATGATATGAGGATTGATAAGGACTCAGTTCAGGGTTCATCCAATGAGATTCCTCCACCAAGTAGATAGGTGGTAGCACAACAACCTATTGAGCAGCAAATCATACCATCAAACTATGTTAAGTGTATATACAGTATTATATCACACTGTGAGTTCCAGCACTAGAGGCCGCTGAGGTTCCATGGGGAGATAGATCCCTATGTAGTGGAGGATTGGATAGATTTGGTGATCTATGCCTTTAGGATTATCTGGAAACCAACTTATCATGTGGTTTCACTGGAAACTATCCTTTTCCATGGAGGCTATGGGTGATGGTGGGGTCTATTTACATAGATGTATAATGATTTGGCACTCTCATAAACCTACTACTAATAATTGTTTCATGAGAAATAATACCCTTCTTGATTGGTTTCGGTTCAAATTATGGAGCATCTAGAGCTACATCAAAGAGGGATGAAAGTGGATGAGTATGCATTGAAGTTCATAGATCTTATGTGGTGCTCCCTTGACATGATTTGGGATGCCTAATTCTGAGCATGTAAGTTTGAGAAGGGACTCTGTAGAGATATTCATTTTAGTGTGGTACCATTGTGAATTCCAACCTATGTCAGGGTGTTGGAGTGGGAGCTAGTGAATAATAGATTCCTATCACAGGGACACCATGCAGCTGGATTTAGAAGTTTTCATTATAGATCTGAGCCTTTTACAACATCTTGCAGGAATCAGTCGATGGGATCTTGGCTGGGGATATCTTCCCATGATCATGATTGGGCATGTGGTCAGGGGAACCATAAAGAACCAGGGCATACTAGAGAGGTTTTATTCTGTTCATGTGATAAGATAGGTCACTTAGTACATGATTTTCTGACCCTATGTACTGAGGAGAGAAAGAAAATAGCAGATAGATTTCCACAGAAGAGGCAGTGATGTGATCATGGGTCTTCAATGCTAGGGTATGGTGGCCCCCAGGGAGGTAGATCTAGAGGATGAGTAAGTGTAAATTCAAGTGGATTATTTGTGGGTGGTGTATGATTCTACGAGATCCTTCCACCACCAACACCAGGAATCCCACATCTGGCTTAAGCAGATGGAAGTCGGGGCAATGGACAACTGCAGGATATGGAGGTATATAACCCATTAGTGCATGATATTATTATGTGTGATATATGTTTAGCATAATCTATATTTTTTACTATTATACATAGTTGTGATTCTTTACTTCATCTATTTACTCCTAGTGCGAGATCTGGAGCTCCCAATTGATTCACTAGCTCATCATCTTTATCTTGAGGTCTATAAAGGGAATGCTTATTCTATATCTTTTATCTATCGATAATGAAAGATATTTCTTGGTGTAGAGAGGTTCTTATAAGTAATTTTGGTCTTCATGATGGAACCTTATAATTTCACATTGGGAATGGATTGGTTTTCCATGTTCTAAGCCTATATTTAACGTCACCACAGATGAGTCAAATTTATATATACTGATCAAATAAGATTATATTTTGTGGATAAGATAGATATCATGGTAGGGTGAGTGGGTTTTATGTGTAGGAGGTTTTATCCCGTTACCAATTAGTTATAGAGAGCATCCCTTGGTGTAGAAGTCTCTTCAGGAATCTAGATTCCTTCAGTTATGTAGGATTTTATGGATGTATTCCCCAAGGACGTTCTAGGACCACTTCTTGGGTGGGGGTCGAGTTTTACATCAACTTGCATCCCAGGACTGGTACTATATCTTCTATGTCATATCGCATGACCCCCATCAATCTCTAGGCATTGCGTTTATAGTTATAGGACCTTCAAGAGAAGGGTTTTATCAAAACCTATGTATCCCTCTTGGTAGCTCCAGTGTTGTTTGGGAAAAAATATGATGGGATCATGCAACTTTACATTGATTATTGTCTCATGAACCTATACAAAATAAAAAATAAATACCCCTTACAATGGATTGATGACCACTTTTATCATTTGCAAGGTGTACGGTGGTTCTCTAAGATCAATCTCATGTACATCTGCCACTAGTTGATAGTTCATGAAGTTGATATTTCGATGTTGGAATTATAATGTCGCAATGATCAATATGAGTTCTTGGTGATTCCCTTCAGTGTAATGAATTCCTCCAATGTGTTTATGGACTTGATGAACTAGATCTTTAATCTATAATTAGACAATTTTTTTATTGTCTTATTCTAAGATATACACATAAACTTTGTTTCAGAGGAGGATCATATAGATTATAATGACCCAATCCTGATGTATATGAATATTACATCTTTTTAGATGAATATTCATTACATTTTACAAATTCACTCCTGAGTACTGTAATAGTTTAGTGCCTTTGGAAACTTGTAATACATTATTCTATCTTATTAATGATCTTCAACAACTCCCATAAAGATCATCCCCTTTATTACTCTAACTTAAAATCTTTATTTATAACCTATGGAATGAAAAAATAATAAAGGGTCAACTTAGATGCTTATTAAGGGTAAACAAACAATATATGAACATATAAATGTAAAAACATGAACGTAAATTTTCAATATATAAATCTTGATTCATGACATAAATCTTGGAAGTTTGTAAGGCATAAATAATTACAATACATAAACTAGGAGAAAATAACATTGGCATAAAACATGAGATTGTGGAAAACACATAAGCATATAAAATCATTTCCATATTATCCAATTCTCATTTCCAAGACCATCTTAGCGGAAAAAGTCCATTACTGAACCAAGTTAACTCCTCGTTCCATCCATGTATTACTGAACTGAATTTACTTTTCATTCCATATATGTCTATCTCATGATATATAAATCTTTACCAAATGAATTAAAGGGATATATAGGTACCACCCATCACATAATGAAAACCACATATATGTGTGCCACAAAAACATAAATCATCCATCACAGCATAACCCAAGAAATAAAATGGGTTTCTTAAATAATATTCCATCATAACATAATCCATGTAAAACAAATGGATTTAAGAAATATAATTCCATCATAAACATAATTTAACATAGGAATAATATGGATAGTATACTTGAAACATATCCTTAATTTTAGATGGAAAATAATTTTGATAAAACACTTGAAATTAATTCTTGAAGAAAATATCATTTATTATTAAAAAACATTTTATTTTCTCAAAATGTCATGAAATTTTAAAAGAAAATAATTTAATTAAAAATAAAATTGAAATGTTATAAAATAAGTTTCATGTAAATAAGACATTATAAAAGTGTAATAATTTTTTTATGTCGTATAAGTTAAAAAAACATTCTCCTCGTACTTTTTCCAGAAAAATTCAAAAAGTACCTCGTACTAAAAATGATAAAAGATTCCTTTCATAATATTTAATAAAAATTCACCAATGGATAAAATTGGCTTTAAAAAATTATAATAGAATGAAAATAATATTACATATTTAGGAAACATTGACATAGATAATAAATATACCCCAGTAAATACTTATGTATAAACAATCTCGGATAATAATGAGATTGCGAAATTATCCCTTACCTTAGATCCACTATCCTCTGTATATATATGAACCGTATATATAATAATTTAAAGAATTTTATTAACTTATTTCAGAATCATATTTATTTTTATGATATCATATATGAGCATATTATCATCTGTTTGGTAATAATATTTCATTATTACTCGTTATTCTGGTATTAACTACTTTATTTTATCATGCATGTTTTGTTGAATAAGTTAAGTTTATCCTTACTAGGTTATAGTTATATTATATTATAATAATATATATCATATTTATTTATTATGTGCATTTATATAGTCATGATTTAATGGAAATCATGCAAAACAAATCGCATAGCATTGTGGAGATGGTAGACCGTACAGACGTACAAGCGATTATATCATTCCTTCAATTATGAAATAGTAGTGAAGTGGATGGTATATATATTATTCCAGAATAAATACCTTCTTATAATAATCATATATAGTTATTACTTGCATCGTTATTACCATCCAAGTCAAGTGGCGGCGAAAAATATATTACACCATGGCATGGAGATGGTAAGTCGTACATACGCATGCATGGTGATTTTGTTTTTTCATAGGATCGATAGAAGGTGGAATGTTACAGACCATATCTGGTCGCTATCCAATCAATGCCTAACCCAGTTTATAGCAAGGCATTAAAGGCATTATTGATCCCCATGGGCTATCACAAATGCTCAGGTGTCAAATATAATTCTTGGGAACGATTTTCATGAATTAATCCTAAAAAAATAACCAACAAAACAAAAAAAAAGATCTGAAAACTTCAATTAAATGAGTCATTAACAACTTCCAAATTTTAAGTTTACAATTTAAAAAAAATAGGAATACGACCCAAGGGAAAACATAAAACACCATCCCAGACCTCGTGTAACAAGATGAGACACCCAAAACAAACTCAAGACTCACCATATGACGAGAAGGCATCACCCTCAAGCCATCACCACTAACACTACACGAGGAGAAACTCTATCAACCTGAACCACCATCTCCAAGATTTACCATTACCTATATCATACATAACAAAATCTAATTACGCCCAAAGTTGTAAGTAGGGTCTGAGATAACATGCAATAGGATGCCACCAAGAAAAGATTCCATGCATAATTGTTAAATGACAAATGAATTTTCAATTTTAATTAAAGAAATTAATTTAAATTCTTGAACAATTTTAAAGAAAATAGTTTATGGATAACTAATTTCAAGAAAACAACTTAAATTAAAACATAGACACACTTGCTTACATGGTAACCCCAATGTCACACCATGTGTCAATGGTGAGTGAAAAGTAAAGGAGGGCCGCAAAACATGGGAGAGGCCCTAAAGATGCTAGTGAGAAGTGGGATCCTAGAACCTCATACCTTAGTGAATAGTAACCCTAAAAAATATCCATTCTTGTGAACACAAGCCACTAGTATAAGAATCATCCATAACCTATTGGTCCCCAACATCATCATCATCATAGTTTAGTTTATGTCGTAATCATCAAACCTGCTAAGTGAAACAGGGATGATAACATTCCTGATCACTAGCACACTAGTTCTAGTCTTCCCACCTAGTACTTAGGATTCCCATTTATGCTCATGTGGTTCAAATTTAATGTCAAATGTCAAACATTAATAAACAGAACAAATGAGGTGTTATCTCTACACAACACTACACTCGCACGCACAAAAACCATTTAAAAATAATATGCACAACAAAAATATTTCTAAACGAAATCTCTATCACTTACACAACCAATTTAAAATGATTGTACAATCATAGAAAGCTCTTTCATATTCAAAAAAACCATTAAAATAATTTATTAAACCATTTCAACATACGTTTCATGACTTTAAACACCAAAAAACGTTATACAATTCAGTCAAAACACTTTTGAATCCATAATAATTATTTAATAAAACATTTAAAATTTCTATAAATAAATTTTAAAGAGCATAAGTCTACTTTACACACCAAACCAACCCAACCCTCTTTCAAGACCACATGCACAAATCACTACATCAAGAACACAATAAGCATCATGCTCTTAATTAAAAAAACCAACCATACAGTTAAAAAGACCATTCCTATGGTTAAACAAACCAACTGAAAAATTTTCCAAACAATTTCACAATATTTCGCATGACTTTAAACACCAAAAACTCACTCAAATATTCTTTTATGAAAAACGGATATAGATGCTACACCAAAAAAATAAACCGCACCCCTTGCACATTTAAACAAATCAACTACATGGCTTATAAAATTCTAAGAAATAGCTCAATAAGGGATTTCATAGAAGTTTGAATACTTATTGCATAAACATTCTACTACTAAATCAAATACACATAATATCTCAACAAAAAAACCAAATTATTAGTATGCAAACAACTTAATAAATTTACTAAATTAAATAAACACACAACTTAATTTTTAAAATAATAATTATATGTGAAATCACCTACCGTCATGAAGAAAACGTCGCGAGCTTGGAGTGAAACTCCTTCTGCACAACTATCAAACCTCTAAGGACCTAAAGAAAGCCCAATTTCAATTAATTGAACCCAAAAACATTGAAATTGAACCAAAATCCACATTAAAACCTAACCAAATAAACTCTCAAAGGAAGAAATCAACCAAAATAATAAAAACACACTTGAGGCGAGGGTGTGGGAAGCTAATCGGGCATGATGGAGAGGTGTGGGAGGTGCACCGTAAGATAGGGAGGTCGTTGGAGAGTCTGACCATAAAGGATGGTTACATCCAAGGGGGCGTGACATGGTTGTCCCGCGAGAATGAGGGAGGGTAACCATGAATTTTTTGAGAGGGAGGAGGCACTGTAGCTATCCGGGGAGGAGGGAAGCACGGATCACCGGTTGGTGTAGCTAGATTGGGGCATGGCCAAGGAAGGTGTGAGCTAGGAGTGGCACAGTTTCGGTTTTTTGGAGGAGGAGGAGGGTGGCACCAGTCTGGGTGAGGTAGCATAGGTGGTCCGGCGAGGAAGAGGAGGGAGCAGCCGTTAGGGTTGAAGAGGGAGGCACTACGCAAAAACAAAAGGGAATAGGGGCCTGGCATGATGGGGAAAGAGGGGAGAGGAAGAGGTAGGGTGGGAAAAAAGATTGAAAATAAAATAAAAAATAACTAAAATAAAATAAATATAAAATGAATATAAAAAAATGGAAACTTAATACATTCTAAAAATAATAATAGTAGTTAGTTATCAATTTTATAATTATAAAAAAAATATAACATTCAGAAACAAATTAAAATATCAAATGAAATAATAATAATAATAAAAATAATCCCAATAATAATAATAATAATAATAATAATAATCTTAAATAATCTTATTTTATTTGTTTTCTATTCTATTTTATGATCACTTTATTATTTACCTGGTGGATTAATTAATTAACTGCTCACCGAGTGGGGCGCATGGTGATTTAGTGAAGTGACATGGCTTCAGCCAAGCCTTACCCATGTGTTAAACGTTGTTAATCCAAACATTCATTTATCATAAAAATGCAAAAACTCACGTAAGTTCTAGCTTGCAGCTTAAAAAATCAATTTTATTACTGGATAAAATTATAAAATAAAAAACAATGATTATTACAAATGTATGGGTTTGACAATTCTCCCCACCATGACACTTTCTACCCCTAGAAAGTCCCAAATGACTTAGTCAACCCAAGATTCCAAGCGATACTGTGAAGGCACTTTAAACAAAACCTCAATCTCCCGAAGACCAAGCATTCAAAACACCAATAAGATGAAACTCTAAAGATCTAAAAACTAAAATCACTGATAAAAATAACCAATGACAAGGAACTCACCTTCAACACAACATCAACATTGAACACTTCGACCACTAACATAGGAAACACCAAGGCTCAAATGAGACCACCAAGAACACTCGTAAAGCAACTCAATACTTGAGTTAAAAAATTACCAAGGTCATGGTTGGGTGGAGCATAAGAAAGGAATTTTCCTACCATGAACACTTCGAAGATAAGGTTTTTTACATCTTCATCCTATGGTAGTCTCCCAACCATATTAAGATTCATATCAAACATTGTTTCCCCAAACCAAAGCAACTCAAAAACCTATAAAACCCTCTAACACTGGCTTGACCCTCTAAGATCTCTAAATAATATCAAACCTACGCAAGAGGAGACACCGGAAATACCTATAGTGGGTCTCCCTGGTATTTTAAAATTTTCCTAACACCACAACATCCGCAAAGAATTCCCCAATTATTCTAAGCAAAATGGGTTGAAAACTTCATAATGAACCCACCAAAACAGACCGACCTACACAGAAGCTTCATGCACTGGCCACCACATTGGAGGGGTTTGACAGTGGAAACCCCTAACCTAGCGGAAAAATGGAAAGGCGTGCATCAATTCCACAATACATGAGCATATCTTGAAGCTCCACCACTTTTCCTCACCTTAACTTCCTTAGGTAAAACCATAGGGTGAATCCAGTCTCAAGGATCTCTCAAGAAATCCCTAGTCATAACAAAAATGGAAGGATCACCATTTACTAGTCTAGTACCACAATTAAAACAAAGTCGACACAACTTTCACCCACAAAACATATGGAGTTCCTCAAAAATCATAGACACTCCCAACTTTCTCAAATCACCAAATGATATTCCGCCGACCTCGACGTCCGCAAATAGTCGACACAACTGAGAAAAATTCAACTCGGCCACTCCACTGAGAGTCTAGGATGATCCAAGAACTAAGAGCCAATTGGAAACACATGGGGCCTTTCTAGGGGGCATACCTGAACAATAAACACAAAACCAACCTTCCACAAGACCAAACACCTCAAGAAAAAAACATCCACACTTCATACACAAATCCACTAATTCCAATTTAAAACATCAATTCATTATCTATGAAAGAAACCATCTTGAAAAACCAATAATTGTATATTAAATCCCAAAAGATCTTTTAAAACCATCATTTCACTCTAAAATCAAAACCATTTTCCAATTCTAAATTCATTTGAGCACAAAACCCCATTTTTAGAGAAAAACAAACTTTACTTCTTAGGTCCTCTCAGAAAAAATCATCCTAACACTCCCAACCTAACCAAAACACATAGGAAAACATTGCTCAATTTTCTATAAATTTACCCAAATAAACTTTTTCGGAAACAAGAAGGGGACTTAGGAACCAACCACCCACCACTAATATTCCTGGATGTCTCACAGATATGCATTTTTGTTCCACTCAACCACCCATCCACATGATCCACAAATTTTCCATTAATCACTTCCACATGCACACGTGAGCACCCATTAGAATACCACGAGATAAAAAGGCTCTTCCACTTTCAAAAAAACATTCCCAATATTCCAAAAAAAATTCCAACATCTATTTCAAAAATTCAAGACAAATTTTCAAAATTCTTTCCATTTCCAAAATAACTCACTTCGATTTCAAATAAACCAAGATGTTCTTTTAGAAATCCGATTTCAACAATCAAACGCCAAATTCTAGAAACAATGACTAATGGAAACACACCCAAATAATCATATCAAACTCACACCAAGAGAAAATAAGATCAACCCCAAAGTCTACTTTTCTTTTAAAAACATTTTCACACCAACCCAAAATTGAACAAAGAAATCACCAACACTAAAGCACTTGGATGGAGAATTAGTGGTCGTTCCTGATAAGGCTATATGATTTTTCAGACCATGCACTAGAAAAGGGAAAACCACTAGGAGTGTTGAACTATACTCTTAGGCATCACATGGGTTGCTACTCCATGTGAGACCATGCACAGTAACAGTTTACTCTTATTTTCATAACCCATCTGTACAGACCAATGCCAAAAACTTAAATCCCAGACTACCCCTGGTTACTTGAGGATCGAAACTACCATAAGTTCACGATGCTCTTCCCACACATACCACTCAAGTACTAACAGTCCTATCTCCGATATCCATGACACCCCAAATAGAAAGAAAAAACCTCCTTTGATACAATTTTTTCATGAACCAGATCTGGTCGCCAAACAAATTGACACCTTATTGGTCCATGGAATGGCCCGAAGGTTGTTCCTGATCCCCACGGGCTGGCACAAGTTCCTGAGAATCAAAAATAAAGATTGTGAATGATTTACCCAAATTAATCATAAATAAAATATCCAAAAAAAAATAAAAAACCATATTTTAAAATTTCAAGAAAACATGTCCTTAACAACTTCTAAATTTTAATATTTCAATTGAAACAAAAACCAAAAAGGAATAAGACACAAGGGAAAACATAAAACACCATCCTAGACCTCATTTAACAAGAGGAGAAACCCAAAACAATCTCAAGACTTGTCATATGATGAGAAGGCATCTCCCTCAAGCCATCACCACCAACACTGCATAAGGAGAATCTCTAACAACCCAAACTGCCATCTTCAAGATTTACCCTTACCTATATCAGACATAACCAAATCTACTTACACCCAAAGGTATAAGTAGGGTGTAAAATAATGGCTAATAGGATTCCACAGAGAAAATATTCCATGCATAATTATTAAATGACAAATGCATTTTCAATTTTAATTAAATAAAGGAATTTAAATTCTTGAAAAATTTTAAAGAAAATAGTTTAAGGATAACTACTTTAAAGAAAACAACATAAATTAAAACACACACAAACTTTCTTACATGGTAAACCCAATGTCACACTATGTTCCAATAGTGAGAGAAAAGAAAAGTAGGATCATAATATATGGGAGAGGCCCCAAAGATACTAGTGGGAAGTGGGACCCTAGATCCTCGTACCTTAGTGAAAAGTAACCATAACAAATGTTTGTTCCCATGCACACAAGACACTATTAATAGAATCATCCATAACCTAGTGGTCCCCAACATCATCATCATCATAATTTAGTTAGTGTTGTAAGAGTAAAACTTGCTAAGTGAAATAGGGATGATACCACTTCAAATCACTAGCGCACTAGTTCTAGTCCGCCCACCCAGTACCCAGGTTTCCCATTTGTTCTCAAATGATTCAGAGTTCATGTCACATGTCAATCATAAATAAACAGAATAAACAACGTGGTATCTCTATCCAAAACCACACTCACACACACAAAAATCATTTAAAAATAATATGAAGAACTAAAAATCTTTCCAAACTAAATCTGTATCACTTACACAACCAATTTAAAACTACTGTACAGCCAAATAAAGCACTTTCATATTCAAACATACCATTAAAAGAATTTAATAAACAATTTCAACATACGTCACGTGACTTTAAACACCCAAAAACCTTTACACAATTCATTCAAAACAATCTTAAATTCGTAATAATTATTTAATAAAACATTCAAAATATTCAAAAATAAATTTTAAAGATCATAACACCACTTTACAAACCAATCCAACCCAACCCACTTTCATGACCAAATGCACACAACACCACCTCAAGAACATAATTTACATCACATACGCAAATAAAAAACCAATCAAACAGTTAAATAGACCATTCCTATGGTTAAAAAAACCACCAGAAAAATTCTCCAGACAATTTCAAAATATGCCGCACAACATTAAACCCAAAAAACCCACTGAAACATTCATTTATGAAAAAACTCATATAGATGCTACTCCAAAACAAAAACTGAACCCCTTTCACATTTAAAAAATCAACTACATAGCATATAAAATTCTAATAAATAGAAAAAAAAGGTTTTCTTAGGAGTTTTCATACATATTGCATAAACATGCTACTACTAAACCAAATACACATCAGATATCAACAAAAAAAAATTGTAGCGTGAAAATAATTTAATAAATTTATTGAATTAAATAAACATACAACTTAATCTCTCAAATAATAATTATATATGAAATCACCTACCGCCATGTAGAAAACTTCAAGACCATGGTGCAAATCACTCGTTTCATGACCATCGCACCTCAAAGGACCTAAAGAGAACCCTATTTCATGAAATCGAACCCAAAAACATTGAAACTGAACCAAACTCCACATTAAACCCTAACCCGATAAACTCTCTCTAACACTCCAAGAATTTAAAAAAAGATTTTTTATAGAATGCATGAAATATTGAGTCTCTAAAAAACACCAATTTTTTAAAACCTAATCATGTAAACATAATATCTCCACCTCTGTGATTTGAATTTCAAAAATATGACATACACGGTTGTGATCAGTAAGTTATTTGAGTTCGATAAGAAAAACTATATTTTTGGTGAATGGTAACCTACCATTATGAATATTAACATACCCTTATGAATAGTGATATACACTAATTAATAGTAAATTTACTCATGATAGTATATAAATAATATTTAAGAGAAAGTATGATATACCTATGTTTTGTAATAAGTAAATAAATGTTTTAAAAATGTTTTTTAAAATAAATTATGATTATAATTAAATATTAAATTAATCATATTTATAAAATTATTTTTTAAAAATGGACTTAATTTTTGGATTCTACATGTCAAAAAATTGTTAGGGTTCATTTTTTGTATTTTTCTGAGATACTCAAATTTTTGATGAATAGTGAAATACGGTAAAATATCGTATATACAAATTATTAGTTAAATACATTATTTATGACATCATAAGTGATGTAAGACCACTTGATTCAAAATCACATGAATTTATTACTATTATTGGTCAAGGAATCAACACTATTTCTGGTTTTGTGGGAAATTAATGTACTAATGATTAAAAAATTATGAAAACCTTCCTCTCCTCCACTATAACCCCCCCCCCCACCTCACTCCCTCTTCTATTCACTCCTATAAGCCTTGAATCTCATAAACTTTCTGCCCAATAACCCATACCTAGTCACTCCCCACGTCAAATAGGCTCTTTTTCTTCCCAAAATACCAAAACTTCTTCCCTTAAGGAGGTTCTCAAGGAGGTTATTTAAAGAGGTAAAGCACCCTTCTTTTTCAATTAGTTTCATTTAAATTTATCTTATTTTGTTATCTTCTCCCCACCTCCTCTATCCAAATGACCATAATAAATCCATTATCATCTATATATTGTAATTATATCATGTGAATGGAATAATCATCATCAATATTCTTACACTAACCCTTTTTATTTTATAAACCAAATCAACATCCATGATGTTCCAATTTATAACCTTCTTGGATGATGAAGTTTTATTCTTCAATTTCTCCTTAATTACTAGTCGTGAAAACATTTTTATGGTTTATCTAGACTATAATATATGTATTATAACTTATTTAATATTCATGAACTAGTATATGTACATATTATTAAATCAAATGACCAAACTAATTTATAATAATCAAAATACCGCTAAAATAATCTAAGTGAATGTCAATAATATTTTATCTAATAATTCATCCTTTTTTTGTGTAACAAAGTCATATAAATGAACATTAACACTTATATATGTTCATAAATTATATGTAATTTCAATTCTAGTGATTTAAATCCATTCCACTTTAACTCCATTACTTAAAAACAAGTGAACCGTTTATGAACATCAAGAAAACAAACACTCCAGAACGACAGAATTCAATATAATAACTTATAAATAAAGACATAAATGAACTAAAAAGAATTTTGATAAACTAAAATCATGTATAATAGGTTATAAATTAATTTATTAATATTTATAATTTCATATTCCAAAACCTTAAGTTCAAGAGCAGAACACATTCAGACTTAAGGTAAGGGGTTTCTTCATCTTACTTCCATTTTTGTGAGATTTTTGGTGTTCAATAATAGTAATTGTGTATGGTGTATGTATACTAAAAACGGATGTATCATATCATGAATCTTTTTATTTTAATTTTACTCAATTTATCATTTGAATATTCATAATTTTGGGTCATACGAATCGATTGATTATAAACTGTTAAGGGTTTTCCACATGAACCTCCATTTTTATTCGGGTTAATTTTATTGTCAAATTACCTAAATGAAATTCTAATGTATTATTATTTACTTATCATAAATTATATTTTAGTTGTATATATATGTTTACCAAACATAATACTTATTTATTTTATGGGTAATTACACATTTTAAAATGAACTTTCAAAATTATTTCTAAAATACAAACCCAATTCAAGGGATCTTTTCAAATTTTTACCCATTTTCAAGAGTACAACAGAATATACTTTAAGCCACCATTATTTTAATAAAAACACTAATTATTTCTTGAAAACTTATCTTGTATCATTTCTAGATTTAAGATAATTAACATGCCTTTCAACTTTAGAATTCTCTTTAATACATTCCTTAAAATTCTCTAAAATGGTTTATTTCTAATGAATCTTAAGAACTCTTTTTACATGATTTCAATTCATGGGGACATCATTTATGCCAAAAATATAATTTAAATGTCCTAGTATTTTATTTTATGGGATATTCATATTTACAATCTGATTTTAGGGAAAATATAAACGATTTTCTAAAAGAACTCTTCTGTTAAATGTAAAAAGAATTTTTTTCATCTCACATTATCTTTTATGAGATATATAAATTGTTAACCACTTATTTATTTAATATGGTGTATGTAAAACCCATTGGTATATCATATAAAGACTCTAATTTTTCTTCTAATATTCTAATGGATTATGATTTGAATGTTTCAAGGTGGTATGGGACACTTTGGAATGTTTAAAGATTATTTCCCTCAAGGATTTTCAATGGTCTCATTTAAAAGTATCACCATCTATGTCAAAAAAAACATTGTTTAATCTTTTAATTCATTGAGTATTATTTCCTATCATATCATCCACCATGTTTTATTGAATGTTTTATGTTTATTTTTACTATCGATGTGTTATATTAAAATCTTTCCCTATATTATTCGGAATGTTTAGTGTTCATGTTTAATGATTGGGGAATGTTATTTACATTTCATATGTTACTTTCAATATGAATGTATGTGTTGTTTATATTTATCCATGTTCATATTAGGAATTAATTGGACATAGAAACTTTCAAGTGGGGCCTATTATAGCCCTCGGTGCATTGGTAGGTCTCATGAGAAAAACTACAGTCATGGCATAAGGCCTTGAGAAAATGATTGTTTATGATCTTGGAACGAGGCCTTGACAGTATAGTGATGATGTCTCATATTATGAATTATGTCATTATGGAAAGACTATTGATGGTTCATGTGGTTATTCAACTATTATAATACTCATGATTATGTGTTATTATGGCATTACTTACTCAGATCTTATTCCTTCCATAATGTGTTCATGTTTTTGTTAATGGCATATGTTTTTAGTTATTCAACTTGCCTGATGTTTATATATATTCTATTTTATTTATTACCCTTACTTTGAATTTGATATCACCTCTTTCTTAAGTTTTATTTTCCCAGGATATGAATAAATTATTTATGAGTGATTTTCAGGCATAATCTAGGAGGTGTGGATGTTTCTAATGGAATAAATTAGTGTTGTTTTCCTTTAAATATGTAATGCTGAACATATTTATGTATCTTGTTTCAAAAATATACTAAAATACTTGGTCCTTAGATATTCATATTCCATGGTTATATACCAATGTATTAAAATAAGGAACTAACTCCAGGAAGTCAAGTTCGGGTCCTTAAAGTTGGTATTAAAGGAATATTAGTAGCGAACTTGGAAACTAGATTAGAAAATATAGATTAGGGAACAAATTCATAAGGTAGTATTGAGAATAAACATACAAGAAGGTCCCATAATCTTGGTAACAAAGATATTATTTGGATATTTCTAGTAAATATATCCTTCTCTAGATACAAAGATGTAGAGGTTGCTCTATCACAGATGCACCTAGGAGTGAAAACTCTGACAAGGAGTTTCAGGCTTGACCCGAGGTATCCTAGTACATGAAAATGGTCCTTGCTGCACTCTTGATTTTGACACTTCTAGGGGATATGCTTAGGAAAATTCAAATTTTATTTACCCTCCATTAGTAAGTATTTATTCCCCCAATGTATCTAAAGTTTATGGTTATAGTATTTATGATGTATAAATTTATGCTATGTGTTATTCCATGTTTAGAGTCATAAAGAGTTCATAATGTTACCAGATAATATATAATATGGAATTGATTAGAAATGGAAACTAGTAGAAGAAATGAGAACTTCACCAAAGCATGAGATGTGAAGAGTAATAAGGATCATATCTATATTGGTCTTAATCCATCATTTCAAAGGAAGGTTTTCTCCCAAGTATCCTCATCATATGATGAAATAGTATCATTTGTTGACAAGGTATGTAAAGACTTATCTAAGTCCTATGGATTTGAAGTGAAGAAAAAGAATAAGAGGATGGAAGGGGAAAACATGGATAAAGGGAAGAAGAGATAGATTTATTTTTTCACATGTGATAATTGTGGAAGGAACACCTTGGTATATGCTTGAGAGGAAAGGGATTTTTCTTCAAGTGTCGAGAAATAGGACACCATTCTCATAATTACAAGACAAGGAAACAATTTCCCTATATTCAATTATTCAACAGCATGGAGATGGGACACTATGTGAATCAAGGTACCAAGAATCACAGGAATATACCACAAATGATGATTTTTTATAAAGATAATGTTATTATGCTATAGAATATGAAGTATAATGATTAACATTCCTAGTCAAGAATCATGTCATTTGAATATTGTTTTAGCAATATATTGGTTGTAAGAATTATGAGATATATAAGGATTGTACTGTAGTAATATTTCAATATGGATTTTAGGTTATATGGTGAATGTTACAAAATAAAAATGATTTAGTAGAAATTTAAACTTTTTATAAAACACATGATTGAGGAAAAGACAACCCTTAATATATATCTCATGTTGAGATAATGATAAACAAATGATTGATTTGGATAAGTACTAACTGCCTTGGAACTTATTTTTAACTTGTCAATAAGTGGTCTATACTATCATCAATGGAGTTTACCTCACATTTGGATTTAAGGAATATATCCAATAACATGTATCTTACATAAGAAATACATAGGAATGCATGTTTCTAATATGGTTTTTATGGTAATTTAAGTTATTACTGTATTTCAAGGGGATACATGATGATGTTATTCACATGTTTGGAATATGAATTTTAGATATTATTCTTGTTGATTAAGAGTTAATTATAGGTTCATCTTGTAAATTTAGAGGCCTTCATTATAATCTGTTGAATCATTATATTTTGGAATTTTTAACCATTTAAAAAATGGTCTAAGTTGATCATTGTATGGGTTTTAGAGTTTAATGCCATTACATGATGGTTTTTTTATTCTTCTTTGACCATGTTTTCCAATTATAATGCATTGTTTTTTTGTAACTGATGCTTTTACCATTCCTCTTATTAATAGAATATTTTAACTATATTCTTGAGTTGGTTTTCCAATATGGGAATTTTCAAGTATCGACCATTAACTTCCAATGTTCAATTTCAAATTTTGAGGATGAAATTTTTGTAAGGAGGGGATAATGTAACACCCAAAGAATTTAAAAATAGATTTATTATAGAATTCATGAAACACTGGGTCTCTACAAAACACCAATTTTTTATAACCTAGTCACGTAAATATAATTTTCCCACCACTATGATTTTAATTTCAAAAATCTGACATACACAGTTGTGATCAGTATGTTATTTGTAGTTCGATAAGAAAAACATAATTTTTGTTGAATATTAACCTACCCTTATAAATAGTAACATACCCTTGTGAATAGTAACATACCCTTATAAATATTAATATAACATAATGAATATTAACCTTTCCTATGACAGTATATAAATAATATTCAAGAGGAAGTATAATATACCTATGTTTTGGAATAAGTAAATAAATGTTTTAAAACTGTCTTTCTCGAATAAATTATGATTTTATTTAAATAGTAAGTAAATCATATTTATTAAATTATTTTTTATAAATGGACTTTATTTTTGGATTCTACACTTTAAAAAATGGTTAAGGTAAATTTTTGGTATTTTTCTAAAATACTCGAATTTTTTATGAATATTGAAATATGATAAAATACTGTATATACAAATTATCAGTTTAATACCTTATTTATGACATAATAAGTGATATAATCCCACTTGGTTTAAATTCACATGCATTTATTACTATTTTCTCATGGAATCAACACTATTTCTGGTCTTGAGGGAAATTAATAAACTAATGATTAAAAAATTATGAAAACTCTCCTCTCCTCCACTTTTAAAACCACCCCTCACTACCCCTTCTCTTAACTCCTCTAAGACTTGAATATACTAAATTTTCTTCCCAATTACCCTTCTCTAGTCACTCCCCACTTCCAATAAGCTCTTTTTCTTTCCAAAATACCAAAACCCCTTCCCTTAAGGAGGTTCTCAAGGAGGTTATTTCAAGAGGTAAAGCACCCTTCTTTTTCATTTAGTTTCATTTCAATTTATATTGTTTTTTATCCTATCCCAACCCCCTCTATCCAAATGACCATGATAAATCCATTTTAATCTATATAATGGAATTATCTCATGTTAATGTAAGAAACATAATCAATATTATTACTCTCTCCCTTCTTATTTTATAAACAAAATCAACGTCCATGAGGTTCCAATTTATAACCTTTGTGGATGAAGAAGTTTAGTTCTTCAATTTTATCCTTCATTACTAGTCATGAAATCATTTTTATGGTTGAAACAGACTTTAATATATGTATTATAACCTATTTAACATTCATTAACTTGTATATGTACATATTATTAAATCAAATGACCCAACTAGTTCCTAGTAATCAAAATACAGCTAAAATAATCTAAGTGAATGTCATAAATATTTCATCTAATCATTCATTCTCATTATATGTAAAAAATGATAGAAATGACCATTAAAACTTATTTATGTTCATAAATAATATTTAATTTCGATTTTGGTGATTTATATCCATTCCACATGAACTCAATTACTTAAAAACAAGTGAACCGTTTATGAACATCAAGAAAACAAACACTCCAGAAAGACAGAATTCAATATAATAACTTATCTATAAAGTCATAAATGAACTAAAAAAACTTGTGATAAACTAAAATAATTTATAATAGGTTCTTAAATAAGTTATAAATAATTGTAATTTCAAATTCCAGGACCTTAAGTTCAAGATCGGAACACATTCAGACTTAAGGTAAGGGGTTTCTTTATCTCACTTCCATTTTTGTGAGATTTTCCGTATTCACTATTAATACTTGGGTATGGTGTATTTATAATGAACATTTATGTACCATATCATGAATATTTTTATTGTCATATTATTCAATTTATCATTTTAATATTCTTAATTTTGTTGGATATGAATTGATTGATTACAAAATGTTTAGGGGTTTTCCACACAAACCTCCATTTTCATTCGGGTTAATTTTATTATCTAATTACCTCAATGAAATTATTATGTATTATTATGTACTAATCATAAATTATGTTTTAGTGTTCTATATATGTTTACAAACCATAATAAGTCTTTATTTTATCGGTAGTTACACATTTTAAAAGGAACGTTCAAAATTATTTCTAAAATACAAACCCGATTCAAGGGATCTTTTCGAATTCTTACCCATTTTCAAGTGTACACCCGAATATTTTTTAAGACCCCATTATTTTGTAAAAACACTAATTTTATATTGAAAAATTATCTGGGATCATTTTTGGATTTAAGATAACAAACATGCCTTTACACTTTAAAATTCCCTTTAATAATTTCCTTAAAATGCTTTAAAATGTTTTATTTCTAATGAATCTTAAGAACTCTTGTTACATGATTTAAATTCAGGGGGACATAATTTGTGCCTAAAATATAGTTTCAATGTCATATTATTTTATTTTATGGGATATTCATGTTTACAATTTTATTTAATGGCAAATATAAATGATTTTTCAAAATAACTCTTCTTTCAAATGTAAAAAATATTTTTCTCATCTCACAATATCTTTTATGAGATATATGCCTTGTTCACCACTTATTTATTAATTTTGGTGTATGTAATTCCATTTTTTATATCATATAAAGAGTCACATTATTCTAAAAATATTCTAAGGGATTATGATTTGAATGTTTCAAGGTGGCATGGAACTCTTTGAAATGTTTAAGGATTATATCCCTTAAGGATTTTCAATGGTATCATTTAAAAGTATCATCATCTATGTCAACAAAATTTGTTTAATATTTTACTTCATTGATGATCATCTTTTATTACATCTTACACCATGTTTTATTGAATTTTTTATGATTAGTTTGACTATATATGTGCTATCTTAACACCATTCACCATATTATTCTAAATGGTTACTATTGATGTTCAATGATTGGGGAAAGTTATTTACATTTCATATTTTAGTTTAAACATGGATGTATATGTTATTTATATTTATCCTTGTTCATATGAGGAATTCATTGGACATATAAAGTGTCATGTGGGGCCCTCTATAACCCTCGATGCATCGGTAGGTCTCATGAGAAAAACTACGGTCTTGGCACAGGGCCTTGAAAAAATTATTATTTATGGTCTTGGCACGAGGCCTTGATGGTATGGTGATGATGTCATTTATTATGCATTACATCATTATGAAAATAATATTGATGGTTCATGTGGTTATTCGACTAGTATAATAACTTTGATTATGTTTTATTATGGCATTACATACTCATCACTTATTCATGCCATATTGTGTTCAAGTTTTTGTTAAAGGAATATGTTTTTAGTTATTTAACTTGCCTGATGTTTATAAATCTTCCATTGTATTTATTACCCTTACTAAGCATTTTATCTCACCCCTTTCTTATGTTTCACTTTCCCAGGATATGAAGAAGTTATTTTTGGGTGATTTTCAGGCATAATCTAGGAGGCGTGGATGCTTCCATTGGAATAAATTAGTGTTGTTTTCCTTTCAAGATGTAATACGGATCATATTTATGTATCTTATTTACAAAATCTACAAAACTACTTGGTAATTTGGGATTAATATTCCTTATTTATATGACAATGTATTAAAATAATGCACTGGCTCCGAGAAACTGGGGTTGGGTCCTTATAGTTGGTATCAAAGGAATTTTAGTAGAAAACTTGGAAACTAGATTAGAAAATGTAAATTATGGAAAAAAGCCCTATGGTAGTATTAAGGAAACAATAATAAGAACATACTGGAATCTTGGTAACGAATATATTATGTGAATATTTCTAATAAATAAATCCACGTCTAGATACAAACAGGTAGAGGTGGCTCTGTCACAGATATACCTAGGTGTGGAAACTCCGACAAGGAGTTTCAGACTTGACCTAAGGTATCCTTGTACACGAGAATAGGACTTATTGCACTCTTTGTTCTGACACTCCTAGGGGATATGCTTAAGATAATTCACATTTTATTTACCCACCATTATTAATGATTTATTCCCCCAAAGTAACCAAAGTATATGGTTGTTGTATTTACGATGCTTAAATTTATGCTATGTTCTATACCATGTTTAGAGTCATAGAGAATTCATAATGTTACTAGCTAATATATAATATTTAATTGATTATAAATGGTGCCTATAAGAAGAATGATAACTTCACCAATGCACGAGATGTGAAGAGTAAGAAGGATCTCATCTCTAATGGTCTTAAGCCATCATTTCAAAGGAAGATTGTCTCCCATGTATCCTCGTCATATGAGGAAATAGTATCATGTGTTGATAAGTTATGTAAAGACTTATTTGAGTCATATGTCTTTTAAGGGAAGAAAAAGAAGTAGAGGATGTATGGGAAAAACATGGATAAAGGTAATAAGAGAAAGATGTATTTTCCCACATGTGATAATTTTGGAAGGAAACACCTTAGTATATGCTTGAGAGGAAAAGTATTTTTCTTCAAGTGTGGAGAAAAAAGGCACCATGATCATAATTACAAGACAAGGAAACAATTTCCCTTTATTCAATGCTTCAAATACAAGGATATGGGACATTATGTGAATCAATGTCCCAATCATCAAAGGAATATACCCCAAATGATGATTTTTGATAATGATCAAGTTATGATGCTACCGTATATGAGGTATAATGATTAACATTTTGAGTCAAGAATAATGTCATTTGAATATTTTTCAGCAATGTACTTGTTGTAAGAATTATGAGATATATAAGTATTGTATTGCAGTAATATTTCACTATGGTATTGAGGTAAGATGGTGAATTTTACAATGGAAAAGTGATTCAGTTGAAAGTTAAACTTTTTATAAAACACGTGATTGAGGGAAATACAACCCTTAATATATATCTCATGTTGAGATAATGATTAAGAAATGATTGATTCAGATAAGTATTGATTCCCTGGGAATAGATTATTGACTTTTCAAGAAGTGTTCAATGCTACCATCGATGGAGTTTACAGCACTTTTGGATTTAAGGAATATATCCAAAAATATGTATCTTACTTAAGGAATATAGAGGAATTCATGTTTCCAATATGGTTTTATGGTAATTCAAGTTATTACAATATTTCAAGAGGATACCTGATGATGTTATTCACATGTATGGAATGTGAATTTTAGAGATGCTTCTTGTTGATTAAGGGATAATGACAGGTTCATCTTGGAAATTTAAAGGCCTTCATTATAATGTGTTGATTAATTATATTTTATAATTTTTAACCATTTACAAAATGGTTTAAGTTGATCATTTTATGGGTTTTAGAGTTTAATGTCACTACATGATGGTTTGGTTATTCTTAATTGAACATGTTTTCCAATTAGAATGCATTGTTTTGTAGTAACTGATGATTTTAACATTCCTCTTATTAATATAATATTTTAACTATATTCTTGATGTGGTTTTCCCAGAAGGTAATTTTCAAGTATCAACCATTAAATTTTCAAGTTCAATTTAATATTTTGAGGACGAAATTTTATAAGGAGGGGACAATGTAACACCCCAAGAATTTATGAATAGATTTATTATAGAATGCAAGAAATAATGAGTCTCTAGAAAACACCAATTTATTATAACCAAGTCACTTAAACATAGTTTTTCCACCTCTATGATTTGAATTTCAAAAATCTGACATACATGGTTGCGATCAGTAAGTTATTTGGATTTCGATAAGAAAATGTTAATTTTTGGGGAATAGTAACCTACGCTTATGAATAGTAGCATACCCTTCTGAATAGTAACATACCCTTATGAATAGTGATGTAACCTAATGAATAATAACCTTACCTATGATATTATATAACTAATATTTAAGAGGAAGTAAAATATACCTATGTTTTGGAATAAGTAAATAAATGTTTTAAATTTGTTTTTTTAGAATAAATTATAATTTTAATTAAATATTTAATTAATTATATTTATAAATTTATTTTGAAAAATATACTTCATTTTTGGATTCTACACATCAAAAAATGGTTAGGGTGCATTTTTGATATTTTTCTAAAATACTTGAATTTTTTTTTAATAATGAAATGCGGTAACATTTTGTATATACAAATTATCAGTTAAATACACTATTTATGACATAATAAGTGATGTAATACAACTTGGTTTTAACTCAAATGCATTTATTACTATTCTTGTTCATGGAATCAATACTATTTCTGGCCATGAGGGAAATTAATAAACTAATGATTAAAAATTTAAGAAAACCTTCCTCCCCTCCATTATAACCCCCCCCCCCCCCAACTCCCTATTCACTTCACTCTTATAAGCCTTGAAGCTCCTAAGCTTTTTACCCAATTACCCTTCCCTATTCACTCCCCACATCAAAGAAGCTATTGTTCTTTACAAAATACCAAAACCTCTTCCCTTTTAGAGGTTCTCAAGGAGGTTATTTCAATAGGTAAAGCACCCTTCTTTTTCATTTAGTTTCATTTCAATTTATCATCTTTTGTTATCCTATCCCCACATCCTCTATTTAAATTACCATGATAAATCTAGTATCATCTATATACTATAATTATATCATGTCAATGTAATATCCATCATCAATATTATTACTCTCTCCATTTTTATTTTATAAACAATGTCAACATCCATGAGGTTCAAATTTAAAACCTTTGGGGATGAAGAAGTTTTGTTCTTCAATTTCTTCTTTATTACTGGTCATGAAAAAAAATTATGTTTGAATCAGACTATAATATATGTATTATAAATTTTTTAATATTCAGAAACTAGTATATGTACATATTATTAAATCAAATGACCAAACTAGTTCCTAGTAATCAAAATACCGCTAAAATAATCTAAGTGAATGTCATAAATATTTCATATATTGATTCATAATCCTTAAATGTAACCAAATTATAGAAATGATAATTAACAATTAATTATGTTCATAAATAATATTTAATTTCAATTCTGGTGATTTAAATCCATTCCACATGAACTCTATTACTTAAAAACAAGTGAATTGTTTTTTAACATCAAAAAAATGAACACTCTGGAACGACAGAATTTAATATAATAACTTACCAATAAAGACATAAATGAACTAAAAAAATTGTGATAAACTAAAATAATTTCTAATAGGTTCATAAATAATTTATTAATAATTCTAATTTGATATTCCAGGACTTCAATTTCAAGATCAGAACACATTTAGACTTAATGTAAGGGGACTCTTCATCTCACTTCCATTTTTGTGAGATTTTCTGTATTCACTACTAATATTTATCTATGGTGTGTGTATATTAAAAATTTATGTATCATATCATGAATATTTTTATTTTCATGGTATTCAATTTATCATTTAAATATTCTTAATTTTGGGGAATATGAATTTATTGATTACATTGTTTTAAGGGTTTTCCACACAAACCTCCATTTTCATTTGGGTAAATTTTATTGTCTAATTACCTCAATGAAATTATTATGTATTAATATTTACTCCTCATAAATTATGTTTGAGTGTTATATATATGATTACCAACCATAATAATTCTTTATTTTATGTGTAGTTACACATTTTAAAAGGAACTTTCAAAATTATTTCTAAAATACAAACCCGATTTAAGGGATATTTTCAAATTCTTACCTATTTTCAAGTGTAAAACAGAATACGTTTTAATCCACCATTATTTTTATAAAAACACTCATTTTTTCTTGAAAAAATATCTTGGATAATTTCTGGATTTAAGATAATGAACATTCACTTCCTCTTTAAAATTCTCTTTAATAATTTCCTTAAAATGCTCTAAAATGTTTTATTTATAATGAATCTTAAGAACTCTTTTTATATGATTTCAATTCAGTGGGACATAATTTATGCCTAAAATATAATTTCAATGTACTATTATTTTATTTTATGTTATATTAATGTTTACAATCTGAGTTCATGGATAATATAAATGATTTTTGAAAGGAACTCTTCTTTCAAATGTAAAAAATTATTTTTCTCATCTCACATTAACATTTATGAGATATATGCCTTATTCGCCACTTATTTATTTTTTTTGGTGTAGGTAATTAACTTTGGAATATCATATAAAGAGTCTCATTATTATCATTATATTTTAATGGATTGTGATTTGAATGTTTCAAGCTGGTATGGGACACTTTGGAATGTTTAAGGATTATTTCTCCCAAGGATTTTCAATGGTATCATTTAAAAGTATCATCATCTATGTCAACAAACATTGTTTAATAATTTAATTAATTGAGTATAATATCCTATGATATCATACACCATGTTGTATTGAATTTTTTATGATTATTTTGACTATGGATGTGCTATCTTGATAATATTCACAATATTATTCTGAATGGTTAGTGTTTATGTTCAATGATTGGGGAATGATATTTACATTTCATATGTTAGTCTCGATATGAATGTATATATTGTTTATATTTATCCCCATTAATATTTAGAATGCATTAGACATAGAAAGTGTTGGGTGGGGATCTCTATAGCCCTCGGTGCATCAGAAGGTCTCATGAGACAAACTACATTCTTAACACAAGCCCTTGACAAAATGATTATTTCTGGTCTTGACACATGGCCTTAATAGTATGGTGATGTTGTCCCATATTATGCATTCCATCATTATGAAAATAGTATTAATGGTTCATGTGGTCATTCTATTAGTATAATACCCATGATTATGTTTTATTATGGAATTACTTACTCAACTCTTAATCCTTCCATAACGTGTTCAAGTTTTTGTTAAATTCATATGTTTTTAGTTATTAAACTTACCTGATGTTTATATATATTCAACTATATTTCTTACCATTGATAAGTATTTGAGCTCACCCCTTTCTTATGTTTCATTTTCCCAAGATATGAAGAATTTAGTTATGAGTGATTTTCAGGCATAATCTAGGAGGCGTGGATATTTCTAATGGAATAAATTATTGTTGTTTTCCTTTCAAGATGTATTGCTGAACATATTTTTGTATCTTATTTCCAATATCTATTAAATTACTTGGTCCTTAGGGATTCATATTCCTTGTTCATATGCCAATTTATTAAAATAAGTCACTGGCTCTAGGCAACTGGGGTCGGGTCCTTGCAGTTGGTATCAAAGGAAGTTTAGTAGCAAACTTGGAAACTAGATTAGAAAATGTAGATTGGGGAACAAATCCCTATGGTTGTACTGAGGAAGTACATACAAGAACGTCCTAGAATCTTGGTAAGTAATAGATTATGTGGATCTATCTAGAAAAAACATCCATGTCTGGATACAAATAGGCAGAGGTGGCTCTTTCACAGATGTACCTAGGGGTGAAAACTCCAACAATGAGTTTTGGGCTTGACCCGAGGTATCCTGGTACACGACCACAGGCCTTGTTGACCTCCTATTTTTTACACTCTCGAGTGATATGCTTATGATAATTCACATTTATTTACCTGCCATTATGAAGGATTTATTACCCCAAAGTAACCAAAGTATATGGTTATAGTGTTTATGATGCATAAAATTATGCTATGTGATATACCATGTTTAGAGTCATAAAGAGTTCATAATGTTACCAGCTAATATATAATATGGAACTGATTAGAAATGGCTCCTAGTAAAAGAAATGGGAACTTCACCAATGCACGATATGTGAATAGTAATAAGGGTCAAATCTCTGATGGTCTTAAGCCATAATTTCAGAGGAATATTGTCTCCAAAGTATCCTCATCATATGAGGAAATAGTATCAAGTATTGATAAGGTATGTAAAGATTTATCTGAGTCCTATGGATTTTAAGGGAAGCAAAAAAAGAAAAGGATGGTAGGGGAAAACATGGATAAAGGGAATAAGAGAAAGATTTATTTTCCCACATGTGATAATTGTGGAAGGAAACACCTTGGTATATGCTTGAGAGGAAAAGAAGTTTGCATCAAGTGTAGAGAAAAGGACACCATGCTCATAATTGCAAGACAAGGAAACAATTTCCCTATATTCAATGCTTCAACTACAAGGAGATGAGACATTATGTAAATAAATGTCCCAAGCATCAAAGTAATATACCCCAAATGATAATTTGTTATATTGTTCAAGTTATGATGCTACCGTAGATTAAGTATAATGATTAACATTCATAGTCAATAATTATGTCATTTGAATATTTTGTCAGCAATGTACTATTTGTAAGAATTATGAGATATATAAGGATTGTACTTTATTAATATTTCATTAAGGATTTGAGGTAATATGGTGAATTTTACAATGGAAAAGTGATTTAGTATAAAGTTCAACTTTTTATAAAACACATGATTGAGTGTAAGACAACCTTTAATATATATCTAATGTTGATAAAATTATGTATAAATTACTGATTTAGATAACTACACACTACCTTGGAACTAATTATCGACTTGTCGAGAAGTGGTCTATGCTATCAACGATGGAGTTTGCAGCTCTTTAGATTTAAGGAATATATCCAATAACATGTATCTTACTTAAGAAATATAGAGGAATTCATGTTTCCAATATTGTTTTTATTGTAATTCAAGTTATTTCTATATTTCAAGAGGATACATAATGATGTTATTCACATGTTTGGAATGTGAATTTCAAAGATGATTCTTGTTGATTAAGGTTTAATGATAGGATCGTCTTGGAAATTTAGAGGCCTTCATTATAATGTGTTGAATCATTATATTTTGGAATTTTTAACCATTTACAAAACGATTTAATTTGATAATTTTATGGGTTTTAGAGTTTAATGTTGCTACATTATGGTTTGGTTATTCTCCCTTGAACATGTTTTCCAATTAAAATTTGTTGTTTTGTAGTAACAGATGCTTTTCCATTTACTCTTATTAATAGAATATTTTAACTATATTCCTGATGTGGTTTTTCCACAAGGAAGTTTTCAAGTATCAACCATTAAGATTCAAAGATCAATTTCAAATTTCAAGGATGAAATTTTTTTAAGGAGGTGATAATGTAACACCCCGAGAATTTAAAAATAGATTTATCATAGAATGCATGAAACACTGAGACTCTACAAAACACCAATTTTTTATAACCTAGTCACGTAAAAAAAATTCTACCTATGTGATTTGAATTTTACTAATATGATATACACGGTTGCAATTAGAAAGTTATTTGGATTTCTATAAGGGAAAAATTAATTTTTGGTGAATAGTAACCTACCCTTATGAATAGTAACACACCCTTATGAATAGTAACATACCCTTATGAATATTGATATAACCTAATGAATAGTAACCTTACCCATGATAGTATATAAATAATATTAAAGAGGAAGTATGATATACCTTTGTTGTGGAATTATTAAATATATGTTTTAAAATTATTTTTTTAGAATAATTTATTATTTTAATTAAATATTAAATTAATTATATTTATAAAATTATTTTTTAAAAATGGAATTTATTTTTGTATTATACATGTCAAAAAATGGTTAGGGTGAATTTTTGATATTTTTCTAAAATACTCAAATCTTTGAGGAATAGTGAAATACGATATAATATAGTATATACAAATTATCAGTTAAATACGATATTTGTGACATCATAAGTGATGTAAGACCACTTGGTTCGAACTCACATGCATTTATTACTATTATTGGTCATGGAATCAATTCTATTTCTGGTCTTGAGGGAAATTAATAAACTAATGATTAAAAATTTATGAAAACCCTGTTCTCCTCCACTATAACCCCCCCCCCCTCACTCCCTCTTCTCTTCACTCATATAATCCATGAATATCTTAAGATTTATGCCCAATTACCCTTACCTAGTCAGTCCCCACATACAATAAGATATTTCTCTTTCCAAAAGACCAAAACCCCTTCCCTTAAGCAGGTTCTCAAGGAGGTTATTTCAAGAGGTAAAGCACCCTACCTTTTTCATTTAGTTTCATTCCTATTTATCTTCTTTTGTTATCCTCTCCACACATACTCTATAAAAATGACCATGATAAATCCGGTATCATCTATATACTGGAATTATATCATGTGAATAGAATAACCATTGTCAATATTCTTACTCTCTCCCTTTTTATTTTATAAAAAAATCAACATCCATGAGGTTCCAATTTGTAACCTTCATGGACGAAGAACTTTAGTTCTTCAATTTCTCCTTCATTACATGTCATGAAACCATTTTGATGGTTGAACCAGACTATAAAATATGTATAATAACCGATTTAATATACAGTAACTAGTATATGTACATATTATTAAATCAAATGACCAAACTAGTTCATAATAATCAAAATACCGCTAAAATAGTCTAAGTGAATGTCATAAATATTTCATCTAATGATTCATCCTATTTCCATGTAACTAAATGATATAAATGACTATTAACACTTCTTTATGTTCATAAATAATATTTAATTTCAATTTTTATGATTTATATCCATTCTACATGAACCCCATTACTTAAAAACAAGTGAACTGTTTATGAACATCAAGAAAATGAACACTCTGGAACAACAAAATTCAATATAATAACTAATAAATAAATACATAAATGAAATAAAAAGAATTGTGATAAACTAAAATAATTTATAATAGGTTCTTAAATAAGTTATTAATAATTCTAATTTCATATTCCAGGACCTTAAGTTCAAGAGCAGAACACATTCAGACTTAAGGTAAGAGGTTTATTCATCTCACTTCCATTTTTGTTAGATTTTTTGTATTCACTACTAAAATATGTGTATGGTATATGTATACATGACATTTATGTATCATATCATGAATCATTTTATCTTAATGGTATTCAATTTATCATTTGAATATTCTTAATTTTGGGGCATACGAATCAATTGATTACAAAGTGTTAAGGGTTTTCCACCCGAACCTCCATTTTCATTCAGGTTAATTTTATTGTCTAATTACATCAATGAAATTCTTATGTATTATTATTTACTCCTCGTAAATCCTTATTTAGTGTTTTATATTTGTTTACCAACCATAATCCTTCTTTATATTATCGCAATTTACACGTTTTAAAAGGAACTTTTAAAATTATTTCTAAAATAAAAACTTGATTCAAGGGATATTTTGGAATTCTAAACCATTTTCAACTTTACACCAGAATCCATTTTAAGCCACCATTATTTTTATAAAAACACTAATTTTATATTGAAAATTTATCTTGGATCAGTTTCAGATTTAAGAGAATGAACATGCACTTCTACTTTAAAATTCTCTTTAATACTTTCTTTAAAATGCTCTAAAAGGTTTTATTTCTAATGAATCTTAAGAACTCTTTTTTACATGATTTCAATTCAAGGGGACATCATTTATTCCTAAAATATAATTTCAATGACATAGTATTTCATTTTATGGGATATTCATGTTTATAATCTGATATCATGGCAAATATAAATGATTTTCCAAAAGAACTCTTCTTTAAAATGTAAAAAGGATTTTTCTCATCTCACATTAACTTTTATGAGATATATTACTTTTTCACCACTTATTTATTTATTATGGTGTATGTAATTATTTTTTTATATCATATAAAGAGTCCCATTATTATCAGGATATTCTAAGGGATTACGATTTGAATGTTTCAAGATGGTATGGGACACTTTTGGAATATTTAAGGATTATTTCCCTCATGGATTTTCAATGGTCTCATTTAAAAGTATCAACATCTATGTCAACCAACTTTTTTTAATATTTTACATCATTTAGGATTATGTACCATGATATCATCAACCATGTTTTATTTAATGTTTTATTATTAGTTTGACAATGGATGTGTTATCTTGATACCAGTCGCCGTATTATTCTAAATGGTTAGTGTTTATGTTCAACGAATGGGGAAAGTTATTTAAATTTCATATGTTAGTTTTAATATGAATGTATATGTTGTTTATATTTATCCCCATTTATTTGAGGAATTAATTGGACATATAAAGTGTCGGGTGGGTCCCTCTATATCCATTGGTGCATCAGTAGGTCTCATGAGACAAACTACAATCTTGGCACAAGACCTTGACAAAATGATTATTTATTGTCTTGGCACAAAGCCTTGACGGTATGGTGATGATGTACAGCATTTTTCAATCCCCCATTATAAAAATAGTATTGATGGTTCATGTTGTTATTCTAATAGTAGAATACCCATGATTATGTTTTATTATGGCATTACTTACTCAACTCTTATTCCTTCCATAATGTGTTCAATTTTTTGTTAAAGGAATATGTTTTTAGTTATTCAATGTGGCTAATGTTTATATATCTTCAGTTGTATTGCTTACCCTTACTAAGAATTTTATTAGACCCCCTTCTGATGTTACATTTACCCATGATATGAAGAAGTCATTTATGTGTGATTTTTAGGCATAATCTAGGAGGTGTGGATGTTTCTAGTGGAATAAATTAGTGTTGTTTACCTTTCAAGATGTGATTCTGAACATATTTATGTATCTTGTTTCCAAAAGATACTAAACTAATTGGTCCTTCAGGATTAATATTCATTGTTTATATGCCAATGTATTAAAATAAGGCATCGGGTTCGGGCAACTAGGTTTGGGTCCTTACACTCTCAAAGGAAGAAATCAACCAAACGAAGAAAAATGCACCTACAGTGAGGGGTGGGAAGATAAATGAACACAAAGGAGAGGTTCTGGGGGTGTATCGCATGCTCGGTAGGTCACAAGAGGGTCCATATGTAAAGTAGGGTCACATCTATGGGAGGGAACGGTATGGCTATTTGGAAAATAGGAGGGCGGCGTGGTGCAGATTTTTGGAGAGGGAGGCGGCGGCGCAGCTGTCCGGTGAGGAGCTGGGAGGAACAGGTCGCAGGTCAGTGTATTCCAAAGGGGTCGTAGCCAAGGGTGGTGGTATATGGGATAAGCTCTGGTCTAGTTCACTAGATGAGGAGGATGGTGGTGCTGGTCCGGCAGAGGGAGCGGAGGCTGTCTGGTGGGGAAGAGGAGGGAGCAGTCGTTAGCATTTAAGGGGGGAGGAACTGCACAAAAACACAAGGGAATGGGGTGGATGGCGTGATGGGGGGATATGGGAGAGTAAGAGATATGTATGGGAAAAATGGACAAAAAAAATAAAACAAAATAGAAAGAAAATAAAACCCAAAAATGGAAACTTATACCATTCTAAAAATAATAATAATCAGTTAATATTTTTATAATTATAACAATAATTTAACATTCACAACCAAATTAAAATATAAATTGAAATAATAATAATAATAATACCAATACTATTATTATTATTATTATTATTATTATTATTAAGATAACTCTTATATAATCTTTTTCTATTTGTTGTCTATTTTATTTTATGATCACTTTATTATCTACCCTGTTGATTAATTAATTTTCTGCTCACTGGGTGGGGTGCATCGTGATTTACCTAAGTGAAACAGCTTCAAATGATCTATTTCCATGTGTCAAATTCTGCTAATATAAATTTTCATTTATCAGTAAAATGAAAAAACTCACGTCATGTCCAGCTCACACCTCAACAAGGCAATTTTAAAGCTGGATAAAATTACAAAATAAAAACAAAGATTATTACAGATGTCTGGGTGTGACATGGAATATGGTTGCTTCATAATTATAATAACATCTTGGTATATAATAGATATTTTAGTTATTACTTTATAATGAAAAAACTCATGAAGACAAAGTAGAAGAAGAAAGAAGTCTGAAAGAATCGGTAGAGGTGATTACCTCTTCTTTGACCTGCCTCCTCAAAATCTTCTCTTAGAGCACTAGAGTTGATCTTTGAAAAATAACAGAACCTCTATAATCTAACTCAGGAAGTTTAAGAGGAAACGTTTTATGATATTTCCAAGCATTAATTCTCAAATTTATGTTAAGAAGTGAGGGAGGATGTACCCTTTTATAATTAAGGTGAGAGACACTTTTGGAAACCTCAAAAATATTAATTTATAATAAAATAAATCCCAACTCAAAAACCTCCAAATTGTCCCTATTTTGAATATGAGATGATATAGGGTTATAATATAATCAACCAATAATTTTTAGAGAAGTTTTTATTTCAATTTAAACATTATCATTTTAATTAAGACTTAGTTATTCTATTTAATTTTAATTAAGATAAAAAATATTTCAATATTAAAAGGGTGAGAATTTTATTTATTTATTGTCAATTTGAATATAAATAAGTAACTTATAGAATTTTAGACCATATAATAGTTATTATATATTTTCTAAAAATGTTTTATGATTTTCAAATAATTAAATAAAACACTATATTAACAAAACAACAATAGTGTCAATTTTGAAACTATTCAATTCATGGATTTTTAAAATATCTAGATAAGATTTTATCATCGAAATAATTATTTTATTATATCCCTATAAGGTATAAGTTATATATATATAACATTTACATATTAAATATCTCAAATTTTATTTATTTTAATATTTTTAATAAAACTAATTTAATATTTATATTAATAAAATAATTACAACATCGGTTTTGTGTAATTATTTAATGTACATAATTGTTTATTAAAAATTAAAAATAAAATACTATTATGAATATAAATATTCTATATTTCATAAGAATAATTTTAGTTGAATTTAGATTTTGGGAAATTCAACATTAAAAATGTTATACATATTAAATTATGAATGTGACAACTTTAACATCACTTCAAATAAAACAATATAAGTGTCAAAATCTCTTCTATATGGATCCAAATGGTCAATAACTTGACCCTTGGATGATTATGGTCTGGATATACTTTAAAAATATTAATTGGGAAAGTTTTGGGTCTTTTTATTGTTATTATAATTTTAATAATAAGTTTTTTATTGACTTCTCATCAATTAATTAATTTGTACACCATAAAAGTATAAGTCTTTATGGTAATTATATATTTCCTAAAATTTTAAAATAAAATACCACGATAAATAAAAAAAAGATTTCAAATAAAAATTTATAATCGAATTTATCTTATGTATAACCTTATATATAAAAAATTTAGTTATTAAAATTTGAGTGAGACATATTTAACATTTCTTTAAATAAATTAAATTAAATGTTCTAATCTCATACAAGTGGCTTCCAAAGAAAACCATTTTGACCCAACTATGATTTACATCGAAACAAACTCATCCAATGATACTATTAAAAATTTTAGGTTAATTTTATAATATTATTCTTACCCTTAATTTCATGTTTAACTCTTTTACCGTATTAATAAAAAATACTAAAGCTACTATTCATGATGCTCAAAAATAAAATAAAGATATTTAAATAATTTAAGCCTACTGATTCAAAAAAAGGAATCCATTTTTCAAAATTCAAAATAAATAATTTTCATTAATTAATTTAAAATTATTCCAATTATTAAAAATAGTGAACAAATTTTTAAGTTAAAACATTGCAAAAGATTGAAATGTTTTTACATCTGAATTCAAAGTAAAATTAATTCTAATTAAATAAATTATACTAAATTATAAAAATATATTCTATTTATATTTAAAATAATTTAATAATTTAATTTACTTACATAAATTATATTGATGAAAAAATTTGTTTAAAATTAAACTTTAGTATAATTTTACTATTCATCAAAATTTAAAACTTATCGAAAATATAAAAAATTCAACCAGAGAAAAATTGTATATCCCACTTCCAAAGAAAAAGTTTATTTAATATAATATAAAAAAGTGTAAAAACTAGATTTATAATGGCTACGCTATCAAAAGGTGGTAATACTTTATTTTTTTTAAAAACACTTCTTTTATCTGAAAAATTGAATTTGTTCTTATATAATTTTAGAAAACATAAAAGATGAATTTTAAAAATTAGATTGAATCCTTAAAGAGTGATTTTATTATTTTATAGAATCACTTATTTTCATTTAAATTGTTTTTTTAGAAGGAAGTTAATACTATTCATACCCACCATTATAATGACTAGCTTATAATATTTAGTTATTCAATTATACTCACTCTTACCTGAAATGTATTCTATCAAAAGAACTTGAAATTCCGTATAACACAAGACAAGCATATTTTTTTGTATATCACAAGCTAATACGGTGTTTTGTATAGTGTAAGCTAATATTTGTGTAGCGTATAACACAAGACATCAAAAAAAATAAAAACAATATCTCTCGTAAAATCTTGAGATGTTACATTCTACCCACATTAAAATGAATATTTCCCTCGAAATTCATCGCAGTTATAAAAGGTTTACTACTTAAAAGTTTCTTTCATAGAAACCCACATCATAAAAAGGAATACTAAAACTTCATTTCGATAAGGATAGTTACAAACATAATGGTTTCCCAAAGTAACTCCACAATGTGTTTCAATATAGAAGAACATAGGTGGCAAGAGAAAACATGGATATGAAAGAAAAATCTAATCAGGAAGTTCTGATGGGGAGTGATAGAGAACAACATTTGGAGAAAGTTAACAACCAGAAATCCATAAATCTACAATGATTTAAGGGACCACCTGATTCATCGGATAAGAAGGTACAAAGACAAAAATTTTGGTTTTCAAGATCCCCACTCTAAAGGTGAAGAAAATGGGAATAAATACATACCAGATTTCAGTACAATCTCACCATTGGTTATGCATTGAACAATTTTTAATTCATATCTTATTCAAAGAAATGAAGTTGAATTTTTCATTCCTGAAGTGTTAGCAGATCATGAGATCCATAAATTTAATTATAGTTCATTCCATAAATATCAACAAAAATGTTAGTACAGGTTATCAAATATGTATAAGTCTACCTATGGTGAGATAATACTTTATTCTACCATACTTCATCTGATTTTTAACTTAAAATTTCCATAAATTGATATCATTATAATCCTTATGAAATCTGAAAAACCAAAACTATAGAAAAAGGTTCACTAAATCAGATAAAAATTTATCCCACATATATCATAAGGTATCTCTTTTTGGTCACATTACAAAAATTTAAACACCTTCATCATGTATTCTCTAAATTCATGGTAAAACATGAATTATCAGATATCCTAATTGAAAAAATGATACTTTTCTTATTATTAAGTCCCAAAAGTTGTAATATTTATCTAATATATCATAACCCACATTTCAATAAATACTTAACTAGTTCCAAGGTAACTAATATTGTCCAATTTACTTATTCTTATCCAACATACCTTTATCTAAATATCATTATTTCAACATCATGTTCATATGAAGGTTCAACCTACCCTAAATCATTTGTTTTCCAAAAACATCACCTTATTATCTTAATTACTTTTCATGGTTACCAGTACCACTCGTAATATAATTTAAAATAAATATAGAAAACCACAGTCTACCACTACATAGATATTTCGTTAATCCATAATACCATAAAAGTCATTCTACAACATTATTCTGGAATCCCGTTACATAAACAATCAATCATTCCACCACTTCATTTTCATACTCAACATTGCCAATAGTTATCACATGTGACTTGCCTTTGTCTTTGGTTTTAAGAGTTTTTTAAAATCTATCATCATTAATAACCCTTCTATTAAGTCTTTGGTTATCATAATTCCCCATTTCCTTGAACTTTTAGCATTGAAGTGTGGGTTTTGAATTCTCTTTAGCCTTTTCTATATTCATGTAATTAGATGCCTTTTTCTCATTAATTCAAAACTCAACTACCTAATGAATTTATTTTCCACACTTAAAACATTTACTAGTCCCTTTAAGACAGTATCCACCATGCTTCTTTCTACACATTGAGCATAGGTAACACTCATCTTCTTTTCACCTTTGTTTTGAGATTTTCCTTTGAACTCTATATTTCAATTCTTATCAAATCCATGACATTGATATGTAGAAAAAACTTTTATTTCTACATTGATATAAAAAAGTTGAATATCTTCATAGATAATACAGTCTCTTATAGATAATTCCCTTTGAAGACTTGTTTTTAAGCCACTGAAGAATCAATTAAATTTACTTTCAGGTTGGATGATAAATCCAGAAGCATACCATACAAGTCATTTAAAATTTTCACCATATGTACCAACGGATTCATCATCATTTTTCTTAAGCTCAAAAAACTCTTTTTTTATCTTCCTTAGAATAATGAGAGAAAAGTACTTATTTAAAAATAAGTTCTTGAACTCCTATCATTCCATGTCTTCACTTTCATCTTGTTGCCCACTATTCTTGATTAGAGTCCACCACTTGTCCACTTCACCTTCAAAATGATAAATAGACAAAATGAATTTTTCAGTTTTTGAATAGTGAAGGATGGAAAATATCTTTTCAATGGTACTAATCCATTTTTTCTGAACAATTGGATCAGAAGACCCACTGAAATAAGATAGAGATTGCCTCATGAAGGACTTAACAGAATGTTGTTCCCTTCTCTGTTCATTTGGAATTCAAGAATGATTCATAACTTGTGTAAGTGTAGTGATAAGGTTTTTAATTATATATCCCATAACATTTGTTTGTTCAAGAGAAAAATCATTGTATTTCCCATTTCATTGATCATTAACATGGTTCCTTCAGGTTCCATTTATTTTCTAAAACCCAAAAAGAATAGTGTGAGAGGAAAAAATTGTACTAGGAAAACAATGTAATCAAGGGGGTGTATTTTTTATCACTAACATATTAGGTTTAATACTAGGTTATTAATTATAATTACCATAATTCTAGGATATTAACCTATAAATATACATATCCTTAGGACATCCCTTATAAATATCTCTAGGGATCTCACTAAACTTTTCGAATACTTGTTTTCAAATATTGACTAAACCTTTCCTCTGATACCAACTATAATGACTCAAGCATGACATACATAAATTTTAAATCATTTTAGATGAATATAGATTATATTTTAAAATATGCACACCTAATGACCATAATAGTTTAGTGCCTTTGGAAACATGGAATACATTCTTCTAACTTGTGAAATATCCTCAACATCTCCCATTAAGATCTTCCCCTCTAATACTCCTACTTAAAATATTTCATTATAACTTGAGGAATGGAAACATAAGAAATGGTGAGATTAGTATCTCAATAATGGTAAATAAACAATAAATGAACATATGAATATAAAAACATGAACATAACTTTTGAATATCAAAATCTGGAGTCATGAAATAAATCTTGGTAGTTTGTAAGGCATAAATCATAACAAAACATGAGACATGAGAAAATAACATTTCCATAAAACATAGTATTGTTTAAAACACATAAGTATAAAAATTCATTTCAATATTATCCAAGGATCACTTCCAAAACCATCTTAGAAGACAAATTCCATTACGGAACCGAGTTCACTCCTCATTCTAGCCATGTATTACTGAACCAGATTTACTTATCGTTCCATCCTTGTATTACTGAACCAAATTTACATTTCATTCCAACCATGTCTATATCATGATATGTAAACCTTTACACAATTCATTTTAGTGATATATTGGTCCTAATAATCACATAATGAAAACCATACATATGTTTTCCACAAAAACATAAATCATCTATCACAGCATAACCCATGGAATAAAATATGTTTCTTAAACAACATTCTATCATAACATAATCCATGTAAAACAAATTAATTTCATAAATATAATTCCATAATAAACATAATCAACCAAAATAATATTAGGGATAGTATACTTGAAACATATCCTTAATCTTAGATGGAAAATAATTTTTATAAAACACTTGAAATTACTTCTTAAGGAAAATATCATTTCTTCTTCAAAAAATTTTATTTTCTCAAAATACAATGGAATTTTGAAAGAAAATATTTTAATTGAAAATAAACTTGAAATATTTCAAAGTAATATTCATGTAAATAAGGCATTATAAAATCATAAGAATATGTTTATTCCATATAATTTATAAAAACATTTTCCTCCTACTTTTTCCTCAAAATTCAAAAAGTACCTCGTACCGAAAACAAAAAAAAAATTGTTCATAATATTTAATAAAAATTAACCAATAGGTAAAATTGACTTTAAAAAATTTTAGAATAATAAAAATAATATTACATATTTAGAAAAAATATATGTGGATGATAAATATACCCCAATAAATACCTATGTATAAACAATCTCGGATAATAATGAGACTGTAACATCATCCCTTACCATAGATCTATTATCCTTTGTATGTGTCCAAAACTCTTTTATAATAATTAAAATAATATCATTGACTTATTCCAGAATCATATTCATTTTAAGGATATAATATTATCATCTGTTTCGGAATAATTTTTCATTATTACTCGTTAGTTTGGTACTAACTGCTTCATTTTCTCATTCATGTTTTGTCGAATAAGTTAAGGTTCTCGTTATTAGGTTATAGTTATGTTATATTAAAATAATATATGTCATATTTATTTATTATTTACATTTATATAGTCATTATTTAATGGATATCATGTAGAACAAATCACATCTCATCGTGGAAACAGTAGGTCGTGCGTACGCAAGAACGATGTTATCATTTATTTAATTATGAAATTGAATCGAAGTGGGTGGAATATATATTTTTTCAGAATAAATAACTTGTTATAATAATCATATATATTTATTATTTCAATCATTATACCCATCCAAGTTAAGTGGTGGTGAAAATAGATTACACCGCGGCGTGGAGACAGTAAGTCGTACGTATGCACCCATTGTGATTTGGTTTTTTTAGTATGATGTATAGAAGGTTAAATATGGTTATTTAATAATTTTAATAGCATAATAGTATATAATTTATACTCTAGTTATTACATTATAATGAAAAAACTCATGAATAGGAAGTAGAAAAAGATAAAAATTTGAAAGAATCGGTAGAGAATATTACCTCTTCATTGACGTGCTTCCTCTAATTATCTTATTAGAGTACAAGAGTTGGTCTTTGAAGAAGACCAGAACTTCAATAATTTAACTAGGGAATTTGAGAAGGGAATACATCTGGGTATTTCTGATCTTGAATGCTCAAATTTATGTGAATAAGTGAGGGAGTAGGTTCCCTTTTATTATTGAGGTGAGGGGCACTTTTGGAAACCTCAAAAATATTAATTTATAATAAAATAAAAATAGACTAAAAACCTACTAAATGTTCAAATTTAAAATATGAGATGATATAGGGTTGTATTATAATCAACCAATAATTTTTATACAAGTTTTTATATCAATTTAAACATTATCATTTTAATTAAGACTTGTTAATTCAATTTAATTATAACTAAAATAACAAATATTTCGATATTAAAAGGGTGAAATATTTATTTATTTTATGTCAATTAGACATTAAATATGTACCTTAGATCATTTTATACCATATCATAATAATTATATTTTTTTAAAGAAAAATTATGATTTTTAAATAATTTAATGAAACATTGTTTTGACAAAACATCAATAGTGTCAATTTTTAAACTATTCAATTCATGGATTTTTAAAAATATCAAGATAGGATTTTATCATCAAAAAAATTATTTTATTATACCAATATTGAGTATAGTTCAACTAAAAAATCATTGGACATATTAATTATCAAAAATTATATTTATTTTAATATTTTTAATGACATTTATTTGACATTTCCATAAATAAAATAATTAAAACATCAGTTTTGCGTAATTATTTAATATAATTATTTACTGGGTAAAAATTAAAAATATAATTCTATGATTTAGATAAATATACTATGTTTTATATGAATACTTGTATAAAAATTTATCTTTTTGAAAATTCAACATTAAAAATTATATACTTATTAAATTATGAATGTGACAACTTAACATCACATTAAATAAAATAATATAAGTGTCACAATCTCTTCCATATGGATAAAAATGGTCAATAACTCTACCCTTAGATTATTATGGTCGATATATACTCTACCATTAATAGTTGGGAAAGTTTTTGGGTCTTTAAATAATGTATGGTTTGGGTTAATAATTGGGTAATTAATTAATATGTACACCATCAAAGTATAAGTCTTTAAGGTAAATATATATTTTCTAAAAATTAAAAATTAATTACCATGATAAATAAAAACATTTTACCTTTAAAATAATTATTTATAATTTTATTTATCTTTTTTATAAACTTAAATAAAAATAGTTTATTTATTAAAATTTGAGTGAGGCATATTTAAATTTTCTTTAAATAAAATAAATGAAATGTTCTAATCTCATCCAAGTGGCTTCCAAAGGACACCATTTCGACCAAATTATGATTTAGGTTCAAACACACTCATTCAATGATATTAATATAAGTTTTAGGGTAATTTTATGATAGTATTCTTCACATTAATTACATGTTTTACCCTTTTACCGTATTAATAAAAATTACCGAAATTACTATTTATAATGCCCAAAAATAAAATAAAGATATTTAAATAATTTGGACATACTTATTCCAAATAAAGAATCCATTTTTCAAAATTAAAAACAAAAAGGTTTAATTAATTAATTTAAAATTATTCTCATTGTTGGAAAGTGAGAACGAGTTTTTAAAAGTTAAAACATTGAAAAAGATTGAGATGGTTTTTCTTCTGAATACAATGTACAATTTAGGATAATTAGAGTTCTAGAAAACATATAAGATAAATTTTAAAAATTATATTAAATCCATAGTGAGTGATTTTATAATTTTATAGAATCACTTATTTTCATTTAAATAGTTTTTTCAGAAGGAAGTTAATAATATTCTTACCCACCATTATAATGACTTGGTTATAATATTTATTTGTTCAATTATACTTGGTCTTACCTAAAATGTATTCTACCAAAAGAACTTTAAATGTTGTGTAACTAAATAAAAGCATAGTTTTTTGTATACCGTAAACTAATACGGTGTTGCATATAGTGCAAGCTAATCTTAGTGTAGCATATAACACAAGACATCAAAAAAATTAAAAAGAATCTCTCTTGTAAAATCTCAAGGTGTTACATTATACCCCCATTAAAATGAATATCTCCCTCAAAATTAATCAAGGTTATAAACATTTTAATACTTGAAAGTTTATTTCATAGAAACCCACATCGTAAAAAGGAATACTAAAACTTCATTTGGAGAAGGAAAGTTGAAAACATAATGGTTTCCCAAAGTAACTCCACACTGGGTTTCAATACAGAAGAACATCGGTGGGAAGAGAAAACATAGATATGGAAGAAAAATATAACCATCAAGTTTTTATGGAGAGTGATAGAAAATAACTTTTGGAGAAAGTTAACAACCTGAAATCCCTAAATATGTGATGATTTAAGGGATCACCTAGTTCATTAGATAAGAAGGTACTAAGATAAAAAAAATTGTTTTCAATATCATCTCTCTGTAGTTGAATAACATTATAAGAAATACATACTTGATATCAGTACAATCTCATCATTGGTCATGCCTTGAACAATTTCCACTTGATCTCTTATTCAAAGAAATGAAATTGAATTTTTCATTCCTGAAGTGTTAACAGATCATGAGATTCATAAATTGAATGATATTTCATTACATATATCTCAAAAAAAGGTTATCAAAGGTTATAAAATATGTATAAGTCCTCTTATGGTGAGATAGTACTTTATTCTAACATATGTCATCTGATTTTTAACTTAAAATTTCCATAAATTGATATCGTTATAATCTTTATGAAAGATGAAAATCCAAAACTATAGAAAAAGGTTCACTAACTTGGATAAACATTTATCCCAAATATATTATAAGTTATATTTTGTTGGTCACATTCCAAAAATGTAAACACCTTCATCATGTATTCTCATAAGTCACAGTAAAAACATGAATTATCAGATATTTTTATTGTAAACTTGAATGTTTTATTATTCTTAAGTCCAGAAATTTGTAATCATCATCTAATATATCATAACCCAGATGTCAAAAAATCCTTAACTAGTTCCAAGGTAACTAATATTGTCCAATTTAATAATTCTTATCCAACATACATATATCCAAATATCATTATCTCAACATCATGTTCATATGAAGGGTCATCCTTCCCTAAATCATGTGTCTTCCAAAAACATCACCTTATTACCTCAATGACTTTTCATGTTTACCAGTACCACTCATCATATAATTTAAAATTCATGTAGAAAACCACAGTGTACCACTACATAGATATTTCATTATTCCATAATACCATAAAAGCGATTCTACAACATTATTCTTGAATCCCGTTACATAAACACTCAATCATTACACCACTTCATTTTCATACTCAACATCCCCAATAGTTTTCAAATGTGAATTTCCTTTGTCGTTTGTTTTAAGAGTTTTTTGAAATCATCCATCATTAATAACCCTTCTATTAGGTCATTGTTTATCATAATTACCCATTTCCTTACACTTTTAGCATTGAAGTGTGGGTGTTGCATTCCCTGTAGCCTTTTCTATATTCATATCATTAGTAACCTTTTTCTCATTACTTCAGAACTCAATTGTATGATGACCTTATTTTCCACACTTAAAACATTTACTAGTCCCATTAAAATAGTATCCACCAAGATTCTTTCCACACTTTGAGCATAGGTAACACTCATCTTCTTTTCACCGTTGTTTTGAGATTTTCCTTTGAACTCCATATTTCAATTCTTGTCAAAACCATGAGATTGATATGTAACACAAACTTCTATTTCTACATTGATAGAAGAATGTTGAATCTCTTCATAGATAATAAAGTCTCGTATATATAACACCCCTTGAAGACTTGGTTTTAATCCACTGAATAATCGATCAACTTTACTTTTAAGTTGGATGGTAAAGCCAGAATCATATCACACAAGTCTTGTAAAATTTTCCTTGTACATACCAACGGATCCATCATCCTTTTGATTAAGCTCAAGTAACTCATTTTCCATCTTCATTCAAATAATTTTAGGAAAGTATATATTAAAAAATAAGTTCTTAAACATGTCTCATTCCATGAATTCAATTTCATCTTGTTACCTTGTATTCTTGGCTAGAGTCCACCACTAGTCCACTTCACCTTTTAAATGATAAAGAGACAAAATGGCTTTTTCATGTTTTGAATAGTGGATGATGGAAAATATATTTTCAATGTTACTGATCCATTTTTCTATAACAATTGGATCAGAAGACCCACTGAAAGAAGGTGGATGTTGCCTCATAAAGGACTCAATAGAATGGTGTTCTCTACTTTGATCATTTGTAAGTATAGAATGATTCATAACTTGTGTAAGTGTAGTGATAATATATTTCATTATATCTCCCATAACATTTGTAATTTCTAGAGGAAAATCATTGAATTTCCTATTTCATTGATCATTAACACAGTTCTTTCAGGTTTCATCCATTGTCTAAAACCCAAAAAGAATAGTGTGAGAGGAAAAAATCATACTAGGAAAACAATATAATTAAGGGGGTTTATTTTTGATATCTAACAAATTAGGTTTAATACTAGTTTATTCATGATAATTACCATAATTCAAGGACATTAACCTATAAATATACATATAATTAGGACATCCCTTATAAATATCTCTAGGGATCTCACTAAACTTTTCACATACTTGTTTTCAAAGGTTGACTAAACCTTTCCTCTGATACCAACTATAATGAACCAAGCATGACATACATTAATATTAAATCTTTTTAGATGAATAAAATTATATTTTAAAAATGCACTCTTGAGAACTATAATAGTTTATTGCCTTTGTAAATTTGGAAGACATTCTTCTAACTTGTGAAATATCTTCAGTATCTCCCATAAAGATCTTCACCTTTAATACTCCTAATTAAAATATTTCTTTATAACCTGAGGAATGGAAACATACAAAAGGGTGATATTAGATTCTCAGTAAGGGTAAATAAATAATAGATGAACATATGAATGTAAAAACATGAACATAACTTTCTAATATCAAAATCTGGAGTCATGAAATAAATCTTGGTAGTTCGTAAGGCATAAATCATAACAGAACATGATCCTTGAGAAAATAACATTGCCATAAAAAATGGGATTGTTGAAAACACATAAGTATATAAAATCATTTCCATATTATAGAAGGATCACTTCCAAGACCATATAAGCATAAAAATTCCATTACAGAACCGATTTCACTCCTCGTTCCAGTCATGTATTACTAAACCATGTTTACTTGTCGATCCATCCCTGTATTACTAAACCAGATTTACATTTCATTCCAACCATCTCTATATCATGAGATGTAAATATTTACCCAATTCATTTTAGGGAGATATAGGTCCCACCTGTCACATAATTAAAACCATACATATGTTTTCCACAAAAACATAAATCATCTGTCACATCATAACCCAGGGAATAAAATAGGTTTCTTAAACATCATTCTATCATTACATAATACATATAAAACAAATGGATTTCATAAATATAATTCCATCATGAATATAATCAACCATAATAATATTAGGGATATTATACTTGAAACATATCCTTAATGTTATATAGAAAATAATTTTGATAAAACACTTGAAATTAGTTATTAAGGGAAATATCCTTTCTTCTTCAAAAAATTTTCTTTTCTCAAAATGCCATGAAATTTTAAAAGAAAATATTTTAATTGAAAATAAACTTTAAATATTGTAAAGTAAGATTCATGTAAATAATTCATTATAAAATTGTAAGATTTTGTTCATGCTGTATAAGTTAAAAAAACATTCTCCTCGTACTTTTTCCAGAAAAGTCAAAAATTACCTCGTACTGAAAATGACAAAAGCTTGTTTTCATACCGTTTAATAAAAATTAACCAATGGGTAAAATTAGATTTAAAAAATTGTAGAAGAATAAAAATAATATTACATATATAGGAAACATATATGTGGATGATAAATATACCCCATTAAATTCTTATGTATAAACAATCTCGGATAATAATTAGATTGTGAAATTATCCCTTACCTTAGGTCTAATATCCTTTGTATGTATCCAAAACTCATGTATAATGATTTAAATAATTTCATTGACTTATTCCATAATCATAGTCGTTTTTATGATATCATATTATCATCTGTTTGGTAATAATTCTTCATTATTACTCGTTATTCAGGTATTAACTGCTTCATTTTCTCATGCATGTTTTGTCAAATAAGTTAAGTTTCTCATTATTATGTTATATTTATATTATATTGACATAATATATATCATTTTTATTTATTATTTAAATTTATATAGTCATGATATAATGGATATCATGTAAAATGAATCGCATAGCATCATGGATATGGTAGATCGTACGTACGTACGAGCGATTATATCATTTATTTAATTATGAAATGGTATCAAAGTGGATGGTATATATATTTTCCCAAAACAAATAAATTTTTATAATAATAATATATAGTTATTACTTCCATCATTATACCCATCCAAGTTAAGTGGTGGTGAAAAACATATTACACCACGGCGTGGAGATGGTAAGTCGTATGTACGCACCCATAGTGATTTTTTTTAATAGGATGGATAGAAGTTGAAATATGGTTGTTTAAAAATTATAATAACATATCGGTATATAATTTATACTTTAGTTATTACTTTATAATGAAAAAATCATGAATAGTAAGTATAAGAAGAAATAAGTTTGAAAGAATCTGTAGAAGAGATTGCCTCTTCTTTGACGTGCTTCCTCTAAATCTCCTCTTAGAGCACTAGAGTTGGTCTTTGAAGAAGACCGGAACTTCTAAAATGTAACTAGGGAATTTGAGATGGAAAAATTTATTGGGATTTCTAAGCTCGACTGCTCAAATTTATGTAAAGAAGTGAGGGAGGAGGTTCCCTTTCATAATTGAGGTGAGGGGCACTTTTGGAAACCTCAAAATATTAATTTATAATAAAATAAAAACCCACTCAAAAACCTCCAAAATGTACAAATTTTAAATATGAGATGATATAGGGTTGTAATATAATCAACCAATAATTTTTATATGAGTTTTTATATCAATTTAAACATTATCATTTTAATTAAGACTTATTTATTCTATTTAATTTAAAATAAAATAACAAATATTTCAATATTAAAATGATGAAATATTTATTTATTTTATTTAAATTAAAAAATAAATAAGTACCTTAGATAATTTTAGACCATATCATAATTATTATATATTTTTAAAAAAAATATATAATTTTTAAATAATTGAATAAAACATTGTTTTGACAAAACAAGAATAGTGTCAATTTTGAAACTATTTAATTAATGAATTTTTAAAAATATCAAGATAGGATTTTATCATCAAACCAATAATTTTATTATATTTATATTTGGTTTATTTCAACTAAAAAAACTATATACATATTAATTATCTCAAATTATATTTATTTTAATATTTTTAATAACATTTATTTGATATTTCCATAAATAAAATAATTACTACATAAGATTTGTGTAATTATATAATATACTAATTTATTGGGTACAAAATAAAAAAAATACTATGATTATGATAGATATGTAATATTTTATAAGAATACTTGTAGTCAAATTTAGATTTTGGAAAATTTAACATTAAAAATTATATACTTATTAAATTATGAATGTGACAACTTAACATCACATTAAATAAAATAATATAAGTATCACAATCTCTTCCATATGGATAAAAATGGTCAATAACTCTACCCTGATATTATTACGGTTGATATATACTCTACCAATAAAAATTGGGCAAGTTTTTGGGTATTTAGATAATGTATGTTTTTGGTTAATAATTGGGTAATTAATTAATTTGTACGCCATCAAAGTATAAGTCTTTAAATTAATTATATATTTCCTAAAAATTAAAAAATAATTACCATGATAAAGAAAACCATTTTAGATTTAAAATAATTATTTATAATACAATTTATATTTTGTATAAACTTATATAAAAATGGATTATTTATTAAAATTTGAGTGAGACATATTTAAATTTTCTTTAAATAAAATAAATTAAATGTACTAATCTCATCCAAGTGGATTCCAAAGGAAAACATTTCAACCCAATTATGATTTATTTATAAACACACTCATCCATTTTTCATGAATAGATATCCTCCAGAGATTCACTAGATGTATATTTTTATAGAGGGAATCATGTCATAATTTTCTAGGGATAGACAGTGGTCCCGGTCATAATGTGAGAGAAGGTGATGAGAGAGTTCTACACATATCCTTTGGTTGTATGTCCTAGTGTGTGGAAGATGTATAGATAACTTCAAAGGAAGTTTTTATGGGTCAACATGAGATGGATCATGGTTGAGTTCATCTCTTGGTGCCTCACCTATTAATAGGTGAAGGATGATAACCAAATTTCAGTAAGTTTGTCTAAACCACGTGAGATCTCGGAGTGTAAATGAGATGAAATATCAATGAACATTGTGATAAGGATTATATAGATAGCAAGATACCAAGACTCCATCTGGTTGACATTTTATCAATACACGAAGTCATCTAATTCCTTGCAATCAAGGAGAAGTGTTCAATGGAGATTTTGGGGTAGTTGTACACATGTTAGATTGTTTACCTTCATGGGGCTCCCTCAACTATTGTCTCTGATCATGATGTATGGTTCAAATTATGGTTGTGGAGAGTCTAGTAGGTGGAATTTGGGACCCATATGAGGATGAGTATAATCTTTCACCATATAGATGGGAATACAAAGTGCACTATATAATATCTAGAGGATATGTTGAGGGATTATGTGTTAGAATTTGTCTCAAGCTGGGAGGTTCACTTTCCTGAAGTAGAGTTTGTGTAAACTAATAGCTACCAATCTATTATCTTCATGGAACCTTTTGAGACCCTATATGGTAAAACCTTAAGGTAACCCTTGTGTTGAAAAGGGATCAGCGAAGCATCACTTGTTGGCCTAGAGATGGTGAAGGAGGTGAGGGAGAAGGTCCATATCATCTGTTAGTAGACGAGGAAATCCCAAAGTAGGTAGAAATGTTATGTAGATCATCCCTGTAGGCCTTTGGAGTTCGATTAAGGATACCATGTTTTCCTAATAGTCTCCCCACAATTAGTATTGAGAAGATTTTTCAAGGGAGGAAAACTATCCCTAAGGCTCATCAAGAAGTTCAAGATCTTATAGAGGTTTGTAAAAATTTATTACCACCTTTCCTTAACCCCATAGTTGGATCGGGTTCACGACATCTTCCATGTGTCGTAGCTGAGGAGATAAGTGCATGACCCTATGCACATTATTGATGGGGATGACCTGTACATCAAGTATGGAACCACTTTTTTGGTTAATAGAGTGGTGATTGAGGATCATCATGATAGGACCCTGTATGGATGGACCATCCCTTTGATTCGTGTGTTGTGGTAGCATGGGAGCATGCAGGAGAGATCATAGGAGTGGGAGAGCCATATGTAGGCTCAGTATCTAGAGATTTTTGTTTTGTTTTCCCCTTTTGGAGAAAAAAATACTGAATTTGGTAATGATGTAGAGACCCAATTTTTATCTTTTAATACTTTTAAATATTTCATGACCAGGTGATGAGATGACATGAAATTCTGAGGCCCGGTTTCCCCAAAATCAATTTTATAAAAATGGTAATTACATTTTAAATTATATGAATATAGTTTCTTAAATAAAATGAGATAACTCTTAAATATAAGCACATAATATAAATCCAAGACCATTGTTAAATACAGAACATGAGGTTTACCCTAGGTACAACCTAAAATATATCAGTGTGGGGAATTTAGTTAAAAGTTATTGAGGGAGGGTACATTTAGTTAAACAAATAAATAAATTTTTTATTTAATCTAAATTACCTAAAATAGAAATCCTATATTTAAGAAATTTTATGGAAGGATATGTAGTGTTATCCACATAACCCTAAGACCATTTAGAGGATATCTTTTCCACCCCATTGGTAAATCAGAATTAGATGATTATGAGACTTCAAATCTAGGAAGATCGAGGTGTAGTGAATGCAATTACTCCTTTTATTCATTTGTGAGTGTGTTCTTCCACAAAAAATGATCCAATTCAAGGTAGGACCCATAAATTTTTAGATTATTCCCCAATTTATTAAATATATTGAGCATTATTGAATCTAATTCTTTGATCTACATCAATTTCAAGCCTTTGCATTAACCCATGTACCGATGTTTAATTGTTAAAAAATATGTATATATTTCGCCATGTTTCTCACCCAAATCACCACAATTTATATTTTATTTTCAAAACTCTTTTCCATTGATTTTTACACCTTTTTTATGTTTTCCCCCACTCATTATTCACATTCTTCACCATTGGGCTATGGGGCCATGGATCCATATTTCATGGTAGGATGGAGTCTGATCAAACCCCCTGATTAATGATGAAATAATTTGAAATTAATAGATCAATGATCAAAGTATACTTTGAGATGAGTCTTGGGATATAGGTGAATCCACCAAGGATCAGAATTTGAGTGACCCATTGCATGTGACGAGTGATGTGTGCAGTGTGTGTAAGAGATGAACAAACCAATTAGGATTTTATTTTTGGCCATCAGAGGGAAAAAACGATAACTATAGGCATTTTCCATCAATTTCAAGAGGGATAGAGGTAAGATACAAGGAGGTGTGGCTAGATATGGATTAATTTGATTTCATATAACTTTATGTGAAAAAACTGACTACATTGTGTGTACTGTGATGAATTCATGCCATGTATTTCCCACTTAGCTACAGTGTTATGGTTTTGAGAAAGTTATGTATGACATATCATGTGGATTAGCCACATGCCATGTATCCCTTCCCAGCTAGATAAGCCATGTGGCTTAGCACATGGGAAAAACCTTATGTGTAAGGACACATCATATACTAAAGTACATGAACATGGGAAGCCTTAAAAAGACGTAGCCAAGGTCATGGGAATGAACCTAGGTGGATTAAGTACATCGTATAGTCCACCTACAAATCATATAGTTCTACACAGTGAGTGAGTTGTGTATTGGTAGGAACACGAACATGCAGTGGTGTAGGGCCACATGTCGTGTGGGTCCCCTTACACACCATTTACCACTTATTCCTTTTTTAGGGACCTTCTATCTCTCATATCTCCTTCATTTAAACATGGATTTTGGACCACAAGAAGCCTATCCTAAGTGTTTTTCAACGTAGAAAGCGATTGTGGCCTCAATAGTGTATTTTGAGATATTATGTGAGATGTTCCAATTGATACACATATTTAGGAGAAGCTCAATGATAACAGTGATTAGGTAGGATCATTAGAGAGATCAAAGTTTCACCATATTACTAGATATGGAAAGGGTCATCAATCGACTTCTAGAGTGGCACCCTCTAGTTGGGCTGGTCATGGGTCCTCTACTAATCATTAGTGTAGCACCCTCCTACTAATATATGGAATGGTACCTCTACCTATCTATATAATGGAACCCTAATGTGGGAAAAGGAATAGGTCCTCTATCTACTATCTAAGTGGAACCCTCTTACTGGGCATGGAATGGGTCCTTGATTGACTATCAGACTGAAACCCTCCCGCTGGGTTGGGCATGGGTCATATACTGACCACAAGAGTGGAACCCTCTAGTGGGGCTAGGCATGGGTCCTCTATCAACCACTAGAGTGGCACCCTCCATCTGGGTTGGGCATGGGTCCTCTATTAACCATTATATTGGAACCCTCTAGCTAGGCTGGTCATGGGTCCTCTATCAACTATTGAGTGCCACCATCCTGCAGAGCTAGGGTATGGGTCCTTGACCATCAGAGTGGCACCCTATTACTGAGAATGGGCATGGTTCCTCTAGCTATATATTGAGTGTCACCCTCCTACTATGCTAGGGTATGGGTCCTATACTTAGAGATTGAGTTCCATTGACTATACGACATAGTGGTGAGGTGTGTCTTGACTTAGAAGTCTCTTCAGACATACATGTGATCTGATGGGCATCAACAATATACTTTTGGAACTGATGGCCCTCTTATCCTGGGTTAGGGAATGAGATGGAGATCCCCTTATCTCTCATTTGGGTTTCTTTATTTTGATCATATATATAGATATATATATATATATATATATCTGTGTGGGTGTGTGGGTGTTTTTGGATTTGTTTACTTTCTTTATTTATGTTGAGTTTTCTATTTATTCCTATAAAGTCTCATACTGCTTCCCTTCATCATTTAGGGAGTCCTTTTGGATATTTATATACTCAACCTTTCATGGTTTTTTCCCACATGTGTCATGTCTTATATAGACAATGGATAGGTCGGTGGTGATTACAGAGGAGCATTGGGATACCTAGTGTATTTGACTGCATATGGTGGTCAGATCTTGTAGATTTGGAGATGGTCTCTCTCAACATTTAATTTTCTAATTTTTTCAATTTAGTAAATATTTCTAGTTTGGTGTGTATTTTGACCCTATACTTTCAGTTTAAATTTTCATACTCTTATACACCCTAGGGGTTTTCATTCTTGGTTTATATTCAAGTTTTGGTATATTTTTATTTTATTATTCATCTAAAATTCTATGTGTATATGTTTTGGGGTGTTCATACATGTACATTTGGAAAAGGCCCCCCATACTTGTTATTTATTTTAATTCTTTTTGCCATCTCCTGGCCTATATAAGTGGGATTGGGGTAGTTACAGTTTGAGCCCTGATGGTCCAGGTCATGAAAGCCTCTGCCATTGATATATTTTTTATCTACTTCAATTTTATATGGTTAAATTAATATTACAATATTTAGGGTAAACCTTATAAAGTCATAATTTATCCTTACAAAGTACAGTAAATATTCCTATGAAGTTTTAGATAAACCTTATAAATTCAGAATTAAACCTTATGGATTCTATTTAAGAACCATACTAAGTTCATTTTTCTCCATTTTCTCAGAATTTTAAATTGGATCAACCTTATAACGATCATAGTTAACTTTACAAAGTGTTTTTTCAACCTTATGATGTCCTGTAAAGCTGAGTATTTTATCAAATTCGCCACAACCTGTATATTCCAAAGTTATTCTAACTCATCTCAAAATCATTTTAAATAATTATACAATACTTAAAATTAACTCATAATCATTCTAAATTACTTTACATGATTAACATTCATGGTTAACAACAAATACAGTATTCAAAACTTCCATAGGATACTTCATTAATTCTCAATGATAATCAGAAAACTGTATTTAAAGAGATAATTCCAACCGATGAATAAAATTAAGTTGATGTATTCAGTAAGTGGAGGATTCTTTGATATCAAATATATGTGATACCGATATTATTAAAAACTATTTTTTTATATAGTGTATTTGATGTGAGGAAACCCCTTTAATTTTAATATTTCAATGGATAGTTATCTATCTTGCCTTTAAATTCTAATGTAGCGAATATCTAGTGATGGAGTTGATGAAATACATATTTCTACATAGAACAAGGATTGTATTTGTGTGAAACCATTCTGGCATAATGTTGGAACTATAGAAAAATATCACCTATTTTTAAGATTATCATGCATCTTAGTTTAAAGGTAAAATACTTCCATAATGAGAAATAGTATTTATAATATAGTGGTGGTATATATCGTCAAGGCATTATGAATTGATCATAACAAATTATTTTATGAGGGTTAAACAATTTATTTATACAGTTTTATAGCGTATTTTACATAACAATTAGGGATATAACAATTAAATTTAAAGTGGAAACTAAAATTGGAATCATAAATAAATTTAATATCAAATATATAAAATTATACATTATTATTTTTTAAAAACTAAGTGGTAAATAGTATCATCATATTCCACCTACTTTGGGTCAAAAGATAAATATGTATGGGTTCTATTTGAATTGATTTATGGTATCAGGATGACTCTTTTGTGACCACCTTGCATCAGTTTTCCTTTAATTTTTATCTAATTTTGTGTTTGGTAGCACGCTTGTAGTTGTAGAAGATTCTCTAATGACTCATTTTCCTTTTTTTAAGAGATGGATATTGCTCCATGTCTCCTTATTGTATACTCAAATATATTTAATGATTTATTTTTGGAATTAGACTCACAAAATTGGTCTATTACTCACACTATCCAATACTATAATAATTTTATCATGGGGATATATAAAATAAATAATTCATGGAGGAAAGGTAACATTGAAATAGAAACTCTAGATTGTTATGGTCATAGAGTAGATAACATCGATGTGTTTTTCTTTCTAATATTTATTCTTGTTTTTTGTAAACATTTTATTCTCTTTGATAGACTTGGGATTTAAATATATCATCTACCTTGATTATAATCTCCCTTGTCTAAAGGATTTTATTAAATAAAAAAATGAAATAATATTTAGAGTACATTGTTTTTTAAATTGGAATAATTATCTATGATAGATTGAGTAGAAGATGTGATTACCAAGGTTTAGAGAAGTTAATAATAATAATAATTTAATCTTTAAATTTAATCATATCCTTCCCATTGAGAGAATATAGAAAACCCTCCACCCCCATCTAAAATTTTGGACTAATTATTGTTTACCGTGTATAATTTTAAATTGAAGGAAAATATTCCATTGTATAGTTTATCCTTGAAGTTAATTGGAAAAAGAAGAGAAAATTAGGTGAAAATAATAAAATAAAAAGTGATTAATAGTTCATGAAAATGGGAGAATAAATATAAGTTATTCTAGGGGATATCTTAATATAGGAGTTGTATAAGGATAACTTAATTTATAAGATCAAAATTTCAAATCATATGAATTAATATGGAGAATATATATAGATAGGATCATGAAATATAGACTAATATTTATATGGAAACATAAAATACTTTTTTACTTTGAATAAATAATTATAAATAATCTATATATCCAAAATCAAAAGTTAAATAATAAAATTTTAAGGAAAATATGGAATGCTTTGTTTAATTTTTTTATTATATAAATTTTAACTCACATTTTTTGAATGTGAATGAATGATATATCTTAGTAAATTTATTCCTTTTTAAATTACTTTTGGATCATGAAGTATCAATAGTGGTATGTGAATAGTATTTTCAACAAACATAATGGTAATGATTATTGATCGCACTGTGATTCACTATTTCATTTTCACCCTTACACCACTGCGCTAAACTTTTTTATATTGAAAATTAAAAAAATAATAAAAAATTTCATTACATTTTTTAATAAATTATTTTGTTTTTATCACACTAAATTAGGTAAATGTTACTTGTTTTGATGATTCCATTGCAGGAGGAGGTGATTTGGAGGTCTTATGATGATGTCCAGGAAAAATGGGTCAAACTGTGTAGGATCCATGCACACCAGTGGACTCAACCGTATATTTCAACTAAACTGTGCATCAAAATGGGGCTAAAATTTTTTTATAGTCTAAAATTTAATGGGGTACATTTCATATGAAGTAACTGAAGCCTCATTATACCTCTAGGATGCCCAACCGACCTCATCTGTTTAGCACACCGAATATGCACGAAGTCAAAAGTGGTGTGGTGTGATCTGTCCATATTGTGGGATCTAGTTGTCCAAATTGCGCCAAAATTTTAGTGGAGACATACAAGATGTGTGGATAAAAAAATTTTATTTTCTCCAAAGCGATATAAGTCTGTATGGAGGTAAAAACCTATGTAACAAGTGGTTTTAAGAAATCTATCTACTCCAAAACACCTTCCTATTTTCTTATAAAATGGAACCTTGGGCACCCCATTTTTAAGTTCATCCAGGATGCAAAGATCTGGTATTTTGGATACCCAAATTATTCCTCTCATCATACAAGGAGTTTTAGAGGCCCCTATCCTCATAGGGGGATCAAGGATGAAGGAGAAGTTCCACAAAATCTGCCTCCTACTCCTGATGTTGAGCTAAATGGTGGATGGTCATTTCGAGGGAGGTACACACACTTGGGAGGGAGATCCAACACTTGTTCTTCTACTAGTTTTGTGAAACTTTTTTTCTAAATATTTAACTTATTTATTATCTTGACATGATTCTCCTCTAATTGCATTTCTATTATTAAAATTAAGTGAAATACTTTTTATTTTCAACACCGATTGGGTTGAGATTTCAAGTGGGAATCTCGGGTTGGTCCGATTGAACAAGATTAGAGTCCTATTTAACTCACACATATATAAAATTTCAGTATGATTTGGGAGAAATTATTATTTATTATTTATACCCAAACCTTAAAAACATGATTGTTGTTTCAAGTTAGGGGTTCTTTGAGCGTCGTTTAAAAGGCAGAAAGTAAGTTGAGATCCTGACAACCCTCAACCAAAGGATTCATTAAACCATGAGTATTTTTCTGAATTATGAACTCAACAAGATGTGTATTGAACTTTAAATTATCTCCTTATCTCACAATTAGAAAACACCACTTTTATTTATCAAATGTTAAACTTTTTAAATCAAGTCATTTTCTTTAAACTGTTTTAAAACCACCCCTCTTTTAGTACTTCTTATTAAAAACGCACACTCTAAACCCAAGAATGCTCCTTGAGAGATGAACTAGGGTCTGGCCTATACTACAAATAAACCTCAAAATAATAATCAATTTGATGTTTCATGACATCACATTCAAATTTTGGCTCATTTCTGGGGATCGCTTTGGTTTTTGTGCATGTTTTTCAAAAACAATTGTAAATTTTGTGAATGTCTGTTTGTTTTATCTTCTACCTTTACATTTTTTTAGTGTTATAATTTATTTATTGTGTATGTTCTATGTATGGATAATTCAACTCTATGATACTTACAACCTTTCAAACCTGAACTAGAGAGGATCCTACATCAGCGACCCTGAGATACACAAGAGGAACCTTTGAAGGAGGATGCACAAAACATCAACACTCATCTTGATCCTTCTTCCTATTATTATTCGGGAACCCACATTAAAACTAATATTAATGTGAATAAAATGTTTGATAACAATATAACACTAAAAGAAATAACCTCACCATATGTTGATATCCAAGCCACATATATTCAATTACCAGTTGAGGCACCCAATTTTGAACTAAAATCTAATTTAATTCATCTATTACCAAGATTCCATGGACTTCCTAGAGAGGATCCACACAAGCACTTAAAAAAATTTCATACTTTATTTTCAACATTAAAACCTTCTAATGTGGATGAGGAACAACTAAAGCTTAGAGCATTCCCATTTTCTTTAGAAGACACTGCGAAAGATTGGTTGTACTATGTTAATTCACCAATAAGAGGTTGGGCAGACATGAAACATCTTTTTCTTGAAATACATTTTCTAGCCTCTTGAACTACAACTATAAGGAAGTAAATATATGGTATAAGGAAACTACAAGGGGAAACATTACATGAATATTGGGAACACTTTAAAAGGTTATGTTCAAGCTGTCCACACCACCAAATAAGTGATCAACTTTTAATTAAATATTTTTATGAAGGCTTAATTCTAATTGATCGTAATATGAATGATGCTACTTCAGGTGGTGTACTAGTGGATAAGATCCTAATTTCTACCTTAAAATTTATTTAGAACTTGGAATAAAACACTCAACAATTTGGGAAAAGGTCCAGCGATCCCATTCGAGGTGTCCATGAGGTGAAAACTACTGAATTAAAGAAGAAGGTGGACATGAAGTTTGAGGAGGTAAGTACCCTTCTATGACAACTTGATCTCTTCCAAGGGAAATATTAATGTGATCCTCCCATTAATTTTGGAATCTTCTCTTTTGACACCAATTATTCTAACTAACACCCCCAATTGAGAGAAAATTCTGAGATTTGTGATGCAATCCTCCAAGGACACCCCTATAACTAACCCTTTAGGAAAAAACCATACTATCTATCCCACTCTAGGTGGAAAGAAAACCAAACTTATATACAAGGGAGGTATTCAAACCCACCTCATAAACCATGGAACCAAAAAGATCATAGTAGTCATCCACCAGAACCACCTTGAAATCCTCAACCACCCAAAAGGACTTTCCAACAACACCTTATAAAACATGAGCCTAGCCTAGAAGATATGATGAAACAAATGGCTTCCAATAATCTTTAATTCCAGAAAACCACCCAGGTAGCCATACAAGACCTCAAAACCCAATTAGGCTGACTAGATAACTCAGTGGGAGAAATTCAATGTCATGGGTTGGGTAAACTACCCTCTCAACCAGTATTTAACCCTAGGGATAAAGGAAATGTTAGTGCCATCACCCTTAGGAATGGAACTCATCTTCAAATACAAATGAACTCTCCAATATATTCATCCCCTCTTGAGGAAACCACTATCCCAACCACTACTAAAAATGATCCAAGAGAAGAAAATCCTTATCCTGAGAGAAGTCCATCCAAGGGAAAGAGTTTCTATGTCGATGAGTCTCATATCCCAACCATTCTTCTTCTATATCTCCAAATGGTCACCCATCCTAGAAAACAAAAGTAAACTGAATGTGATAAGGAAATATTAGAGACTTTCAAAAAAGTACAGGTTAACATCCCCTTAATTGATGTCCTGAAGAAAATTCCACAATACACCAAGTTTCTAAAGGAGATGTGTACACTCTAAAGGTGACTTCGAGGTGATGAGAAGTTGAGCTTGGGGAGGAATGTTTCAGCATTGATAGAGCAATCAATTCCCACCAAGTGCAATTATCCTGGAAGATTATCAATTACGTGCACCATAGGGGAGTATTCTTTTTCTAATTCTATGCTTTGTTTAGGTGCTTCTATAAATGTGACTCCCCACTCCATTTACTCTACATTGCAGGTCGAGGAACTAAAGCCCACTATAATTTTTGTTCAATTGGCTAACCGGAGTACCACACACCCCTCTGGTGTGTTAGAGGATGTTCTTATGAGGGTGAAAATTTTAATTTTTCCTGCTGATTTTTATGTGATTAAAATGAAAGATGGTGGGATGAATGGACATTCACCAATTATATTGGTGAGACCTTTTTTAAAAACCGCCAAAACCATAATTAATACCCTTAAAGTTACATTATCTATGGAATTTGGTGGTGACATAGTCCATTTCAAAATCCATGAGGCCATGAAGAACCCCTCAGAAGAACATTCCTCTCTCTTAGTAAATTCAATTGATGTACACCCATATTTTAAAAATACTTCTTTTCATTCCCCTGATCCCCTTTCTGAGTTTTCATCCTTGATTGAATTTCTTGGAAATGAATCATTCATTGATTGTTGTATTGGTCTTGAAAAGTGTCATGCATGTTTATTTATTGATGATTTCTTGAACACTGAGGATCAAATGACCATCAATGATATTTCTAAGCTTATAAAAGCTCATCCCTCATCTGAGGATGATACCATTGAGTAGTTAGATGAGATCAGTGACCTCTCACTTTCACAAACACTCCCATAAATCCAAAATCCACCAGAATTGGAACTAAAACAACTACCTAAAGATTTAAAATATTCGTATCCTGAAAATGGAAACAAGTTTCCCGTCATCATTTCTAGTTCACTCCCTTCTGAGCATAAATTGTGACTGCTTAAACTTTTGAGGGAGTATAAACAAGCTTTGGGATGGACACTTGTTGACATTCCTGGTATTATCCCATCAATTTGTACACATCATATTTTGTTAAATGATAAGGATAAACCAGCGATGTTGGCACAACATCGACTGAACCCAAACCACATATAAGTTGTGAGAAAAGAAGGAACAAAATTATTGGTTGCTGGAATAATTTACCCCATCTCTGACAGCCAATGGGTTAGTCCCATTCAAGTGGTTCCTAAAAAACTAGTGTTAAAGTTATTAAAAATGAAAACAATGAATTAATTCCAACTCGGTTGAAGAATAGTTGGTGTGTCTGCATAGACTATCTCCAACTAAACCAACGCAATAGGAAGGACCATTTCCCTTTTCCATTCATTGACCAAATTCTAGAGAGGATAGCGGGTAAGTCCCGGTATTATTTCCTTGATGGGTATTTTGGATACTTTTAGATTCGTATTGACCCTGAGGATCAGAAAAAGAAAACCTTCACTTTCCCCTTTGGCACATTTCCATATAAGAGGATGCCATTTGGTTTGTGCAATGCTCTGTGTACTTTCCATTGATGCATGGTTAGTATTTTTTTGAATTACCTGGAGAATTGCATGGAAGTATTCATGGATGATTTCCCTATTTGTGGATCATATTTTTATGAATGTTTAGGTAATCTTGGTTTGTTCCTATGTCATTTTATTGAAAATAATCTTGTATTAAATTATGAGAAATTTCATTTCATGGTGGGACATGGTAAAGTTTTGGGACATGTCATTTCTGGGGATGGTATCCAAGTATATAAATCAAAATTGGATGTCATTTATTCCCTATCATTAACCAAAAATGTATGGGATGTGCGGTATTTCCTAGGTTATGCTTAATTTTATCATCATTTCATTCACGGCTATATTTAGATTGAACTCCCCCTCTTCTGGTTAATCCGAAATAAAACAGAATTTTTTTTATAATGAATGTGAGGAAGCTTTTAATTAGTTAAAATGGAGTCTCACATCACCCTCGATAATCCAACCACCTTGGTGGGATTTACCATTTGAGCTCATGTGTGATGCCTCTAAGTATGTAGTTGGGGAATTCTTGTCACAAAGTTTCTATCGAGCTCCACATGTCATTGCCTATGCCCCATGTACTTTGGACCCTGCCTAGGAGAACTACAAAAAAAACTAAAAAATAATTCCTTGACATTATATTTGCCTTGGAAAAATTCATTTCATACCATTTAGGGTCCAAAGTAATTGTTTTCTCAAACCATGCAGCACTCTGGTGTCTTCTTAAGAAACTGGAAGCAAAAACACATCTAATTCTCTAGATTCTCCTCCTTTAGGAATTCAATTTAGAAATTATAGATAAAAAGGAGCAGAAAATATGGTGGCTGACCACATTAGTATGATCCACCCATCCTTGGACATTGACTCATCCACCTGTATTCCTATAAATGATATGTTTCCCGATGATCAATTATACTGAGTGCAAAATATTATTCCTTAGTATGATGAAATTGTAAATTATTTGGTAGCATATTTCATTCCTGTTTATTTCAAAAAAAAACATGTCATATGTCTAAAACATGAGTCCTGTTGGTATATTTGGGATGACCCTTACTTTTGGCGCACCTGCAGTGATCAAGTCCTTAGGCGTTGTGTTCCCGATAGTGAGTTTTAGTCTATCCTTATATTCTTCCACACTCTTACTTGTGGGGGCCACTTTGGTTCCCAATGGACTACTCTAAAGTTCCTTGATTCTAGTCCCTTTTGGCCAACACTTTTTTGGGATGCCCATAATTTTGGAAAATCTTGTCCTCGTTGTCAAAGAATGGGGAATGTCTCAAAAAGAATTGAAATGCCACAACAACTGTTGCTCTTTCATGGAATTTTTTATGTTTGGGGCATTAACTTTATGGCTCCATTTCCCAATTACTTTGGAAACATGTACATTCTTCTAGTGGTCGATGTGTCGAGGCCTGAGCAACAAGGAGAGATGATTCAAAAACAGTTGTGGAATTTTTGAGAACTTAGATCTTTTGTAGGTTTGTATTACCTAGGTTCATAATTAGTGACCAGGGTTCTCATTTCTACAATCTAACAACACAATCACTTTTGTGTTGGTATGGGGTCGGATATCTAGTGTCTACTTCATATCACCCATAAACCAATGGTCAAGCTGAGGTGTCAAAAGAAAAGTAAAATAGATTCTTGAAAAAATGATTCAACCCAATATAAAATATTGGAGTCTTAGACTTGACGATTCATTATGAGCCTACCATACTCCTTTCAAAAATCCCATTGGAATGTCACCCTATCATATTGTGTTTGGAAAGAGTTGTCACCAGCCTATTGAGATTGAGCATCGGGCCTACTGGGCCATCAAGAAATGAAATTATAATCTTTTTGGTGCAAGTTCTCAAAAAAGTTACAGATTCTAGAGCTAGAGTAAATGAGAAGAGATGCATATGAGAATTCTAGGATTAATAAGGAGTGAAGCAAGGCTTCCCATGACCGTATCATCCTTCATCGTTAGTTTCGCATTGGGAAGAAGGTCTTCCTCTACAATGCAAGGGTGAAGTTGCATCCAGGTAAGCTTCATTACCACTGGTTTGGACCATATACAGTTACTAGTGTCTCTCTATTTGGTGTCATCCGGGTTCAAAATGAAGAAACCAATCAAACCTTCACTGTGAATGGGCAGTAGCTAAATCACTTCCATGAATCCATTTCAGTGTCCCCTATGGAGGAACTCAATGTTCAAGAAGCAATATATGAATGAAACTCACCAGGTTTTACCCTTCCTTTCCACATTCTCTTTTCTTATAGTGAGTACAAAGAACACATTAGGTGTGGGGGGATGGGTATATTCCTGGGTTAGTTAGAAGTTTTCATCATCTTTCTTATTTTTCTTTTTTTAGCTTGCTGAATTGTTTTGTTACTTTATCCCTTCCATCCTAGAATATTAATTATTTATGACCACTTTATCATGGAAAATGACAAATTTTTAATCATGGAAGTTATATATAATTCATGTGGAATATCTTTATTTCATATTGTTTTAACATTCAAAGAAAATCTGATGAAATGTTCATTTTAGTAAGAATTAAATACTCTGGTGTGACTTTCTTTTGAAATTTAATTTTTTTTATGATGATATAAATGGTTGTATAATTTTAAAACATTTGAGAAAAATGGTGCCCTTTTTGTGAATAGTTTAAAGGAATATTGTGTCACTTAATCTCTCCACACATTTTTTCACCCAACCATGATGTTTGGAAATTTCTTACTTAATATAAGATAAATTAAAGTTAGTTTTATTTTTCTCTACTTTTCAAAATCATTTTTCTATTCATTCGTTCCTTATCCAATATATTTCATTACTATACCAGATTGACCTATGCGTGTGTACCTACTATCTGACTGTTGCATGCCCTCAAAAAAATGGGTTGTTTACTAGGCTGGTCAAAAACAACCCTTCCTTGACTTTTGATCTTATTATAACTATTACAATTAGTGTTGTGAGGAGATCAAACAAGGGTTGGGAGAAGAGTGTGAGATTTGTTCCAAGTGAAACTTTTGAAAAAAAATGAGGGGAGTGATGAAATGTACAGCATATAAGGATATCTAGGTCAGGAGATTATGGTTTGACTTCTAGGAATTATTAAGTGAGTGGGTTTTGAAATTTGATTGAAAAGGATGTGGGGAAAGTTTAGTGGAAAGGATCTTGAAAGTAGACAATTATTAAAATAACTTATATTTATTCGATAGAAAGTGGAAAGAATAACATGAAATGGTTGTCACACACACACATGGAGAATTAGTGAAATGATTAACTTTTAAATTATTTTCTTTAATTGGTATCATGTATCTCTTGGAATTTGATTTGGATACAATTTTTGAGACATATTTTTCAGTGATCATTGAGAATAACTCCTTGGTGTGTGTTTTTATTTGATCATATTTCTATCAAGAATTAAATTTTCATTGAATTTTATATCTTTATGAAGATCTAAATATCTACATTCATAATTTTTTAAAATGTAACTTTTCCTAGGAGTACAACTTTTTAGGTGTGGGGGTGTGATCGCGTTGTGATTCATAGTTTCATTTTCACCAAAACACCACTATGAAAAACCGTTTTATATTGAAAATTATAAAAATAATAACACATTTCATTCCATGTTTGAATCATTTATTTTGTGTTTATCTCTATTAAAAATGGAAATGTTACTTGTTTTGATGATTCCATTGTAGGAGAAGGTGATTTGGAGGGTTGATGATGATGTCCAAGAAAAATAGACCAAACTGTGCAGGATCCCTACACACTAGTGGACTCAACTGTATATTTCAACTAAAAACTGCATTCAAATGGGCATAAATTTTGTGGGCTACTCAAAAATTTAATGGGATACATTTCATATGTAAGAATAGAAGCCTCATTCAGCCTTTACGATTCCCAACTGATCTAATCTGTCCAGCACACCGCATCTGCATGAATTCAAAAGTGGGGTGATGTGATCTGTCCATATCGTGGGATCTAGTTGTCCAAATTGTTCCAAACATTCAGTGGAGATATAATATATGTAGGGATAAAACTTATTTATTTTCCCCAAAGTTAGATAAGGTTTTATGTAGATCAGAACCCATGGGATAATTGGTTTCAAGATATCTTTGTGCTCAAAACCACTTTCCCATTTTCCTATAAAATGGAACCTTTGGCTCCCCATTTGTAACTTCATCTAGGTGGAGAATCCCTAGTATTTTGGAGACCCAAAGGAGTCCTCTAATCATCCAAGGAGTTTTGGAGGCCCCTATCCTCATATGGGGATCAAGTATGAATTCTATGTTCCATATAAGCTTACTTCTCCCGATGTCGAGCTAAACGGTGGACGGTCATTTAGAGGGAGCTACCCACACTTGGTAGGAAGTTCCAGAACTTGTTCTTATACTATTTTTGTGTAATTTGTGTGATAAATATTTCAATTATTTCTTATCTTGATAGGATTCTCCTCTTACTGCATTTCTATTGTTAAAATTAAGTGAAACATGTTTTATTTTCAACAGTGATTGGGTTGAGATTTCAAGTGGGAATCTTGGGTTGTTCTGATTGTACAATACAAGAGTCCTATTTATCTCACACATACATATGATTTCATAATGCTTTGGTAGCCTTTCTTCTCTATGCTTTATACCCAAACCTTGAAAACATGATTGTTGTGTCAAGGGAGGGGTTCTTTGAGAATCATTTAAAAGGTAATAGGGAAGTTGAGATCTGGACAACCCTCAACCAAAGGATTCCATTAAACCATGAGTATTTTTTAGAATGATGAACTCACCAAGATGTGTAATGAACTTGAAATGATCTCCTTATCACATAATTCTATTGGTACCAGAACACTCATCCCCAAAATTTTCCAAATGCTTCCATACAAGACCCAAAATCATATCCCATTTCGCAATCTTTGATTTGGTGGGTCATAGGGCCTGAATGGAGTTACGGATAAGGAGTTATAGACATTTGAAGTTGGGCTAGAAAACTGGTTCAAGAATCCCATTCGTGAAGCCCCCTCCACAATCGCGGAGCGCTATCGTGAATCAAGGAGGTGGGATGGCTCCACGAGCCACTTTGAAGTTCGCAAACCACAGAGATTCAAGGAGGCGGGATGGATCCACAAACCCCTTTGACGTTCATGACCTGCCGTGATGCAAGGAGGCGGGGCGGCTCCGCAAACACCTTTGATGTTCACGACCCGTCGTAGATCAAGCTCTATCTTCACGCCAAGTGATCTATGCATCATGGCGCCCCTTTCCTATAAATACCTAGCCCACCCACATTATCTAGACAGTGAATCCTCCCCTTGGGTGGCCAATCTCCCAGTTCATAGAGCTCCTATTTCCTTCACAAAGTTGCTTTGTGATTCCATGCTCCGCGAGCATCTTCCTTCGCGATGTTGCTCTACAATTCCATGCTTCATGAGTAGTTTCCTTCGTGAAGCTACTCTGTGAGACCCCATGCTCTATGATCCCCTTTGATCTATGAAGCCACTTCGTGAGACCACATGCTCTGTGAGCCCCTTTTCTCCGTGAAGCCACTTCGTGAGACCCCATGCTTCGTGTGCCCCTTTGCTCTGCTAAGCCACTTTGTGAGCCCCCATGCTCCACGAGGCCCTTTTCTCCGCAAAGCTAATTCGTGAAGACCTATCCTTTGTGATGCTTCTACCTTCATTCCCACCAGTCTATACAGGTCCAGGACTACAGCCCAGCACTAACCCCCATGAAAATGGAGAGTTGTACCATGAACTTTTCAGGCTGGGACATCGACATTTTCCATTGTGCCCTTATGCGCACCCACCTTCCACCTGTGAAATACCATAATTTGAGATAATCCTCTGCACACCGTGAAACACCTTGAGTCGACATATTCCTCTTGGTTAATTTCTCATGTCGTGAGTTGATATTCTCCTCATCAATTTCTCAAGTACCTTGAGTCGAACCATTCCTCAAGAAACTCATCCAAACCCTGCCACTTGGCTCCTATTCCAGGTTGAACTAGAAAGGGCCACCCTTGCGTAAGTCCCAAAACCAACCATGGCTAAGTGCCTTATTCCTAATAGTCCTTTCTACATGACTATAAACTATATTATACCCTATGATCCAAATATAGGATGTCTCTTTCTCTAAAAAAGAGGTGCCTTATGTGCCAAGCATAAGATGCCAACAGTCTAATCTACATGACTATAAACCGTAGTACGCCCTATGATCCAAACATAGGATGCCTCTTGCTCCAAACAAGATATTCCTTGTGCGCCATGCATAAGATTCCTAATAGTCCTATCTACATGACTTTAAACTGTACTAATCCTTATGTTCCAAAAATAGGATGCCTCTTACTCAATATAAGGGGTGCCTTGTGCACCAAGCATAAGATGCCAACAGTCTTTTCTACATGACTCTAAACTGTAGTACGCCCTATGTTCCAAATATAGGATGCCTCTTGCTCCTAAAAAGAGATTCCTTATGCTCCAAGCATGAGATTACAATAGTCCTATCTACATGAAACTTTAGTAATCCTTATGTTCCAAACATAGGATGCCTCTTACTCAATATGGGAGATGCCTTGTGCACTAAGAATAAGATGCCAACAGTCCTTTCTAAATGACTCTAAATTGTAGTACACCTTATGTTCCAAACATAGGATGCCTCTTGATCCAAATAAGAGATGCCTTATGCTCCAAGAATGAGATACCAATAGTCTTATCTACGTGACTTTAAACTGTAGTAATCCTTATGTTCCAAACATAGAATGCCTCTTACTCAATATGAGAGATGCCTTGTGTGCCCAGCATAAGATGATAGCAGTCCTTCCTACATGACTATAAACTATAGTGCACCCTATGTTCCAAATATAGGATGACTCTTGCTCTAAACAAGAGATGCCTTATGCTCTAAGCATGAGATGCCAACAGTCCTATCTATATGACTTTAAACTATAGTACACCTTATGTTCCAAACATAGGATGCATTTTTCTCCAAACAAGAGATGCCTTATGCACCAAGCATAAGATGCCAGTAGTCCTCTCTACATGACTTCAAACTATAGCATACCCTATCATTCAATAATGGGATGCCTCTTGTTCCAATCAAGATATGCCTTATGCTCCAAGAATAAGATGCCAAATGACATGATTACAGTGGCATAATTTTACAAGCGTTGGAATCCATTCAAACTTTCCATCACTCCACCTCATGCATTGTGTGTCCTTCATTGGGATCTTCATCCACTTCTATGTCTGAAGGGACCCCCTAACGGCCTGGTCCCATGTTGCATCGACTCACCTACCATCTTGAGCCAATGCCCTGGAAGACTTTGGACGACACTTTGAGGCAGGCCCTGTGTTTCGAACATGGTCAATAGTCAAACCTCGTTTTTTGACCCCATTTCAGGCTAATGAAACATGGATGCTATGTTTCGAACATGGTGAATAGTTATCCTTCATCACCACGCCACCCTCACCATGTTCCGAATGTCGGGCATGTGATTCACACTTTTCATCTCCCTTTGTTTGGACTTATTCCAACGCCCTTGACATTATCCCACTTGTGCACCTATGCATATGTCTTAGCCCCAATTATATACCTCAACCCACCAGTGATTTGGGATTCCCTCATGGCCATACATGAGGAAGAAATTATGGGAATCTTCCTTTCATAATCACAATAAACCATTTCTGCTCCATAGCAGCACCCGGGCAGCTTCCTTGCATAAGCCCCATTCACCATTTCTGCTCTATAGCGGCACCCGGGCAGCCTCCTCATGTAATACTCATCCACCATTTCCGCTTCATAGAGGCACCTAGGCAGCATCCTTGTGTAAGCCCCATCCACCATTTCCACTCCATAGTGGCACCCGGGCAGTATCCTTGCGTAAGCCCCATTCACCATTGTCACTCCCTAGAGGCACACGGGAAGCTTCCTTGCATAAGCCCCAACCATCCAATGTCACTGCATAGTGGCACACAGACTGAATCCATGCGTAAGCCCCATCCACCCTTTTCACTCCATAGCGTCACCTAGACAGCTTCCTTACGTAAGCCCCATCTAGCATTGTCACTCCATAGCAGCACTCGGGCAGCTTTCTTGCGTAAGCCCCATGAACAATTGCCGCTCCATTGCAGCACCTGGGAAGCTTCCACGCATAAGCCCTATGCACAATTTTATCTCCATTGCGGCACCTGGGGAGAATCCACACGTAAGCCCCATCCACCGTTTCCACTCCATAGCGGCACCCGGGCCTCCATCTTAGAGTAATTCTCAATCTCCATCACATCGGGCTGCTAACTAGGAATAAGCCCATGTTTTCTCTCTGGGTTGTGGACCACGCATAAGCCCATGTTTCTTCTTTGGGCTACTAACTATGTGTAAGCCCCACTCCACTTCCCACAGACGCACTTTTCGTGATGTGATTTCCAAGTCTTTGTTGTCTCTTATTTCTCACATCAAGCATGACTCACGTGGTCTTAGAGCAATCATCGACCATGACATACACCTTGGGTTTCCTATAGTGTAATCCCCACACCCATACCTGAACTATGAGTACTTTGATCCGTGCCAAGGCAAGGTTCGTAGGAATCCTCTGCGTCATTCAAGCCCACCATCCATTGGTCGCTTCGACCCCCTTCACATCGGTTCACCAACACCTTGGGTATCCTAGAGTGTAATCCCCACACCACACCCAAACTATGAGGTCTTTAATCCTTTCCAAGGCAAGGTATGTAGGAAACCTTTCCTAGGTTCAATACCACCATCCATTGGTCGCTCTAACCCCCTTTACATTAGTTCACCAACACCTTGGGCAGCCTCGAGTGTAATCCCCACACCCACACCCAAACTATGAGGTATTTGATCTTTTCCAAGGCAAGGTACGTAGGAAGTATCACTAAGGTTCAAACCCACCACCCATTGGTCGCTCCAACCCCTTCACATTAGTTCACCAACACCTTGGGAATCCTAGAGTGTAATCCCCACACCACACCCGAACTACGAGGTCTTTGATCTTTTCCAAGTCAAGGTATGTAGGAAGCCTCCCTGAGGTTCAAGACCACCAACCATTGGTCGCTACGACCCCCCTCCACTTCAGTTCACCAACACCTTGGGAATCCTATAGTGTAAGCCCCACACCACACCCGAACTATGAGGTCTTTGATCTTTGCCATGGCAAGGTATGTAGGAAGCCTCCCTGAGGTTCAATCCCACCACCCATTGGTCACTCTGTCCCCCCTTCACATCGGTTCACCAACACCTTGGGTAGAATAGAGTGTAAGCCCCACACCACATCTGAACTACATGGTCTTTGATCCTTTCCAAGGCAAGGTATGTAGGAATCCTCGCTGATGTTCAATCCCACCACCCATTGGTCTCTCCGACCCCCTTCGTGTCGGTTCCCACACCATCCCGAACTATGTGTGTTTTGATACTTGTCTCCTTGATAGGGTACGTAGGAAGCCTCTATGAGGTTCAACCCCATCTAGCAGTAAGTCGTTGTGACCCCATCCTGTGGTAAGCCGTTGTGACCCCATCCAATGGTAAGCCATTGTGACCCCATCCTGCGGAAAGATGTTGTCAGATGAACTACACGAACTTTGATTCCCTGCCACGGGGATACGTAGGAAGCCTCCATGAGGTTCAAGTCAAGCACCCATGACTCATCCTAATATATCCTTTGATCCCATGTGTTTAGGGAAGATCATTCCCCAACCTAGAGGTTCTAGTACCTCGAGGTCCCATCCATGCATCCATTCTCTTGGGCCGCCTCTTAAGGTGTCCCATAATCTCACTCAACTACGCAGACTTTGATTCCCTACCACGGGGATATGTAGGAAGTCTCTTCGAGGCTCAAGACCAACACTATTGTCACCTTCATGACGGCCCCATATCATTCCCCCTCCACTCCATTCAATTATCCATCATCCATCATGATTCTCACCCAGGCCACCACATCTCGGTGGGATCATGTCATCCACCTCCTCACTGCTCCCAGCAGTACTTGGGCTGTGATTCACACATAAGCCCCAACATGTCTCCGGGTTGTTGTCCCTTTGTATACCCCTAATTCATCACCCATTTGAACTACGTGAGTTTTGATCCCTATCTTCTACACAGGGTACATATAAAACCTCCATGAGGTTCAATCCTGGTCAATAGTAAACCTTGTTGTTCCCCTATTCAGGGGCACACACTCCCTGATCCGCCCTCAGTGAAGTCCAGATCAGCCTTCACAGTGTGACATCTGCCCTTTATTGGACACACCGTCTTGGGTTTTCTCTTATCGAGTGTTCCAATCCATCCACCTAGTAAACCTTCTAGGTGTTTCCTACTAGGGATGTACCAATCTGATCTGTCTATATGGAACGTTCTGATCACCCTCATTCCATATCTGGAAGACATTAAACTCATGGCCTACCTCATAATGAACATGAAGAGCTGAGGAAAACCTTGTATACATTCCTATGGCATATTATTCACCACATTCTATGTGGGATGTCTCTGGTTCTTCACCCTTGATATGCCCTCTTATGAGGAAGAATACAGGTTCCCCAATGTCCACGCATCCAGAGATGCCCCAACATGCCTAATGTTGTCATCTATTCTAACTGAAGGTTTCTACTATGTCAAGACCCCATGAAATATCATTACTAAAGTAGTGTAATTAACTGGTGTCCATGAAGATATGGCACTAGGAATAGTTTAAAACAATGTCTTAAATCTATAAGGGAGACCTGGACTGGGTGACGAGTTCCAAGGAGGAATCCACGAAAGGAAGAACTGACATCCCATCATCCCATTTCGATCAAGGAGAAAACTTCCCTGAACAAGAAATGGATGATGCCCACCTTTGGAAAGAGAGAATGAGGGGCAACAGCTACGCATCCTCCACATATGGATGTGAGATCCCTGGTGAAAGCATTGGAAAAAAATTCTAAAACACAACTTCTATTTATCAACTATTAAACTCTTTAAATCAAGTCATTTTTTGTAAGCTATTTTAAAACCACCCATCTTTTAGTACTTCTTATTAAAAATGCACACTCTAAACCCTCGAATTCTCCTTGATAGATGACCTAGGGTCTTCCCTATACTACAAATAAACCATAAAATCATAATCAATTTGACGTTTCATGATAGAATGCTCAAATTTTGGCGCCATTGACGGGGAGCACTTTCATTTTAGTATGTATTTTTGATAAAAACTTTTGTAAATTTTTTGAATGTTTGTTTGTTTTATCTTCTACCTTTAAAATTTTTTAGTTTTTTAATTTAATTATAGTGTAGGTTTTGTTTAGGACGCATTCTACTTCAGGATACTTACAACCATTCAAAGCCGAATCAGAGGAGATCCTACATCATCAACCCTGAGATACACAAGAAGAACCTTTGAAGGAGGACACACAAAACATCAATACTCATCTTGATCCTTCTTTTTATTCTTCTTCGGGAACCCGCATTAAAACTGAAATTAACATGAATAACATGGATGAAAACAATATAACACTAAAAGAATTAACCTCACCAGATGTTGATATCCAACCCACTTATATTAAATAACAAGTTGAGGCACCCAATTTTGAACTAAAATCTAGTTTAATTAATATATTACTAAGATTCCATAGAATTCTTGGAGAAGATTCACACAAGCACTTACAATAATTTCATATTTTTTGTTCAACATTAAAACATGCTAATGTGGATGAGGAACAAGTAAAGCTTAGAGGATTCCCATTTTCTTTAGAAGACACTATGAAATATTGGTTGTACAATGTTAATTCACCAATAAGAGTTTGGGAAGACATGAAACATCTTTTTCTTGAAACATATTTCTCAGCCTCTCGAACTGCAACTATAAGGAAGGAAATCTATGGTATAAGAAAATCACAAGGGGAAACATTACATGAATATTGGTAACGCTTTAAAATGTTATTTTCAAGATCTCCACACCGCCAAATAAGTGATCAACTTTTAATTCAGTATTTTTATGAAGGTTTGATTCCAATTGATCATAACATTATTAATGCTGCAGGAGGTGGTGCACTAGTGGATAAGACCCAAATTTCTACAAGAACCTTGATTGATTACATGGAACAAAACACCCAATGATTTGGAACAAGGTCCATCGTACCCATTCGAGGTTTCTATGAGGTGAAAAGTACTAAATTTAAGAAGAAGGTGGACATGAAGTTTGATGAGGTAAGTACCCTTCTACGATAACTTTCTCTCTAACAAGGGAAATCTCAATCTCCTACTCCCATCCATTGTGGAATCTGCTCTTCTGACACACTTTATTATGGATAATTCCCCCAATTGAAAGAAAATTATGAGAGTTGTGAGGAAATATTCCCAGGACTCTCCTATAACCAACCCTTTAGACAAGAACCATATTATCCATCCAACTCTAGGTGGAAAGAAAACCAAGATTATAGGAAAGGGGGTATTCAAACCATCCTCATCAACCATGGAACCAATAAGGTTAGAGTATTCATCCACCACCACCACCCAGAAATCCTCAACCACCCCAAAGAAATTTCCAAGAACCCCCTCCAAAACTAGATCTCGTCCTAGAAGATATGATGAAACAAATGGCTTCCAGCAATCTCCAATTCCATAAAACCACCCAGGTCGTCATACAAAACCACAAAACCCAATTAGGCCAGCTAGCTAACTCAGTGGGAGAAATTCAAAGTCATGGGTCAGGTAAACTACCCCCTCAACCAACAGTTAACCCTAGGGATAAAGGAAATGTTAGTTCCATCACCCTTAGGAGTGGAAATCATCATCAAATCCAATGATCCCTCCAATAGATCCATCCCCTCTTGAGGAAACCAACATCTCAACCACTGCTAAAAATGATCCAAAAGAATAAAATCCTTGTCCTTAGAGAAGTCAATCCAAAGGAAAAAGTGTGTATGTCGATGAGTCTTCTATCCCAACCATTCCTATTTTATTTCCCCAAAGGGACATCCAACGTAGAAAACAGAAGAAAACTAAACTTGATAAGGAAATATTGGAAACTTTCAAAAAATTGCAGTTTAACATCCCGTTGATTGATTCTATGAAGAAAATTCCATGATATGCCAAGTTTCTAAAGGAGACGTGTACACATCGAAGGCGACTTCAAGGGGATGATAAGGTGAGATTGGGGAGGATTGTTTCATAATTTATAGAGAAATAAATTCCCACCATTTGTAATGATCTTGGAACATTATCTATTCCATTCACCATAGGGTAGTATTCCTTTTCTAATGTTAATCTTGATTTAGTTGCTTCTATAAATGTGATTCCACACTCCATTTACTCTACATTACTGGTCGGGGAATTGAATCCCACTGAAATTGTTGTTCAACTGGCTAATAAGAGTACCACACACCCCTCTAGTGTGTTAGAGGATGTTCTTATGAGGGTGAAAATTTTAATTTTCCCTATTGATTTTTATATACTTAAAATAGAAGATAATAGGACGAATGGACATGCCCCAATTATATTTGGGAGACCTTTCTTAAAAAACACCAAAATCATAATTAATGTCCATAGTGGTACAATATATATGGAATTTGGTGGGGACATAGTTCATTTCAACATCCTTGATGCCATGAAGAACCCCACAAAAGAGCATTCCTCTCTCTCGGTAAATTCAATTGATATACTCCTTTCTTTTGAAAGTACTTCATTTCATTACCCTAATCCCCTTTCTGAGTTTTCATACTTGATTGAATTTCATGGTAATGAATAATGCATTTTTTATTGTAGTGGTCTAGAAAAGTGTCATGCATGTTTATTAATTGATGATTTCTTGAACACCGAGGATCCAATGACCATCGATGATACTGATAAACTTGTAAAACCTCATTCCTCATCTGAGGATGATACCATTGAGCAGTTAGATGAGACCAATGACCTCTTACTTTCACATACACTCCCATAAATCCAAAATCCACCTGAATTGGAACTAAAACAACTACCTCAAGATTTAAAATATTCATATCTTGATAATGGAAACAAGTATCATGTCATCATTTCTAGTTCACTCCCTCCTGAGAATGAATTGTGACTGATTGAACTTTTGAGGGAGTATAAACAAGGTTTGGGATGGATACTTGCTGACATTATTGGTTTTATCCCATTAATATGTACACATCATATTTTGTTAAATGATGAGGCTAAACTAGTGAGGTAGTCATAACGTTGAAAGAACCCAACCTTCTTAGAAGTTGTGAATAAATAAGTAACAAAATTATTGTTTTTTTAAATAATTTACCCCATCTATGACAGCCAATGGGTTAGTCTCGTTCAAGTGGTACCTAAAAAACCGGACTTATAGTAATTAAAAATGAAAACAATGAATTGGTTCCAACTCCTGTGCAGAATATTTGGCGTGTCTGCATAAACTATCACTGACAAAACCAACACACTAGGAAAGACCATTTCCCTTTGCCATTCATTGACCAAATTCTAAATAGGCTAGCAGTTAAGTCCCACTACTATTTCCTTGATGGGTATTCTGGATAATTTCATATCCATATTTCCCCTGAAGATTAGGAAAAGACAACCTTCACTTTCCCCTTTGGAACATTTGTATATTGGAGGATGCCATTTGGTATGTGCAATGCACTAGGTACTTTCTAGCGATGCATGGTTAGTATTTTTTGGATTAGATATAGAATTGCATGGAAGTATTCATGGTTGATTTCACTGTTTATGGATCCTATTTTGATGAATGTTTAAGTAGTCTTGGTTCGGTCCTACGTCGCTATATTGAAAAGAATCTCAAATTAAATTGTTAGAAATGCCATTTCATGGTGAGGCATGGTATATTTTTGGGAAATTTCATTTCGGGGGATGGTATCCAAGTAGATAAATCAAAATTAGATGTCATTTCTTTCCTACCATTTTCCAAAAATGTACGGTATGTGTGGATAGGTCATGTTATATTTTATCATCGTTTCATTTGTGACTTTAGTAAGATTGCACTCCCCCTCTCCTAGTTACACCAAAAAGAAAAGGAATTTGTTTTTGATAATGAATGTGAGAATATTTTAATACATTAAAATGGAGTCTCACGTCTCCCCCGGTAATCCAACCACCTCGGTGAGATTTACTCTTTGAGCTCATGTGTGATGCCTCTAACTATGCAGTTGGGTAAGTCTTATCACAAATGGTCGATTGAGCTCCACATGTCATTGCCTATACCTCACTTACTTTGGACCCTGCCCAAGAAAACTACACCACAACTAAAAAATAATTCCTTTCCATTGTGTTTTCTGTGGAAAAATTCAGGTCTTACCTTTTTTGGTCCAAAGTCATTGTGTTCTCAGGCCATGCATCCCTCCAATATCTCCCTAAGAAACTAGAAAAAAAAACACATCTCATTCATTGGATTCTCCACCTTCAAGAAATGAATTTAAAATTAGAGATAAAAAAGGAGCATAAAATGCAGTGGCTGACCACATCAGTAAAATCCACCCATCCTCGGACATTGACTCATCCACCAGTATTCTGATAAATTATATGTTTCTCGATGATCAATTGTACCAAGTGTAGGATGTTATTCCTAGGTATGCTGAAATTGTAAATTATTTGGTAGCATCTTTCATTCCTACTGATTTCAACAAAAACCAATCCAGTCATCTAAAACATGAGTCATATTGGTACATTTGGGATGACCCCTACCTTTGGCGCACCTGTAGTGATCAATTCCTTAGGCTTTGTGTTCCCTAGTGAGTTTTAGTCTATCCTTGGATTCTTCCACACTCTTACTTGTGGGGGCCACTTCGGTCCCCAATGGACAGCTCACAAGGTCCTTGATTCTGGTCTCTTTTGGCCAACACTTTTTTAGGATGCTCATTATTTTTTCAAATATTATTCTCATTGTCCAAGAATGGGGAATGTCTCTAAAATAAATGAAATTTCATAACAATTGTTTCTCTTTCATGACATCTTTTATGTTTGGGGAATTAAATTTATGTTTCCACTTCCCAATTCCTTTAGAAACATGTACATTCTTCTAGTAGTCGATTATGTTTCAAAATAGGTAGAGGCTTGAGCTACAAGGAAAGATGGTTCCAAAACAGTTGTAGAATTTTTGATAACTCAAATATTTTGTAGGTTTGGATTACATAGGTTCATCATTAGTGACCAGGGTTCTCATTTCTGAAACCAAACAATGTAATCACTTTTGCGTTAGTATGGGGTCGGGCATCGAGTTTCTACTGCATATTGCCCACAAACCAATGGTCAATCTGAGGTGTTATATAGAGAAGTAAAATAGATTCTTAAAAAAATGGTTCAATAATATAGAAAAGATTAGAGTCTTAAACTTCATGATTCATTATTGGCCTACCGTACTGCTTCCAAAACTCTCATTGGAATGTCACCCTATTGGCTTATGTTTGGAAAGAGTTATCACCTACCTGTTGAAATTTAGCATCGGGCCTACTGGGCCATCAAACAATGAAATTCTAATCTTTCTGGTGCAGGTGCTCAAAGGAAGTTGTAGATTCTGGAGATAGAGTAAATGAGAAGATATACATATGAAAACTCTAAGATTTATAAGGATCGAACCAAGGATTCCCATGACTGTCTCATCCTTCATCATTAGTTCTGCATTGGGAAAAAGGTCCTCCTCTATAATGCAAGGCTGAAGTTGCATCTAGGTAAGCTTTCTTCCTGCTGTTTTGGACCATACACTATTACTAAGGTCTCTCCATTTGGTTTTTTCTAGGTTCAAAATGAAGAAACCAGTAAAACCTTCACTGTGAAATGGAAGCAGGTGAATCACTTCAATGAATCCATTCCATAGTCCCTACTGGAGGAACTCCATGTTCAAGAATCAATATATGAATGAAAGTCACCAGTTCTTATCCTTTCTTTCCACATTCTCTTTTCTTACAGTGAGAAAATTGGACACTTTAGGTGTAGGGGATAGGTATATTCCTGGGTTAGTTAGTAATTTTCATCATCTTTCTTCTTTTTATATTTTTAGCTTGCTGAATTGTTTTGTTACTTTCCCCCTTCCCTCATGGAATATTACTTTTTTATGCCAACTTTATCATGGCCTATTTAATAATGGAAGTTATTTAAAATGCAAGTGGAATATCTATATTTCATGTTGTTTTATCATTCAAAAAATACCTGATGAAATGTTCATTTTAGCAAGAAGTCAATAATATAGAGTGAATTTATTTTGAAATTCAGTTCTTTGTTGATGATATAAATGGTTGTATCATTTTGAAAACTTTGAGAAGAATGGTTCCCTTTTTTATGAATATATTAAAAGAAAATTGTGTCACTTAATCTCTCCACGTATTTTTTTCTCCCAACCATGATGTGTGAAAATTTATTACTTAATGGAAGGTAAATATATGTTAGGTTGATTTTTCTCTACTTTCCAAAATCATTTTTCCATACGTTCATTAATTATCCAATCTATTTATTACTGTACTAGATTCACCTATGTGTGTGTAAATATTATCTGACTATTGTATGCCCTAAAAAATGGGTTTTATACTGGGAAAGTCAAAAATCACCCTTCCTTGACTTTTAATATTCCTATAACTATTACATGTAGTGTCATTAAGAGATCAAACAAGGGTTGGGAGATGAGTGTGAGATTTGTTCCAAGTGAAAATTTTGAAATAAATAATAATAAGTGCGGGGAGTAACGAAATATACAACATGTGAGGATATCTAGGTCAGAGATTATGGTTTTACTTTTGGTAATTCTTAAGTAAGTGGGTTTTGAAATTTGATTTCAAAGTATGTGGGGAAAGTTTGGTGGAAAGGATCTTGAAAGTATACAATTATTAAAATAACTTATATTTACTCGATAGAAATTGGAAATAATAGCATGAAATGGTTTTCACACACACACATGGATAATTGTTAACATGATTAAATTTTAAAATATTTTCTTTGATTGGTATCTTAAATCTCCTGGAATTTCATTTGGATACAATTTTTGAGATGTCTTTTTCAATGATCATTGAGAATAACTCCTTGGTGTGTTTTATTTACATTGATCACATTTCTTTCTGGAATTAAATTTTCATTGAATATTAAATATTCATGAAGTTAGAAATATCTCAATAAATAATTTCTGAAAATGTAACTTTTCCCAGGAGTGAAAGTGTTTAGGTGTGGGGGTGTGATCACACCATGATTCATTGTTTCATTTTCACCCTTACACCACTGTGCTAAACTTATATTATATTGAAAATTATAAAAAAATTATTCCTTGTTTGAATCATTTATTTTGTGTTTTTCACTATTAAAAAAAGGCAATGTTACTTGTTTTAATGATTCTATTTTATAAGGAGGTGATTTGGAGGTCCGATGATGATGTCCAAGAAAAATGGGCCAAACTACGCTAGATCCATGCACACTAGTGGACTCAACCACATATTTCAACTAAACCGTGCATAAAAATGGGATGGGATTTTTTGTTTTGGTAAAAGAAATTAATGGTATACATTTCATATGAATGAACCCCAACCACATTCGGCCTCTAAGATTACCCAACGACCTGATCTTTCCAATACATTGAATCTACATGAAGTCAAAAGTGGTGTGCTATGATCTGTACATATCATGGTCTATAGTTATCAAAATTGTGCCAAAATTTCATTGGAGACATAAAATAGATGGTTTTAAAACATTTTTATTTTCTACAAAGCAATATAAAGTTGTATGGAGGTCTAAACCCATGTGACAAGTGGTTTTAAGAAATCTGTGTGCTCAAAACAACCTTCCCATTTTCCTATAAAATGGCACCTTGGGATACCAATTTGTAAGTTTGGCCAGGAGGCAAAGCTCTGGTATTTTGTAGACCCAAATTATTCCTCTCATAATCCAAGGATTTATAGAGGGCCCTATCCTCATAGGGGGATCAAGGATGAAGGCAAACATTTCCTCCTCCTCCCGATGTCGAGCTAAACTATGGATAGTCATTTTAAGGGAGCTACACACACTTGGGAGGGAGTTACAACACTTTTTATTCTACTTTTTTTTGTAATTTGTGTGATAAATATTTCACTTATTTCTTATCTATACATTATTCTCCTCTTATTTCATTTCTATTGTTAAAATTAATTGAAACACTTTTTATTTTCAACACCGATTGGGTTGACATTTTAACTAGAAATATTGGGTTGTTCTGATTGGACAAGACAAGAGTTAAATTTATCTCACACATACATAATATTTCAGTATGCTTTGGTAACTTTTCTTCTCTATTCTTTATATCCAAACCTTTAAAACATGATTTTTGTGTCAAGGGAGGGGTTCTTTAAGCATCGTTTAAAAGGCTAGAGGGATGTTGGGATCTTGACAACCCTCAACCAAAAGATTCCATTAAACCATGACTATTTTTTAGAATGATGAACTCACTAATATATGTGGTGAACTTGAAATTATACCCTTATCTCATAATTATAAAACACCACTTTTATTTATCAACTATTAAACTCTTTAAATCAAGTCATTTTTTAAACTATTTTAAAACCACCCATCTTTTAGTACTTATTAAAAATACACACTCTAAACCCATGAATGCTTCCTGAGAGACGACCTAAGGTCTTTCCTAGACTACAAATAAACCTTAAAATCATAATCAATTTGATTTTTCATGATAGTGAGTTCAAATTTTGGTGTCATTTCCGGGGAGCACTTTGGTTTTAGTGCGTGTTTTTTATAAAATTTTTTGTAAATTTTGTGAATTTTGTTTGTTTTATCGTCTGCCTTTACATTTTTTTTAGTGTTCTAATTTATTTCTTGTGTAGGTTCTATTTATGATGCATTCTACAATGTGATATTTACAAAATTTTGAACCAGAATCGAAGAGGATCCTACATCAGCGACCTAGAGATACACAAGAAGAACCTTTGAAGGATGACGCACAAAACATCAACACTCATCATGATCCTTCTTCTTCTTCTTCTTCTTCGAGAACCCACATTAGAACTGAAATTAATGTAAATAACATGGACAAAAAAAATAAAACACTAAAATAATTAACCCCACTAGATTTTGATATCCAACCCACTTATATTCAATTATAAGGTGAGGCACCCAATTTTGAACTAAAATATAGATTAATTCATCTATTACCAAGATTCCATGGACTTCCTGGAGAGGATCCACACAAGCACTTAAAAGAATTTGATAATTTTTTTCAAAATTAAATCCTTCTAATGTGGATGAGTAACAAGTAAATATTAGAGCATTCCCATTTTCTTTAGAAGACACTCTGAAAGATTGGTTTTACTATGTTAATTCACCAATAAGAGGCTGGGTAGGGTTGAAACATCTTTTTCTTGAAACATATTTCCCAGCCTCTTGAACTATAACTATAAGGAACGAAATCTGTGGTCTAAGGCAATCACAAGAGGAAACATTACAAGAATATTGGGAATGTTTTAAAAGGTTATGTTCAAGCTGTCCACACCACCAAATAAGTGGTCAAATTTTAATTCAGTATTTTTATGAAGGATTAATTCCAATTGATCGTAACAGTGATTGATGTTTCTACCGGTAGTGCACTAGTGGATAAGACCCCAATTATTGAAATAAAGTTGATTGATAATATGGTACAAAACACTAAACAATTTGGAACAAGGTCCAGTGTACCCATTCGAGGTGTCCATGAGGTGTAAAGTACAAAATTATAGAAGAAGGTGGACATAAAGTTTGAGGTTGTAAGTACCCTTCAACGACAACTTCCTCTCTCCAAATGGAAATATCAATATCCTCCTCCCATCTATTGTGGAATATGCTCTTATGACACCCATTATTTTGACCAATGCCCCCAATTGAGAGAAGATTTTGAGAGTTGTGTGGAAATATTCCCAGGACACACCTATAACTAACCCTTTAGGCAAGAACCATACTATCCATCCAACTCTGGGTGTACAGACAACCAAGATTATAGGCAAGGGGGTATTCAAACCAGTTTCATCAACTATAGAACCAACAAGGTCAGAGTAGTCATCAACCACCACCACCCAGAAATCCTCAACCACCCTAAATAACTTTCCGACAACCCCCTCCAAAACTTGAGCCTAGACTATAATATATGATGAAACAAATGGCTTCCAACAATCTCCAATTCTATAAAACCACTCATAAAGCCATACAAGACCTCAAAACCTAATTAGGCTCACTAGCTAACTTGGTGGGAGAAATTAAAGGTCATGGGTCAAGTAAACTACCCTCTCAATCAGTAGTTAACCTTAGAGATAAAGGAAATGTTAGTGTCATTCCCCTTAGTATTAGAACTCATCTTCAAAGCCAAATGACCCCTCCAATAGAGTCATCCCCCTCCTAAGTAAACCACTATCCCAACCACTGCTAAAAATGATCCAAGAGAATAAAATCCTTGTCCTGAGAGAAGTCCATATAATGGAAAGACTGTGTATGTCAATGAGTCTCCTATCCCTACCATTCCTCTTCCATTTACCTGAAGGTCCACCAAACCAAGAAAACAAAAGTAAACTGAACTTGATAAGAAAATATTGGAAACTTTCAAAAAAGTACAAGTTAACGTCCCCTTGATTGATATCGTGAAAGAAATTCCACGATACACCAAGTTTCTAAAGGAGATGTGTACACACCAAAGGATACTTTGAGGTGATGAGAAGGTGATCTTGGGGAGGAATGTTTCAACATTGATAGAGAAATCAATTCCCACCAAGTGCAACGATCTTGGATCATTCTCAATTCTGTGCACTATAGGGGAGTATTCCTTTTCTAATGTTATGCTTTATTTAGGTGCTTCTATAAATGTGATTCCACACTCCATTTACTCTACATTGCAGGTCAAGGAACTGAAGCCCACTGGAATTTTTATTCAACTATCTAACCAGAGTACCACACACCCCTCTGGTGTGTTAGAGGATGTTCTTGTGAGGGTGAAAATTTTAATTTTTTCTGGTGATTTTTATGTGCTTAAAATGGAAGATGATAGGATTAATGGACACACACCAATTATATTGAGGGCACCTATCTTGAAAACCTCCAAAACCATAATTAATGTCCATAATGGTACATTATCTATGGAATTTGGTAGTGACATAGTCCATTTCAACATCTTTGATTCCATGAATCGCCCCTCATAAGAACATTCCTCTCTCTCAGTAAATTCAATTGGTGTACTCCCATCTTTTGAAAATACTTATTTTCATTCCCCCAATCCCCTTTTTGATTTTTCATCCTTGATTTAATTTCTTGGTAATGAATCATGCATTTATTGTTGTATTGGTCTAGATAATTGCCATGAATGTTTATTAACTGATGATTTCTTGAAAGCTGAGGATCTAATGACCATCAATGATACTGCAAAGCTTGTAAAAACTCATTCCTCATCTGAGGATGATACCATTGAGTAGTTAGATGAGATCAGTGACCTCTCACTTTCACACAAACTCCCATCAATCAAAAATACACTTGAATTGTAACTAAAACAACTTCCTTAAGATTTAAAATATTCATATCTTGAGAGTGAAAACAAGTTGCCTGTCATCATTACTAGTTCACTCCCTCCTAAGTATGAATTGTGACTTCTTGAACTTTTGAGGGAGTATAAATAATCTTTGGGATCAAAAATTGATGACATACCTGGTATTAACCCATAAATTTGTACACATGATATTTTGTTAAATGATGAGGCTAAACTAGTGAGGTGGGCACAACGTCGACTAAGCCCAAACCTCTTAGAAGTTGTGAAAAAATAAGTAACAAAATTATTAACTACAGGAATAATTTACCCCATCTCTGATAGCCAATGGGTCAGTCTCATTCAAGTGGTTCCTAAAAAAACTGGCCTTATAGTAATTAAAAATGAAAATAATGAATTGGTTCCAACTCGTGTGCAGAGTATTTGGCATGTTTGCATAGACTATTGCTGACTAAACCAACACACTAGGAAGGACTATTTCCCTTTGCCATTAATTGACCAAATACTAGAGAGGCTAGTGGGAAAGTCCCAATACTGTTTCCTTGATGGGTAATATGGATACTTTTAGATCCATATTTCCCCTCAGGATTAGGAAAAGAGAACCTTCAATTTCCCCTTTGGTACATTTTCATATAGGAGGATTCCATTTGGTCTGTGCAATGCACCGGGTACTTTCCAGCAATGCATGGTTAGTATTTTTTTTTGGATTACCTGGGTAATTTCATGGAATTATTCATGGATGATTTCACTATTTATGGATCCTCTTTTGATGAATTTTTAAGTAGTCTTGGTTTGGTCCTACGTCGCATTATTGAAAAGAATATTGTATTAAATTATGAGAAATTCCATTTCATGGTGCGACAAGGTATAGTTCTGGGACATGTCATTTATGGGGATGGTATCAAAGTATATAAATCAAAAGTGGATGTCATTTGTACAACACCATTCCCTAAAAATGTATGGGATGTGCGGTCTTTCCAAGGTCATGCTATATTTTATCATCGTTTCATTCGTTATTTTAGTAATATTGCACTCCCCCTCTCCTAGTTACTCCAAAAATAAAAGTAATTTGTTTTTTATAATGAATATGAGGAATATTTTAATATGATAAAATAGAGTCTCAAATCACCCCTAGTAATCCAACCACCTTGGTGGGATTTACTGTTTTAGCTCATGTGTCATGCCTATAACTATGCAGTTGGGGCAATCTTGTCACAAAGGGTCGATCGAGCTCCACATGTCATTGTCTATGCCTCATGTACTTTGGACCCTGCCTAAACAAACTACACCACAACTGAAAAATAATTCCTTTCCATTGTATTTTCCTTGGAAAAATTCAGGTCATACCTTTTAGGTTCCAAAGTCGTTGTGTTCTCAGACCATGCAGCCCTCCCTTATCTCCTTAATAAATCGTAAGCAAAAATCCATCTCATTTGCTGGATGCTCCTCCATCAAGAATTAAATTTAGAAATTAGAGATAAAAAGGAGCATAAAATGTGGTGCCTGACCACATCAATAGGATCCAACCATCCTCAAACATTGACATATCCACCTATATTCCTATAAATGATATGTTTCCGGATAAGCAATTTTACTGAGTGTAAGATTTTATTCCTTGGTATGCTGAAATAGAAAATTATTTGGTACCATATTTCATTCCTACTGATTTCAACAAAAGCCAAGCCAGTGTCTAAAACATGAGTCCCCTTGGAACATTTGGGATAACCCTTACCTTTGGTGCACCTGTAGTGATCATGTCCTTGGGCGTTGTGTTCCCGATAGTGAGTTTCAGTATGTCCTTAGATTCTACCACACTCTTGCTTGTGGGGGACACTTTGGTCCCCAATGGACTACCCGCAAGGTCCTTGATTCTGGTCTCTTTTGGCTAACACTTTTTTAGGATACCCATAATTTTTGAAAATATTGTCCTCATTGTCAAATAATGCGGAATGTCTATAAAAGAAATGAAATTCCACAACAATCGTTTCTCTTTCATGACATTTTTTATGTTTGGGGCATTGACTTTATGGTTCCATTTCCCAATTACTTTGGAAACATGTAGATTCTTCTAGCGGTCAATTATGTGTCAAAATGGGTAGAGGCCCGAGACACAAGGAAAGATGATTCAAAAATAGTTATGGACTTTTTGAGAACTCAGATCTTTGGTAGGTTTGGATTACCTAGGTTCATCATTAGTGACCAGGGTTCTCATTTCTTCAACCGAACAATGTAATCACTTCTGCGTTGATATGGGTTTGGGCATCGAGTGTCTATTGCATATCACCCACAAACCAATGGTCAAGATGAGGTGTTCAATAGAGAAGTAAAACAGATTCTTGAAAAAATGGTTCAACCCAATAGAAAAGATTGGAGTCTTTTACTTGATGATTCATGATGGGCCTACTGTATTGATTTAAAAACTCCCATTTTAATGTCACTCTATCATCTTGTGTTTGGAAAGAGTTGTCACCTTTCTATTGAGATTGAGAACTAGGCCTACTGGGCCATCAAACAATGAAATTCTAATCTTTCTGGTGCAGGTGACCAAAAGAATATGCATATTCAGGAGCTGGAGGAAATGAGAAGAGATGCATATGAGAACTCCACGATTTATAAGAAGCGAACAAAGGATTCCCATGACCATATCATCCTTCATCACCAGTTCCACATTGGGCAGAAGGTCCTCCTCTATAATACAAGGCTGATGTTGAATCCAGGTAAGCTTTATTCCCACTGGTTTGGACCATACATTGTTACTAACATCTCTCCATTTGGTGTTGTCCAGGTTCAAAATAAAGAAACCAAGAAAACCTTCACTACGAATGGGTAGAATCTGAAGAACTTCCATGAATCCATTCTAGAGTCCCTATGGAGGAACTCCATATTCAAGAATAAATCTATGAATGACACTCGTTAGGTTTTATCCTTCCTTTCCATGTTATCTTTTCTTACAGTGAGGAAGCTGCACACTTTAGGAGTGGGGGATGGGTATATTCATCGGTTATTTAGTAATTTCCATCATCTTTCTTTTTTTCTCTTTTTAGCTTGCTGAGTGTTTTTGTTACTTTCCCCCTTACCTCTCAGAATATTACTTTTTCATTCCCACTTTATCATGGAAAATGATTCTTTTTTAGTCATGGAAGTTATTGAAAATGCATGTGGAGTATCTGAATTTCATGTTTTTTTAACATTCAAAAACCAATCTGATGAAATGTGCATTTTAGAAAGAATTCAATACTATAGTGTGACTTTATTTTGAAATTTTGTTATTTGTCGATGATATAAATGGTTGTATCATTTTGAAACCTTTGAGAATAATGGTACCTTTTTGTGAATAGTTTAAAGGAAAATTGTGTCACTTAATATCTCCACACATTTTTCACCCAACCATGATGTGGGAAAATTTCTTAATTAATTTAATGTTAATATAAGTTATTTTGATTTTTCTCTACTTTCCAAAATCATTTTTTCATTCATTCGTTCCTTATCTGATCTATTTCATTATTGTACTAGATTGACCTATGCGTGTGTACTTGTTATATGACTGTTATACGCCCTTAAAAATGGGTTTTATACTAGGAAGGTCAAAAACCACCCTTCCTTGACTTTTTATCTTATTAAAACTATTACACTTAGTGTCATGAGGAGATTAAATAAGGGTTGGGAGAAGAGTGTGAGATTTGTTCCAAGTGAAACTTTTGAAAAAAAAAATAAATGAGGGGAGTGATGAAATGTATAGAATATAGGGATATCTAGGTCGGGAGTTAATGGTTTGACTTCTATGAATGATTAAGTGACTGGGTTTTGAAATTTGATTTTAAAGGATATGGGGAAAGTTTGGTGGAAAGGATCTTGAAAGTAGACAATTATTAAAATAATTTATATTTACTCGATAGTAAGTGGAAAGAATAGAATGAAATGGTTTTCACACACACATGTGGAGAATTAGTTACATGATTAACTTTTAAATTATTTTCTTTGATTGGTATCATGCATCTCTTGGAATTTCATTTGGATATAATTTTTGAGACGTCTTTTTCAATGATCATTGAGAATAACTCCTTGGTATGTTTTTTTGATTTGATCACATTTCTATAAGGAATTAAATTTTCATTGAATGTTAAATATTTATGAAGTTGGAAATATCTACATTCATAATTTATGAAAATGTAACTTTTCCTAGGAGTGCATGTGTTTAGGTGTGGGGGTGTGATCGCACCGTGATTCACTGTTTCATTTCCACCCTTACACCATAGTGATAAACTTGTTTTATATTGAAAACTATAAAAATACAAACAAATTGAATTACATTTTTGAATCATTTATTTTGTTTTTATCACTTTTAAAAAGGGAAATGTTACTTGTTTTTATGATTCCATTGTAGGAGGAGGTTATTTGGAGGGCCGATGATGATGTCCTAAAAATATTGGCCCAACTATACAGGATCCATGCACATCAGTGGAGTCAAACACATATCTTAACTACACCATACATTTAAATGGGCTGAAATTTTAAGTTATGATCCAAAATTTAATGTGACACATTTCATATGAAGAAACCAAAGCCTCATTCAGCCTCTACGATGCTCAACCGACCAGATCAGTCCAGCACACTGAATATACACAAAGTCAAAAGTGGTGTGTTGTGATCCGTCCATATTGTGGGCTCTAGTTGTCAAACTTGTTCCAAACGTTTGGTGGAGACGTACAAGATATGGGTCTAAAACTTTTTTGTTTTCTAAAAAGTGAGATAAGGCTATCTGGAGGTCGAAACCCATGTGACAAATGGTTTTAAGAAATCTGTGTGCTCAAAACCACCTTCTAATTTTCATATAAAATGGAACCTTGGGCTCCCCGTTTGGAAGTTCGGGCAGGAGTAAAATCTCTGGTATTTTGGAGACCCAAAGAAGTAATATCATCATACAAGGAGTTATGGAGGCCTCTATCCTCATAAGGGGATCAAGGAAGAAGTCAAAGTTCCACCCGAGCTTCCTCCTCCTCCTGATGAGCTAAATGGTGGACGTTCATTTCGAGGGAGCTACACACACTTGGGAGGGAGTTCCACCACTTTTTATTCTACTAGTTTTGTATAATTTGTGTGCTAAATATTTAACTTATTTCTTATCTTGACATTATTCTTCTCTGATTTCATTTCTATTGTTAAAATTAAGTGAAACACATTTTATTTTCAACACAGATTGGGTTGAGATTTCAAGTGGGAATCTTGGGTTGTTCCAATTAGAGAAGACAAGTTTCCCATTTATCTAACACATACATAAGATTTCAGTATGATTTGGTATCCTTTATTCTCTATGCTTTATACCCAGACCTTGAAAACATGATTGTTATTTCAAGGGAGGGGTTCTTTAAGCATTTTTTAAAAGGCAAGAGGGAATTTGAGATCTTGACAACCCTCAACCAAAGGATTCTATTAAACCATGAGCATTTTTTAGAATGATGAACTCACCAGGTTGTGTAGTGAACTTGAAATGATCTCCTTATCTCATAATTATAAAACACCACTTTTATTTATCAACTATTAATCTCTTTAAATCAAGTCATTTTCTTTAAACTGATTTAAAACCACCCTCTTTTAGTACTTCTTATTAAAAACGCTCACTCTAAACCCACAAACAATACTTGAGAGAAAACCTAGGGTCTAACCTAGAATAAAAATCAACCTTAAAATCATAATCAATTTGACATGTCATGACAGCGTGTTCAATTATTTTTTCGGATTTTTTTTATATTTCAGTTGTGTTAGTTAATAAAATATTGATATAGATGACTCATATTTTAATTAAAGAAGTTTTAAAGAGACTAGAATTGTTTTGAGGCTTATATATGTTTTTTTATGGAACATCATGGTCATATGTGTACTCCACTTCATATGGTGTGACTAGAAGTAAAATACTGAAATTTAATTTTATAAAATGAATTACTCATGGTTTAGTTAGGTAAAGACCTTCTACTAGAGAATAGGAATGAAACTGAGAATTTATGGAGGGGTGGATGAATAGATATCAATGTGGAATGTTTGGATTAATAATATATCATATTTTATATAATTTCTAAGAGTAAATTCCTTTGATAGTATTTAATATAGATAATATAGATGGACTTCCTGTGTTTTCCACACTCAAATCATAATGGAATGTTGTGTTATCAGAATTTTTTTATTAGAGATGGTTGATATTGGAGAAAAATAAGGTAACATAGATATGATTATTAGAGGATAACATAGAAATTTAAATATTTATGTCCTAGAGGAAAATTGAAGTATTTTGAAAGTCTCCATTATGTGATTTATGTTATCTTAGGGTTTACCATTCCATTTCATGGGATTATACATGGTGTATGAGATATTGAAACCACTTTGAATTCACTTTATACTATATTTATCATGCATATTGATGTATAATGGGATGATGTGTCTTGTGGTTTCATAATATGTTTCAAATTTTAAAATTTTATATAAAATTTTGATGGATTAATGATGAAAAATATAGTGATTCTAATGGTTAAGTCTATAATGTTCTTTAGTGAGTGATACACTAAGGGTGAACTGGGGTATGAAACTTAATCTAATTAAAACCATCTAATCCTCAACTCTCACCACCATAAACAATATTCACCTAATTAACAATGAACTTATTAAAATTTCTCTTATATTTTTCTTAATATAAATTTATCAAAGATTACCTAAACTATATACAATGATTTATGTCCTGTATAAATTATGTAAAAATTTTAAATGAGGCATAATAATTTCACTTAGTTCACCCACATAAGGATAATCCATAGAGAATATGAGGATAATTTTTCAATGTATCATAATTTAATAAACTCACTATTTGGTGATGGGATTAGGAAAGGTCACTCCTATTGGTTCTAAGTACATGATGAAATCTTAAAAGCATGTAAATTTAATTTTTTAACATTGGATCAATGTTGTAACACTAGATATGACAAAATAGTACCAATTACTCATAATAGGTTCATGTGTAATTAATTTAATCATGAAAAACTAAACTAAAACAATACCTCATTTGATTTAAATATATTAGGGAATTTATCTCTTCACCAATTTTTTTATCTAGAATTATTTAAACATAAAACCCTCCTGATCATCCACGCTTGCTTTAAAATATTACTAGTATGTCAATTTATAAAATCATGGTGATTTTTTGTAGAATTTATGTAACTTTAGATGTACTTATGATCTTCATTTCAGTGTTGAATTGATCCATGAAGAATATCTTGGACCAAGGTGCTCTAAACCATTGATTATCACTCTAAAAATGAGATAGATAATGGATAATGTCTCAAATTTATTAAATTTATACTTACTATAAATTTGGTCATGTTTTGGTATATATAATTAGGCTAAACTTATTAAAATTTCACTTTAATTCATTTAAGAAGTTCAACATTGTAAATAAACCAATTTTACCACACTTATGACTTATTAAAAATTGAATAATTGTTTTATATATATATATATATATTATCACTTATATGTAATAATAAAATTATGTTAAGTGATATTATATATATATATATATATTATCACTTTCTTATAACAATAAAATTATGTTAAGTGATAGAATATGATTCATTAACTTGAATAGTTTCTCCTATAAAATATTTAAGGTAACCCGATTGATAAATATTAATTCGTAAAATTTTCTCCTTATATTTATTAAAAAAATTCCAATACCTTAAATATGTAAATTAAAATACTATTATTTTAATAAAATAATATAAATTTATTTATTATTTTTTATCATTGACACGTGGACATTACCCATCCCACTTCATGGGGCCCACAATGTGCTAAACTCCAATTCATCATAAATGGACAAAATTTTGAATACAGTTAGTGTGTGACCCTCTTAGATCTTATGTTGAAAAGAGTGAATGTTACTCAGAGATCAGGAGTACTGTCTAAAAACACATCAAGAACCATAAAGATATAAGGTTGATTCATAGTATTTATATCCTCTTCTATGAACAGACACTATGTAATATGATATCTTTTTCTCATATTATATAATAAAATAGGATGCATATATTTCTGTCTCCATCCTTCCATTCCTTATTTATTATTTTTAATAACCATACCAGATGAAATTACCTTTCTTATATTATGAACATAGATTTAATCAAGTTACTACCATCCTAGTCAATACGGCCCATGATATCTCTTCCTATACATGGAAGTGACAAAAAAAATTAACCATTCAATTGATGTCATGTCATCAATCATTCACCTGATTAAATTTACCGTGACACATACATAAAATTTCCTAGTTTTCATCATGAATTAAAGTTTTTATCAATGATATACATTAATAATAATCCCAATTCAAGAGACCAATAAACATTCACATACATAGAAACATCTAATGAAACCTAAAATATATGTTGTTCCTATTAGTGGGTTAGTCCTTATAATCTCTTTTCTAGATATTACTAATTGTGAACATTATGAGAAGAAATATCAATGCTTAATAGACCCTAATTACTAGTATCTAAAAATCTTATGTTTCCCATTAGATAAAAGTATCAACTTAGAAAACATGTATTTAAGATCATTTTCATAGTATCTTTAGGTTCTTATTATAGCAAAAAAATTATAATTGATGGATACAAAATATAATCTATGTAAATTATCATGTAAGGTATATATATAATAATAATAATTTTATAATATGGAAAATAAAATTATATATCAAACTGAATACATGAAATAATAATTGAAAATTATAAGTTTGATTTGGGTCTAAGGAACCCACTATCATAATGATCCCACATACACTAAAGTCGACTATTAACCACTCTCAATATATAAGCTCTCACATGATAATAATGTTTCTATTAAGATATATATTTAATAAAGGGGTCTTCCATATTATCCTCTGCATCTACACTATTAACAATGACTTCACATCATTGAGTAAAATCCCTCAAGAGATGAAAATTTTAAGTTTATTATTTTTTTCTCTGGTGTGACCAGGGCTCCTTAGCTGGAAAAACTATTATATTATTATAATACTATAATGTAATAGGTTATAAAATTCTTGTTAAAATGACAAGATCTATGAAAAATCTAGGAATCCAAACCAATTATGAGTTGTATCAAAAGTTATTTTATACTTGGATTCTATTGTATAATCAACCACCATAGATTTATTTATGATTACCTAATTTACTGATCCACCATTAAAAAATACAAAACCAAACTATATATTAATATATTCATTATTTATATATAAACTGGTATTTTTTGTATCCCTTAAACACTATCACCCCATCCCCTTCATGTACTGGGAATATATCCTTCATTTTTCTGAGGTACTTTAGGATAGTTTTAACTATTTTCTAGTGCAGCTCTTCTGGATTTTATTAATATCATCCAACTATAATTAAATAGTATCCAACATCAAACTTTCTATATATAATGACATACATGATAAATCCTACTATCAAATCATAATGTATTACTCCAACTATTTAACTCATCCTATGGTTGTGGACATGTTTTCTTGGAGAGATTAATGACACAGGACATTGGTAACTATCCTATATTGGATTATTCTATGTTATACCTTCTGAGTACCATATCGATATATATATATATACTTTGAATTAATCTTATAAATATTTTATATCTATATTAATATATATTTATACCTAAAATTTTGGTTTCTTAACCTAAGAGTTTAATAAAGAACCATTCATTTAACTAAATCTTAACTGAATATAAGATTTTAACTTCGTTCATCGTCGACAATATTCCATTAATATATAATACTTGGAAAATGACAGCACCACCACTAACCTTGTTTTTTAAACATGTATTACTTAATTCTTATTGAAAACATATTTTATTATGACCTCATAAAATTAAAGATTCTATGATCATGATTCTTTATTTAATCTATAAATGGGTCACTACATATTTCATATTAAAGTGAAGTTATTAGATATCACAAAGTCTTCTAGTTGATTTATATCCCTTGTCTATCATTTTCATGTCTAAAAAGGTTGTATTTTTTCAATCCACGTTACTGATAAATTTGAAGGATATTTTTTACTTAATAAATCTTCCTCTTTATTCTCATTCTCAATATATTAGTGGATTGAGTAGTCATAGTCCTTGATCAGCTTTAAAATTCATGGGTTCACATTGAACTCCTTCTATGTGAATATATATTTCAAGATCTTGTGATATGTATATATATAACACTACTCTCAATATATATAATCTCTTTAAATATTTAATTCAAATATTACTAAATATAATTTTATATCGTGTACTGGATATTTTTTCTCATGCATCTGTAATTAGTGAGAGGCATATGCTATCACTTTATCATTATTCTTGAGTACTCAACCTAGTACACTCTTTGAATAATCATTTTATATCACGAGACCTTCCCTATATAAGAGTATTTGAGTGTAGGTGTAGTTATTTTCCTCTTATTTAACTCTTTAAATATTTATTCTCATTCATTAGTACATAAAAACTTCACTCCCTTATGAATTATTATAGTTAGTGGTTTTTATAATCATGAGAAGTTCCTAAAAAACATTGATAATACTTGATGAATTAAAGGAAACTATGGATCTTTGTTTTTATAGTACATTCCTCAATCACATTTATCTTTAAAGGGTCCATTGATATCCACTTTTTTGTGATATAATTCCCTATGAATTTTACTTATTCTATCCAAAAATAATATTTACTATACTTTGTATATCACTAATAATTTCTCAAAGTCTTTAGCAAAGTACTAAAATTATCCTCATGTTCCTCAGTTTTTTAAGTTATATAAGAATGTAATCTATAAATACTACCACTAATTCATCAAAATAATTCTAAATACTATGTTCATCAAGTTCATGATTTTTTTCAGAGCATTGGTGAGTCTAAATATAATTACTAAGAAATCATGGTGCATGTACCTTATAAGAGAAGTTGACATGGGAATATCCACCTTTTACAACTTTAATTTATGATATCTTGAACAAAGATCCACTTTAGATAAGTACTGATCACAACATATATGATCAAAAATTTAATCAATTTGTGGAATATGATACATGTTATTTATTATGATCTTTTTGAGTTCATGATAGTCAATTAAGAGACTTATTGACTCATATTTCTTCTTGAAAAAGAGGAAAAGGTGAAAAAGTCATATGAATCCATTGTACAGATTATCTTGTAGTTGTTTCTTCAGTTCTCCCATTTAAATAAGGATTATTCTATAGAGATTTTGGGATATGGGCATAGATCTAGGTATAAGTTCAATTAAGAACTCAACTTCTTGGTCATGAGGAACACCAAAAAACTCTTTGGGGAATACATCAGCATAATCCCTTCGAATGGGAATGTGTTAAAGGATAATCATATCCTTTGTTTGGCGATAGATATTTTTTTCACAAAAAAAAATATAAATTCTTGAGGAGTTGTTTCCAAAGGAGATTCATCCTCCTTTTTACACTTTTATAGAATCAAGGGACAATTTGGTATATAGAAATTTATTTCCTTCTCCAGGCTATTGATATTATCTCTATATAAATATATCCAATCCATGCTTATTATGGAATTAAATTCCACTATAGGGAGTATAAAATGGTATTTTGGGAGATTTACCTAGTAAATATTAACTAGGTAGGAGTTATATATTGAGATTAAATCATTCCACTACATGGTTTTTTCACTGATAATTCAACATTCATTTCTTGAGATGGGGTTTCAATAGTGCTACTAAACTCACATGATATGATAGAATGTTTAAATAGAAAATAAAATAAGATATTTCTTATTCATTAATTAGTAAAGTGTACCTATCACAACTTACTATTTATGATCCACCTCATAAGTAGTAATAACATAAGATCATAATTTCTCTCTTGTACTTGGAGTTTCTTGTCATCTATTATCCATGATGACCCTTGGCTTATAGAACTGACTTACATATTGTTTGTGTTCCTCGTAGTTGAAAAATTAAACCAGAGTTTGAGGATTGATTAGAACCTTATTTTATTCCATCATACTATTCATATAATTTATTATATTTTGGAATTAATTAGCATGATTCCCCTCCTTTCCATACTTTAAATATTTTCTTGTCACCTTAAGGAAGTTTTTGGGATGGTTCTTCCCACTCTTATGAAAAGTGGGAAGATGGATTTCTTCCATCCATGATATTTATCCATTAATACTAAATAATTAAACTCAATTATACTATTTTTACTTTTAACACCATGATAACATTTAGAATCATCCATTTCCATCTCAACTATAAGGGTACAACAGAAAATTTTCTCATAGTTTTCAAATTAAATAATCACCAATGATTTTAAAAACTCAACTTTACTCCACTAAATAAGTGTCTAACCTTATATACAGGTTTAATGAAAATTTTAAATTTTCATTATACATGTATTACCCTATGATTTTGAAAATAATACTAGTTTTGATAGTGTATACAACACACAACACTGAGCTTTAACAATCGTGAAGTGTTATTATTCAAAATAACCCTTACAACATAGCCACTGAATTGGTGGGTATGAATAGGAGTAAATTCATTATGAAAAATATATTTAAGTTTATCACTCAAAAAAATTATTGATTAATTTTTAAGCAATAATCACTCAATTTTTAGTATCCATTTTATACTTAAAAAACATGATTTCTTCAAAAATGTTTTTTATTTTTTTGTATGAGAAAATATTATAATTAATTTATTTCAATTTAAAAAAATTTATTAGATAAAAATGATATCATTTTTTAAATCATATTATGAAAATAATCTTAGGATAAATTTTTGGGGTTTTTATGAAAAGAATAATTTTTCAATGAATTGTGAAAAAATACTTATTTTATAGAAAATTATCATATATTTTTAAGTATTTAAAAAGTAGTATTTTATTATGAATTTATTTGAAAATTTAATTATTTTATTTTTATCAAACATAATTCAATTAATTTCTTTAGAATCAACACAATGTTTAATTTTTTATGAAAACATTTTTATACTTGAAAATGTATTTTTTTTTAGAAAACCATTTTTTATCGTCTTTTACAAGTTTATTTTAAAAGTAACTTATTCCAATTATATGAATTTAATTTGATAAAATGGATTCTATAATTATAATTTTCATTTCTAAATTTTATAAATATTCTAAATTTATTTTAATCTTAAGTAATAGTAACCATGGTAAAATTTATCACTATAGTAAAGGGTAAATTGGGTTAACAAGGGTTAAAACGAATGTTAAAAGGCCTTAAAATCACCCTAACACTTGATTTTAATCTTTTTGATGAGTGTATTTAGATAAAACCCTTAAAATATTTGAAAATATTTCGTTTTTTGTCTTTTCTCTTCGATTAGGACCTTTATATTATTTTAAGTAAATAATAAATACAAAATGTCACTCACATTGTTTTAATATCTCTATTTTTTATAAGGATAAAAATAGGTTATATTCATTTATAAATGGTTATTTAAAAAATTAATATATTTATTTTATCATGGTAATTTATTTATCTGTTTTATTAATAAAATAATTATTTTAAATGCTTACACAACACTAACACAGTGCTTGTGCAAGAAGTAGGGAAATCAAATAAATGATTTTAAAAAACATAAAAAGTTTTATTTTTTAGTGATATTTGGTGTTGCAAAAAAAATTAGATAAATAAAATATATTTATACTATGTTAAATTTTATAAATTTAATTAATTTTATGTATTTATATTTATTAAATTCAAATTATGTGAATGGTTCTAAAAAAACTTTAATTTATTTTATGTTAAATAAAATTTTATTAAATGGTTTAAAATTAATAAAAAATATTAATGGACAATTTAATGATATATGGTTGATCATATCAACCATTTCCCACTTATGAGACAATTTTCCTTTTATAGTAACTTTTACCACACCTAATGTGTAAAAATGTTGTTATCACAGTAATCACTAAATATGGTTAACAGGGGGTTGAAACTAAGAGAAAAGGGTTAAAATATCACCAAAACATGCCTATTTTTTATGAGATTATTTACACTAATAAATATACTAAATTTTAAATATATCAATTTTTCCACTTGAACATGAAAATTAATTTATATTAACATATTACTTTAAGTAATTCTAAGGGTTCCCCTTTCCTCTATATAAGGACACCACCTATCATCTTTTCGTCACACTTTTTGAGCTACTTATATTGACTAAACCATTACAAAACAACTTCTTAACTTAGTTATCTATATTATATAGGTTATTTTCTTCTTAAATGGCCATCCCTGGTGTCCTTAATGAGATATACAAAGGAGGTTCTTTAAAGAGGAGGCAATCATATTAAATCAAGTTTTTTCATTTTTCACCTTTATCTACCTCCTTCATTTCTATCCTAACCATTACAATATAACAACATCAGTATCTATCATATACTGAGGTGTGATTATGTTAATGTAATAACCTTATTTATCTCCTTTTTCGATTGAATGGGAAATAAAATTGTCATTAATTATTACATGCAGGCTAACGCCTCATGAATCGATGTATTTCATTTCCCATCCACATATTTCATGGATGGTTATTATAATATATTTAATGTATATATATGATATTTATGAAATAATTATTATAATTTAAATATAATATGTCATCTATCTTCATACTATTCCAATCATTAAAAATAGAATCATCACAAGAGCATATGTATGGACTATCATCTTCACGTAACGATGTACGTCATCTTTCAGAAACCACCTCCCATTAATGGTAATAGCGATGAATTTAATTAATTTATTTGATTTTTATAAAATTATAATGATTTTATAAAGTTATAATTTTATTTTATTTCCTTATTTTCTATCTAATTAAAAGTTAATATATCACTCATGTGTATATACGAACTATCGCCTCACGAGAAAATATAATTTGTTTTTCATGATCACTTTTCATGGATGGATATAAAATTGTATTTGATGTATAAAAATGATAACTATGTAATTATTATTATTCTAGAGATTATGGAATAATTACCCATTTACCTTAGTCAACCTACCAAAGTTTTTTTGGAAATTATTAATTGAACATCCTCAAATCATCCTATATAAATTTATTCGATTTAGTAAATATATAATACATGGTAATAATTAAAATAATAGATTATTATATGGTAATAAAAATTAAAAATTTTATTAATATAGTAAATAATATATATAAGTTCATTATACATGGGTTAAAATAAATATGTGACATGTTGGGATATGAGGTACGTGATTTTTTCTTTAAAATCTTATTTTAAAAAATTAAAATATTTTCTTAAGTTTTTTCAATTGATCTTCTATAAATTGTTTCAAATATTTTATTAATTTTCTTAAATTTATGTTCAAAACTATTTAAATCCAAGTTTTACTTTATTTATTAATGTTTTAAATTATTTTAAACATTTTCTAAATTGGTTATTTTTTATATTATTTCAAGAGTATAAAAGGAATATCTTGTTTACATATATAGCATGAGAAAAATTTATTTTCATCATGCCAAATATTATTTAAGAATATTAATCTTCAATATTTAATGATTTTTCAAAATAATATCACATTTCACATTCTTTTTGGAATTTTTTGTTTAAATATATTTTAAGAAAATGATTTTTATCCTTAATTTTAAATAAATTTATAAAGTGCTCATGTATATGTGTTAAACAGAATATTCTATGAGATTTTATTATATAAATGAAATATTATTATTATTATTTTTTTATTGTCCTTGTAAATTTTTTAGGATGATGTTTGATCCCTATATAGTTCTCTAATTTATAGGGTAATGATTATGTTCTTTACAGAATTATGTTGGAATTAAACAAGTAGGTTATTAAATATTTAAGGGTTCTTATAAGAGTTCTATGAATATGATGTCCCAAGGATATTACATGACTTTTATATACTTTTTAATTATTTTTCATGGAAATATTTCTATTTTATTAGTTAATTAAATGATTTTTTTTATTAAAGTAATTATTATGATCCTCAATGGTAAAAATTGTATGTTTTTAATAAAAAATATCTATGGCTTATCATGTATTTTAAGAAACCCTAATGATCATAATTTTACCTTTATGTTTTATTATGATGTATTTTATAAAGAAATAAGGTAGTAAATTTGATTTCATGTGTAAGTAAAAAATTATTAGAGATCAACATTTATTAAGTTAAAGTAAAACTTTCTTATATGATTTCATGGTTATGAAATATACTAAAACTATTATTTCTTTTTTATATTTTTTAATTAATGAAATTTGTTTCTTTCATCCCACACTTACTAATGAGTTTTTCACAAGGATTAAGGTTGAGTAGAAATTTTAATAAATTTATAGATATAGGTATGGGAGTTACCTTGAACATTGAATGTGTGCCTTTATAAATAACTTTTTAAGTAGAAAAAATGATTACTTAAAGACCTGGAAATTGTTATTTAGGAGTTTTTCCTATTCTATAAAACTCTAAAGCTAAAAATTTCCTTTTGTATGTAAGTGGTCCAAAAATTTTGTTTCATGTTATATATTTTATGTGGATAAAATTAGGCCACATTTATCTTTATTAAATCCAGAAATATATAGATTGTGTTTTTAGCATCGGGTCCAAGAGTTCGGGTTTAAGTGTATTATAGTTAGTATTAGAGCAGTTTTTAGATAAATTTAGAGATTATGATATTTTCATGGGAGGTTAACTTAAGAGTTTCAGAAATCATCATGGGTTTATAAGTTTAATTTTTATTGTAAGTTCAAAGGCATAGACACACCTTTTGAGATATTAAGTAATGTGATTATAAAGTAGTTGATGGTATTTTAGGAGATGTTTTATTAGTTTGAGGTATATTTAACCTTTAGGTTTAATGTGAAGGATTATTTTGGAATAAATCTATTACATTTTTGGGAATATAAGATAAAAGGTATGAGGAAACCTTTGTGGTAAAAAACATTAATTTTAAGGTTATTGAAGTTAATTGGGATATAGGGGTATTTATTTATTGAATTATTTAATTTAAACCTTTGGTGTTTTTATGGAAATTTTGGAGTTAAATGTATTATTTATTCATAAGAAGGTTTATTAATTTTTTGTATTATATTACCATGTGATGACCTTTTTTAATTTAGTAAACATAAGAGTATTATCATTTCATATTTGTATGGATCCTATGATCTATAAAAATTTGATGCTTTATTTATAATAAAGATTCATCATGAATACTCATCGCTTGGAATATAGAGTCAGGTAGAGGTAAAAACTTGTTAAAACATGCAATAAAATGATGAAATCATATTTATGGATTTGAAAAAAAAATAATAGGGATAATAAAATAATCTCTCATAAATTAAAAATTTATATTTTTTACATTCATTTTTGATGAATTGATGGTCTATTATCTTCTCAAAAAAGTATAAAGTTATATATTATATAGATCTTCTTTCCAAGTATATGCTTTCACTTCTTACTAATGTTATCCTTATTTGGAACCTAGTTATGTGTTATTCTAGGTGAATTTCATATTTCCCTTTTCTTATTCTCAAAATTATTATTAATTATCCTTTTTAGGATGTGATATTTCAACAAATATATTTTTTAAAATATATTTTAAAAAAAACTTTTCCTTTCATGATTGTATGATTTATCATCCAATCCTTTGAATTGATGTTAAAAAATATTTTACACTCTTTTTATAGGACACAAGATAAAACTATGAGGATTAAAATAATTTAAGTGGTATTAAAATGTAATACACAATGATTTTTATAATAAAACTATTTTTGATGGTGTATATGACATGTAACACTGAGCTTTAACAACTATGGAATATTATTATTTAATATGAGTATCATAACATAGTCATTTAATTATTTTGTATGAATATGAGTAGCCACATTATGAAAAATATATATAAATTTACTACTCAATAAAAATATATGTATTAAGGACTAGAGAATAATAACTCAATTTTAAATCATCATTTTATGCTTCAAAAATATGTTTTTTTCAAAATCGGTTTTAATTTTTTTATAATAAAATATTATAATTGAATTTATGAAATTTTTAGATATTTTATTTTATTAAAATTATATAATTATTTAAATAATAATATTAAATTATTTTAGAGTGAAATTTTTGGATTTTTTTGAAAAGAATACTTTTTCATTGAATAGTAAAAAAATACTGATTTTATATAAAATATTCATTTATTTTCAAGTATTTAAAAAATATAATTTTGTATTGAATTGATTTTAAAATTTCATTAGTTTATTTTTATTAAACATAATACAGTTAATTTCATATTAATCAAAATTATGCTTAATTTTGGTATAAAAACATTTTTATACTTAAAAAACATTTTTCTTGAAAGATATTTTTCATCGTGGTTTATGGGTTTATTTTAAAATTAATTTATACCGATTATAGGGATTTAATTTGATAAAATATATTATATATTTTTAATAAATATTTAAAAAAAAATATTACAACTTTATTTTTGGCCATAATGATTAGTAATCATGGTAAAATTAATCACAATAATAAAGGGTAAATTGAGTTAACTAGGGTAAAACTAATGTGAAAAGGATTTAAAATCACACTAACACTTTGTTTTAATATTTTTATGAGTTTATTTATACCAAATCCATCAAATATTATAAACTATGTAATTTTGGTTCCATTTCTTCATTATAAGGACCATTATATAATTTGAATAAAAGAATATATACAAAATGTCACTCTTTTTTAATGTGTCTAATATTTTTTTCATATGGATAAAAAGATATTTTATTAGATTATAAATTTTTATTTTAAATAATTATTAACTTATTTTATCATTCCAATTTATTTTAAATTTTTAATGATAAAATAATTACCTTAAATTCTTACACAATGCTGACACAGTGCTTACGCAAGAAGTAGAAAAATCAAGTAAATCATTTTAAAAAATTAAAAAGTTAATTTATTTGGATGAGTTATGGTGTTCCATGAATTTTTTATATAATTATAATGTATTAAAAATGTATTAAGATTTAATATTATAATTACATTACTCTCAATATATTTATTAAAGTCAAATTACATGAATAGGACTGAAAAAGAATTAAATGGTATTTTTTGTTAAATATTATTTTATTAAATGATTTGAAATTCATAAAAACATAATATTTGGAAAGTTTAATGGGATATGGTTTTTAATATCATCAATTTTCCACTTATGGGTCACTTTTCCTTTTATAGTGACTTTGATGAACCCTAATGTGTAAAAATATTTTTATCGTGGTAATTATTAAATATGGTTAACATGGGGTTAAAACTATGAGATAAGGGTTAAAACATCACCTAAACTTGTCAAGATTTTATATGATGATATTATTTATAATAATAATCATTATAAATTTTAAATATATCAATATGGTTCCACATGACCTTGAAAATTAGTTTATATTAATTTAATACTATAAGAATTTCCAAGGGTTCCCCTCTCCTCCCTTATATTGGGATGCTAACTCTCTTCTCTTATTCACACTTCATGAGCCACATAACTTAACCAAAACATAAAAAAAACCTATTATTAACTTTATTACCTATAATATAGTGGTTTTTTATTATTAAAATACCATCCCTAGGGTCCTTAAATAGATATATAAAAGAATTTATTCAGAGAAGAGGAAATCATCTTAAACTGAGCATTTTCATTTTATTTATTATTTCACCTCCTTTAATTATGTCCTAACCATTACAATATAATAACATAAGTATATATAATTTACCTATATGCTATTATGATAATTTTAGAACCATATTCTTCTTCTTTTTCCATCAAATAAAAAAACATCATTCTTGCTCATGTGTAGGCTACAACCTCGCAAACCAAGGTGTTTTGTTTCTCATCCCCACCTTTCATGGATGGTTATTATGATGTATTTAATGTATATATATCATATTTATGATATAATTATTATTATATAAATATTATATATCATCTATATTTATATCATTTGAATCATTAAAAATAGAATCATCCCATGTGCATATGTATAGACCACCATCACCACATAGCATTGTACTTCACTTTTCGAAAATCGCCTCTCTTGGCTAGTGAAAGGAATGGATTTAATGAATTTATTTGATGTTTATAACATGATAATTATTATTTAAATATAATATTTTATTTTATTTATTTATTTTTCATCAAAAAAAGTAAAAACATCATTCATGTTTATTTGTGGACTATCGATTGGAAAACCAATGTTTTTTTTCTTAACCATTTATCAAGGTTGGTTCTAAAATTGTATTTGATGTATAAAAAGATATTTATTTCATGATTATTATTCTGTATATGATAGATAAATGACCTATTTTACCTTGCTCAACCTACTAATGTTGTTTTAGGGATTATGAACCAAACTATCATGACTCACTCCCCCCAAAGGTACCCTCACAAGGATGACAATGAGAGAAGGGTGATAATAATGTTCTAAGCCCACCTCAAATAATAAATGGGTTGTAAAAAATAACAAGGTTATATAAAACATAAAAATTCTAGGAATTAACCTCTAAAAGAACATTAGGTATGAGATATATGATAAGTACACAAAATAACTCCTCCTCAAAAAGATAAAAGATAACTCAAGTATATTCATGTAATTTCATACAAAAAAAAGTACAACCAAAAAGGAAAATACAAATACCAAAATATTAACTTGGTAGTGACCATGAATCCAAAATAACTCTATAAAAAACATGAGTTATTAATATCTTTCTCGATATTCAACCAGCTCATGTTGACCTGAAAAATAGTTTATATATACATAGGGTGAGCATAATAGGTATACTCGGTAGGATCATCCTCGAAGCCTCTCATAAAAAAGATTAAAAAAATTATGTAGAAGCCCATTCAAAAACAATTTAAGATAAATATTCACCAAAATATGTATATTATCATCCCAACCACACCATGGATATCTCTTACAAAGTAACAAATATAGGAGATCATAATATAGTAATAAAACATGAGTACATCACTACTGTTTCCCTACTGGTTTGTTACTCTACCCCAACATTGTACATCTTTGGACATCTCTCTCCAAGATAATCTAACCTAAACACACCTTGTATAAAGTATCATAAACTATATATCGTGCAACACATCATCCCATCATCCTATGAAACATCTCCAAATAGTAACCGAGTAGCTTCTCGAAGACACCACAACCTGTATATCGTGTATCATACATCAAGTATTGCACCTCAAGCCATCACAAACCATATGTCGAGTAATGTACATAAAGAAATCACAACCCATACACATCATACACATAATAATCCATAATATACTATATCCAAAGATACATGTGCGTGAAATAACCACAAACTATCATGAACCAACTTAAGTTGACCCTAAACTGGTCCCCTGAGCCAATCTGTGTCATGGCTCGAGAGGCATTCTCAATCCTCCCGGGATAGAGAAACATTCCAAGGGAATCCTTAGAGAGAAAGAAAATGATTAATAACAATCAAATTAATAAATTTAGCTAAAAAAATAAATAAGAAAACAAAACTAAATATGGTTTTCAAACTTTACATCCATTACACTACAACCAAAAAAAGAACAATCGGAAAACAAAGTTACACAAGAAAAACTCAAAATAAACATGATACCAAGACATCTCCATGTGACCTCAAGGTTTAATATCCAATCCACAACCAAATATTATCTAAGGTGATTGAACTGAAGCCAAAACATGTAGTAGATACTAAAAACAATAAAAAAACTATTGGCATTAGTATTAAAACTCTACAGGTGGGCCTGACTAATTCTATTCCCATTTCATATACTTTAAATAAAATAACATTGATTAACAAGTTTAAACTAAAAAATATAAATATAGGTTTTCCAAACTTTTAATTTTAAAACAAACAATCATAATCCATTACCCTCTTGATTTAAAATAATGATTAAGGGGAGAAGTAAAAAAGGGAACCAAATAAGAAAGACTTCTTTTTCATAAAAGTTACAAAGGGAAGAGTTCTAATGTTTTACAAAACATTTTTCTTGAAATCATTTTTAATAAACCAAACATTCACAAATTTCCAAACAAGCACCAAAAACCAAGTACAAGGAATACGATTCGATATGATGAGGGCAATGGCACTAACCGGACTAGTATTAGAGGAACACGGGAAAACCTGGGAACTCAAAAGAGAACCATAACATACTAAACATGTGAATCATCCTGAATTCATTCCCTACTAGATGACATCATAATTCCCAAACTCCTGATTTTCACCCTACCTGAAATGACTGAGAGGCCCGATCCCATTGCAATGATAACAAAATAACCTCCTTCTATGGGAAACTAGCTAGTGTAATAAACTATACTAGTGTAGAAATCATTATCAGAATTACTCATAGATATTATAGGTTTCAATGTTATGTTCTCAAAGGGTTGTGTCAAATAAAATCAAACAAAAAGACATGTACACATTCCATCACACATATCACACAAACCGAAACCACCCTAGCCAACTCGAGAAGTAGCCCTTTGCCTTAAAAAAATTATCACAAAAAGGAAATCCCATATCGAGGGCACTCCCATATCATGGTCAACCAAAAAGGAAAGAGACTCACCCATATAAGGGTTTTTCAAATGAACCCATTTAATAAAAATGGAAAATAGGCCTCATGTCATTTCCATACATCAAACCATTTTTATAAAAAAATTCACACAAGCCATTTTTATTACGAAAAAAACTTATAAATCATTTTTTAAAAACACCATTTACCTTTTTGAATATCACACCATAATTTATAATACCAAACCATGCCTTTAAGAATAAAACACTACATATATAATCCAACTAGACAGTTTAACAAACACTTAGTGTGCACAACTCAACAAAAACACACCACACATTCAAAATCCATTTTAAAATCATCCACACGACACTTTTAAAACTGAAATCCCACTTGGAAACCCATTTAAGGAAACCGAATCATCAATTAAAACCCAAGACACATTTATAAGATCCAACCAGAAATTTCATCATACACTTAGTGTGAAAAACACCGTTAAACCATTTCATACAACATAATACAAGAGGAAACCCATTTCATTTCAAGTCCAACAATTATTATAAAAACTATACATCTCTAATTAGAATGGAAACTAGGTGTTAAAATCATGCAATCAATTATTTTTTAAATTTAAAGGTTAATTCATAAGGAGACCTACCTCAAATGATGATGAAACTTCTAGAAACTGGTGTGAAAACCTGATCACACCTCAATCGCACCCAAGGGGAGTTTGATCTGGCCAAAGGTGGGGTCATGCACTGGAGAGGAATGTTCTGGAGGGTTTTAACATTCCTAATAGGAGAGACCTGAAGGGGCCACATCAAAACGATGGTGGACGGAGGGGCCGCGCAGGCCAAAAGGGTCATTCTGGAAGGATTGGTATGCACCAGAAGGGTCAGTCGCAGTGGTAGGGGGTCGCTGGCTGGGCATGTCACTAGAAGGGGGCTATGTGGTTGGAGGAGGGTCGACTAAAGGGGGTGACACTGAAGACTTCACATTTTTCTGGAGGAGGCGGTACCATAGGCCGCACCGGTAGGAGGTGGCAGCGCCAAAGGTCATGCCAGCTGGAGGTGCTACGTGCGCCGGGAGAGGGTCGGCCGGAGGTGTGTGCATGCACTGGAAGATGTTCAACTAGAGGTGAGAAAAAGATGCTGGGGAGGTGTACACAAGGAGGGTCGGGTCACATAGCATGGGATGGAAGGGGGGAGGTGACGTGAGGGAGAGAAAGGGGTAAGAGGTAAAGGGATTAGGGAAAAATAAAACCTAAAAACTAATTTAATAATTATAATAATAATACTAATATCTTAATAATAATAATAATAATCTTCAATAATTATAATTATAATGATAACATAATAATAATAATACTAATCATATAACAATAATAATTGTAACAAACATAATAATTGTAATAATAATAATAATAATATAATGATAAAATAATAATATCATTCATTTCATTTCATTTTTTTAAATAATAATTATATTAATAACAATTTTAATAATAAAAATAAAAATAAAAAATTTTATAATATTATTATTATCCACAATAATAATAATAATAATACGATCAAAACATTCATTTTGTTTTATTTTAATTTGTTTACATCATTTCATTTTATTTCATTTTATTTATTTAGATACTGGGAAACCGTGTGGCCCACACACGGCTCAATAGACCATGTGTAAACAATACGGTAGCTTCTACTCATTCCAGAAGCGGCTGCACAGGTACCCGGGCTGACTGCACAGTTTCTCCTAACCATGCGATGCTCACACACCGACCCAAAACTCACCACAAATTCGTGATAATAATAATAATATTTAATAATATTCTTAATAATATTATTATTATTATTATTCCTATCAATAATATAGTCATTATTATTATTCTTAAAAAATAATTTTATTTTATTTTACTTTTTCTTATTTTATTTTAACTTCTATTTAACTTCATTTTATTTTTCATTTTATTTTATTTTAAATTTATTTTGAACTCTGGAAGGTCGTATGGTGACTCGGGCATAGCCTCACGGTCTACAAACAATGCTCTACTTGTGCACCGGGTTCCTCCAGCCCAAAACACCCAACTTTAAATAAAAACTCAAAAATTCAAACTGGGACTCAACCCAAACCCTGAAAAAATTATTTAAATCCCGGAAAATAACAAAATAAAGTAATTACAAAAGTTGAGGTGTGAAAAAAACCATCACAAACCTCTTTACACATATATGAAGAAATATGGTCACTATACATAGTAGCACATAATACTTCTAGGAGAATAGAGTGGGGAAAAATGGGGTAGTCTACCATTCGCACATCCAAAACCAATATTTTGGAAAATACACCCTCCTAGAGTCCAATAAATGTCAGTTTCCCTACTTAACTGTCTGGGTTAGAAAAATGATTCATAAAACATACATAATATAATATATCTCACAACCAAACTATGGTCATAGACCTAGTCTTAGGTTCAATTGTAGATATTGTCTCTCAGACACCTGGTTTCCACTAATAATAAATAGATGTCCAATAAGCATACAAGCATTTAAGAAGACATCCATTAATTACTTTCTTTTATCATTTCGCTTTACATTAATTAATTATTTAACTATTAATTAACCTCATTACAAACACACTATATTAAAACTCAAAGGTTAAGTCCATACCCTAAAATCATAATCCAACCAAATCCATAGTTTCTCAAGGTTACCATATTTTCAGTATTCTAAACACAAACCCCAACGGTTAAATTATTTTTTAATCAGTATTAATATCGTTCAAAAATTTCAAGTACTCTAAAAAAATCCTAAGCTACCAAAAAATAGATTCATAACCAAGAAAAGATAGCTACCTCAAGCAGTGGGGAAAGGAATACAGATAAATAATCAATCTTTTTTTTATCCTTTAAGAATAACATTAACAAGCAAAAATAAGAACTTTAAGCACAACAATAGGAAAGCATATCTTCAAACCATCCCATTAAACTTGGTTCCATCTGTGACACCATCATATATATCACCATTCATCTCACCATCAAAGAATTCAAATACTACCACAAACCCCAAGACTCCCAACCCATATCTCGTCAGCCAACAGTCATCCTTGGCTCACATCACATCACATATCAATTCTCATAACCAAGTCACATAGAAATAAGAAAATAGAAAAGAGGGGTAAATCGGGAATACTGTTATAAAAAACAAGGGATTCAACCTTTATATGAAAATGGTCTCTCAAGACCCCAAACATTTATCTTTATCAAAAAACCAATTTTATTCCATCATAAATTAACTAATTCATTTATTATAATTTTCAACTATGGGCAACCTAATACATTAAGGATGAAAAGATATTAAATTATTTATAAATGACTATAGTGACCCAATATTTTCATCCATAAATATCACATCTTATATATGAATATTCAATAAATTTTATAAACACATGCCCAATGACCATAATAGATTATTGTCTTTAGGGACTAGAAATAAAGTATTCTTATTTAATGAAATATATTTAACATCTCCCAAAAATATCTTCTCATGTAATACTCCTATTAGTAATACCCTACCTAAAACTTTCTTCATAACCCAGGGAAGGAAAAATAAGAAAGGTTGAGATAAAATGCTCAATAAGGATAAACATATGAGATACCAATCTATGATCATAAATAATAATAAGATAAGAATAACGTTATGTGATCATGAACATGACATATGAAGTTCATACCCAACATATCATAGTTCATAAATATCAATCATGGCATAAACCTTTATCATTTCATAAAACATGGACAATAATAGTGATAAATTATCATAAATCAATCATGAACCATAAACTAAAGTTATAAAAGTGTGGTGACACCATAAATATAGAAATAAATTTCAATGTGCTGGTTAACTACCAAGAACATCAAAATAGTGGATCAAAACATAACACCTATTTCTTATTGTAGATCAGGAGGCATATATTTCCAATAGGGGATTAAGACTCATTTGTTTCCCATAGTGGATAAATCACATTAAATTTCTTACTATTATTATCTCAGGATTTATAAATCATTAACCAATGCATTGGAGGTAGATATAGGACCCACCCGTCTCATAATTAAAATTATACTTATGTGTGCCACAATATTATAAAACATTCATCATATCATAACATCAAAACCCAAGTAAATAAAATTGGTTTTATAAATATTTAATCAATTCACCATAGCTTAACCCATGAAAAATGAAATGGGTTTCAAGAAAAAATTACCAAAAAAATATTAATGATATAGAGAAATAATAAGGATGGTATCATTCAATATTATACCCAACAAAGCATAAGTAACAAAAAATCATGTTATCTTATAAATAAAATAATTTTTGAAATATCACTTGGAAATTTTCTTGATTAAAATATTCTTTCCACTTTGAAAAAAACACTTTTTAAAACATAAAACATTTTCAAAATACTTTTCTTTGAAAAGAACCTTCGAAACTTATAAAGGAAGATTTAAAAATAATTTAAAACATTTCATGAGGAAAATATCCATTAAACTTTCAAAAAAAATTAAAATATAAAACTTTTTCAAAATCTTTTTCTTTGAAAATTACCATAGAAACTTATAAATGAAGATTTAAAAAAATTAAATCATTTCTTGAAGAAAATATCCTTCCTGCTATGAATTTTTATAAAAAATAAAAATAATTCAAAATAATTTTATTTTAAAATAACCTTGAAAACATGTAAATTTTTCTTCAAATCAAATAACTATCATGATAGTGGAAGTCATGTTCATATCGTACATGCAAAAAATGATTCCTTTCATATTTTCAGTAAAATCACAATAGGTATTATTTTGAAAATGACATGATGTTTCCTTAAAATTGTTTTAAAAAAATAATAAAATGGTAAAAATTACTTTAAACAATATTATAAGAACATTAAAAAAAATTAAAACATTTTTAGAAAACATTGATATGGAAAAAAAAGGTTTTTGACCAAAGAGAGAAAAAAACATTTCTTTGAAAATATTATTTTGGAATCATGAGTACATAAAGAGAGTAAAATTAATTGAAAAATTTTATTATAAGGGAATAAATATATAATAATAAAATTCATGAGTTTATTGAGAGATATATCATAAATTTTCATCATTGGAAACATAAAAATAGATAATCTCGATATACGAAGAGATTGTATCGTAAAACTCATACCACTTTGGAAACATTGAATAATAAGCCCCATTAAAGAATAACACTAAATGAAACTTAAAATATCACAAGAATAAATAAATTCATGATATTAAATTTAAAATTTTATTTATATACACCTCATAAAATAATATTTATGAATATCATAATGTATGTCCCAAAGATGACAAATTGAGACAAAAATATCTTACCACTTTGATATATTTTGAACTGTAAACCCCATGAAAGAGAGATCCTAAAATAAATATGTATGTCCCAGTAATTTTCAGGATAATAACTATAAATTAAACGCATGTAAATTATATAAACCATATAAAATTTATAGGTGGTGAATATGGCATGTGTCTCGCAGAAGTAAAAAGTGAGATGGAAATCCCTTACTATAAGTATCAACTTCCTTTGTACATGTTTGAACATCCTATATAATAAATATAAGTTTATTATAAGTATATAAAATAACTATAATTATATTTATCAAACCATATATTATTTTTTTATAACCTTTTAGTACCCCTTTATTAACAATTCATTGTTAAAATCACATTTCGGGTAATAACTGTTTTGTTATTCATCTATGATTTTGTTTTTTGTTTTTGTTCTTATTTCATTGATCATGGTTACATAATCTTTAAAATTTTAAACATTATATTAAATTCATATATATTAAGTATATATGTATTTATATTAATCCATAAAAGTTATATATAGAAAATTAAATACATCGTTCATGGAGATGGAAGGTCTTAAGTACGCATGAACTTTGTTTCGGTATTCTCCAAGGATGAAATAAAAGAAAGATAAATAATATATTAAATTTAGAGAATAATTTTTATATAATATATATAATATATATTCATTTAATTTAAGCTTATTACCACCCATACAAAGTATTAGTGGGAAATAAATCATATAGCTTCATGAGGCGGTAGTCTGTCGTACACACAAATGATGTTATCGTATCCTCCACGTAATATAAAGTAAGAAGGTATATGTGATATATTTATTATAGAAGTATTCTTATATTAAAAATATCATATATATTCATTTAATTTATCCATATTACCCCCTAATTAATATATAAATGAAAAAAACATCACATCAATTTGCAAGGCACTAGTCTGTCGTACACATGAGCGACGTTATTATTTTACAATGTGTTGGAAGGTAAGAAGTTAAATTTTGTATTATAATTATAGATATATAATTATTTCATAAATATCATATATAAACATTAAATCCATTATTTTATCTATCCATGAGATGTGGTTATGGAAAACAAATAACATTGGTTCATGTGGTGGTAGTCCATCATACACATAAATGATGATTTTATATGCCATTTGATGGGAGTGCAGATGGGTATATGTTATTCCAAAAAAATAATAACATCTCAGTATATAGGAGATAATGTTTTTATTATATTATCATATTTGAGGAATATTTAAAGGAGTTAGAAGAAGAAATAAAATAAAAATGTAAGTTTAAGAATTTTACCTCTTCTTTAGAGAGCCTCTTTAGGTTTACACCAAAAGCCTTTTTAAAAGGAATATATAACCAAAATAATGAATATATGATGATTTTAGGGAATTAAGGAATGGATTTGGTCACATATTGGTACAACTAAAGGGTTTTTGAAGTGTGAAAAGGAGAGTATAGTTATTAGTTTTTATAAGTGAGGTGAGTGACACACTTGTAATATTTAAAACTAAATAGGTGTCCCCATGTTTTTCCCATGTCATAAGGATCAAAAATGGTCCATTATCAATAATTAGAGGTTATATGGTCTAAATATGGCCATAAAATGGGTTTTTTGTAAATTTCTAGGTCATTTTACCCATTATCTTTTTATTTTAACCCTTTAGTAAACCCATTTTAACCTTAACCACATTAATTAATTTTTACTGTTTTTAATATTCATTATAGTAAATATTAAGTTGACCTTATTAGATAATTTAAATTATTCTGATTCAAAATATGGAATCCAATATTTTTAAATTCCATTCACAAAATTATAAATTTTTAATTTAAAAATAATCTCATAAACACAATGAAAAAATGTTTCTCCAAAGAGAAAAGATTTAAAAGCATAAAAACTTTTTATATAAACATTAAATATGAAATTGGTTCAAATGAACTAAATTCAATTAATATATATATAATTTAGACAATTTTTAATTTCAAAATTGTATTAAAATAAAATTTATCTTGTAAAGACTTTGAATAAATAGGCATATTTTTAATAAAAACCAATATTTTCACTATTCACTATAAAACTAATCTTCTCAGAAAATTCTATAAATTCACTCCAAGATAATTTTTAAATGATTATTTCAAAAATTAATTTTATTTTTTTCAAATAAATTTTATAAAAGTGTAAAAAAATTAATTATAAAATAAGTGCATAAAAGCAGACAAAATTTTTTTTAGAAAAATATAGTTTTTAAGCATAAAATTGGGTTTACACTTATCTATTTTATAGAAAACAAATAAGATGAATGTTAAAAAATTTATTAAATATATAATATATATAAATATCATTAAAACCATTCACTAAAAGTGATTTTCTTAATTTATTGAGGTAAAATGCATTTGTGTGTGTAAAAATAGTTTATTAGAAAAATATTTCTTTTATTTTCAAATAGTTTTTATTTTATTTAATAATTAATTGGTTTCTAAGGAATTAATTATATGTACATGTGTACATAATATATTTTCATAATTTTGTTAATCATATTTATACTTTATATTCCAATTACTAGGTGATAAAAATCACATTAAATGATATTATTTTAATAGTTTTTCACATTTCATTTAAACTCGTTGTTGCATATAGCGCAAGTTAAACTCAGTTTTGTGTGTAATGTAAAATATCAGAAAGATTAAATTTATTGGAAATATATATTTTACAAAATCTCAAGGTGCTAAATTATACCCCTTTAAAATTAATTTATCCCTCCAAATTCATCACTTTGGTAACAAAAATGGAGGATTATTCTACCTCATTACATCCTAAGGTTCCCACATAACTTCCTTGAGCTAGTGGTTTTTCTAAAAATCTTTTACCTAATGAGTGGTCTTGTTTCTTAGAACTTTCTTTGTATGATCCTAAATCTCCATAAATTTTCTTCATAAGAAAGATAATGCTCTAGTAGTATGACCTCTGAGTTCAGTACATGTGATAGATAAAGTATATACTTCCTTAATAGATATACGTGGAACACACTTTGAACCTTCTAGATATTTAGGGGAAGCACGAAAAGATAATATACTATCCCAATATGATCAATAAATTCAAAAGTATTTATATACATAGCACTTAGTTTTCCCTTCGTTCTTCTACATAGAAATTTTTAGAAGTACTTTCTCATCAACTTTAAATTATTGATAGCATTGATGATAATAAGAGTAAACTTTATGTTTAATTTGTGATGACTTATGTGTTGTTTAATGGATCCAACCTTCTCTAAAAGTTCATCTGCTATCTTAGGTATCAATAGATTTTTTTTTATAACTTCATTCCAGTACATTGGAGTTCGACACTTCTTTCTATAGAGGTCATCAAAAGGATCCATCTGAATTCTCGAGTGAAAACTATTTCTATATGAAAATTCAACTAGATTAAGTTGTTGATACCAAACCACCTTGGAAATAAATATAAAATAGTAGTTTATCCTATAGGTTTTGAATTGTTATCTCTAACTAACCATTTATATAAGGCTGATTCGCAGTGCTGAAACTTAGCTCCATATCCAAGCCCTATTGAAGAATTCTCTAGAAATTTAAGGTAAACCTTGGATCCCAATCAAATACAATAAAAGGTTATAATCCATGAAACCAAATTAATTATTTAATATATATCTTAGAAACACCACTGCATATAGTGATTTTAAAAGCTCTAGAAACCTCTTTTAATAGTGCTAGAAAATCACTGTTAATCACAACAAAGATAAAGGGATTATTTATCTATGCTAAAAAAGTGATGATAAATCCCCCCCACCCATTATTAGTGCTATTTTAGCATGGATAAATGATAGAATTCATCAGCTCTATTTTCAGAAATGATAAAGGATGACTTTATCAATGCCAAAATAGAATTTATAAAGGGGGCCTTTATCAGAACTCGAAATACCACTCATAAATGCCTATATTATTGTGATCTAATGTTTATATAATAGCACACCCACCAGCACATGCACAGCATGCGCACACCACCTACAAAAAATTGCACTTATACAACTCATACAAGAAAAAAGCAAAGCACACAACATCACACACAAGAACAAATCAGTGCACAAAAGGGTTTTCCAAATAATGATATATACATTTCAAAAAATGTTTTATATAATTAAATTTACAATTATCCAACAAACTCTTAAAAATATTAATGTTTCATTCTTTGAAATCCTTGATGCCCTCTCAAAAATGTCCACCCATGGTATTAGTTGCCAAAAAAATCATCCCAACTCAAGAAAAAGGTTACACCTAAATAATATAATAAATATTATGTTAGTAATACTATAAATAAACAAACTAAACATTAATATGAAAAAATACATTAATAAAATGTCATTTTTTAATAAAAAAGTAACAATTGGAGTTATACAGGTCACATTGTGCGTCGTATTGAGGTTGGGTTTATTCCTACACATTACAAATGAGTTATGGATCCTTGTACTAAAATATCAAAATAATCTGAATGAGTTTTCTTGGTCGTGAGTATGACCCTTATTCTGTTACTAAAATAAAAATCAAATTTAAATGACACATTTGGATTTATACCAGTCACATTGTTCGTATTATTGAGGTGTGTTTGATTTATACACATCACAAATGAATCATGGATCATTTTTCTAAAGTATCAAAACAATCCTAATGGATTTTCTCAATTTTCAGTACGTCATTTTTTTACTAAGATATCATTTCAAACTGAAAACAAGCATTTTAAGTCACAATAGTCGCATCATGTGTCAGTTTGAGGTTATACTGCTTCATACACATCACAAAAATACTTACTAATTTCTCTCCTAAATTATGAAGACAATTTTAGGGCGTTTTTTGGGTTTTTAGTGAGTGAAACTTTTTGAGCTAAAATGTCAATTTTAAACTGATAATGGACACTTTTAGTCATACTATTCACACACTGTATTAGATTGAGGTGTGATTGATTCCTATACATCAAAAATTACTCATAGATCATTTAATTAAAGTATCAAAATAATGATAATGTGTTTTCTCAGTTTTTAGTATGTCACTTATTCTTTTTACTTAAATTAATGTCAATTTTAAATAAAAACACATTTGGATTTATTCCAGTCACATCATTTGTCAGATTGAGGTGTGGTTGATTACTACACATCACAAATGACTTTTAGATCATTGTTCTAAAGTATCAAAACAATCCAAATGTGTTTTCTCAATTTTCAATATGTTAGTTGTGTTCTTTTACTAAAATATAATTTCAAATCGAAAACATGCTTTTTGAGTCATACTGGTTGCACCGTGCATTGGATGGATATGAGACTACTTTATACATGTCAAAAAGGACTTAAAAATCACTTTCCTAAATTATCAATACAATTAGAAAGTGTTCTCTTGGTTTTTAGTGAGTGACAAGTTTTGTGCTAAAATATAAATTTTAATCTAATAACAGATACTTTTAGTCATATCAGTCACACAGTGCATTAGATTGAGGTGTAGTTGATTCCTAAACATCAAAAATTACTCATGGATCATTTTCCTAAAGTATCAAAATAATCCGGATGAGTTTTATTAGTTTTTAGTATGTCACTTGTTCTTTTTATTTAAATTAACATAAATTTTAAATAAAAGACACATTTGGATTTATTTTGGTCACATCGTGTGTTGTATTGAGGTGGGGTTGATTCCTACACATCACAAATGAATCATGGATATTTTTACTAAATTATTAAAAAAACTGTTTTTTCTCAGTTTTTAGTATGCCAGTTGTGTTTTTTTACAAAAATTAATGTCAATTTTAAATAAAAAGAGACACTTTGAGACATACCAGTCGCACCGTGTAACGGATTTAGTTCTGGTTGATTCCTACACATCACAAATGACTTATATATCATTTTCCTAAAGTATCGAAACAATATTAATGTTTTATCTCTATTTTTAGTATGTTATTTGTGTTTTTTTACTAAAATACCATTTCAAACTGGAAACACTCATTTTGAGTTATATTGGTCGCATCGTGCATCGGTTGGATATGAGACTGCTTCATACACATCACAAAGAACTTATGAATCATTTTTCCAAAATTATGAAGACAATTGGAGTGAGTTTTCTTGGTTTTTAGTGAGTGAAACTTTTTGAACTAAAAAGTCAATTTTAAACTAAATACATACACTTTTAGTCATATCAGTTACACCATTTGTTAGATTGAGGTGTGGTTGATTTCTATACATAATCAATGACTCATGTATCATTTTCATAAAGTATTAAAACAATCAAAAACTATTTTCTTAGTTTTTAGTATGTCACTTGTTCTTTTTGAAAAAATTATTGTTAATTTAATATAAAAATACACACTTAAAGTTATAACATTCACACTATGCGTCAGACTTAGGTTTGGTTGATTCCAACACATCACAAATGAATTATCAATCATTTTCCAAAAGTATCAAATCAATACTAATGTGTTTTCTTAGTTTTCAGTATGTCATTTTTTTACTAAAAATATAGTCAATTATAAATAAAAATAGACACTTCAAGTCATACTGGTCACATCTTCACACTATTTGTGTACATTCTTCCATCAGTTATTCTACCCATTTATTTCTAAACGAATATATATTGTCTTATGAATGTTATTTTTTATATAATAATGGTAGTACTGAAAAAAAAAATATAAATACACAAAGTATAAATAAATATTTTAGATGAAATAATAATTATTTTTGAAAATACCTCTTTAAGGATGTTGGTTTATTCATGGAATACAATCTCTTTTAAAAATTTACAAACACAATAAATGAATTATTTTCTATATGTTTGTTTTGGAAACTACAAAAAAATGAGAAAAATAAGTAATTTTTTATATGTGTTTGGATAGTTAAATATTATTATATATACCCTGAAATTTGTCTAGAAGTAGCACTTTTTATATTTCTTGTCCTTTTCCCCTGGCCTTATTCCATGATGTAGATGATATTCACGCACCACCCTATCATAATAGAATCCTCATTAAAATATAATATAAATTATATAACTATATATTTAGTTATAAAATATTTGATGTAGTGTATTAAAAATTGACAAACTCCATCTTGTGTGGTCGGTTTGTTGGATATCCATGCATTGAATCCATGAAATAAATATTTGGGGTATCTAAATTGACCATAATGAGCATCCAATGCTGACTAAGAACACAAAAAATAAGTAATGAGAGAAATTGAAATATATTTGATATGATAAAATTGTATAGTTTTACACCTACATTATTGGTATTAATAAGAGTCTTTCATTCATAATTTTGTGGTTAAATGATTTGATAAGTCCTACCACTATTTCACCCTCTTTATTGGATTCTTTTCTTTTTGTTCTGTAGAGGTGACGTGAAGACTAATGAGTCCAAATTTTTGTTCATGTTGAAATACCTTTTATTTTTTTTCTTATATACACCTGAAAAAATATGAAATTTATTTTTTCATAATTATCCTAGTATATCAAGTTTTTTAAAATCAAATCATGAAAACATACCTCATGTATACATTTACAACTGAACTGCCTAGACAATCATACTCCAGGATCTCAATTACATTATCAACACAAATAAAATATGGATATTCCCTATTGTAAATATTTTCATCAAAAACAATTGTGTTAGTACCACTATCTTTCAACTTCATATTCACATGAGCCCACAATGATAATAAATGTGGATATAGAACGGGTGGGTTTAAGGTGCTTTCGGTAGATCGTTTCGATCGGTTGGTTGATCCTTGAGATGTTTTTGAGGTGTTATTTCTTTTTAACCCCTTCCTTATGTCCTTCTATAATAATATTCATTAGTTCAGACCATTTTTCATTAAATTTTAAAGTTTTATCTTGAAAAATAAATTGAAAATGAATACCTACTTGTCAACGTGTTTTTTTACAAGCTGTGACGATAATGTGATGAATTTTCTAAGAGATTGTTCAGCCTTATGAATTTCTTCATCATCAATTGGAATATGTAACTTGGTTCTCAGCTCATGGGATATGTTAATCAACACTTTTACATAACCTGTTAGAAGTGGTATGTTGTGTAGCATGGCATTCTGGATATTGAACAATGTATCCCTTGCTAAAAGGTGATGGGTGGGTGTTGATAGATATAAATAACTGTCATTTTCAACTTGTAGAATACCAATATAGGAAATAAATCAATGTATATATGATTAAAAATGCATATAAAATACTATTAGAACATTTATTACCTCACTTAACGTAGGTTTTTGAGGGGAATGTCTCTCCACAAAGCTAGCGGGGTGGGGTGGGATCTTCATGTGCTGGTTGTTCTTTAGTTTCTTCCCCCCCCCCCCCACCACCATAAAATTTGTTATGATATCTCTCTATTATTATATTTTTTCTTCAAAGATAGATATTATTTCTCTCATCATTTTAATTTTTTCACTTTGATCCTCATCTTGTTTTTTTTTCTCAAAAAATGTTCAGGGTTTCACCTCAAACCCCACACCTCTGATGTGACCATACTTTTCTAGTTGTTTGAAGGATACTGAAAGTATGTCTGCATCTAGTTTGGATTTTTCTAATTCCTATGACTATGTGAAATAGAAAATATAGGAAAATAATTAGTCATTGTTATGAGATATTGATTTAAATCAGAGAAAATATTTATTATGTCATACTTACACATCTTTCCCACACTTTTTGTATGTTTTAATCTATTATTATCCCATCTTTATTTACACATGCCTCCTTCTATAACACATAGCTTGGGATGTAAGTGACTATGGATTTGGATTCATCAATCTGAATATAAAAATAGGAACATAGTTATGGTGTTTTTTTATATCACATTAAATTTTTATGGTAGATTTAAAATACATACCATTTTTTCAAGTGAAGCATACCCCATCCTTGATTTACAGTAGGGGTACACTGGTTTTACTACTAATTCCTTAATTTAATAACTCAGTTGTTGTTTCATAAATAAAAAACTATCAAAAAAAGTGATGAATACATGTATCATTAAACAGTGTATTACCAAACACAATGTACCTAAAAATACCACTCCGCACAATAGCTAGTAAACACATCCCACGTTCCTTGGGTTATCAGGTGTTCATAAAGAGAATGTGGGAGCGGGTTTATTTTCCCTTCATCATCTTTAAGATAATATCTCATTAAAATTGTGCAAAATCCTCTGTGAATCCTTCCAAAAACCCTTAATATATAGTCCTTGTGAGATTCATCTACTATAGATGCACTCTATAAGGGATGATGAAGAGTAATTCAATGTTTTTTTATTTTATTTTTTAGTAAATTAAATAAATGACATCATAATTTATCGTAATATCTTCCTACATCAGTGTCTTAAGCCCAGTGAAAACATGGTGTCGCTACAATACATCAATCGGTATGAGTTTCCAAGTGATGATTCCAATGTAACTACTAAAAATGGCCTTTTTGGGGTTAACATGTTGGCCCCTCTTATTCCATCTGACCTCATATTTGATGCCTTTCTCTTTTTACTTAAGGATTTTTTTCTAACACCATCAAACTATGGTGCTCCTATTTTTTCTGTGTCGTCAATGTTTCATTGCCTACCATTTCCTCAGTTTCAACATCATCAATATGATTCTCCAGAGCACCAGTATCGGAATGTGAAAATGGGGGTTGTACCTATACAATAGGAGCATCAGTAGTGGGTTGAGAGACCTATTGGTTCTATGCACTACAAGAAACTGCAGGTTGAGGAACTTGTTGTTCCTTTACACTACGAGAAGTAGTAGGTTGAGAGACAAATTGTGCCTCTGCACTGCGATCAACAGCAGGTTGAGAGACCTGTTGTGCCTCTGTATTGGGAGCATAATCATGTGAAGAAGTCATTATATATAGAATTGGTTTAACATTTCATTTAGATTACATAAAAGTAGTAGCGAATAGATGATAACATAAGGTAACACAATGTATATTACAAAAAATATATAAAATGATTATTGAACTCTCTCTTTTTAAAGGATAGAATGATTTGACCCCTCTATTGACTATCCAAATACCTTCACTATGGTCTCCTCTAACATAAAAAACAACATATACATTGGGATCACTAAGAAATTATTGTGATGTCCCAATTAAAGGGTCATCCTTCATTGAATTTTAATCTGACCCTTCAGTGGTTCTGGTCGACAGTAGAACAATTGACCAGTTTTGGTTTGTGGGATCTGGAACAAAAAATACTTATATTGACTATGATTCCATTATAAATGGTTCAACTTTGTACCATTCCTTACTAAAATCTACTTTCACAAATCCAAACTCATCTATTTTAATAGCACTCCTGTTATCAACCCACTTACATTGAAAAATCAGAACATGGATTTTTTTATAATCCAACTAACATATTTGTTTGATGATGCCAAAGTATGACATATTCGCATAAATTGGATTTCTTTCCTTAGTACAAAAAACATACATCGCTTCATCCACACGTGTAACTCTGCTATTCTTCATGGTACTGTATTTATCATGTTTATTAGTATATAATGTATAACTGTTAATTATATAATCATTATAAGATAATACATACACACTTGGTCCTCCAGGTAGCCCACTAAGTCCTTCTAAAATTGAGTCTATATTTTCATCTAAATCATTAAATATATGGTCTCAAAACCATCCTATAAACTATCGATTATATATATTTGATATCCATTTTTCATCCCTTGATATATTTAAATTCCTAATAATTTATTTTTGGGTTTCAACATATGGGTCAACCTCCAAACTGTTATGAAAAATGTAAAGGTGGTCTTTCTCTCGATCTTTAATTTTGATTGTGACAGCCACTCTTCCAGAAATTCCTTCACCCACAATCTGCCCACTATAAAGAGATTTCAGTAGACCAATGATTTCCACACCTGATAGGTATTCGATAAAGAATTCAACAGCCTTCTTAACAAAATATCTCTCCACAATACAGCCCTTTGTCCAACTTAGATTTTTGAAAAACCCTTTAAAAATCTTCATATATCACTTAATGGGGTACATCCATATGTAGTGTATAGGACCACATAGTTGAATCTCTCTCACCAATTGAATCATCAAATTAACCATCAAATCAAAGAATGTTGGTGGGAAGAACATTTCCAATTCACATAATATGACGATAATTTCTCTTTTCACACTCAGTAATTTTGTCGGGTCTATAACTTTTCTGCATATAGATTTGAAGAAGAAATAGAGTTCTGTTAATGTATTATGGATATTCTTGGGAAAATGCAATGTAAAACTATAGGAATTAGATATTGCATAAAAACATAGCAGTCATGTGATTTCAGACCCTTTAACTTTAAATCGGTCATTGACACGATGTTCTTAATATTCGAGTAATTCCCCTCTGGAACCTTTACATCATTCACAAAGTTGTAAAACTAATATCTCTCCTATCTAGAAAGAGTGTAAGCAGCTGGAGGAAGAAAAGTTCATTTTTCACCCTTTGTTGGTGCCAAATCATCTCGTATTCCTATGTCAACCATGTCTAACCTATACTTAATTCCATCCTTTGTTTTACTGGGTGTATTTAGCAATTTTTTGATAACACTATCACATTCATTTTTTTCAACATTAATAACATCAAGAAAGTGTCTGACTTACAAACAATTCCAATATGGTAATTTAAAAAAACTGATCTCTTCTTCTAACTAGTTTTCATAATGTTTTTTTTGAAATGGTTTACCAAAAGTGGTGTCCATATATTTTACTTTCTCAAATAGTTGATCACCTATTAGTGGAGATGGTGTTGTACATTCTTCTGAACTTCCATTAAATAATTTCATCTGAGATCATTACTTATGTCATTACGGTAGAAATCTGTGATGTCCTAGAAACACGGTTTTTGATGAATGTTTCAACCTAATTGACCATGTACTTCATTCGTAGATGGGACACCCATGAATTTCTTTAATACTATATCCTAAAAAATTTCTATAAGTAGTAAATCCATTTAGCATCCCATAAAACATGGATCTCAACATGAAATATCTACTTCTTTAATCATCATACAACGTAACACCTGAATCCCTTAATAATTTAAAATCATTGATCCATGGATCCAAATAAAAATCAATATTATTACTCAGTTGTTTCGGTCCTGATATAAGCATAGATAGCCTGATGTGTTTTTGTTTCATGCATAACCATGGTGGCAAGTTATAATTTACCAACATAACTGACCATGTACTATGATTTCTTCTTTGAAAACGAAAAGGATTCACTCCATCTATAGAAAACACAATATGAAGGTTTCTCATATTATTTCCAAAATCATGATACTCATTATCAATTATATTCCACTAAGGAGAGTCTTATGGGTGAAATAGTTTCCCATATTTATTTCTCCTATTTGTGTGCCACATCAATTGACCTACAGTCTCCTCACTTCCATTTAGGCACCTAAACCTTGGAATGATTGGAATGTACCATACAACTATTTTAGGACCAGATTCATCTTTCTTATATCGAGAATCACCACACTTTGTTCATTATCTAAGGGATTTTTGATCCTTAAGAAAATTTATACAATCATTCAAGAAGGCGTTTATTCTTTCAGAGATCATACCCATCGAGTGTAGCATTCATTTGGCATCATATTTTCGTCTCAAGAGATCATTACCTGCTGGGATAATGTCATTAAATAGAGAAATTAATTCTATAAAACTGGAATCACTTTATCCATTTACTAATTTCAAATTATACATCTTCATTACGGCTGATAATGCTATATATTTAGTGCAACCACTAAAAAAATGCATCTTTTTACAACTCTTTAACTACTCAAAAAAATTTGGGAAATCATGAAGTTCATCTTCAACTATATTTTTCATTTCCTCAATATAATCTTCATCATCATTCACATTAGCAATCATGTCCTTGATATGGTCTTCTTCAATGTATAAACTTGTAATCATATTAGATATTCCATAAAATGCACTGTTATCTCATCCACTAACTACATTCGCTTTTTCCTCGTGTTTATTCCAACATTTATAACTTTGATCTATTCCGTGACAGATCAAGTGTTCTTCTAACTCCTATAGACTAACTTGTCTTGAATAACAACATCCTAAACATGGAAAAAGGATTTTAGAAGGGTCATATGAATGATATTTTTCAAACTTAATGAACTCTTTCACTCTATCTCCATACTCTTTTGTCAAACGATTGGAATCCATCAATTCTTTATTCATATCCATCCTATTTGATTTGGTGATATTATTATCTAACAAAATATATACACAAAATATTGATATAATATAATTTTTTTCCTAATTATATAAAAATATAGACATAAAATATTATGGAAAAACTATAGTTTAAATTTCCTTTGAAAATTATTTAAAAAATCACACTTGAAATCCCATTAAAAAAACCAACCATTTACACAAATTTTTATTTAAAATAACACACCCTTTTTAAAATAAATCAATAAGTTCCAAACACTCTTTCACAAAACTAGAATTCATTTTTTTAAACATTCAAGGAAACTTCATAACCCAACAATCATAATCATTTAAAATGAGAAACAACCCTCTAAGAAACATTTCAAAACATATGAATCATTTTAAAATATCCACTTAGGAATTTTCACAAATATATGGATACCAATAGAGCCACTTATAAAAGATACATAGAAAACACCTCGATTAATCACAAATCAATCAGTGTTGTATGATTCCATCACATTATTCCAAAGTTTGGTTTAATAATAATACTTTCCATAAGCATTTTATATTATGATCCCCACTATTGTATATCCCTTATCCATGCTTCCATTGTTTGGTTATATCAATTACCCTTCATCACAACACCAGAATCCCAACAAATATGTTCAATATTCATGGACCACACTCACAACCATGAAACACTCATGTTATAGTTTACTAAAAACATTGAATTATCCCAATGATCATTGGATCATACCAAATCAATTGGTTGTACACCCTAAGAACAATGTATATGTCTCTCACATGAAGTATTATTGGTTACTTCCTTTATAAATAAACCTAAGAAAATATATAAGCATTAACCCAACAATTAGACTAAGAGCAATCCCAATGCTGCAATTCTCAAGTCCAATGAATCCACATACCTACCCACAAAGGTGTATTTTTATATAATTATCTCTTAGTGATAGAATATCCCTACAGGACCAATGAATTGGAAGATCATCCACACCCATCCAATATCATGACAAATTGGATTCCCCCCAGTTCCCACTATAAGACCTAATAGATAACACCATGTAGAAATTTCCCCTTCTCCCCTATGGGAGTTTGGAATACCATCCTGGAAACTTGAACCTTGAAGAGTATCAAAAAAACCTATGATAGTGCTGAAATTGGGAAAGATATTAAAAGATATAAGCTAAAAGGATTATAAAGTAGGATGAGGAAACATTTGAGAAATAAATTTAAGAAGATCAAAGAAGAATGGAAAAGAAATAGAAGATTAATTGTTGCTTAGTGAGTAATAACCACTAAAATATTAACCACTACTACCCTTTCAAGGTAGTTAAAGGACATGAGAGTAGAATGAAAAATGAGAGAAATTTTTAAATTGGATTAAGAAATAATATACTAACCTAGAATTTGTTGAGGATATAGTGAAAATATCCACCTATACAAAATTTATGAATGAAATGGTTTATGAAAAGATAAATCCAATGTAATTGGGTACCATAACATCGATGAGGTATTATTCTATTGTTGTATGAAGAATCATGTTGAATAAGTAATGTGATCTTGTTAACTTTTCCATTCTGGTTAATATTGGGTCTAATGAGTTTGGTCAGGATTTGTTTGGATTATGAGTTAGCATGAATGTAATATCTTAATTTATATTTAAAATCTAGGGACTGAGAAAGATTAATCCAACTCGAGTTATGATTTTACTTATAAATACTACATTCTATAATCCACTGGGTTTTTTTGAGGATTTCATTTTCAGGGTGGATAAGTTCGAATTACCAGTGGAATTTCTTTTGATGGACGTGGAAAAAGAGAAGGTTCTTAAAATCCTGTGAGGACCATACCCATTGATGGTAGGTAATTGATATAAGTTCAAATTGTAGAGTTATTCTTTAGAGTTATTGGAGTATAGGTTTCATTCAATATCCATCAGACAATGAAAAATCTGGATAAGAAAGTAGATGATTAGGGAGAATATAGATTACAAGTACTTCAGGATATGATTTTCCTGGGAAAATTATTTTATGTATAAACATTAGTTAATAAATAAGTGGGTGAAAAAATATGTATGGAGCTAAAAAATCATTGTAGATACTTCATACAACTAAACCTTCATTTTTAATGAAATCACACATAGAAAAGCATATGTCATTATAATATTTTATTCCAAGAATGATGCATGGACATAGGCCTATTACCAATAATCCAAGATGAAAAAGCCTTAAATCATAATATTCAAACTCAATGGTATCAACCAAGGTGAAATCATACAACAATAAAAATGTAAACAAAGAGAAAGGATAACCAACATGCAATTCATTTAGTGCACAAACAAGGACCAAAAATGGCCACGATTTTTAGCGAGGAATTTAGCCTATATAATACACAACATCTACATTTATATGAAACTATAATAACATGAAAAAAAATATGATAAATATGAGAAAAATCACCATGGAGATGTGGTTTAGTGTGCGGCGGAGTTGGATTCACGGCAGAGGAGAGGCGTGCGGTGGAGGAGTCCTCAAGTGAAAGAGAAGCATGTGGTAGAGGATTCCTCTGGTGGAGGAGAGGTGGAAAATAGTGGCGAGGTGTATAGGGAAGTTGGGATCATGATGGAGGAAATCGCAGAGGTGGAGGAGTTTGTGGAAGAGGAGAGGCATGCATCGGAGGAGTCATCCGGCAGAGGAGAGGAGTATAGTAGAGGAGAGTCGCGTGGTGGAGGAGATTCGCACAGTGGATGAGAGGTGCACTATGAGGGAGAGGTGTTTGGGGAAGGTGGTTTCATGGAGGAAAGGTCGGTGGAAGAGGAGTATGAGGAGGAGGTAGTGGCAGTGATCGACTTCATCAAGAGCTTGAAGGGTGTGAGTAAGGAGGAGAAAGTTATGGTTTCTTTATAAAATCTAGTCAACCTTTTTTTAGCACTAGCTAAAAAGTGTCGATAAAGGTATGTTTTATCAGCATTAAAATATAAATCACTAATAAAAACATGCCTTTATTGGTGATTTTTTAGCACTGATAAAGATAGGAATTTATCAACACTAAAAAACAATGACAAAGGATGTCTTTATCAATACTAAAAATTTAGCGCTGATAAAGATTGGCCTTTATAAGTGCTAAAAAAGAACTGAAAAAAATATAATGTAAATAATTTATTTATATTTTTATATATATTTATAAAATTAAAAACATGATAAATATATATTTATATTTGTTAAATTATAATATAAATAATTAAAAAATTATAAAAAATATACTTATTATATTTATAATCAAAGAAATATATATAAAAAATGTAACATCCCAGGTAAATAAAGAATTTGATATTTTCATATTTATTAATATTTGTGAATTAAATATTCATTTTACTTTAAATGGGATGCTATGTTCGATGGCGTACCCGAAACGCAATAATGGGTTTCTTCAAAATTTCATGTTGCACACAATGCTGAGTCATACTGAAAAAAATATAATAATATAATATTAATTTAAATGGTAGTTAACTCCTAGCCGTTGTATTGGCAAGAATGAACAAAACTGACTAAAATATTATTATACATGTTTTTTAAATATTTTTACATTTATCCAATAAAAGTTAGAGGCTTAAAATGTGAATGAATCCAATTTTAATCATAAATACTCTAATATTCCTTAAAAGGTCAATTTAATGCCTTTTGAGGGAGAACCCTTTTTAAATATAGTTTTTTCACTTTTATATGTTCTATTTGAAAAAATAAAATTCTTCTTTTTAAATGGGATATCAATTTTTACTTTGGATGAAATTTTGGTATTTTTCTGATAATGTTCATTTTTTAATTAATAGTGAAAAATACTGCATTTTAATTCAAAATTGCCTTTTAATAAAATTTATTTATATGGTTAGATTATATTTTTAATTGGTTTTAAAGAGTAATTAGATTATATTTTTTACCATTTAATCCAATTTTGGTCATTGGAAGTAATTTCACTTTGAAATTGAACGAAAACAAGTATCAATCTTTTGATAGTTATTATTTCTTAAAAACACACTTTTTCGTTTTGATAACGAGAATTAATTTTAAATTAATTTATAAAACTTCTATATTTTGAATTTGTAAAAATGGATTTTATATTTGGAATCAGGATGTAACATCCTGGTTCCGGAAGCCACCCAGAGGCACCCCATGCCTGGTTGGTCACATGGCCTCAAACGCATTTACCTGAATGCTAGAGGCTGTCGACTAGCAGCGAGGGCCTTGGGTATGATAGTGGGGAAACTATGCCCTCATTGGTAGAGTACACAGTGTAAGTACACAAATACATACAATAACGGAAGCAGATAATACCAAACAACAGTAACAGTGAAAGACTGATAAAGAAACAACTCGAGCAGATATATATATATATAAATGATGCATGATACATATATGTCTAGGAAAACAGCCAAACAACTCACAATGCTAGAATAAAATGGTGCTAAACCAAAGTGAAAAAGAAAGTAGATAATCTCCTCAGCATTGCAAGCCATAGCTTGGTCCCATGCTCTCCACCTCCACAACAATCAAGAACTTGAAGTCGAAGGGCACTTTCCCTTATCTATACCTAAAACAATATAATTTGTTTGGGACCAAAAGCATGAACCAAACAGGGTGTGAGAAAAAATCCCAATAGGAAACCACCTGAAGATCGGTGCCTAACAGTCAGTGAATATGTGGCAGGTAAAAGTACAGAAAGCAGTAAATAGGAAAGTACTCAATAGAAAACAATCCATAGTTTCAAGCATATAATTTAAAAACAAGTAAGCAACCACTCAAGAAAATAGAACGAACAGGTAACCCTCTAGGTAGTTCTCACAGTCTAACCCCTATGGTTCGACCAACAAGTACTAGAAACCCTCTGGGAGGCACACACAGTCTCACCCCTCTGGTTCAGCTAAAGAATAGACTCTCTGGGGAAGCACTCGCCGTCAATTCCCCCTATAGTCTCGTATTGTACTAAAGGTGCTTTGGGGAAGCACTCAACATCTCATTCCCCCTATGGCCCACATCGAGGAACTACAGACACTCTAAGGAAGCACTCAACATCAATTCCCCATGTGGTCTCGCATCGTATTATAAAGACACTCTGGAGAATCCCTTACATCAATTCTCCATGTGGTCTACTGCACTAGTTTCTCACAGCCATGTGTAAGTCAAATAAGCATAGTGCATGTATCGGCCAAACTAACCTCAATAACTACTTGGATAGCATTCTGCAGCATCGCATCATGGAAGAACAACAGTCACACCATCCTATAATACTAGGCATGGGAAAGTAAATAATAGTCAAAAAGGTAAACTAGACCCAACGGTCTATAAAGGAAAGAACATGAATGTGAAACACTTAAAAATCCTAACAATTAGCCCAAACACAATCAAAATCCTCTACTCTAGTATATAAGTAAATCAGGAAAACAATAGGGCTAAAACAGTAAACATGCAATACCCCGTTCAAGGGTATTGGTGGAATTTGCACAAAATATTCAAAGACATTCAACAAGAAGTCACAAACCACCTATCTCAGGGTTAGGAGATCAATATACTTGAACAACGAGGCTTGAATCTCTTTAGAACGTCGTAGATATATGAAAACATATAAAACGTTCAACCCACGATAACTTGGAAAAGAGGACGAATTGGAAAATGAAGCTCTAGGATAAGATAGAACTCACCGCTGCAATTCGAACGCACTCATAAATGTTCGAATCAGATGATGGATGGAGGTTCAGGGGCTCATTGAAGATCTGTAGCTGCACAGTGCTCTCGAATGAAGATGACCTAAAAGAATTCGATTCTGGTGATTAGATGCGACCCAAGTGTGTTTAATGAAAAAAACTATGCGTTGTGTAATTTTGCAGTACAAGGCGTGTACTCACCTTTTCATTATTCTGCTTTAGGAGGCCTCTATGTCACCCCTACATGGTCATGTGTGTGGCCATGACACAGCCCGCACATGGCCTCCAGTGGCATCGAAGTACACTGCATGTACTCATAAAGTACGCGGCTTATACTTTGAAAATTTCCATATTTTCCTCTTTTCCTCAAAAATGACCAGAAAAGGAAAAACATTCCTGAAAAGAAGATCCGAGTTCTTACAAACTTCCCCCTTAAAGAAATTTATCACTGAATTTCCCTGTCGCAGCATATAAGAAGAAACCCCAAATAGCTCTGGCCACTGTGCTCACACATCGGCCTCCCTCTCCCAATTCTTGTCATGTACCCGCCCGTGCTACCATAGCACTCATACTAGAGGAATAGACCGGCCACGGAAAACCTTTGTACTGTGATCAAAAAATCAGATTGAATTCTCCGTGAACGATGCATCCACATCAAGCTTAACCTCCTCGGGTTGAAGGACAAGAGATGGGTCTAAAAAGTAACTTCGGAGCTAAGAAACATGAAAAACATCGTGCATATCCCAGTATCTTTAAGGTAACTACAACTGATTGTAAATCGGCCCAACTCTCTCCAACGCCTCAAACGGTTTGAAGTACCTCGGTGAAAGCTTACCCTATCTCTTAATCCTCATGTGCCCCAACCTCGGTGTGACACACAAGAAAACCTAATCCCCAACCTTGAACTCCAAAGGTCACCTCCGCTGATCATCACAAGACTTTTGACGAGATTGTGCAGAATACATAATCTTCTGAATCAACTCTATCTTCTCTGTGGTCTCCTGAACAAGATGAGGTCCCAACCAAGCTGCCTCTCCTACCTCTAGCCAACATAAGGGTGATCGGTATGGCCTACTGTACAAAGCCTCATAAGGTGCCGTATGAATAGTTTCTTGAAAACTATTGTTGTAAGAGAAATCCAAAAAAGGTATATGCTTCTCCCAAGAACCTCCATAGTCCAGAATGCATGCTCAAAGCATGTCCTCAAGCACCTGAATCATACGCTCAGACTGGCCATCTGTCTGAGGATGGTAGGTTGTACTCAAAATCACCTGCGTACCCAAAGTTTTATGTAGCCACAGCCAGACCTGAGAAGTAAAATGTGCATCCCTGTCTAAAACTACATAGTGTGGAACTCCATGCAGACGTACAATATCACAGATGTAAAAGCATCCCAGCTCGTCAACACTGAAGGTCCCCTTGATTGGAAAGAAGTGTGCAACCTTCGTGAGTCTATCAATGAGAACCCAAACTACGTCGTTCCATCAAGGATAACTCAGTAACCCCATCACGAAATCTATCATGATGTTATTCCACTTCCACTCAGGAATGGGTAGCTACTGTAAAAGCCTTGTTGGTCGCTAATGCTCCGCTTTCACCTGCTGACAAGTGGAACACCTCATGACGAAACCAGCAACATCCCTCTTCATACCTAGCCACCAATACTGATGGTGTAGGTCTCGATACATCTTGGTGACACCAAGATGAAGTGCCCAAACTAAGGAATGAAAATCCTACATCAGATCCTCGCGTATATATGCTGGAACCCATACGCATCCTTGGAAATGCAAGATCTCATCCTCACCTATGGTCCACCCAAGAATAGGGTCCTCTCATGACATGCTTTCCCATAGGACATGGCCTTCAGAATCTGATAGCTTCCTCATTAGAACTCGGTCAAGAAGCTTAGAGGTAACAGCTGCAGAAGAAAGAAACATTTTCCCCTGTCTTTCATGCACCTACAGATGCATCTTAGAGAACAGAGCCATAAGCTTCCACTCATTGCTGGCCTCCCGAACTGCTTGTATCTGAGTCCCCCTACTCAACGTATCATCCACTGCATTTTCCTTACCAGGTGTATAGACAAGTTCAAAGTCAAAGGACTGTAGGTACTCAACCCATCTGCGATGTCTCAAATTCAGATCATGCTGAGTGAAGATGTAGTTGAGACTCTTGTGGTCGGTGAAAACAACAAATTACTCTCCCAGAAGATAATTTATCCAATAGCGTAAGGCATAAACAACTATCGCCAGCTCAAGATCATGTGTCAGGTAGTCCCTCTCATGTGGCCTCAACTACTGAGACCCGTACGCAATGACTCCATATCCCTGCATAATCACAGCTCCCATCCAGATACCTAAAGCATCATAGTAAACAGTGTAGCTCTTGCCCAGATCTTGCAAGACTATTATCGGTGCTGAAGTCAACCTCCCTTTCAGATCCTGAAAGGCTAACTCACAATAATATGACCATAAGAACTTTGCACCCTTCTTGGTCAGACCGATCAGTAGTGCTGCTAAGTGTGAAAAGTCATGTATGAAGCTTCTGTAGTATCCATCCATCCCTAGAAAAATCTGCACCTCAAAGACGTTCTTTGGTTGTTCCCAGGAAACTACTGCTCTCACTTTCTCTAGGTCTACTGATACTCCTATCTCTGAGATAACATGACCCAAGAAGTGAATCTGATCCATCCAAAAGTGGCATTTTGAGAGCTTAGCATATAACTGATGATCACTTAGTGTACTCAAAAGAATCTTAATATGGGTAGCATGTTCATGTCGAGTGTGAGAGTACACCAAGATATCATCCATGAAGACCACCACGAACGAATCCAAATAAGGATGGAACACTCGGTTCATCAATGCCATGAAAACTACCAGCACGTTTGTGAGACCGAACAGTATAACCGTATACTCGTATAGACCATACCTGGTCCTGAAGGATGTGAGAGGTATATCATATGGTCTAATGCGCAACTGATGATTACAGGACCTCAAGTAGATCTTCGAGAACACTCGGGCTCCTCGAAGACAATCAAAGAGATCATCAATCCTCGGCAAGGGATATCAGTTCTTAACTATCAACTGGTTCATCTTCCGATAATCCACACAAACCCTAAGGGTGTCGTCTTCCTTCTTCACAAATAGGACAGGTGAACCCCAGGGAGAAGTACTGGGTTGGATGAAACCCTTTTCCTGCAACTCCTCCAACTGCTTCTTGAGCTCCTGAAACTTAGGTGTAGCCATCCTATATGGAGGAATGGAAACTGGTGTCGCTCCTGGAATGAGCTCAATAGAAATGTCTACCTCACGCTCTGGAGGAAAACCTAAAAAGTCCTCTAGAAATACATCCCTGAAACAATCCACCATTAGAGGAAAGTATAACTGCGAAGTCCCCTGGTCATCCAGATATAGACTAAAAATCTGATTTGTGACTCCACCTAGCCCACGATGCTCGGGTCCTGCTCTACTCGCCTGGACACCCCACTCGCCTCGATGAAGAAAAGATTCACCCTATGGTGATATGAAACTCACCCTACAGCGATAACAGTCAATGACTGCATGTAAGGTAACTAGCTAGTTCATTCCGAGAATGACATCATAGCCTATAATCTCCAGGACATAGAGATCCCAAAGGAAGTTACGCCCACCAACCTCTAGAGGGCACTTCTTGTACTGACGTATGTTAGTAGTTCTAGTCCCCAACGGAGTGTCTAGTGAAAAGAGATCGGAAAAAGAAAATATGTAGAGCCAAAGGCTCTCCACAATAGCAACAGAGATAAATCAATGAGAATACCTTGTGTCGAAAAGAGCATAAGATAAAACAGAGGCTACTAAGATCATACCTCAAACTGTAGAGGGTCTAGGATCCTACTCCAGCTGGGTCTTCTTTACTGCAAGGTTATGGCCTGCTCCACGGCCATGTGACACTACCTAACCACTCTGAGCCAATCCACTATGTTGTCACTGAATGACTGGCGACTGACCACCATGGCTATGACCTTTACCTCATCTCGAACAGCTAGAAGAACTCCAGTTCCCAGACTGATGAGAAACTGGTGGTGCTGCTCCTGAACGAGGAGTTAGGGATGAACCCCTATCACTAGCTACTAGTGAGAAAATATGATAGAAGTATTGAAGGTGACTCATCTTGCCACAAGATCGACACTCCACTGGGTCTCTCTGGCACTACAACCTCAAATGCCCTGCCCTTCCACACTGGTATCATACCACCTGGCTACTTGAAGATGTGTCTCGCTGCCTCGGATCACTGCACGTAGACCCCCTATGGCGCTTACTACTATCAGCTAGTGAATCACTAACTCTAGAAGCGGAACCGCCCTGGATCTCAGCTCCATAATCTCTTAGATTGTGCTCTAAAATCAGTGTCTGGTTGACAATGGAAGTGATGGAAGTCAGCCTGAAGATATTCACCTAAGAGCGGATCTTCTGTCTGAGACCATCCTCAAAATTCCTTTCCAAGAACAACCCATATCCACCCTGGAGGGGTTCCAAACACTTAAGCATGGTGAAATATGAGGAATACTCCATGACAGAAAGAGTACCCTTTTCCAGACTCATGAACTCCTGGGCTTGGTCAGCCCTTAGGGTCTCTGGATAGAAGTAGTTATAAAAGACGCACTGAAACTCCTCCCACGCCATAACCTGCTGATGACACGACTATGAGATCACGTCCCACCACCTCTTGGAGGATTCTCGTATCATTTAGGTAGAAAGCTTGACCCGCCTTTCTAGAGGTGTCTCTAGATGCTCAAAGATCGTCATCATGGATTCTAGCCATGACTCTGCAGCCTGAGGTCCTCCTTCCCCTAAGAAGGTGGGAGGATGTTACTGCTGAAAACCCCACTTCAAGTCTGCCATAGTCGAGGCAGGAGGTGGTGCTCCCTAGAAGGTCTCTATAATCCTCATAAATACCTCTCTGAACTGAGCATCAGCTCTTGAGTCGGGTATAACGGTTGGTTCCAAGACTGGCATGACAGGAGGATCTGTTGGAAGTCCCTGATCAGCCATATCTAGCATATGATCACTGCCTGGAAACTGGCATATGACCGGAGGACGTCTTGGTGCCATGACTCTGTAAGGTCAAACGCACACCTTAGATCAACATTATCAAGGACTGAAAACTAAGAGTGTAAGAAGGGAACAAGAGAGATAAAGCATTCAATTTTTACAAAACATGACTACACGAAATGTATAAAGACTATACGGCGTGTTCCCATAAGTCATTTACATGGGCATGTACTTCAGTTTAAACTAGTCGGGTAACACCCCAAACACACGGTGTGTTATCCTAACACACAGCGTGTACCTGAATCCTCTTCCCCTGCCTGATTCCTTTTACATGGCTAAGCCACACGACTCTCCCAAGATAACACTACACTACGTGTTCTCAGAAGACACGGCGTGTACTAGACAAGCTTCACCTGACCCGTGTTGTTAGTGACATGGTCAGACACATGGCTCGAACCACACGGCGTGTTCCTAATAAACAGGGTGTGTACGTGAAAGGATAACACTGACCCGTGTTGTTCGTGACACGGTCAGGTACATGGGTCAGACTACATGGTGTGTTCAGGGTAGACAAGGCGTGTATAAGAAGAGACTCTACCATCCATGTTGTTAACTATATGGTCAGACACCTAGTATTTCCCTACACGGCGTGTACAGTTGGTACACGGCGTGTTCCCATGAGATTTTCCCTATCACATGTCTCTGCCCACATGGCATGTGACATAGTTAGAGAATACACAGAGTGTATAAAAGGTACACGGTGTGTACTTATGAGAAACTATTTCTTCCCAAACAGAAGACCACAGGGCGTGTAGTCAAAACTACACGGCGTGTATTTTGGGTTTTTTCAGAAAGTAAGCCTCAAAAACTACTCTGGAACCTAGAAAACACTTAAACGAACACTGAAAGTGCCAAATTCAGATCCGTGAGGGCCCATACTCCCCGCAGATCAAAATTTGGCTTCTCAAACAAGTTATGAACAAGGTAAACATGTCAATGATCCACCAAATTCCAGTCCATGAGGGCCCATAACACCTCAAGAACCAAATTTTGGCATTCACTCAAACAAAACCTTACACAATCAATGCTCTAACAAGAAGCAAATATTTTTACCAATACATTTATCAAAACAACATGCATATTCTACACAACATCTATCACAACAACATGAAATTTCTAATGCATCCTAGATGACCTGGCAAGAATGCATGACATGTGGTTTCTAGAAAGTGTCTATATGAGGCATGAGATGGCATACCCTCATCTCGTCGGATTGTGATAGAAATAGAACCTCAACAACATCAATGGTAACAACACAAAACATGTGAATCACCCAACGGTGAAATCAAATTAACTGTAAAATTGCAATAAATGAGGTAGATTGGATTTTCCCAATACACGGGTTAGCAACTCCCGAGAACAGCTTATTATCAAGTACCTATTCTATCCTATCCTTGGATAAAGGCTCAAAATAGTAATTCAAGAGAAAATAACCCCTTTGATACCACTTTGTAACATCTCGGTTCCAGAAGCCACCCAGAGGCACCCCGTACCCAGTTGGTCACATGGCCTCAAGCGCATTTCCCCAAACGCCAGAGGCTTCCGACTAGCAGCGAGGGCCTTGGGTGTGATAGTGGGGAAACTATGCCCTTATTGGCAGAGTACACAGCAGAAGTACATAAATACATATAATAACAGAAGTAGATAATACCAAACAACAGTAACAGTGGAAGACTGATAAAGGAAACAACTAGAGCAGATATATATATAAATAATGCATGATACATATATGTCTAGGAAAATAGCCAAACAAGTCACAATACTGGAATACAACGGTGCTAAAACAAAGTGAAAAATAAAGTAGATAAATTCATCAGCATCGCAAGCCATAGATTGGTCCCCTGCTCTCCAGCTCCACAATAATCAAGTACCTGAAGTTGAAGGGTGCTTGCCCTTATCTATACCTGCAATAATATAATCTGTTTGGGCCCAAAAGCATGACCCAAACAGGGTGTGAGACAAAATCCCAGTAGGAAAACACCTGAAGATCTGTACCTAACAGTCGGTGAATATATGGAAGGTAAAAGTATAGAAAGCAGTAAACAAGAAAGTACTCAGGAGCAAACAATCCACGATTTCTAGCATATAATATACAAACAAGTAAGCAGCCACTCAAGAAAATAGAACGAACAGGTAACCCTCTGGGTAGTTCTCACAGCCTAACCCCTATGGTTCAACTAACAAGTACTAGCAGCCCTCTAGGAGGCACACACAATCTCACACATCTGTTTCGGCTAAAGAATAGACTCCCTAGGGAAGCACTCACTGTCAATTCCCCCTATAGTCTCGTATCGTACAAAAGGCACTCTAGGAAAGCACTCAACATCTCATTCCCCCTGTGGCCCACTTCGAAGAACTACAGACACTCTGAGGAATCACTCAACTTCAATTCCCCCTATAGTCTCGCATCGTATTATAAAGACACTCTGGAGAAGCTCTTACGGCCATTCTCCCTGTGGTCTACTACACTAGGTTCTCATAGCCCTATGTAAGTAAAATAAGCATAGTACATATATCAGCCAATGTAACCTCAAGAACTACTTGGCTATAATTCTATAGTATCTCAGCATGGAAGAACAACAGCCACACCATCCTACAATACTAGGCATGGGAAAGTAAATAGTAGTCAAAAAGGTAAACTAGACCCAACAGTCCATACAGGAAAGAACATTCATGGAAAACACTTCAAAAGCCTAACAATTATCCCAAACACAATCAAAATCCTCTAGTCTAGCATATAAGTAAATCATGAAAACAATAGGGCTAAAACAGTAAACACACAAGACCCTGTTCAAGGTTATTGGTGGAATTTTCACAAAATATTCAAATACTTTCAACAGGAAGGCACAAACCACCTACCTTGGGGTTAGGAGATCAATATACTTGAACCACGAGGCTTGAATTTCCTTAGAATTTCGTAGATCTACGAAAATGTATAAAACGTTCAACCCATGATAACTTTTGAAAAGATGAGGAATTGGAAAACAAAGCTCTAGGAGAAGAGATAACTCACCGTTGTGATTCCAACGCACTAAATGATGTTTGAATCAGAGGACGGACAGAGTTTCAAGGGATCCTTGAAGATCTGTAGCTGCTCGGTGCACTCGGACGAAGAAAACCTAAAAGAAGTCGATTCTGGCGATTAGACGCGACCCCGATGCGTTAATGAAAAAAAGTACACGACGTGTACTTTTGGAGTACACGGTGTGTACTCACCTTTTCGGTACTCTGATTTAGGTAGGATCTATGTCACCCTTACATGGCTGTGTGTGTGTCTATGACACGGCCCACACACGGCCTCCAGCGGCATCGAAGTACACGGCGCGTACTCATAAAGTACACAGCGTGTACATTGAAAATTTCCAAATTTTTCTATTTTCCTCAAAAATGACCAGAAAAGGAAAAACGTACCTAAAAAGAAGATCTAGGTTCTTACACAGGATGTCCAAATTTTCTAAATATGTAACTTTTATTTTTAGACATTATGAATAGTAACTTCAGTAAATATTTTATTTACCATGGTTAAAAGTTAAATCTAGTAAATAAGGGTAAAAAAATATTATTATAATAAAACTAAATTACCCTAACACATGTCCTAATCCTATTGGATGAAACATGTCCAACCATGGGCATCCTTGGGTTGATTTTGGGACCTCATGGAGCCACTTGTAAGTGAAAATGACACTATAAAAATTAATTCAATGTAAAGGAAAATATAGCACAAACATATATCTCTTATTAGAACAATTTTTATAATGGGTTATATGAGTGATATTTTTTACTATAAATATTAATTATAAAGATACAAATATTTCCTACATCATGGTATTTTATTTATAATTTTTTTACATCATATAAATAAATTTATTTATGACACAATGATGATGTAATGATTACCTCATTAATGAATGTTTTAAATAAATGAGATTATAAATATTAAAAAAAATTATTTTAAAACTCTTCATACCATACACAAATTTTATAGATTATTATAACTTGTTATATTTAAATTAATGTTTTTTTTGAAATAATCAAGTTGTTATAGATTTTTTAAAAGTCTTGATATGAATAGTTTATAAATTGACATAAATGAGTTTTTAAATTAATTAATATTTTATTAAATGATAAAATAGTCCTAAAATTTTAATATTAAGTAAAATGACATATATTATGTTACTAATTTCATTAATAATCCATTTTTGGGTCAGTTGTCATTTTATAGTAAATATAGTCACACTATAGTATGAATATACAAGAGGACATGGTAAAAGTTAAATTAGTAAACTAAAGGTTAAAGCTAAATGATAAGGTTACTTTTATGCCCTAAACATGTATAAAACCCATTTTCTAAGATTATGTAGAACAATAATCACCTTATATTCGAATTAAATGAGTTTGGAACCATTTCAAATCAAAATTCAGCTTACAATAAAATAATATTTTTAAAATTTCCTAAAGAGCCCCTCCTCCCCCTTATAAAAATCCATCACCTCTAACCCATTACTCACACCTCTCAAGCCCCTTGGATCATACAACCTCAACTAAAATAATCTCCCAACATCCCTATATTACACCTATAAGCCTTAACATAGGCAAAAGGCACTTCAAGAAATCATTTTTGTTCAAACCAAAGAGAGTTACCCAATTTAAAGGTAACGTCTTCTCTCAAGTTCTTTTTTTTTATTTTCCTTCTCCAACCCCCTAAAATCTTTTTATTCCATTATGTTATAAAAACACCAATATCTTAAATATACAATAATGTGTTTATGAGTAGGATTCTAACTACACATCCACACACCTCCGTCTAATGAATACAAACATACTGTTTCTGTGGACGGCGAACTACTGCCTTACAAAACGAGGATTGTTCAATTATCTTATACCGCCTATCATGGTAGAAATTATGATGGAAATGTTTTTATATATGATATATATTACATTTATATTATATCTATACTTCTTTATTTTTCATTTATAGCATACCTTTATGGTTTCCATAATGGGTAAATATGATAATTTCATTTGAGGAAGTGCGAACTACCGCCCCCTCAAAGTGATATGACTCATTCATGAAATATGTGGAATTTATAAAGGATGGAGTTACTGAAATTATATATGATATTATATTGGAAGTATAATATACCTATGTATCATAAACTTTTAATTCCATTAAAAATAAAATTGAAATGAAAGTAGTGTTCATGCGTACGTACGGCTTGCCGTCTCCATGAATAGTGCATTTCATTTCTTATATCCTAATGTTATGTACTATTATAAATAAATATATATACTGGATATATATGATATCTAAATCATTAATATCACTCTGGATATAATGTACTTTTGACCACAAGAATAACTTGTAATTATAAGAAGTTAATTTTTGACGCATGTACCAAATATCAACAAAATGACCGTTATTAACTTAAATGATTATGTAATGTTTATAACGTGGTAATAAGTAATATAAAAGTAATAATAAAGTTAAAAAAGGTTCTTAAGCAATTATAAATTAACTTTATTTTATTATTCAGGATATTAAATAATGAACGAGTCAAGTCGGACACGAGGTAAGGGGCTTCGTCTCAATCTCCATTCATTGAGGCATATTTTGATTTATACACTACTTACTTTTATACGATGTATAAAACCCTTTGACTTTTCATTTCATTCAAAGGGAATATTTTTCTACATATCGTTTTACTAAAAGACAAAGGGAATGTTTATTTTTAATTTATGTAGTGACAATGACATTTCCACCACTGCGAGCATTATTTGATATTTGGCTTCCTTAACAAGATGTAATGCTTTTACAAGGAAAATAAAAACCATATACTCTTTTATGTATTTTGGTATTGAAATTTTTTTTGATAATAAATTGATTATATCAATATATTTAAATGATATATTTTTATTGAAATATGGAAATTTTATCTTAGATTTATGTTTGTTTTATGTATTATGAATATGTTATGGTTCTTGGGCATTGTTTATGTATACGGGTGGTTCTGTGATAAACCTATGGCGGATGAGCCTAATATAGATCTCCAATGCATTGGGTAACATGATGGAGGTAAAGTTTAATGTTTCTCCTAATAGATTTAGGGAATATACTCTGATGGGTAACCCAAACGTAACTCCCTACGTAGCTGTGAAATCTACAATGTAAGTATGTTATGGATGCTACAAGTTACCTTTATTATTTGAGATTACTATGTGTTATTCATAAATATTATGATTTCATGAGGTATATTAAAGAGATTATGTTTTGTATGTAACGATATACTAATTCTTTCTTTCTTTATTTTATAACCCTTACTGATCTTTATATGCTCATCGCAAGTTTTTGAAATGTTTTTCAGAGGATATACAACAGGGTAAAAGAAAGGAAGAATTCAAGAAGATTTATATCAAGAAAAGAATTCTTGTTTTCTTTTAAGATTTTTTATTTTATGAAAAAAATGGATACTGAGTAGAAGTTTCTACTTTGAAATATTTAATATGTAATGTAATAGTTATGGCCTAATTCTCTAAAACTCAGAAATTGAAAAGATCCTCAATGTGAATTATTAACTTAATTTTAAGATTACATAATGTTTAAGGTCAGGTCTTTATAGTTGGTATAAAAGGTTGGTTTAGAAAACTTTAGGATTTACTATATTGTTAAATTAATATACATAAATTAATTTATATTAATATTTAAATGATATATCATTTACAGATTACCATGTTGCTTCGCCTAAGATATTTCAGTGTTCAGAATGGTTTTCCACAGAGAAAACAGGGCAGCTATGATGGGATGAAAACAAGAGGAAAACAACCTCCCAAATAAACAACCTAAGATGGTTAGAATAGGAACTGAATAGTTTGTTGTAGAGATGGAACAGATGACATAGGCTATAAATGGTGGTGGTATCCATGCATGAGATCAACCAGATCAATCATAGAGGAACATGTGAGTAGTGGAGCATTTCATGAGGCAACATCCCCCATCATTCAGAAGATCACCTGACCCTGTTCTAGTTGAAGAGTGGATTAAAGCATTGGAGAATATTTTCAATGTCATGGGGTGTTCAGAAAATCAAAAGGTTAGTCTTTTTGTGTACCGTTTTGAAGGTGAAGCCGATCAGTGGTGGTATATGGTGACAAATATCAGGGGTAGTAAGGAGATTGATGCTCTTGATTGGAATGAATTCAAAGGTATGTTTCTTGAGAAATATTTTCCTAAGGTGGTTCATATTAGGATGGAAAAAAATTCTTGGAATTGAGGTAGGATGATGAATCAGTGGTTTCTTATGAAGAAAAATTCACTCAACTGGAAAATTATGCTTCAAATATCATACAAGATATTGATAGTAAAATCAACCATTTTACTCAAGATTAAAGCCAAATTATAAAATGGATTTAGCTTCTCGTGAGTTCAAAAGTTATAAAAAACTTTTTCAATGTGCAGAGAAGGTGGAAATGGAGTTTTTTGATGATCAGGTTTCTTTGATAAACAACAGAATAAGAGGTCGAGTTAGTAGACAAAAGGTAAGAACTCTTCAAAAAATTCTGATGGTAAGAAACTTAAGTTTACAGTTTGTGAAAATTGTGGTAAAAATCATGTGAGGGAATATCTTTTAATTTCTGTTAAGTGATACTGATGTAGTAAAATGGGATATAAGTCACGTAATTGCACTGAAAAATATCATTAATGGTAAGACAAAATCTGATTTACAGTCAGTAAAATTTTTAAGTGCAATGAAATGGGTCATTATGAAAATGAGTGTCCAATGAAGAACTCAACTAAGGGAAAGAATCCAAACTACAAGTATAAAGGGGTGGTAAAATACTTTTCAACTACTTCAGTTTATGTTGGCCCACCGAATGAAGTAGTATTAAGTACACTGTTTATTCATATTATTCCAATGTGTTGTTTGATTTAGGGTCTCAACATTATTTCATTTCTAAGAAGTTTTCTAGTAAATTTGGAATTCCATCTCAAGATATGAATCCTGAACTTATGGTAAAAACACCAGGAGGAAATTTTGAGATAAAAATAAATTAGAATAACCTTTCTTTCCTTGTGTGTGGAAAGAATCTTCTTGAAAACCTTATTGTTTTCCCTCTAGTATATTTTCATGTTATTTTGGGTATAGATTAGATTTTCGTTTATCTTGGTAAGATTGACTACAGAGCTAAGGAGGTTTCATTTCAGAGATAATTTCATTTTGTGTAGAAATATGAACCCTTACTTTTGATAACATATCAGGAAGATGAGAAACTAGTAAAATATGGAAAGGAATGTTACCTTGAACATATTATTGAAAACAAAGGAACTAATCAGATTAATGATGTTCCAGTGGTAAATAAGTATCTTGATGTTTTTCCTGATCAGTTTCCTGTTATAATACATGATCGGGAAGTTGAATGTACTGTTGAATTAGTTCCTGATGCTAAGACAATTTCAAAACCCCCTTATTGAATGGCTCAAATTGAACTTTTAGAGTTAAAGAAGAAATTGCAGGAGTTATTAGATAAAGGTTTCATTTGACCTAGCACATCACCATGGGTTTATCTTGTATTGTTTGTTAAAAATAATGATGGTTCAATGAGACTTTGAATTGATTATAAGGAATTGAATAACACCACTATTAAGAACAAGTATCATTTACCTAATATTGATTATTTGTTTGATCAGCTCTAGGGAGCTCATTATTTTTCTAAGATTGACTTGAGGTTGGGGTACCATAATTTGAAAGTAAATGAAGTAGAAATTTTTAAGACCAAGTTTTGTACTAGATATGGCCATTATAAATTTTTAGTTATACCTTTTGGGTTAACCAATGCACCTGTTGTATTCATGGATCTTATGAACAGAATTTTCTATGAGTTCCTGGATAAGTTTTTGGCTGTTTTATTAATGATATTTTGGTTTATTAAAAAAGTAAATAGGAACATGAAATTCATTTAAGGGTTGTCTTGAAAACCATAATAGAAAATAAACTGTATGGGAAATTCCGAAAGTGTGAGTTTTGGTTACAAAACATTTCATTCCTTGGTCACATTGTTTCAAAAAATGTCATAACTGTTGATCCTGCTAAAAAGGTTATTAAAGAATGGTCAAGACCCACAAATATAATCAAGATCCATATTTTTCTTGGTTTAGAAGGTTATTACCAGAGTTTTGTTGAAAATTTTTCATGGTTATCTATCCCAATAAATAAGTTAACTTGAAAAGGAGTTAAGTTCATTTAGAAAAAAGAATGTGATGATTGTTTTTAGGAATTGAAAATAAGATTGGTTAATGCTCTAGTTTGGGAACTTCCTTCTAGAAATGGTGAGTTTGTTATCTACAGTGATGCTTTATTGAAATTAATTTGTTGAGTCCTAATGCAGAATGATTAGGTAATTTTGTATGCTTCATGTTAGTTTAAAACTCATGAGTTAAATTAACTTACACGTGATTTGGAATTTGTTGATGTTGTTTTTGATTTAAAAATTTGGAGGCATCATCTATATGGAGTAAAATGTGAATTATATACTGACCATAAAAGTTTTTAAGTATATATTCACTAATAAAGAATTAAACATGAGACAAAGTATATGGATGGAATTAATCAAGGATTATTATTGCACAATTCATTACCATATAGGAAAGGCAAATAAAGTGGTCGATGCTTTGAGTTGAAAAATTAATGCTACATTAACCATGTTACGTTTGGAACAAGATACTTTGATTAACCATTTGATGAACTTTGGAATAGAAGTTATTGGTGCAAGAGATCCCTATTTTTTATTTCAGGTGATAGTGAAATCATCTCTATCAGATAGAATTAAGCAATCTCAGAAGGAAGACAGTGAGTTTCAGAAAAAGGAAGAGTTGGTTCAGAAGGGTAAATTTCCTAATTTTAACATTGATAATGATTGTATTTTTATATTTGGGATGAGATTATGTGTTCCTTGTGATTCAAAATTGAATAATTATTTGTTGTGTGAAGCTCATAGTTCCCTATTTTTAGTTCATCCTGGAATTACTAAGATGTACAGAGATCTTCATGAGTATTACTGGTGAGATGGAATAAAAAGAGATATTGTTGACTTTAATTTGAAGTGTTTTACTTGTCACCAGGTTAAATCAGAGTGACTGTTACCAAAAGGTATGCTTAAGAATTTACTAGTGACATAGTGGAAATGGGGAAATGTGTCCATGGATTTCGTCGTGGGATTACTAAAGACTTATCAAGGTAATAATGCAATCTAGGTTATTATTTATTGATTGACTAAATATAATTATTTCCTTCCTATTTGAGATACTTTGTCTCTGGATAAACATTATCGGTTGTATGTTAAGGATATAGTCTGGTTGCATGGAGTTACCCACTCTATTGTATATGATCGTGATCTCAGGTTTACTTATAACTTTTGGAAAGGCATTTAGAAGTCATTGTGTACTAAATTAAATTTTAGTACATCTTTTCATCCACAATTAGGTGGGAAGTTAGAATGAACAATTTAGACATTAGAATATATTCTATGAGCTTTCTCAATGGATTACTAGGGATTTTGGGACCAACATCTTTCTTTGGTTGAATTTTTTTATAATAACAGTTTGCATTCTAGTATACATATTGATCCATTTGAGGCATTATATGGAAAGCAGTGTCGAACTCCATCTTTTTGGGATGAAGTAGGTGAAAGGAAAATAATGGAACTATAATTGGTAGAATAGATGGAATAAAAAGTTCAACTGATTCATAATCACATGAGAACATCTCAGAGTAGGTAGAAAAGTTATGAAGATAACCAGAGTAAGGATCTTTCTTTTGAGGTAGGTCATCATGTCTTTCTCAAAGTTTCTCTATGGAAAAGTGTGATGTATTTTGGTAAGAAGGGAAAGCTAAGTCTGAGGTTCATTGGACCCTATGAAATCCTGGATAAAGTTGGATCAGTTGCCTACATAGTGTATTTACCCCCAAGTTTATCCCAGGTACGCAATGTTTTTCATGTTTCAAAATTGAGGAAGTATATATCAGATTCATCTCATGTTTTGAGTCCAGAGGTAGTTCAGTTTGAAGAGAATATTTCTTATGAGAAACAACCAGTCCAGATTCTTGACCATAGAGAGAAAGTGTTGCGGAATAAGGTAATCCATTAGGTAAAATTTTTGTGGAAAACCCATATGGTTGAAGAGGCAATGTGGGAATCTGAAAATGCTATGAGGAATAAATACCCCCACTTATTTTATAAGTGAACAGAATTGTGGGGACACAATTCCCAGAAGTAGGGAAGGATATAACCTCCCCGGTAAATAAAGAATATGATATTTTCATATTTATTAATATTTTTGAATTAAATATTAATTTTAATTTAAAGGGGATGCTATGTTCGATGGCGTACCTGACACGCAACAATGGGTTTCTCCGAAATCTCATGTTTCACACAATGTTGAGTCATACTGAAAAATATATATAATAATATAATATTATTTTAAATGGTAGTTAATTCCTAGCCATTGTATTGGATAGAATGAATATAAATAACCAAAATATTATTATACATGTTTTTTAAATGTTTTTACATTTATACAATAAAAGTTAGAGGCCTAAAATGTGAATGAATCTAATTTTAAGCATAAATACTCTAATATTCTTTAAAAGGATGATTTACCACCTTTTGATGGTGAACCCTTTTTAAATCTAGTTTTTTTCACTTTTAAATGTTATATTTGACAAAATAAAATTCTTCTTTAGAATCGGGACATCAAAATTTACTTTGGATGAAATTTTGGTCTTCTTCTGATAAAGTTTATTTTTAAATGAATAATGAAAATACTGCATTTTAATTCAAAACTACCTTTTAATATAATTTATTTATATAGTTAGAATATCTTTTTAATTGTTTTTAAAGTGTAATTAGATTATATTTTTAACCATTTAATTCAATTTTGTTCATTGGAAGTAATTTCACTTTGAAATTGAAGATAAACAAGTGTCAATCTTTTGATAGTTATTATTTCTTAAAATTGGTTTTGACAAGAGGAATTAATTTTAAATTAATTTCTAAAAATTATGTATTTTGAATTTGTAAAAATGTATTCCATATTTGGAATCAGGAGGTCCAAATTGTGTAAATAGGTAACTTTTATTTTTATACATTATGAATAGTAACTTCAGTAAATATTTTATTTACCATGGTTAAAATGTAAATCTCATAAATAAGGGTAAAATAATATTATTTTAATAACATTAAATTATCCTAAAACATGTTCTAATCCTATTGGATGATACATGTCTGACCATGGGAATCTTGGGGTCGATTTTGGGACCCCATGGAGCCACTTTTAAGTGAAAATGACACTGTATAAAAATTAATTTAAAGTTAAGGAAAATATAACATAAACATATATCTCTTATTAAAATGATTTTTATAATGGGATATATAAGTCATATATTCGACTATAAATAATAATTAGAAATATAAAATGATTTTCTACATCATGGTATTTTATTTATAATTTTTAGACATCATAAAAATAAATTTATTTATGACACAATGATGATGTAATGATTACCTCATTAATTAATATTTTAAATAAATGAGATTATAAATATTAAAATAAATTTATTTTGAAACTTTTTATGTCATCCAAGAATTGTATGGATGAATATAACTTTTTATATTTGAATTAATGTAGTTTATTTGAAATAATCAAGTTGTTATAGATTTTTTAAGTCTTGATATGAATAGTTTATAAATGGACATAAATGAGTTTTTAAATCAATCAATATTTTATTAAATGATAAAATTGTCCTAAAAATCTAAAATTCGGTAAAATGACATATATGTTGTTACTAATGTCATTAATGATCTATTTTTGGATCTATTGTCATTTTATAGTAAATATATTAACTATATAGTATGAATATACAAGAGGATATGGTAAAAGTTAAATTAGTTAACTAAATGTTAAAGTTAAAAGATAAGGTTAATTTTATGCCCTAAACATGTCTAAAACCCATTATATGAGAGTATATAGAAACATAATCACATTATATTATAATTAAATGTGTTTGGGGCCTTTGGAAATCGAAATTAAATTTATAATAAAATAATATTTTCAAACTTTTATAAAGAGCCCCTCCTCCCCCTTATTAAAAGCCATCACCTCTAACCCATTACTCACACCTCTAAATCCCCTTGCCTCATACAAAATCTTCCAAAATGAGATCCCAACATCCCTTTATTCTACTTAGAATCCTTAACATAGGCATAAGTCACTTCAATAAATCCTTTTGGTTCAAACCAAAGGGAGTTACCCAATTTAGGTAACATCTTCTCTCAAGTCATTTTCTATTATTTTCCTTCTACATCCACCTAAACTCTCTTTATTTCATTATTTTATAAAAATAATAGTATCTTAAATATACTATTATTTTTTTATGGGGAGGATTCAAACTATATATCCACACTTCTCTATCTAAGGGATACAAACATACTATTTCTATGGACGGTGAACTACTGCCTCACAAAATGATGATTGTTCAGTTATATTCTAACGCCTCTCATGGTGGCCATTATGATGGAAATGTATTTATATGTGAAATATATTTTATTTATATAGTCTCTATTCAACTTTATTTTTCATTTATAGCATACTATTATGGTTTTAATAATGGGTATATATGATAATTTAATTTGAGGAAGTGCAGACTACCACCCCCTCAAAGTGATATGACTCATTCATGACATACGTGGAATGTGTAAAGGATAGAGTTACTAAAATTATATATGATATTATAATATAAATATAATATACCTTCCATTAAATATGAAATAGAAATGAATGTAGCATTCATGCGTACGTACGACTTGCCGTCTCCATGAACGGTGCATTTCATTTCTTATCTCCAAATATTATGTACTATTATAAATACATATATATACTAGATATATATGATATATATGATATCTAAATCTTGAATATCATTCTGGATATGATGGATTTTTTACCACATGAACAATCTTTAATTATAAGAAGTTCATTTTTGACTCATGTACCAAATATCAACCAAATGGCCATTATTTACTTAAATGATTATGTAATGTTTATAACATGATAATAAGTAATATAAAAGGAATAATAAACTTGAAAAGGGTTCTTAAGCAAGTAGAAATTAAATTCGGTTTATTATTAAAGAGATTAAATAACGAACAAGTCAATTTAGAAACAAGGTAAAAGACTTCGTCTCAATATCTTTTCATTGAGATATATATTTATACACGAATTTCTTTTATACGGTGTATAAACCCCTTTGACTTTTCATTTCATTAAAATGGAATATTTTTCTATGTATCATTTTATTAAATTACAAAGGGAATGTTTTTTTAATATACGTGGTGACAATGACCTTTCCGCCACCGTGAGCGTTATTTGATATTTGGATTCCTTAACAATCCATAATGTTTTTAAAAGGAAAATAAATACCATATACTCATTTACGTATTTTGGTACTGAAAATGGTTTTGATAATGGATTGGTTATGTCAATATATTTAAATGATATATTGTGATTTAAATGAGGAAATGTTATCTTTCCTTTATGTTTGTTTTATGTGTTAGGAATATGTTATGGTTCTTGGGCATTGTTTACATATATAGGTGGTTCTGTGATAAACCTTGGGCGGGTGAGCCTGAGATATCTCTCCAATGAATTGGGTAACATGATGGAGGTAAATGTTAATGTTTCTCATAATATATTTAGGTAATATACTGTGATGGTTATTCCAAATGTAACTCCCTACGTAGCTGTGAAAGGTACAACGTAAGTATGTTATGGATGACACAATTTACCTTTATGATTTATGATTACTACGTGTTATTCATAAATCTTATGATTTCATGAGGTATGTTAAAGAGCTTATGGGTTGTATGTAACGATATACTAAAGTTTTCTTTCTTTATTTTATAACCCTTACTGAGCTTTTTATGCTCATCCTAAGTTTTTAAAATGTTTTTCACAGGATATAAAGTAGGGTAAGAGAAAGGAAGAATTTAAGAAGATTTATATCAAGAAAAGAATTCCTTTTTTATTTTAATAATTTTTATTTTATGAAAAAAATGGATATTGAGTATAAGTCTCTACTTTGAAATATTTGAGATGTAATGTAATAGTTATGGCCTAATTCTATAAAACTCTAAACCTGAAAAGATCCTCAATGTGAATTATTATATTAATTCAAGATTACATAATGTTTAAGGCTGGGTCCTTATAATAAATATATTAATTATATATATTTATAAGATTATAGATGTATATAACTATATTTCTTCTAATTTTATAATTATTTAAATGGCTATATATTTATTCATAATTATAATTATAAATGAATATATATTTGTTTATTTAAATAATTGTAAAATTATAACAAATTAATATTTCTAATATTTATAATTTTATTAGTACATATATTTAGTATATTTATTATAATTTTATAATTATTTAAATATATCGGTATTTATTTATAACTATAAATATAAATATTTGTATTTATTTCTTAATATTTCTATATATATGTAAATATATTTAGAAATGTATTTATTTAATAATATATAACATTATATATGAAAATAATAAATATATTTTTGTGAATTAAGAATTATTTAAATAAATATATATTTATTTGTAATTAAAAATTATAATGAATAAATTATTTATAATTATAATTGAATATATATATAATTATAAAAAATATATTTATAATTTTATAAATATATATAATTAACATATTTATTATATTTTTTTAATTATTTAAATATATCTACATTTTTTTAGAATTATATTTATAAATATTTTTTATTATTTATAAATATTAGTATATAAATATATATAATTAGTATATTTATTTTAATTATTTAATTATTTAAATATATCTTTGTTTATTTAGTAATTATAATTATAAATATTTATATTTATTTATAAATATGTGTATATATTTATTTAATTAAATATTTATAACTTTATGAGTAGTATAATAAATATATTTACTATAATTTTATAATTATTTTCATATATATATTTATTTATAGTTATAATAATAACTATAAATAAATATATTGATAAATACTTGTATATAATTATAAATATATTTTTATAAAATTATAATATATGTATATATTTATTGAAATTTTATAATTATTTAAATATATATATAATTATAATTATAAGTACAGATAAATATTTTTAAAAATTAATTATATATAATTAAAATTTAGTAATTTTAAATAAAATTAATATATTTAATGTAATTTTATATGTATTGAGAACATAATATATTATATATATGGGTAACATGCATGAATTAATCATATACACCTAGTAAAATATACATAATAAAAGATGAGTCATCAATGGAAAACATGAATAATAAGAAGAGTGTAATGTATAAATGAACCTTCATGATGATACATACCATATATACATGCATGATCAAAATATTTATTGATTAAATTCATTAGAAACACATATATATTTAATTATAATCATCGAAATACTTTTTTTAAATATAATATTTTTTTTAATTATTAAATAATATTTATTAATTATAAACATGATTTTTTAATTTAATGTATACAAATAAAAATTATTTTTTAATATAAATATAATAATTATGTATAAATTATTATTAAAAAAATTTATCAGCGCTAAAAATAGCACTGATAAATGTATCATTTATTAGCGCTAATAAAAGCACTGATAAATGTATACCCTTTATCAACACATTTTTTGTCACTAATAAAGGATATAATTATCAATGCTTTTATAAAGTGTTGATAAGTCCCCCCGCCCTATCAGTGCTTTCTGTTTAGTGCTAATAAAATGAGGCACTTCCCTTGCCCTGTTTTGTGGTAGTGAAAGCTTATCCAAAGAGATGTCTTCTCTGATAAAGATGAAGTGTGGTGACTTTGTAAGGTGATCGACTATAACCCATGTAGTGTTATTCCGTTTAAATGTTTTGTGGACTCCAAAAACAAATCACAAAGTGATGGTTTCCTATTTCCTTTCTTATATAGTTAATTTTTTTAGTATCCTTTTAGACCTTTATCTCTCAGCCTTAACTTTCTATCACACTAATCATCAAGATACGTACTCAGAAATATCTCTCTTAATATTTTCCCACCATAAAATATCTTTCTCGTAGGACAGTGGTAGTCACTATAAACTTGTATCCCATTTGTTGTGGTTTCAAGCCTCGTGGCCTTTCTAGATGCAATAGGTTGTCGTTCGGCTTGTGGGTTATCGTTTTTTCAAAACTATATTAACATAGTTCCTAAGAAATTTTTAAATTAAAATAGATCATAATTACCTTAAAATAAAATATAAGATAAACCTTAAATGTTACTAATAACATTAATCATATTTACACAAAATATAAAGTAATTCATTTTAAAATAGTTTTTTTCCCACTAAAACATATACAAAACCAAAGTATTTTATTTCCATAAATTTCTCCCAAAATTTCATACCTAAAAATATGTGCCTATGAATTTGAATTTGTGATCAAACATAAACTCATAAACCCATGATGGTATTCATAAATATTATTATAATCCTACTTGGAGATATATATTCTTCCAAAATTAACACAATCCTTATATGTTTTATGATTTTACAACCCAAATATCATTAAAAATATAATTCTACAACATAATCCTTGAATTACAATACATAAATACTTCAATACTTCAACTTCAATAATGGATATGGAATAATTCCTTCCTTGGTATAGAAGTTAATTATTTGGTTGGGGCATTGATTTGGATAATGCCCATGTTCCCCCAAAAAATACATTTAACTCCTTGACAATTTTTCACTCTATATCCTTCTTTTCCATAGAGATAACATCTTCCCATCCATTTAAGATATTCATATAGGTGATTATTCCCACCTTATTGACATTTATGAAGATAACACTTATTTCTTATATATTCATTAGAACACAAAATTTCATATAATTTCATCTTCTTCTTATTTGAAACTTTATGAATCTCATTGAAGTTCATGTTGTTAATCATATATTATGATAACTTTTTTTGTGGTAATGCCTTGGCCTGAACGACCAAATCACAAAATTTATTAAAAGAAATATTATATAAGTCTAAAGTATGGAATCATATTATAATCTTTTTCATGGAAGGGCGTAAGAGCAGCTAGGAGGTCTTCACACCAGGTGATATCTTGATTAACTCCCAAGTTGGCCAAGCCATCGGCAACCATGTTTTCTTCCCGATAAACGTGTGTGATTATGTAGTTCAGGTCAGCGAGCAAACAGTTGCATTCCATTCAACAGGTAGTGATCGACCAAGCTAAATGAGTTACGCCATTCCAAATTTCTTATACTATGGTCATCAAGTCACTTTCAATCCAAAGGTTGTTTCACCCATAAGCCATGGAAAAATTGATCGCATGAATCAAGCCCATCATCTCATCTTTTAGGGTGGAGGCAGTGCCACAATGTCCCATGAAGCATCCAAGAATTTGTCCTAGGTGGTTCTTGAAAACAACACCACATCCTGCGGGACCCGAATTTCCCTTGGAGGTTCCATCAATGTTAATTTTGATCCATAAAGGGAGAGGGGCTCTCTAAAACACTTCTAGAGTGCAGTGTGGTTGAAAAAAGTTGGCGTTGATCCGTAGACATTTCAGTATTCCAAAATCATGCATGGTATTATGGAAATGACCTTTCTGAATCAAAGCAGCTTCTTGTATAGCAATAAGGATCTGGGTCAACCTGCATTAATATTGAGTGAGTGGTTTTTATGAATAATAGCATTCTGATCATACCAGCTTACATGGTGAAGTTCAGCAACCACCACAAGGAAAAGTTTTCTGATTTGTTGGGAGCCATCCAACTCTGCACATTTCATAAGTTGATTTTTGAAAGAGTCAAGAATCAACCATCCTCAATCAAAGATGTCAAAAATATAGTTCCAATGAGCAGAGTCAGTAGCACAGGAAAGGAAGATATGGTTAGCATCTTCTCTATGTTGATTACATATTTTACATTAAGAGAAAAGCTAAATTCCAAAAAATTGGAGGCAGATATCAGTGGGAACTCTTTTTTGAGCAAGGCACCAGATGATATTGAATGTTGAGGATTTTATCCAAGGTTTGTTGAAGTGTTTAATCCATAATTAATCATTCTCATTGTTACAGCACATATGAGCGTAGTACTTTTTAGAGGTAAGCATTCCATTGTGAGCCAACTCCCAAAATAAGAAATCATTGTTGTAATCAAAAGGGTAGTCATCAATGAGATTTAGAATAGTATTTGGGAGATGATCTTGTTGAGAGTTTAGAGCATCTTTGATGGAGCTGTTGGTCTTTTTCAGAAGTTGATTAGGTGAAATCATAGAAATTAAAGGCATGTCAGTCTAGTTGTCAAGCCAAAATTTAATGGAAGAGTCTCTGTAGGCAATCCATCTTGAGTTTTTCATAATGTTGGCGAAGGATTGTTTGATGGCAGGACATATGGATGAATTAATAAATCTCAAGTTTCCAGTCTTAAGTTTATCAAGAAATATATTTTTGAGAAAATGAGGGACTCTGAATTATTGTGGAAGATATTACAAGTAATTCAATCTTGAAGGGATTCATTAAAGTATTTTATGTTTTTTATACCAATGCCTCCATGCTCAATAGGTTTTCAACAAGTTAACCAAGGGACCATCATGAGTTTTCTTTCAAGAGTACTACCGGTCCAAATGAAAATTTTAATATCCATATTCATTTTTTTTGATAAGATTAATGGTCCATTTGTAAGCTATCATAGAGCAGACCAACTTAGAGATAATAGTGGATTTGATAAGGCAAGGCCTACCTACCATAGAGAGAGATTTACCCTTCTAGAAGGAAAGATGATTATAAACTTGAATAACAATATTGAAAAAGTGGAAATCTTTGGGTTTACCCCAAAAAATGGGGACACCAAGGTAAGTTAAAGGAAGAGAGCCTTCTTTCAGACCCAAATCATTGATAATATTTCATTTTCTGTTGGAGGTAAAATTCTTTCCAAAAAAGATACAAGATTTTTTTCAACTTATGGTTTGACTAGAAACCTCCTCATACTGGGAGAGAGTATTTTTAAGGTTAAGAATTTTTCTTTTGTCTCATTAAAGGAAAAGGATGATGTCATCCACATAGAAAAGGTGAGTGGGAGAATTAACATTTCTAGAGATATGAATAGGTTTCAAATTTCCTTGGATCACCAGATTATTGATCAGCCTACTGAGGTAGTCTTCTGCTATAGATAAGAGAATGTCAGATATAGGGTCACCTTGTCTTACACCTTTGGTGCATTTAAAGTAACCTTTGGGAGAGCCATTTATTAAAATGGAGATGGTGGCCGAATTGAAGAGAGTTTTGATCACATCAATGAAATGTGTACTAAAACCAAAACTTTGAAGAACTTTGTAAATAAAACTCCAATCCATAGTTTCAAAAGCTTTTCTGATGTTAAGTTTAATATCTATATTGCCTCCTCTATTATTTTTGTTCAAGTTGTTAACACATTCAGATGCAAGACAGATATAGTACCGAATGGATCTACCTTTTATAAAGAAAAATTGGTTCCATGAAACAATTTTGTTAGTAATGGTTGAAATCCTATTATCAATGATTTTGGTAATGATTTTTTAGAGGGTGTTGATAAGAGAAATGGGTCTGAAAAGATGAATTTTAGAGGCATTGTCCACTTTAGGGATCAAGGAAATAAATTGAGCATTAATATCATGAGGAATCACCCCATTTGTGAAAAAAGGCTTTAATGAGCTTAAAAACATCGTATTGGATCACATCCTAGTAATGATGGAAGAAACCATTGTTAAAGCCATCAGGACCTAGGGCACTATCGAGATTCAGATTGAAGACGGTGTCTTTGATTTCATGATCCAGAGGTGTGTTAAGAAGGAAAATATTGTTCGTGTCAATGATCACAGAAGGAATGACCTCAGGGAGGAGGTCTTTGCTATTATCAGTTCCATTAAAGCTGGTTTCATAATAGGAAACTATATGTTGAGCTATGTCATAATCCTTGTCAAAAATCTTATTCCCGTCCTTTAAAAAGGATAGAGGTCTGCAGGCTTTCCTGGTTCTTTGGAGGGAATTATAGAATTTGGTATTTCAGTCTTTATCAGTTAAACATTTAACTTTATAATCTTGCTTTCTCATATTGTCTTTAAAGGTGAGCAAGGAATTGAGATTGACCGCAACGTTTATTTCTTGTGTGGGATCAGTGTGGAGTTCCGAGTTGGTGTTTTTGTTTTGGATATCATCGAGTTGTTTCTCAAGAAGAATAATGTCATTGTTAACTTGTTTGGATTTGGAGTTACACCAAGATTTAAGAGTCTGTTTGAGTTGTTTTAGTTTGAGATTAGAAGTAAAGGCATCATTACTGTGAAAAGAGGACTAGAAATTTTGGATAACATGACTGCAATATTCATTAGAAAACCACACATTATTGAAGCGGAAGGGAAATATAGGTTTCATGTCTTTGGAGGAAATGTTTACCAGGATGGGATGATGGTCAGAGTTCAGTCTGTGGAGAGTGATTCTAGATATAGTATCCCATTTATCTAAAGCCGGTATATTCTTAAAGACTATGTCCAACTTGGAGGCTACCAATTTGTTGTAATGTCTTCTATACGAGGTGTATTTTGCACCAGTGAGATTAATTTGAATGAGATTATTGTCCTTGATCGAGGCTTTAAAATCCATCGTAGACATAGAGGCATGAGAAGGGACAATTTTTCACTAGAGTTAAGAATGGCATTAAAATCCCCCATTATCACCCAAGGAGCATTGATGTTGGTGCTTAAATGAGAGAGGTTATCACAAAGAGTTCTTCTTTCTTGGTATTTGTTCTTAGTATAGACAAAGGAGAAGAAAGTGTAAGTACCATCAATAGAAAAGGTGAAAGTGAAGATCTGATCAGATATTCTAATGACAGTAAAATTCTGTAAGGATGAATGCGCAAAAATCCAAAGAGAATCATCATTTAGATTATTATTGATTGAACCAGACAACATGTAGTTGTGCTGGACAAGTGAGAATACTTAGAGGAGAAAGAGATTTTTGGTTCTGTAATTGAAAAAAGAGTGGGGTGATGTATGTTAACCATTCTTTTCAGAACATTGAGTGTGTTAGAGTTGGTGATACCCTGAAAATTCCAGAAAAGTATCTTCATTTGGACCATAGTTTGGAGTTAGAACTCCCTTTTTTCTTGTTTCCAGATCCTTTATTTCTATTGGATATTCTAACCTATTGGGTATGAGTGGTCATTTATTGTTCTGTATGATAATTTTTTGGGGGTTTGTTCAAGTGTGTGGCCATATCTAAGTCTATGGTATCCTTTGAAACTGGTGGAGGGTCGTTGGAACATTGGGGTACCAGATTTGTAGGCTTAATATTGGATTCTGCATTTAATAAAGTAGAGTAAATGTCAATATTTTGCACCTTTGTGTCCACTGTAGACAGGGGTTCTTTTTTTTCCTTCTTGTTTATTGGTTCTACCATAGCAGGTTTGTTGTCTAGTGGTACCGGTTCTAATGTCAAACAAGCAAGAGCACTAGAGCCCAAACATAGAGACAGTGTCTCTGGTTGATCTGCTTTGCTGAGTGAGATATTGAGAGTGGAGGGAGTTGTCAGAGGATGTGATATGAAAGGGGTGTCATTTGGAATAACATCTGGGTCACTGTTCTCATTGGTTTTTGCAGTAGTAGGGCCTGATTCACTGATGTTTTTATTGAATGAGTGCAGTGGAACAGATTTGTCAGTAGGAGTAGTAGAACAGGAGTCTGTAGAACTCTTAGAGCTAATCATAGTATTACTTTCATTATAACAAGAAAGCAGGTTTTAAGATTTCATTGAATAAACTTCAGTATGAGCAGTTGTAAGAGAAGTCATACCTAGGACAGGAGGGTCCAAAGTAGTCTTCTGTTGGGTATCTAGCAGGTGACTCTGCTTGTGTTTCAGTAGGTCATTAAGAACCTGCATATGTGAAGGAGCTAGAAGTAAAGAAGCATTGTTATGTGGGATAGGTTTCATGACCTTTTTCATGTTCACTTCAGTTTCTGCAATGGATAGAGACTGTTTGGTGGGGTTGTTATCCTTTTTCTAGTCAGGGCAGTGATCATAATTGAGATTGGGAGTGGATGTGTTATAGGCATTTTTCTGTTCAGTAGATAGTTTAATGGTTTCTAGAACCAGCTTTTCACTTTTAGTTAAGAGGCTTTGGTCATTAATTGATGTGTTTTCTTCTTCAATATCATCTACCCAGTTGGTACCCAAGATGTCCCCTATGTGCACCAAATTGTGTTTTTTTCTTACCCAAACTTTATTTTTGGGTGGTTCAGGTATGTTTATCATTGGGGTTTTGTCATTTTTAACTTTTCATATTTCTTTCTAATCATTCTCATTTGGTTTATTTACTTTATTTCTAATCACCCTACATTTGAAAATATTATGACCAATGATTTTACAATAATCACAAAAGGGAGTCTTCCATTCATATTCCACTCTAATTTTAGTTTTATACTCATTGGCATTGAGGGTGATTGATCTTGGTAGCTTTGAGTCAAGATTTATTTATACCATAATTCTAGCAAAGATACCCAAATCAACATTTAAAGTCCTATGGTCAATTTTAAGAGGAGTTCTTATGCATGAGACAATGTCATTCAAGATCTTTGGGTGCCAAAAGAACCAGTTGAGACCATGCAATTTAATCCATACTATTTCTAGTGTGTTCCTATGTGTGTGCGGATTAAAAGTGGAGTCCCACTCTGATATTCTAAATAAGCCCGGTTTGAGGTTAAGAGTACCGATCTTCCAAACTCTCTCTTATTCCTCATGTGATTTTAACAGTATGTAGAAATATCCTTTACCTATGGGAATTAGCTTCCAGTTTGTAGAACTCCAGCAATGGGCGATTCGAGAATGAAGTTCAGTTAAAGGCCAGGATCTGTTACCTTTTTGGTAGGATATGTGTCCCATTACCGAGAATTTTCACAGTTGTTCTCTTTGCTGAAGAGAATCTGGATCCTCCTCCACCATATATCCCCCATCATCTACATGATTGACAGGTGAGGGCTTTATCTTTAGTTGGTTACTTATATCAGAGTTTTTCAGAGCATCTTGAAAAGATACCCCTTGAGATCTACCAGTAGGATCACGATTACGAGTTTCTATTTCAAAGGGGTCTTTATTTCTTGTAGTCGCTATGATTCTTTGCTCAGGGGGAGATTTTACTATCTGTGACTTCGTGAACTAGTGTGAATCAAATCGACCAGGTGCAAGGAAATTCTCCATTGAGGAGGTAGGCTCAGATATCAGTCAAGAAACAGTGAGTTTCTGAGGGTTTTTAGAGAGAGACGGTCTCCCATCTCACTAAGTCCCGTCTCCATCATATATTATGATAACTAATTAGGCATAATCACAATATATTTATCTCTATTTTTCATCTAATTTGGTTTCTCATAGTCACTGAATTTTCTATCAGATTCAATGTTAATGTGATTCCTTCTATTTACAACTATTGACTAAAACCAAAAATCATAGTGTGAGAAACTATAATCAAAGTGGGAAAACCACATAATTTAGAAAAATCATTTATAGGATGTCTAAATTATAAAAACTTATTTTAAATCTATAAAACCTTAGTATTAACCATGTTCATTCATATTAATTATTCAAATACATCATAATGGTTCGTAAAGAGTGTGAATTTCCAAAGAATATCTCTCAAGAGTGAAAAACCAAGTGTGCAGCATGACCTGTTATCATGCACTAGGTTATGATCGAGTTCATCTCAATGTGTCCTTTTCAAATTTATTAACCCTAGGTACCTGTATTCTATAGCCACATCCACTTGGATTATTCTAATAGGGATTTAATTTCTTATAAACCACTCACTCTATCCTTTACCAAAATTATAATAAATTTTCATATACTTTGACTCATCCTTAAAATTATCTTTATACATATCCATAGACATATACTTAGAAATATCACTAGGGATATCACTAATATTTTATCATATTATATTATAAATTTTAACTAAAACGTTCAACTGATACCAACCATAGTGACTAGGAGTTTCATATATAAACATCATATCTTTTTAGATTAATATTCAATACATTTCATAAACACGTGCTTAGTGACTATAATAGTTTAGTATATTTGGAGACTAGAAACATAATCTTATTAGTTTTTGAAAGATATTTAAGATATCCCACAATGATCATATCATATAGTAATCCTTTTAGGAATACCATACCTAAAACTTTTTTCATAGCTTGGGGAAGGAAACATAAGAAAGGGTGAGCTCAGATGCTCAATGAGGGTAAACATAGGAGATATCAATATATTATTATATGAAATAATAAGATAATAATAAGGGTATTTGATTATGGACATAACTTTCAAAGTTTATATTCAACCTATCATAGATCATAAACATGGGTCATAGTATAAAAATATATAATTTCAAAAAATATGGCATATAAGAGTGAGAAATCAACATAAACCAATCATGACCCATAATCCCATGTCATAAAAGTGTGGCGACATTATAAATATAGAAAATCATTTTATATGTCAAGTTAACTATAGATACCATCAACATAGTGGATCAGGACTTATCACATATTTCCCATTGTGGATCAGGATACAACTTTTTCCCATGATGGATAAGGAATAACCTATTTCCCATAGTGTATCAATCCTATTGACTTGTTTCCGATTTTATCTCATTAGATATAAATTTTTACCCACTACATAATAGGTACATATAGGTCCCATCAATGTTATAATTAAAACCATACAAATGTGTGCCACTATATCAAAAAATATTCACTATATCATCACATCATAACCAATGTAAATAAAATGGGTTTCATAAAAATTTCATCAATTCACCATAATATAACCTAAGAAAAATAAATGGGTTTCATAAACATTTCATCAATATAAATATTAACCATATAGAGAAAGAATAAGGAAATTTTCATTCAATATTATCCCTAATAAAGCATAATTAATGTCAAAGGATTTCATCTTAGATGTAAAATGGTTTTTTAAACATCACTTGAAACATTTATTGAGGAAAAAATCATTTCCACTTTAAAAAACATATTTTAAAACAAAAAATGTTTTCAAAATCATTTTTTTAAATTACCTTGGAAAAAAATAAAGGTTTATTTAAAAATAATTTTAAGAATTTCTTAAGTAAAATATCATTTTCACTTTTAAAATCACTTTTTAAAACATTAAACATTTAAAAAACATTTTCTCTAAAAATAACCTTGTAAACTTATAATGGAATATTTAAAATCATTTAAAAAATTTCTTGAATAAAATAGCTTTACTAATTTGAAAAAAACCCATTTTTAAAAAATAAAACAATTTAAAAATATTTTTCTCTAAAAATAACATTTAAAACATATAAATAAATATTCAACAAAAATAATGGTCATGATGGTTGAAATCTTGGTCATTTTATATATGTAAAAAAATATTCCATTCACATTTTTGATAAAATCCAAACATGCCTTTTTTTAGAATGATGTGATGATTCCATTTAAAAAAATTAAAAATTTTAAAAAGGGTCAAAATTACTTTAAAAAATCCCAAAGGAAAATTAAAAAATAAATCATTTTTCTAAAATAGGGATATGGAAGAAAAAATGTTTTTCGAATGAAGAGAGAAATAAAGTCCGTTTAAATTCAAATAATTATTTTGGAATCATGAGTTTATAAAGAGAGGGAAATGAAGGTAAAAAATTTATTATCAATAAAAAAAATAGATTATAAGAAGATTCATGAGTTTATTTAGAGATATATCATAATATTTTATCATCATAAGTATAAACATAAACAATCCTTATAAACGATGATATTGGATCATAAAACCCTTACTACTTTGGTAACTTTGAATTATAATACCCTGTGAAAGAATAATATTAAAATAAACTTAAAATATAATTAGAATTAATAAAGTAATTATATTACATTTCAAAGGGTATTTATATACACCTCATAAAATAAGATAAGTGTATATCAAAACGTACATTCCAAAGAAGACAAATTGAGAAAAAAATCCATTACCGATTTGGTAACTTTTGAACAGTAAACCCCATGAAAGTGATACTCAAATGAATATGTAAATCCCAATAATTTTCATGATAATAATCATAAAATACATTAATTTTTATTATATTCACCACAAAAAATAAATAGGTGTTGAATGTGGCATGTGTCTCATAGAAGTAAAAAGTGAGATGAAAATCCCTTAACATAAGTCCCAACATCCTTCATAAACATTATAAAATATTGTATAATAAATATAACTTTATTATAAATCTATAAAATTTATATATTTATATATATAATTTCATATATTATTTACTTATGACCTTTTTTTACCCTTTTATTAAAAATTCCATGTTAAAATTACATTTCAGGTAATAAATGATTTGTTTATCGTGTAAGCTTTGATTTGTTATTTTTAGTACTATTATATTGATAATTGATCCATAATCTATATAATTTTAACCATGATATAAATATAATATATATTCAGTAAATATTTATTTATAGTAATTCATAAAAGTTGGAGATAGAAAATTAAATACATTGTTCACGGAGACGGTAAGTCATACATACGTATGTAAGCTGTTTCCATTCTCTTGATGAACAAAATGAAATAAAAGTTAAATAATATATTAAATTTATAGAATAGTTTTTATGTAATATATGTCACATATATTCATTAAATTTACCCTTATTACATTCTATGCAAAGTGTTTGTAAAAAATGAATCACGTTACTTTGAGAGGTGGTAGTCCACTATATACATGAATAGCATTATTGTATCCCCAAAAAATGGAATGAAAGAAGTTATATGTGATATATTTATTAAATATGTATAATTATGTTAAAAATATCGTATCTACTCATTTAATATATCCTTATTACCATAAAAGTAAAATATAAATGAAAAACACATCACTTCGGTTCACGAGGTAGTAGTTCGTCGTACACACGGGCGACGTTATTATTTTCTAAAGGGTTGAGAGATAAGAAGTTAAATAGGGTATTATAATTTCATATGTATAATAATATCATAAATATAATATATAAACATTAAATCCATCATTATATCTAGTTTTGAGTGGTGGTGATGGAAAACAAATAACATAGGTTCACGAGGTGGTAGTCTGTCGTATACACGAATGACGATTTTGCATCACATTTGATGGAAGTGGAGATGGATATAAGTTGTTAAATATAAAAACTAATATATCATTATATTTTAGATACTTATTTTATTATATTATCCTAGTTGAAGAAAATTTTAAAGAGGTGGAATTAGAAATAAACCAAAACTCAAGTTTTTGAATTTACCTCTTCTTTGGAGAGCCTCTTTAGGTTTACACCTATAGACTTATTACAATGGATTACTGACAAAAATAAGGCCTATAAGAAGATTTTATGGAATTAAGGAATTGATTTTTTAATTATTTTATGAATGATATAGTTTTTGAAGTGTGGAGAGAAAAGGAGAGGGGTTTCATTTTATAAGTGTGGTGAGTAGCACACTTGTAATTTTTTAAAAGAAAAAGACGTACCCACATTTTTCACATGAAAAAGGACAAAAATGGTTCATTATCTAACATTAGAGGTTATACGGTATAAATATGGAATTCAAATGGGTTTTGGACAATTTTCTAGTCCATTTTACCCCTTATATTTTTTTAACCCCAGGTAAACCCATTTTAACCTTAAATGTGGTAATTTATTTTTACGATTTTTAATATTAATTATGGTCAAAAATTAAGTTGAAATTATTATATAATTTAAATTATTTTTATTTCAAATATTGAATCAATTTTTTCAAATTAAATTTACATAATTAGTGAAATTTTAATTTAAAATTAATCCTATAGACACGATGAAAAGTGGTTTTCCAAAGAGAAAAGTTTCAAAAGTTTAAAAAGTTATTATATTAAAAGTTAATAGAAAATTGATTATAATGAAATGAATTGTATTAATAGATATATAGTTGAAATATTTTTACTTTTAAAACCTTATCATAATAAAATTTATTTTTTAAATTATTTGAAGTAAAATAAAAAATTTTTAATAAAAAATACTATTTTTCACTATTTATTGAAAATTTTAGCTTCTCATTAAATTATCGAAAATTAAATCCAAGAAAATTTTGACATGATTTTTTCAAAACTGAAGTTTTTTTTTCAAATAAATTTTCTAAAATTATTAAAAATTAATTTTAAAATAAGTGTGTAAAAGTCAACAACACTACTTTTTAGGGAAAAATATAATTTTTAAGCGTAAATTTGGATTTATTCTTATCTCTTGTCAAGAAACCACATAAGATGAATGTCATAAATTTTATAGAATATAATATATATATATATATATATGAACATTTCATTAAAATAATTCACTAAATTAATTTCTTTAATTAATTTAGGTAAAATGTGTTTGTGTGTGTACAAATAGTTTTTCAGAAAAAGATTTCATTTATTTTCAAATAGTCATTATTTTAATTTCTAATTAATTGGTCTCCAAATAATTAATTTTCTATACATTTTGAAAAAAAATATAATTTATCTAATCCTATTTATACCCACTATTCCAACATCTAGGCAATAACTATCATATTGAATAATAATATTTTAATAGTATTTCGTGTTTCATTTAAACTCAGTGTTGCATGTAATGAAAGATAAACTTTGTGTTGCATGTACAATAAGCTAAACACATTATTGTGTGTAACATAAGAAAAAAATTGTTTTCTATAATAGGAAATATTATAAATATTAAATTTATTCAAAAAATATATGTCACAAAATCTCATGGTGTTTCAATGCTCTCTAGAATCAATTCCAATTTCAATAAATTGTGAGAATAACAATTATAATATAACATGTCATTTATTAATATGTAAAAAAATCATTAAAACATTAAGTTCTTTAGATATTTCAATTAAAATACTTAAGAACAATTTAAAAATGGTCTAAGAATCATTTCATTTCCTTCAAATTATAAGAAATAACAGTTCCATTAAACATGCCTCTTTACATTTATTTATCCAATAAAAATTACTGATTTTATGTTATTTAACCATTTTTCACCAATTTAACATGTTATACCTCATAATAACAACATGATTAAAAAGTATTAATATAGATAGCACGTAATCTAGAAAAATAAGAGGCATACAATTATCACAATGGAAAACATGTGATTTATACAACTATAAACCATTTCTTAATTTAATCTTTGTTACTCTTTATTTGGATTAAAACCACCACCACCCAAGGAGTTAAATCAGGATTAATTTACGTTTGAGCATGATATAGAAATGAGAACCAATGAGTCCCATACCTTAAGGCTTTGAAGTTCTATGAATGATAATGAAACAACAACATGGATCTTTAGTCACCTCTCCCACAAGATAACTACATCCCTCCAAGAATGTCGCACCACAATTGCGATGACAACAATAAAGAAAGCTCCATAAGTAACAAGGATAGAAAATTACATCATAGGGAAATAAATATGGTAGGGGAACAATACTTAACCGGAAAAAAACACAATAATATAGGCATAACTCAGTTCGAATCACTAAACATAGAATATAGGAATCCAAAAATTAATCACTGCCAAGGGCTTACAAAATTCATAATAAGTGCACTGATGGCCACCTAGAGTTGGTAGAGAAAACCATAGGGTTTTATGAAGCAATGAAACTGCATGTTTTATCGTAACACTATCCATTATATATTAACCATGTTAATGTTCCATTCATATTGTAGATTCCTAATGTTCTTATGTCCCACCATAAAATGTACCACCTCAAACCATTTGACCTCAAATTAATTCATGTTGTGTATCCCATGTTCACAACGTGATTTTTTCATGGTTAGATTCATTAGGTGAAAAACCTATTAAATTCACATCATTTGTTTTATACATAGTGTGAATAGAACCTATGAATCACCCTCACATAATCCATGAATTATAGTTGGTCCATAACTAGAATCCAAAAAAGTGGAAAACCACAAATTCATGACGTGAACCTCCTTTTACCCTATAAATTCCCCCTGATTCCAGCTTCCTAATTTTAAATAGTATAAATCATTCTATTCACCTCTTTGATTTCTTCAAAAACAAATAATTATAAATACTATAAGGAACCATTCTCTTACATTAGATACCTCTCAAAATATTTTCATCCTTGATAATTTAAAACCAAAATGAGAGAGAAAAAAGAAAAGACTTCACTAGAACACCCAACCTATAAGATATCAGTCAAGAATTTCTCTATCACTAGAGATCAACCACCTCACTTATAGGAATAAATAAAAAACATACATTCCCAACAACTAACTCCTAATCACTCTCCCAAGGGAGATACCTCTCAAACAAGATCAAGGCTATAATTAAGATTTAAATTAGAGGGACCCATCTAGAAAAAAACCAGATTAAGGTAAAAAATGATAACCAAGCATCACAACAAGAGAATTACTAAACAAAAAATAGCTATAGATACTGATCATGCATCTATAACTCATGTTCCTAGGTACTCTCCTCCATGCCACCATTTCACCACAATACTAAAACCAAGGGAATATAATTCCCACACAACACCTTATCCTGGAAGTCCTAGATCTCCACATACCACTCCTAAAAGGTCACATCATCTTTAACATTGATCTTATCCCCATAAATGATATGGTAATATTCATGAAGATATTTCAGAATTTAAGAAACATTGAATATATCATGCATCCAACTCATCTACAGAAGAAGTTCCATCTACTACGCCATAGTGCCTATGTGATCTAATACTTTGAAAGTCCCATGACTAAACCTTTGTTTCCTATGATGAGGAGTCAAATTCATGAAATCATGATCTATAACATTGAACTCCATAGGTATCCTATTATGATCAGGATAGGATTTCTACTGATCTTGTGCTACCTTCATCATCTCACGAATCAACTAAACCACCTTCTTCCTGTTTTTCACTAGTTTTATCCTAGGAATTGCTAACTCTCTAACCATAGTCCAAAATAATGGATAATGGAAAGTTTTTACATAAAAAAATTAAATGGTTCCATGAAAATGGTGGGGTGAAAATTATTGTTGTAAGAAAACTCGAAAAAGGGAATGTGTCTTATCCACAAACCTCCAAAATCATAAACATAAGAACATATCATGCCCTCAAGAGTTTGGATAATCCATGTTTATTGACCATCCATATATGGATGAAAAGTATAATTGAGGCACAACTGAGAGACAAAAGTAATCTAGATACATCCACACCCTAGAGCTAAAATGAGGATCATGACTAGAGATGATCATCCTATTGACTCTGTGGAGTCTCACCACCTCCTCCAGATACTGCCTTGACCAAAAATTACTTATTTTGACCTTGTGACCCCTATAAAGTGGGATTATTTCCTCAAATGGTCCATTATCACCAATATTGAATCAAATACTCCTTGATCTCAAGGTAAAATATTAATGAAGTCCACTAAGATCTCCTCCCACTTCCACTGAGTAACATCCAATATTTGGATCAAACCATTGGGAACATAGTCCTCAGAATTCACATTTTGGTAGACCAAATAGCGAGACATGAATGTGTTGTCAAGACACATCAAATTGATTATGATTTTAAGGTTTATTTGTAGTATATAGAAAACCCTAGGTCATCTCCCAAGGATCGTTCATGGTTTTAGAGTGTGCATTTTTAATAAGAAGTACTAAAAGAGGGGTGGTTTTAAAACAATTTAAAGAAAATGACTTGATTTAAAGAGTTTAATAGTTGAAAAATAAAAGTGGAATTTTAGAATTATGAGATAAGGAGATCATTTCAAGTTCAGTACACATCTTGGTGATTTCATAATTCTGAAAAATATTCATGGTTTAATGGAATCCTTTGGTTGAGTGTTGTCAAGATCTTAACTTCCCTCTTGACTTTTAAACGATGCTCAAAGAACCCCTCCCTTGACACAAAAATCGTGTTTTCAAGGTTTAAGTAAAAAGAATATATAATAAAGGAAACCAAAGAATACTGAAATCTTCTGTATGTGTGAGATAAATAGGACTCTTGTCTTGTCTAATCAGAACAACCCAAGATTCCCACTTGAAATCTCAACCCAATCAGTGTTGAAAATAAAAATTGTTTCAATTAATTTTAACAATAGAAATGAAATCATAGGTGAATCATGTCAAGATAAGAAATTATTGAAATATTTATCAAAAACAATTACACAAAACCAGTAGAAGAACAAGTTTTGGAACTCCCTTCCAAGTGTGTGTAACTCCCTCGAAATGATCGTCCACGGTTTAGCTCGACATCAGGAGGAGGAGGAAGCTCAAGTATAACTTCACCTTCATCCTTGATCCCCCTATGAGGATAGGGGCCTCCAGAACTCTTTGGATTATGAGAGGACTCCTTTGGGTTTCTAAAATACCAAAGCTTTTCCTCTTAGCTGAACTTAAAAATGGGGAGCCCCAGGTGCCATTTTATATAAAAATGGGAAGGTGGTTTTGAGCACACAGATTTATTAAAACCACTTGTCACATGGGTTTTGACCTCTAGAAATAATTATCTCATTTTTGGAGAAAATAAAAAATTTGTATCCCCACCTCTTGGAAGTCTCCACTGAATGTTTGGCACAATTTAGACAATTAGATCTCGCAATATGGATAGATCATAGCACACCACTTTAGATTTCGTGCAGATTCGGTGTGCTAGACAGATCAGGTTTATTGGGCATCATAGAGGCCGAATCAGGCTTTGGTTCCTTCATATGAAATGTAGAACATTAAATTTACGACCAGACCACAAAATTTTATCCCCATTTGGATGCATGTTTTAGTTAAAATATGTGGTTGAGTTTACTGTTTTGCATGGATCCTGCACAGTTTGGCCCATTTTTATTGGACCTCATCATCAGCCCACCAAATCACCTCCTCCTACAATGGAATCATCAAAACAAGTAACATTTTCCTTTTTAACAGTGATAAAAACAAAATAAATTATTCAAAAATGGAATAAAATTTGTTATTATTTTTATAATTTTCAATATAAAACAAGTTTAGCATAGTGGTGTAAGGGTGAAAATGTAACAGTGAATTGTGGTGCGATCACTACCCCACACCTAAACAATTGCACTCTTGGGAAAAGTTACATTTTCATAAATTATGCATGTAGATATTTCTAACTTCATAAAGATTTGACATTCAATGAAAATTTAATTCCTGATAGAAATGGGATCAAAGAAAAAAACACACTAAGGAGTTATTCTCAATGATCATTGAAAAAAACATCTCAAAAATTGTATACAAATGAAATTCCAAGAGATGAATAATACCAATAAAATAAAATAATTTAAAAGTTAATCATGTCACTAATTCTCTATGTTTGTGTGTGACAACCATTTCATTCTATTCTTTCCACTTTATATTGAGTAAATATAAGTTATTTTAATAATTTTCAACTTTAAAGATCCTTTCCACCGAACTTCCCCACATCCTTTGCAATCAAATTTCAAAACTCACTCACTTAAGCATTCCTAGAAGTAAAACCATAAGCTCTCGAACTAGATATCCCTATATTTTGTACATTTCATCACTCCACTCATTTATTATTATTATTTTCAAAATTTTCTCTTGGAACAAATCTCACACTCTTCTCCCAACCCTTATTTGATCTCCTCACGACATTAATTGTAATAGTTTTAACAAGATAAAAAGTCAAGGAAGGGTGGTTTTTGACCTGCCTAGTATACAAACCATTTTTTTAGGGCATACAACAGTTAGATAACAAGTACACACGCATAGGTTAATCTGGTATAGTAATGAAATAGATCGGATAAGGAACGAATAAATGGAAAAATGATTTTGGAAAGTAGAGAAAAATCAACCTAACTTATATTTACCTTCCATTAAGTAAAAATTTTCACACATCATGGTTGGGTGAAAAAAATGTGTGGAGATATTAAGTGACACAATTTTCCTTTAAACTATTCACAAAAAAGGGCACCATTATTCTCAAAGGTTTAAAAATGATACAACCATTTAAATCATCGACAAAGAACTAAATTTCAAAATAAAGTCCCACCATAGTATTGAATTCTTGCTGAAATGAACATTTCATCAGATTTTTTTTAATGTTAAAATGACATGAAATACAGATATTACACATGAATTTTCAATAAATTCCATGATTAAATGGGCATAATTTTCCATGATAATATGGGCATAAAAAAGTAATATTCTGGGAGGGATGGGGGAATGTAACAAAACAATTCAACAAGCTAAAAAGAGAAAAAGAAGAAAGATTATGAAAATTCATAACTAACCTAGGAATATACCCATCTCCCCACACCTAAAGTGTGTAGTGTCCTCAATGTAAGAAAAGAGAATGTGGAAAGGAAGGATAAAACCTGGTGAGTTTCATTCATAGATTGCTTCTTGAACATGGAGTTCCTCTATTGTGGACACCAGAATGGATTAATGGAAGTGTTTCAGCCACTGCCCATTCAAAATGAAGGTTTTATTGGTTTCTTCATTTTGAACCTAGACAACACCAAATGAAGAGACATTAGTGACAGTGTATGGACCAAACCAGCAAGAATGAAGCTTACTTGGAAGCAACTTCAGCCTTATATTTTAGAGGAGGACCTTCTGCCCAATATGGAACTGACGATGAAGGATGAGATGGTTGTGGGCAACCTTGGTTCGCTCCTTATAAATACTGAAGTTCTCATATGAATCTATTCTCATTTCCTTCAGCTCTTTAATCTATAACTTCCTTTAATCACTTACACCAGAAAGATTATAATTGCATTGTTTGATGGCCTAGTAGGCCCGGTGCTCAATCTCAATAGGCAGGTGACAACTCTTTCCAAACACAAGTCGATAGGGTGACATTCCAATAGGAGTTATGAAAGTAGTACAGTAGACCCATAATGAATCATCAAGTCAAAGACTCTAATCTTTTCTATTGGGTTGAACCTTTTTTTTCAAGAATCTATTTTACTTCTCTATTTGACACATCATCTTAACCATTAGTTTTTGGGTGATATGCAGTAGACACTCGATGCCCGACCCCATACCGATGAAAAAGTGATTGCATTGTTTGATTGAATAAATGAGAACCATAGTCAAAAATGATGAACCTAGATAATCCAAACCTACAAAATAAATGAGTTCTAAAAAATTCCACAACTGTTTTGGAATCATCTGTCCTTGTGGCTCGAGCCTCAACCCATTTTGACCCATAATCGACCGCTAGAAGAATGTACAAGTTTCTAAAGGAATTGAGAAATGGACCCATAAATTCAATGCCCTAGACATAAAAAAATTCATGAAATAGAAATGGTTGTTATGGTATTTCATTTATTTTAGAGACATTCCCCATTCTTTGACAACGAGGAAAAGATTTGAAAAAATCATGGGCATCCCGAAAAAGTTTCAGTCAAAAGAGACGAAAATCAAGGACATTGTGAGCAGTCCATTGGGGACCAAAGTGGCCACCACAATCAAGACAGTGGCAGAATATAAGGATAGATTGAAGCTAACTATTAGAAACACAACGCCTAAGGACTTGATCACTACAGGTGTGCCAATGGTAGGGGTCATTCCAAATGAACCAACAGGACTCTTGTTTTAGAAGACTTTCTCGGTTTTTGTTGAAATTAGAAATAATGCAAGATTCTACCAAATAATTTACAATTTCATCATACCAAGGAATATCATCTTGCACTCAGTACAATTTCTCATCGAAAAAAATATCATTTATAGAAATACAGGTGGATGATTCAATGTATGAGGATGGGTTGATCCTACTGATGTGGTCAGCCACCACATTTTCTGCTCCTTTTTTATATCTAATTTCTAAATTGAATTCTTGATGGAGGAGCATCCATCGAATGAGACACAGTTTTGCTTTCAGTTTCTTAGGGAAATATCAGAGGGTTGTATGGTGTGAAAACACAATGACTTTGGACCCTAAAAGATATGAACTGAATTTTCCCAAGGAAAACACAATGAAAAGGAATTATTTTTTAATTGTGGTGTAGTTTTCTTGGGTAAGATCCAAAGTACGTGAGGCATAGGCAATGACATGTGGATATCGATCGACCCTTTGTGACAAGACTACCCCAACTACATAGTTATAGGAATCACACATGAGCTCAAATAGTAAATCCCACCGTGGTGGTTGGATTATCAGGGGTGATGTGAGACTCCATTTTAACTTATTAAAAGATTCCACTCATTCATTATCAAAAACAAATTCCTTTTCTTTTGGGAGTAACCAAGAGAGGTGGAGTGAAATATTACTAAATTCATGAATGAAACGATGATAAAATCTAGCATAACCTAGGAAATAATGCACATCCCTTACATTTTTGGGGAATAGTAGGGAAGAAATGACATCCACTTTTGATTTATCTACTTGGATACCATCCCCAGAAATGACATGTCCCAAAACTATATGTTGTCACACCATGAAATGAAATTTCTCATAATTTAATACGAGACTATTTTCAATACAGTGACGTAGGAATGAACCAAGACTACTTAAACATTCATCAAAAGAGGATCCATAAACAGTGAAATAATCCATGAATACTTCCATGAAATTCTCTAGGTAATCTGAAAAAAATACTAACCATGCATCGTTGGAAAGTACCCAAAGCATTGCACAGACCAAATGGCATCCTCTGATATGAAAATGTGCCAAAGGGGCAAGTGAAGGTTGTCTTTTCCTGATCCTAGAGGGAAATATGGATCTGAAAATATCCAAAATACCCATCAAGGAAATAGTAGTGGGACATACTCACTAGCCTCTCTATAATTTGGTCAATGAATGGAAAATGGAAATGGTCATTCCTAGTGTATTGGTTTAGTCAGCGATAGTCTATGCCGACACGCCAACTATTCTACACATGAGTTGGAACCAATTCATTATTTTAATTTTTAATTACTGTAAGGCCAGTTTTTTTAGGAACCACTTGAATGGGACTGACCCATTAGTTGTCAGAGATGGGGTAAATTATTTCAGTGGCCAAAAAAATTTTCACTTCTTTTTTCACAACTTCTAAGAGGTTTGGGTTCATTTGATGTTTTGTCTGCCTCACTGGTTTAGCCTCATCATTTAACAAAATATGATGTGTACAAATTGATGGTCTAATACCAGGAATGTCAGCAAGTGTCCATCCCAAATATTTTTTATACTCCCTCAAAAGTTCAAGTAGTCATAATTCATACTCAGGAGGGAGTGAACTAGAAATGATGATGGGAAACTTGTTTCCATTCTCAAGATATAAATATTTTAAATCTTAAGGTAGTTGTTTTAGTTCCAATTTAGGTGGATTTTGGATTGATTGGAGTGTGTGTGAAAGTGAGAGGTCACTGATCTCATCTAACTTCTCAATGGTATCATCCTCGGATGAGGAATGAGCTTTTACAAGCTTAGAAGTATCATCGGTGGTTATTGGATCCTCGGTGTTTAATAAATCATAAATTAATAAACATGCATGACACTTTTCTAGACCACTACAAAAATCAATTCATGATTCATTACCAAGAAATTCAATCAAGGATGAAAACTCAGAAAGGAGATCGGGGGAATGAAAAGAATTATTTTCAAAATAAGGGAGTACATTTATTGAATTTATAGAGAGAGAGGAATGTTCTTCTAAGGGGTTCTTCAGGGAATCAAGGATGTTGAAATGGAATATGTCACCACCAAATTCCATTTATAATGTACCATTATGGACATTAATAATTCTTTTTTCTATTTTTAAGAAAGGTCACCCCAAAATAATTTGGGTGTGGCCATTCATCCTATCATCTTCTATTTTAAGCACATAAAAATCAGCCGTTAAAATTAAATTTTCCACCCTCACAAGAACATCCTCTAACAGACCATAGGGGTGTGCAGTACTCTGATTATCCAGTTGAACAAAAAATCTAGTGGGCTTCAGTTCCCCGATCGGAAATTTAGAGTAAATGGAGTGTGGAATCACATTTATAGAAGTACATAAATCAAGCATAACATTAGAAAAGGAATACTCCCCTATGGTTCATGAAATTGAAAATGTTATAGGATCATTGAAATTAGTGGGAATTGATTGCTCTATCAATGCTGAAGCATTCCTCCCCAATCTCACCTTGAAGTCGCCTTCGGTGTGTACACATATTCTTTAGAAACTTGGTGTTTTGTGGAATTTGATTCACGGCATCAATCAAGGGGATGTTAACCTGCACTTTTTTGAAAGTTTCCAATATTTTCTTATCAAGTTCAATTTACTTTAGTTTTCTAGGTTGGGTGGACCTTTGGGGAAATGTAAGAGGAATGGTTTGTATAGGAGACTCACCAACATACACACTCTTTCATTTGGATGGACTTCTCTCAGGATAATGATTTTCTTCTCTTGGATCATTGTTTGTAGTGGTTTGGATGGTGGTTTCCTTGAGAGAGGATGACACTATTAGAGGGGTCATTTGGCTTTGAATATGAGTTCCACTCCTAAGGGTTATGGAACTAACATTTCCTTTATCCCTATGGATAAATACTAGTTGAGAGGGTAGTTTACCCGACCCATGACTTTGAATTTATCCCACCATGTTATCTAGTTGACCTAATTGGGTTTTGAGGTCTTATATGGCTGCCTAGGTGGTTTTATAGAATTGTATATTATTTTAATCCATTTGTTTCATCATATTAATAGGCTAGGATCAGGTTTTGGGTTGTTGGAAAGTCCTTTGGAGTGGTTGAGTATTTTTGGGTGGTGCTTGTGGATGACTACTCTAACCTTATTGGTTCCATGGTAGATGAGGCTGGTTTGAATACCCCCTTGCCTATAAGATTGGTTTTCTTTCCACCTAGAGTTAGATAGATAGTATAGTTCTTGCCTAAAATTTTAGTTATAGGGGCATCCTGCAAATATTTCCTCAAAACTCTCAGAATTTTCTCTCAATTGGGGGCATTGGTCAAAATAATGGGTGTCAGAAGAGTAGATTCTACAATGTATGGGAGGAGGAGAATGAGATTTTGTAAGGATCCGAACCTAGTTTCCCAGAGTCAGTGCCTTATTTGATTACATTGGCTACATACAAGTAATACGAATCTCAAAAGACCGAGTATTTTAGTATTATTGGAAACAAGTTACATACATAATTTTAACATTACAACATGAAGGGAAACAAAACACTATTTTAATCCACTAGAAACATCACGTCTCCTAGATTATGCTTGAAATTAATTCATAAATTACTTCTTCATGTCCTAATAAAATGAAACATAATAAAGGGGTGATATCAAATGCTCAGTAAGAGTAAGAAATATAGCATAACATAATATAAACATTAGACATGGTGAATAATTGAAAACACATGCCTTTAATAATAAAATAGAAACATATTATGGCAGGAATATGAGCTAAATAAATAATGCCATAATTAAACATAATCATGGGTATTCTTCTAGTCGAATAACCACATGAACTTCAAATATTATCATCATAATTAGGGAAGTGTATATGCCGAACATCATAACCATACCGTCCAAGCCTAGTGCTAGGACCATAAAATAATCATTTTGTCAAGGCCTCGTGCCAAGACCATAGTTTGTCTCATGAGACCTACCGATGCATCGAGGGGATATAGCGGGCCCCACCTATCACATAATAAGTATAATTCATTCCTAATATCAGCGGGGATCAACATAAACAACATATACATTCATATTGAAACTATCATATGAAATGTAACTAACTTTCACCAATTATTGAACATAAACACTAACCATTCGGAATAATATGATGAATGGATTTAGGATAGATCATCCACAATAAATTTAGTCATAAACCATTAAATAATATATGGTATATGACTTCATAAATTATTAAACCCAATAATACCATGGAATCAATAAGATCATTGAACGAAAATACTCTTATAAAATCATTAAGCAATTTTGAGATAAATACTCTTTTATTTTGAAAAGAAGATTTCTTTTGGAAAATCTTTGTATAAAACCATAAGTGAAGTAAGATAGTATTTTCATAATAAAATGAGTATTTTTTGAAATATAATGGTTTCCAAAAACAGATTATAGAGTGCCTTTGTAAATAGATATGAATTGGAGAAATTCCCTTGAATCAGGCATCTATTTTGGAAACAATTTTGGAAGTTCCTTTTAAAAAGTGTAACTATCCATAAAATAATGAAGGATTATGGTTTGTAAACATATATATGATACTCACACAGAATATATGAGGAGTACATAACAATAAATAAGAATTTCATTGAGGTATTTAGACAATGAAAGTAACCCGAATGAAAATGGAAGTTTGGGTGAAAAACCCTTACCTTAACTCCAAACGTGTTCTTCTCTCAAACTTAAGCTCCTGGAATATGAAATTATACTTATTAATAAATTATTTAAAATCCTATTAGACATGTATTTATTTTATCATAATTCTGTTTAGTTCATTTATACCCTTATTGATAAGTTATTAGATTGAATTTTATTGTTCTAGGGTGTTCATTTTCTTTATTTTCATAATCGGTTCACTTATTTTTAAGTAATGGAGTTCTTGTGGAATGGTTATAAATATCCAGGATTATAATTATATATTATTTATGAACATAAATAATTAGTTATGGCCATTTCTATCATTTGTTTATATGTAATGATGATGAATCATTAGATGAGAACCACTTCGATTATTTGGTGGTATTTGGATTATTATGAACTAGTTTTGTCATATAACTTAATTATATGTACATATTCTAGTTATTAAATATTAATTATGTTATAATACATATATTATAGTCTAGTTCAACCATAATTATGGTTTCATGACCAGTAATGAAGAAGAAATTGAAGAACGAAACTTCGTCATCCATGAAGGCTATAAATTGGAACCTCATGGACGTTGATTTCGTTTATAAAAATAAAAGGGAGGGAGTAAGAATATTTATGATGGGTCTTCCATTCACATTACATAAACCCATTATATATATATGTTACTGGAGTTATCATGATAATTTGGACATAGGAGGTGAGGAGAGAAAAATAAAAGAGATGAACTTGAAAATAAAAGAAAAGTAAAAATATCCCTTATGAAAATTTGGCAGCCTAACGACGTCACTGAAAATTTCATAAAATAAAATGATGAGAACAAAAAGGGTATATCATCATATTGAAATAAAAAGGATAGTAAGAATAATGAATAAAATCAAACCTCAATATATGAGAAAGGAATTTCAAATAGATAACATAAAAGAAGTATCGACTTAAAGAAGAGAATGAAGGATTCCCTTACCTTGTAGAATAACTCCTAGATCTTGAAGGATGGGACCTTGGGGGATTAGAGACAACTTTAGAGGACTCCTAGAGAGGTAAATCCACCATATATTCAAGTATGAGGTATTTGGAATGAAATAAAACGAATGGATAAGTGGGTATTTATAGAAAAAGAGAGGTAATTTTTTAATAATTTCAAAGGGACACCTCATTAGTGGTTTTTCCCAAACCATGGGATTTCCCATGGTTTAAGCCACTTGGGACACCTCATGTCATAAGTTACTATACACAAGTCGACCATCCTTTTATTTTAATTATTATGTCATTATGATGTCATTAAACTACTGAATACTCAAAATTGTATTTTTCACTATTCATGAAAAATTCAAGTATTTTAGAAAAATCCCAAAAATTCACCACTACTATTTTTAGATGTGTAGAATTCAAAAGTGAAATCAATTTTCTGAAAATAATTTTCTAAATATTATTAATTTAATTTTTAAATAAGGTCATAGTAAATTCAAAAAATAACAATCTTGAAGTGTAATTAGTTTTATGTGACATTGAAAAACTAATTAAGATCCCATTATCATATTGCCTTATGAAAATAAAATAATATTATTATTTACTATTAATAAGGGTCATATTAATATTCATATTACTATTTATATTACTATTCATATGGGTATGTAACTATTCATCAAAAATCAAGTTTGTTCTATCAGACTCCAAATGACTAACTGAACACAACTCTAGATGACCATTTCTTGAAATTCAAAACATAGAAGAGGAAAAGTTGTGTTTAATGGATAGATTATAAAATTGCATTCTATATTTATTTTCAAAACCTTGGGATGTTACATTCTCCCCTCATTATAAAAATTTTGTCCTAAAAATTCATAAAATATTACCTAAAAAGATTTTGGTATGTCTTTAACATAAGCTCATCAAGCTCCCATGTTGATTCCTCCATCTTATGGTTCCTCCATAGAACCTTCACCAGACGAGTCGTCTGATTTCTCAATACTTGTTCTCTAGTATCAAAAATATTGATAGGCTCTTCACAGTAAGATAGATCGGGCTCAAGTTCCACTTCTTCATATGTGAGTACATGTGTTGGGTCTGGCATGTACTTTCTTAACATTGACACGTGGAACACATTGTGAACCTTGGAGAGACTTGGAGGCATTTCCAAACGATAAGTTATGGATCCAATTCGGTCCAGAATTTCAAAAGGTCCTATGTACCTGGGACTGAATTTACCTTTCTTACCTAAACTTATAACTCCCTTCCATAGATATACCTTCAAGAAAACATGATCTCCTACCTGAAATTCCAAATCCTTCCATCGGTTATCAGCATAGCTCTTCTGCCTACTTTGAGCTATTTTCATATGGTTTTGGATAATCTTCACCTTCTCCATTGTTTCTTCAACAAGTTCTGGGACCACGAGCTTTCTTTCACCAACATCATCCCAGCAAGTTGGTGTACGACATCTCCTCCCATATAATGCTTCATAGGGTGCCATCTGAATACTTGAATGGAATCTATTGTTGTAAGAAAATTCTATGAGAGGTAAATACTGATCCCACATTCCTTGAAAATCAAGTGAACAAGACCTCAACATGTCTTCCAATGTTTGAATTGTCTGTTCTGATTGTCCATCAGTTTGTGGGTGGTAGGAAATGCTCAAACGAATATCAGTATCTAGTGTCTTCTAAATAATTTTCCAGAATCTTGATGTAAAACATGGATCACGATCAGAAACAATCGATAGGGGTACTCCATGAAGTCTCACAATTTCATTAATATATAGTCTTTCTAGATGTTCAAGTGGTAAATCTTCTCTTAAAGTAAGAAAATATGCTGACTTGGTAAGTCGATCAACAATGACCCATATTGCATCGTTCCTTCTAGGAGTCTTTGGTAATCCCATGACAAAGTACATCATGATATTATCCCATTTCCACTCAGGTATGGGAAGAGGTTGCAATACTCCTCCAGGCTGTTGCCTTCCAGCTTTCACTTGTTGACAAACCATACATCTTGACATAAAATCAGAAATCTCCCTCTTCATGTTGTCCCACTAGAAATGTTCCTTCAAATCTCTATACATTATAGTGCTTCCAGGGTGTATAGAGAAATTGGAACTATGAGCATCATCCAATAATTCTCTTTCTAGATCAGGTATATCGAGAACACAAAGTCTCTTCCCAAATTTCAAAATTCCATCTTCATATAAAAAGTCACTCAATCTCCCATCATTCACATCTTCAATCTTCTTTTGAAACCCCTCATAATTAGACTGAGAACCTTTTATCCTTTATAGTAAATATGGTTTGGAAACCATTCGAAAAAGCATTGATGTTCCACCTTCCATGGTTATTCCCATATCCATCTTTACTAGATCCATGAAAATATGATCCCTTTCAACTATCATCTTGCTCAAAACTCCATGATAATTTCTGCTGAAGGAATCTTCCACCTTATTTGCCTTCCCCAGGTGGTAGTGTATCGTGCAATCATAATCCTTGAGTAGTTCAAGCCATCTCCTTTTCCTCATGTTGAGTTATTTCTGTGAGAAAATATACTTCAAACTCTTATGATCAGTATAAATCTCACATTTTTCACCATAGAGATAATGTCTCTATATCTTCAAAGAAAAGATTACAGCAGCTAACTCAAGATCATGAGTAGGATAGTTTTTCTCATGATTTTTTAGTTGTCGTGATGCATAAGAAATAACCCTATTATTTTGCATATGGACACAACCAAGTCCTTTGTTTGAAGCATCACTATAAATAACAAACTCATTATTCCCTGATGGTAGAGTCAATATAGGAGTATTGACTAATCTTCTATTCAGTTCTTCGAAACATTATTCACAATCTTTTGTCCAAAAAAATTTAACCCCTTTACGTGTGAGCTTTATTAGCAGGTTAGCCATTCAGGAAAAATTCTATACGAAACGCTGATAATAACCTGCTAATCCAATAAAACTATATAACTCAGTTATGTTTGTTGGCATGGGCCAATCTTGGATTTCCTTTTTCTTTGCAGGATCAACTAAGATTCCATCCTTAGAAACAATATGGTTAGGAAAAGAAATCTCCTGAAGCCAGAATTCACACTTGCTAAACTTCCCATATAATTCATGTCTTCTAAGAGTCTTCAGGATAATACGCAAGTGATTTTCATGTTCTTCACAGCTTTTGGAGTATACCAAGATATCATCAATGAATACCACTAAAAAATCATCGATATATTCCTTGAAAACTCTGTTCATTATATCCATGAAGATAGAGGGTGCATTAGTCAATCCAAAAGGCATTACTGTAAACTCATAATGCTCGTACCTGGTTCGAAACGTTGTTTTCAGAATGTCTTCCTTATTAACACTCAACTGATGATATCCAGATTGAGGTTCAATCTTTGAAAAGTATTGAACTCCATGTAGTTGGTCAAATAAATCATTAATACAAGGTAGGGGATACTTGTTCTTTATTATTATAGCATTGATCTTCCTATAGTCGATACATAATCTCATAGATCCATCTTTATTCTTAACCAAAAGGACAGGGTCTCCCCCTGGTGAAACACTAGGGTGAATAAATCCCTTATTACTCAATTCCTCTAGTTGTTTCTTTAGCTAAACTAATTCCATAGTGGCCATTCTATAAAGGGTCTTCGATATGGGCCTTGAAGCAGGAATTAAATCAATAGAAAAATCAATTTCTCATTCTGGAGGATGTCCAGGTAAATCTTCTGGAAACACATCAACATATTCTCTTACAATAGTTACATCATCTATTTGAATATTCCTTTCCTCACCCACAGTTATTTCATTCTCATCCTCCCCAATAATTGAATTTAGTTGAGCTACTGGGGGTGGATCTAGATAAGAATCAGGTGATGATGATTCTTCTCTAAAGATAAGGTGTTCTTTATCATCATCATCAAAAATTGTAACCTCCTTCTTCTTACAATAATTTTTTTCATCATGGTCCGAAAGTCAATCCATACTGAGGATTGTATCAAATTCAATCATGGGTATGATGATGATATCAGCAGATAAAGAACATATATGTGTCCTAATGGGAACTGATTCACAGAACATTGTAGCAATGATACTTCCCTTAGGAATTTTGACTAACAACTCCCTTGTTAAATCAAATTGGAAATATCAAATTTTCTTAGCAAACTGGGAAGATATGAAACAATGTGATGATTCATAATAAAATAAAGCATTGGCTAAGCTTGAGGAAACGATTAATGTACCAGCCACCACATAACGCGGAACTTCAACCTCTTCAGTTTTGATCGTATAAGTATGTCCCTGATCCCTTGGCCTTTTATATTGCATATTTCCTTTACATTTTGGACAATCATTAGTGTAGTGTCCCATATTCCGACAACTATATCATTGAACACCATTGGCTTCCTCATTTTATTTGCAATCACCAGCAAGATGGCCTTTCTGACCACATTTGTAGCATACTCCTTTTCCTTTTAAGCATGCACCAAGGTGTTTCTTTCCACAACTGTCACATGGTGGAAATTTGACTCTTCCATACTTACCCATTTCCTTATTTCCTTTCCCATGGTTTTCAGCGGCCCTCTTCTTTTCTTGATTTCCCTTAAAGTCATAAGACTTAGAGAATTATTTTTCTGACTTTATTGCACATGAAACTATATCCTCGTATGATGAAAATCTTTGGGAGACCATTTCCTGCCAGAAGAATGGTTTTAGGCCATCAAAGAATCGATCAATTTTTCTCCTTGAATTTTGTATATAGTCCACAGTATGTCTTGCTAGCCTTGTCAATTTGGATTCATACTTGGAAACATTTCCATCCTCCTTCTTCCTCAGATTCAAGAATTGTCTCTCCATATCTACTCGCTGCTCACGAGGGAAATATTTTTCTAAGAATATTTCCTTAAAATTCCTCCATTCCATCTCTTCTATCTCTTCCTCCTCCTTTGTGTTTTGGATTAAAGACCACCACTGGTCCGCATCTCCTGATAGATGATATACTGCCATGACAACCTTCTCTCTTTCATTACATCCCAAAGAGATAAATATCTTCTCAAGGGAACATATCCACTACTCTACTACAAATGGGTTTGTAGTCCCGTTGAATGATGGAGGCTGTTGTCAAATAAAGAGATCAAGCATGGCTCCTCCATGTGGTGGATCCAGATGCTCCATATGAGTAAAGTTATTATTCATAACCTGAGTAAGTTGTCCCAGTATAGTTATGAGTTGCTCAGCACCAGTAACAGCACCAGAGCCAACATTATTATCTTGAATCGGAGGGAAATCACTATAGGGGACGCGTGCATTCGGGAGATTTCCATTCCGTACACTATGTTCCATATCTAGATAATGGAATACACTAGATTAGGTCATGAATAATAATGTATAATCTTAACTTAACAAAATACTTAGAAAAAATTGAGATCCTACGAATGGCTAATCCCATATTCACAAATATGGTTTCTTTGAGGAATATTTTAAATTTAAATCCTTCATAATGGATTGTAAAGAAAATGTGAATTATCCTAAGCATATCCCCCAGGAGTGTCGTAACCAAGAGTACAACAAGGCCCATTGTCGAGCACCAGTTCTCATTCGAGTCTAGCTCAAAGCGGTGTTTTTGGGTTTTACCTCTAGATACATCTATGCCAGAGCCACCTCTACCTGCTTGTATCTAGACAGGGATTTATTACATGAAAGATCCACATAATTTATTCCTCACCAAAATACCAAGACGTTATTGTATGTATATCCTCAAAGACTAACTTAGGGACTCTTCCCCAATTCTACATTTTCTAGTTTCCAAGTATTCTACTAAACTTCCTCTGATACCAACTGTAAGGACCTGACCCCAGTTTCCCAGAGCCGGTGCCTTATTTGATTACGTTGGCATACATATAATAAATACGAATCTCGAAAGACCTATTAGTTTAGTATTATTGGAAACAAGTTACATACATAAGTTTAACATTACAACATAAAGGGAAACAACACTATTTTAATCCACTAGAAACATCTTGTCTCCTAGATTATGCTTGCAAGTCATTCATAAATTACTTCTTCATGTCCTAAGAAAATGAAACATAAGAAAAGGGTGAGCTCAAATGCTCAGTAAGAGTAAGAAATACAATGTAAGATAATATAAACATTAGAAATGGTGAATAATTGAAAACACATGCCTTTAATAATAAACTTGAAACATATTATGGAAAAAATATGATCTAAATAAATAATTCCATAATTAAACATAATCATGGGTATTCTACTAGCCTAATAACCACATGAACTTCAAATACTAGCATCATAATGAGGGAAGTTCATATACTGGACATCATAACCATACCATCCAAGCCTTGTGCTAGGACCATAAGATAATCATTTTGTCAAGGCCTCATGCCATGACCATGGTTTGTATCATGAGACCTACCGATGAATCGAGGGGCTATAGTGGTCCCCACCCATAACATAATAAGTCCAATGCATTCCTCATATGAGTGGGGATCAACATAAACAAAATATACATTCATATTGAAACTATCATATGAAATTTAACTAACTTTCACCAATTATTGAACAAAAACATTAACCATTTGGAATAATATGATGAATGGTTTTAAGATAGATCATCCACAATAAAGTTATTCATAAACCATTAAATAATATATGGTATATGACTTCATAAATGATTAAACCTAATAATACTCTGGAATCAATAAGAGCATTGAACGAAAATACTCTTATAAAATCATTAAGCAATTTTGAGATAAATACTATTTTATTTTGAAAAGAAGAGTTATTTTGAAAAATATTTGTATAAAACCAGAAGTGAAGTAAGATATTATTTTCATAATAAAATGAGTTTTTTTAGAAATATAATGGTTTCCAAAAATATATTATAGAGTGCCTTTTTAAATAGATATGAATTGGAGAAATTCCCTTGAATCGGGCTTCTATTTTGGAAACAATTTTGAAAGTTCCTTCTAAAATGTGTAACTATCCATAAAATAAGGAAGGATTCTGATTTTTAAACATATATATGATACTCACACAGAATATATGAGGAGTACATAACAATACATAAGAATTTCATTGAGGTATTTATACAATGAAAGTAACCCGAATGAAAATGGAAGTTCAGGTGAAAAACCCTTACCTTAACTCCAAACGTGTTCTTATCTCGAACTTAAGCTCCTGGAATATGAAATTATACTTATTAATAACTTATTTAAAAACCTATTAGACATGTATTTAGTTTATCATAATTCTTTTTATTTCATTTAAACCCTTATTGCTAAGTTATTAGATTGAATTTTATTGTTCTGGGGTGTTCATTTTCTTTATTTTCATAATTGGTTAACTTGTTTTTAAGTAATGGAGTTCTTGTGGAATGGTTATAAACATAAAGAATTGTTGATGGTCATTTCTATCATTTTTTTATATGAAATGAGGATGAATCATTAGATGAGAACCACTTCGATTATTTGGCGGTATTTGGATTATTATGAACTAGTTTTGTCATATAACTTAATTATATGTACATATTCTGGTTCTTGAATATTAATTATGTTATAATAAATATATTATAGTCTATTTCAACCATAAATATGGTTTCATGACCAGTAATGAATAATAAATTGAAGAATGAAACTTCGTCGTCCACGAATGTTATAAATTGGAACCTCATGGACGTTGATTTTGTTTATAAAAATAAAAGGGAGGGAGTAAGAATATTGATGATGGGTCTTCCATTAACATGACATAAACCCAGTATATTTATATGTTACTGGAGTTATCATGATCATTTAGACAAAGGAGTTGAGGAGATAAAAATAAAAGAGATGAACTTGAAAATAAAAGAAAAGTTAAAAGATCCCTTATGAAAATTTGGCAGCCTAACGGTGTCACTTAAAATTTCATAAAATCAAATGATGAGAAGAAAAAGGGTATATCATCATATTGAAATCAAAAGGAAAGTAATAATAATGAATAAAATCAAACCTCAATATTTGAGAAATGAATTTCAAATAGATAACATAAAAGAAGTATTAACTTAAAGAAGAGAATGAAGGATTCCCTTACCTTGTAGAATAACTCCTAGATCTTGAAGGATGGGACCTTGGGGGCTTAGGGACACCTTGGGAGGACTCCTATAGAGGTAAATCTACCAGATCTTATAGGATTAGGTATTTTGAATGAAATAAAACGAATGGATGAGTGGGTATTTATAGAAAAAGAGAGGTAATTTTTTAATAATTTCAAAGGGACACCTCATTAGTGGTTTTTCCCAAACCATGGGCTTTCCCATGGTATTTACCCATGATTTAAGCCACATGGGACACCTCATGTAATATGTTAATATACACAAGTCTACCAGCCTTTTATTTTAATTATTATGTCATTATGATGTCATTAAACTACTAAATACTCAAAATTGTATTTTTCACTATTCACAAAAAATTCAAGTATTTTAAAAAAATCCCAAAAATTCACCCCTACTATTTTTTGATGTGTAGAATTAAAAAGTGGAATCAATTTTTCAAAAAAAAATTCTAAATATTTTTAATTTAATTTTTAAATAAGGTCACAATAAATTTGAAAAATAACAATCTTGAAGTGCAATTAGTTTTATGTGACATTGAAAAATTAATTAGGATCCCATTATCATATTGCCTTACAAAAATAAAATAATATTATTATTTACTATTCATAAGGGTCGTACTACTATTCATATTACTATTTATATTACTATTCATAAGGGTATGTTATTATTCAACAAAAATCAAGTTTGTTCTATCAGACTCCAAATGACTTACTGAACACAACTCTAGATGACCATTTCTTGAAATTCAAAACATAGAAGAGGCAAAGTTGTGTTTAATGGATAGATTATAAAATTGAATTCTATATTTATTTTCAAAACCTTGGGATGTTACAAATTTCCCTTCGGAGAGATCAATTTGTCATAGAAGGGTACTTACCTCCTCAAACTTCGTGTCCACCTTCTTCTTGAATTCAGTACTTTTCACCTCATGGACACCTCGAATGGGTACACTGGACCTTGTAACAAATTGTTGAGTGTTTTGTGCCATTTTCTCAATCAAGTTTCTTGCATAAATTGGGGTCTTATCCATTGGTGCACCACCTATAGTATCATCAATCATGTTATGATCAATTGGAATTAAACCTTAATAAAAATATTGAATTAAAAGTTGATCACTTATTTGGTGGTGTGGACAGCTTGAACATAACCTTTTAAAGAATTCACAACATTCATGTAATTTTTCCCCTTGTGATTTCCCTATACCACATATTTCCTTCTTTATAGTTGTAGTTCGAGAGGCTGGGAAATATTTTTCAAGAAAAAGACGTTTCATGTCTGCCCAGCCTCGTATTGGTGAATTAACATAGTACAACCAATCTTTCACAGTGTCTTATAAAGAAAATGGGAATGATCTAAGATTTACTTGTTCCGCATCCACATTAGTAGGTTTTAATTTTGAACAAACAATATAAAATTGTTTTAAGTGCTTGTGTGGGTCCTCTCTAGGAAGTCCATGGAATCTTGGTAATAGATAAATTAAACCAGAATTTAGTTCAAAATTGGATACCTCACCTTGTAATTGAATATAAGTGGGTTAAATATTAACATTTGGTGAGGTTAATTCATTTAGTGTTCTATTATTTTCATCCATGTTATTCACATTAAATTTAGTTTTAATGTGGGTTCCTGAAGAAGAAGAAGAAGAAGAAGAAGAAGAAGGATCAAGATGAGTGTTTATGTTTTGTGTGTCCTCCTTCAAAGGTTCCTCTTGTGTATCTCGGGGTCGCTAATATAGGATCCTATCCGGTTCCGGTTTGAAAGGTTGTAAGTATCCTGGAGTAGAACACTTCATACATATAACCTACACAAGAAATAAATTAGAACACTTAAAAATTTAAAGGTAGAAGATAAAACAAACAAACATTCACAAAATTTATAAAAAAAATATCAAAAACATGCACCAAAATCGAAGCGCTCCCTGGAAACAGTGCCAAAATTTGAATTCACTATCATGAAACATCAAATTGATTATGATTTTAAGGTTTATTTGTAGTCTATGGTAGACCCTATGTTTTCTCTCAAGGAGCGTTCTTGGTTTTAGAGTGTGCGTTTTTAATAAGTACTAAAAAGGGGTGGTTTTAAAACAGTTTAAAGAAAATGAATTGATTTAAAGAGTTTAATAGTTGATAAATAAAAGTGTTGTTTTATAATTATGAGATAAATAGATAATTTCAATTTCAATACACATCTTGTTGAGTTTATCATTCTAAAAAATACTCATGTTTTAATGTAATCCTTTGGTTGAGGGTTGTCAAGATCTCAACTTCCCTCTTGCCTTTTAAATGATGCTCAAAGAACCCCTCCCTTGACACAACAATTGTGTTTTCAAGGTTTGGGTATAAAGCATAGAGAATAAAGTCTACCAAATCATACTGAAATTTTATGTATGTTTGAGATAAATAGGACTCTTGTCTCGTCCAATTGGAACAACCCAAGATTCCCACTTGAAATCTCAACCCAATCGGTGTTGAAAATAAAAAGTGTTTCACTAAATTTTAACAATAGAAATGTAATAAGAGGAGAATAATGTCAAGATAAGAAATAAGTGAAATATTTAGCACACAAATTACACAAAACCAGTATAATAACAAGTGTTGGAACTCCCTCCCAACTGTGTGTAGCTCCCTCAAAATGAGAGTCCACCGTTTAGCTCGACATCGGGATGAGGAGGAAGATCGGATGGAACTTCACCTTCATCCTTGATAGCCCAATGAGGATAGAGGCCTCCAAAACTCATTTTATGGTGAGAATAAACCCTTGGGTCTCCAAAATACTAGATATTTTCCTCTTGGACGAACTTACAAATGGGGAGCCCAAGGTTCCATTTTATAAAAAAATGGGAAGGTGGTTTTGAGAACACAGATTTTTTAAAACCACTTGTCACATGGGTTTAGACCTCCATACAGCCTTATCTCACTTTAGAGAAAATAAAAAAGTTGTATGACCACCTCTTGGATGTCACCACCAAAATTTTGGCACAATTTGGACAACTAGAACCCACGATATGGACAGATCACAACACACCACTTTTGACTTCATTCAGATTCGGTGTGCTGGACAGATCAGGTTGGTTGGGCATTGAAGAGGCCGAATGAGGTTTCAGTTACTTCATATGAAATGTATCCCAATAAATTTTAGACCATACCACAAACTTTCATCCCATTAGAATTCAAATTTTAGTTGAAATATGCGGTTGAGTCCACTGGTGTGCATGGATCCTATGCAGTTTGGCCCATTTTTCTTGGACATCATCATCGGCCCCTCCTCCTGCAATGGAATAATCCAAAAAAGTAACATTTCCATTTTTAACAGTGATAAAAACAAAATAAATGATTCAAACATGGAATGAAATTTGTTATTATTTTTATAATTTTCAATATAAAACAAGTTTAGCATAGTGGTGTAATGGTGAAAATGAAATAGTGAATCACAATGTGATCAAGACACTACCTCTATAACTACACATAGCATCAGTGTGTGACTTCCTACTCAGTGTATCCACCACAACATTACCCTTTTCTGGTTTATAGTAAATATCAAAGTTATAATCCTATAATAATTCCACCCACTACAACTATCGAAAGTTAAATTCATGTTGGGATAATACATACCTCATACTCATATTATTTTTAAAAACCACAAAATTCTAATCAATAAGCTAATATCTCCACAACTTCAAATCAAACACAGCTACTTCTAACTCGATATTGTTTTTGGAATATTTCCACTCATCGGGACATAACTTTCAAGAAAAATAAGAAATAATTTATCTCCACTACACCATAACACAACCCAACCTAATATGTGATGTATTATAGAAAACCTCAAAGTGAACTCCCTCTAATAGTAAACAAAATACTAGATCATTGACCAAATTATCCTTCTATTACTAGAAAAGTTTCTAACACTGGTTATCCCATAAGAATCCTTTGTCCTTTCTATTCAAGGATGTCAGAGGAGTCACACCCTGAGAGAAGTCAGCTATGGACCTCCTATAATATCCTATAAGACCAAGGAATCTACACCTCTGCAAAAACCTTGGGGTATTCCCAAAAAATTGCTACCTCAATCATTAAAGGATGATAGCTTCTTGAACAATTGTTGATGATGAAGAACTCCCAAAACTGCCCTTAGATTATTTGCATGATCCTCCTCAGATATAGAGTACATGTGGATGTCATTATAGAAAACCACTAGGACCAATATGAAAATTCTTTGAACACTACATTTATTAAACCCTTGAACTTGTATAGATCATTCATCACACTATATGACATCACAATTAACTTGTAATGCCCATATTAACATCGAAACGAAATATTTGAAACATCCTCATCATTTACCCGCATCTGATGATATCCTGATCCATAATCACACCCTCCCTCCCCCAAGGTGTTCACCAACAAGGCTGAAAATTACAGAAGGGAGATGGTGACTACTTGAGTCTCACCTCCAATAGGCCCTAGGTTGGAAACTATAAACTAGGGCATAATAAACATGAATATGGAAGGCATTACCATATAAGAAAACATGCAGAATATAGAGATAAGATAGATACACCAATTAAAACCTACTCATACATATATATAAAAAATATTAAGTGAAAACATAGAATATAATACAGTACAATAACAACTAAAAAGAAAACTATAAGTACCAAAAGTTAAAGATGGAAGTGACCATGAAGCCCAAAAAACTCCTAAAAACCATGAGCTAGTAATATCCTACCTAATCTCCAACCTACTCTCGATGACCTAAAAAAACATTTTATATATATGTAGGGTGAGAAAAATTGTATACTCAATGGGGTCCTCCCTATATCCTCTTTGGAAAGAGTTAAAGAAATAATTTTAAAGCATAGTGAACAATAGTGAAACTAACTCATCACCTAAAAAGGTATACTAAATTACCAACCTCACCATGGATAAATCTCACCAAGTATCACATAAAACATAGAATATAATATAATAATGAAACATAAAGGGTGCCCCACTCAAAATTCCACACAATTTTTCACTTTTCTCTCACGTCGCATGTCCTAATCCATATCTCTCTAAAATAATCCTTCCTAAAGACACCTGGGAAAGGCATCACAACATGGACCTCATGCATCACATAATCCCATCCACATATTCATATATAGTAACTGAGTAGTTTTTGAGAACCCCCATAGCCCGTATGATGAGTAACATATATTAGGTATTATAACTCAAGCCATTACTACCCCTACATTGAGTAAGTGCATCATGTATTCACAGTTCATACATTGAGTAAGTACCTCAAGACCTCACCTCCTATACACGTCATACCTATAATAATTCTTTGGATACTATATCCATAGATAAATGTTTGTGACATAACCACAAGCCATCATATCCCTCTATAGACATATATGTTAAAACCAACTTCCATACATACGAGTACAAGTAACTACCAAGAGAATATAGAGGGGCTGGAGGGGGTAGCTAGCCATCCATCCTCCCACTGCATATGAAATCATAGAATATACAGGATATAATATATCTCACAACCACACTATGGGCATAAACTAGTCCTAAGATCAACTATATCTTTAATTTCTCATACACACAACTACCACTGCTAGGGACTAGATATCCTATAAGCATGTAATAATTTAAATAGATACATTAATTACTTATTTTCATTTAATCATTTCCTTTCATTGATTAATTTATTTTCAATTACATTAACCATTAACATTATTTCAAGCTACATTCATTAATCATCAGAGTAAAGTCCATGACCTCCAGGAATAATCCAAACTAAATCCACAGTTTATCAATATTAACATCTTTTTAGTATTTTCATTCCATTAACACCAAACCAATGGCTTAAGAATTATTTATTCATTATTATCATCATTACACAAATGAGGTACTCTAGCAAAACCATATTAAGCTACTACCAAGAGAAAACATGAAACTAAGAACATCCAACTGTCTCAAGTAGTGGGGAATGGAATGAAGATAAAATAAGAAACCTAAACATCATCCATTAAAAAGATTCATTTCAAAGAAAGCATCCAGTTTCATCATATCAATGGGTAAGTCTAGATTTAACACATTTCATTATCTTCGGTTTTATCCTCAGTAATCACATGAATATACTGATGTATCTCTCCATCACATGTGTCAACTACTCCCACATCATCTGGGCTTCCCCACCCACATCACATCATTCATCCTAGGCTCAACTATCCTAGGCTCATATCACATCACATAGATATCTTACATCTTGAGAACATCACAAAAGTAGAAAGAAATAAATAATCACAACCAATAAGAAAATCTAGGCCCTAAAACAAGGAATCCAACATTCACACATAAACAATATCTCACAGCTCTAGACTCAATGCACTTAGCCTTCTCAAGCAAACAAGAAACTCAGACCCTATAAATTATGTTTATCAAACAAACAATTTTTATTCCATATTGAATTAACCAACTCATTATTAATAGGTTCCAACTATGGGAAAATATAAGGCATCATGCTATAATAAGATAACAAAATTTAAACATACTCTTAGCATTAAAACCAATTTCATTAAATTTTGAGAAGAATCATTCTCAATTAACATAACTTTTAATTTCAATATTCTCTAAAAGAATTATCATGCTTCACATTATTTATCAATTATATTAACATATGGAAGAACACATTTAATTAATCATGTTCATTACATCAATTTGATTACCATAAAATTATAAAAATGAATGGGTTCAAACATTCCTCTTATTTAATTATTAAGTTAATTAATCAATTAATTCCTTATTTAAATTCCTTATAAATTTACATCAAGAAAAACATGATAATCCATATGATAAAAAGACATGCTAAAAATCATAGGATAAATAGAACACTATCTATAAAACAAGAGGAACCTGTTGTAATTATATAAATCACCAACATGCGATCACAACAACCCATTTCTTTATTAATCTAGTTCAATTATTTTTATGTTAATTCAATATCCATACAAAGGGATAAACCATACCAACTATATGATTTCATATAAATAAATAAGATAATAAAATAATCCCCTACCTCAAAGGTGTAAATGTTCTTTCACATTAGAACAGACCAGCATTGTAGATCTCAATCACCTCTCCCAAAAGAAGTTGCATCCCTCCATGAATGTTGTACCACACCTTAACCAAAAAAACCAAAAAAAACTCTATTAGAATAATGGATAGAAACCATCATTGCATGGAAAAAAGAAGAAAAGGTATCCAAATCAAAGAAACATGACAGAAGAGGTAAAACTTGCCTAAAATCACCATGAATTAAATACGGGAATCCAAGAATTGATTTTTGTTGAAGGGATTAAAAGATTTCTAAATAGAGCATTGCTGATCACCTATAATTTGAGTGGAATATTTTAGGGTTTGATAAAACATGAGGATCTACTGTTTATAAATCCACTCTACATATCGGATTTACACAGTGTGAAATTCTTTCACTTTGTGTAAATGTTTGGCTTTGATTTCCTCTAAAAATGCATCACCTCAAAGAATTTAACCTTTAATTTTTAAATGTCATGAAGAACACTGTGAATTAGCCTTACAAAATACCTGAATGGATTTTAGGCCTTGAATGGTATCTCACCCAATCCATGAACTTTAAATTCTCAATGTAAAATATTTATATGTCGTGAATTCTCCTTGCACCCAATTTTTAGCATATTAACACCTCTATACCTTCTCTAGGTCTCCTCTGAGAACTATGGGCTTTAAAAACATGCAAAGGGTTGGACTTGATGGATCTACTCCCTTACATCAGATGCCTCTCAAAAAATTCTCATCCTCAAGAATCCAACACCAAACCTATATAAAAAACAAAAAGGAGTCGTCTGAATAGCCACCCTGTGAGATTCCCTTAAAGGATATCTTCATCACAGGTGCTCAACCAACTCAACATAGGAATATCCCAAAACCACACAATAGAATAACCAGCACCTAAATACTCTTCTAGGGGTTATAACTCTTAAATGAGTGTAAATTCATAACAAGAAATAAGAGGAAACCATCTCAAAAACTATAAAGGTCAATATACACAAAATAAACAATGTTACAAGAGAATATATAAACATAAAACAGTTTAGAATGGTGAGTTTTCATCTAATACTCAAGTTCCCAATTATAAGACAAGAACTAAGGGAATATCATGCTCATGAAACACCTTATCCTAATAGTCCTGGATCTCCATAGGTCACTCCTCGAAGGTTGTATCATCATTAATGTCAATATTTTCCCAATTTATTACTTAAGGGTCAACTTGAAGATAACAATAGAGCTATGAGACATAAAAAACATTGTGTATTTTACTCATCTATGGTGGAAGTGCTATCTGATACGTCATGACTCCTACACAATATAACACCTCGAAAATCCCAATAAACTAGGGAGAAATCTTACTCCCATGGCCAAATCTTCACTGCCCACAATGAGTAGTCACATTAAAAAATGCATGATCTCCACCATCAAACTCTAGAGGTCTCTTCTTATGATCATCATAGGATTTATTATTCCCATGTTCTTCCTTCATCCTTTTGTGAATTACCAATACAATCTCTATTGTATTTTTTACTTGTTTCAACCATAGAATTGTTTCCTCTATAATATTGGTATGGTGCAATGGAGAATGGATTTTTTGGTCGTACAAAGATTCATACGACTTCATACCAATGGTGGATTGGAAAATGTTATTGTAGGAAAACTCAACCAAGGTATGGTGCCTCATCCATGAACCTCCAAAATACAGGACATAAGAGAGAAACATATCTTCAAGAGTTTAGATATTCCAATATTTTTTACCATTCTTCTATGGATGAAAAGTAGTGTTAAGACATAACTAAGATCCAAAATCATGTTGTAGACCTATCCACACCTTAGGGGTAAAATAAGGATCCTGGTCAAAGATAATCATCCCCAGGAATCCATGGAGTCACACCACATATTCTATATATTGTCTCAACATAACCTATGCTAATCTTGACTCCCTAATAACTATAAATTGGGTTGATTTCATCAAAATATCCACTATAATCCATATAAAATTATAGCCTCACTGAGTTCAAGCTAAAACAGTAATGAATTCCATTGATATGTCTTCCCACTTCCACTGGGGAACATCTAACAGCAGGAGAAAACCACTGGGAACATAGTGCTCAAACTTCGCCTTCTAGAAGACCAAACATTGAGAAAAAAAACTTTGTGACTACATTCTTCAACCCAGGACACCAAAACTAAACTCTTAGAGATCGGTATATATTTTTCACACCGGGATGTACCACAAAGTGTGATCTATAGAACTCATAGATAACCATATCACACATCAAAAAAAGAATGAAAATTCTTCCTTGTAATAACACCTGGTGTTTTCTATCCTCATACCAAAAATTAGGGGCATCACTAAAAATACTCAGTATCTCTAGACCTCTACCTCAGAATCCCCTATCTAGGATACCCTCACCTACTATACCAAATATGACTGCACAATCATCTATAAGGACAACCTATTCATCCAACATCTCCCATATCTAGATGTATCACTAATATTTCTTCCATCACTCTCTAGGAATATATAGATTCTTGAACAATGCTAGTATGTGACTTCCTACTCAATGTATCGGCTACAATATTTACCTTTCCTAATATATATTAAATATATAAGTCACAATATTTTAATAATTTCATCCACTAACACTAATTCAAGTTCAAGTCACAATGGGAGAAGACATTCCTTGTTCTCTTATGATCAGTAAAGAACAAAAAATGCTCACTGATGAGGTAATATCACCACAACTTCAAAGAAAACACAACTTCTACCAACTCAAGATCATGAGTGGTATGGTTATTCTCATTAAGATGTAACTATCTAGACCCATAATAAAAAAATTATATCTAATAAATTATAAAACAACCCAATCCAAGAGTTTAAGTGTCATGAAAAACTTCAAATTGAACTCATTTTAGTGGAAAACAAAGTATTGGGGCGCTAACCAAATTCTCCTTCAAGTACTCAAAAGTTGTTTGAAACTATTCAGTACATAAGAACATGTGATACTTCCAGTTTAGGGCTATCATAGGAGTCACAACCTGATATAAATCAACTAAAAACATCTTGTAATATCCAGCAAGACCAAGAAAACTTCACACTTATGCCACTGTCTTGGGGGATTCCCATGAAACAACAGCCTCTATCTTAAAAGGATCCACATATACTCCCTACTGGGATACCACATTCACCAATAAATAAAATTCATCAAATGAAAACTCACACTTAAACAACTTCTAAAATAGATACTTGTGATGAAGAACACCAAAAATGGAGTGCAAATACTCTGCATACTCCTTTGTAAGTACAGAGTACACAAGTATGTCAATGATGAAAATCACCAAAAACTTTTACAGGAACTCTTTGAACATTTTTTTCATCGATACCATGAACAAGGATGGGTAATTAATCACATGGAATGACATTATAATGAACTTGCAATTCCCATGATGACAACGAAAATTTTTCTTTTGAATAGATCATTGAGTTGTACTTTTAGATCTCACAACTCAAAAAGTTTCATAATATATGGATACAATGAGAGAGGGTAAAATCATGGTTATATCTTGATCCCAAACTCAATCTCCCATATAGGGGGTAATTCTAAGACCTCCTCTATAAAGACATTAGGGCACTCTTTTACAACCCTAGAAAACATTTTCTATTGAACATTTTGATGAACATGGAATCAACTTGACTATCAATGAAGATGAGGATAAAACACTCCTTTAACCCATATGAGGGTCTTTCTCAACAAAAAACATTGATGGATCTCTATCATCATCATATAAAATAACCTAACTCTTAAAGAAATAAGTGATAGCATGTATTGAATACAACCAATCCATAATGAGGATGATGTCATATGGATATATCTGTAAACATAGAAAGTATCCCCAAGAGTGTTTATACCCCAAAACTAGCTCACAATCTCTATATATTTTATACAAGTCAACTCAACCTATAATTTGAGTATTCAATACCAAGGGTACTAGAATCTGCTCTACCTAAAGTCCCGAAGCATAGATGATGTTAGTTGATATAAAGTAGTGTGTAACTCTTGAATCAAAAAAAGAATGCACCCATGTAGAAAAAAGTCAAAGGGTACCTCAAACAACATCTAGATCACCCAAAACAAGAAAATATAAAGAATAAAGCTGACAATAACCTATTTCATGGCCTCTATGACCTTTTTTATGACCACCTCCATGGTCACACTCTTCTCTCTGAGGATTAGGAGAGTTTCATAGTTGTGCTCTGCCTAACCCATCTTCTCTCTACTGATCACAAACTGGAACATGTTATTGTTTTTTTCTCAGATGAAACAACCTCAATATAAGACCTTAATGAAAATCACCTAGCACAAACTGACTTCTCAAAAATTTCAAGCACTCTCACCACTGATGACATCAGAATCCATAAGAAAAACACACATATAATCCCTTTTTATAGGTCTGAGAGATGCCTACCCCAATAAAATGAGATAATGAGGGATGAGACCTACCCTTAGCTAACCAAAATTACTTCTTTCTTGAAAATTAGGAACCCTAAACCATAGATCTATGTCATAAGGAATCCAAGAAACTCCCTTATCATAACAACTCAGTTCTGGCTAGCATCCTATCAATAACCTCTACTCTCACCAACACCTATAGATACATATTCATCATGAATGGGGTGACATGGAACTAGATATTTGGATGAAAATCCTCATCTAAATGCCTTACCCTAGTCTCCTCATATACAAATAGGTCTAAAGTATATCGCAAAAGGGTCTTGAAATGGATCTCAAACTCTTGCACACTGGAACTCCCCTATTAAAGGGTAAGAGGATCCTAGAAATGGTCCACCTTCACAGTCGAATAAAGAAACTCTACTCAGAAATAGTATCAAGACTTATCCCATGAGACTGCCGACATTTTTTAATCCCTGAGAAACTATAACCACCACTTTCTCATTACTATATGCATCATTATCACAACCAATGAAACCATGTTCTCCTTCTAAGAACGAATTGAACTGAAGGATATCTTAACCTCCTAAAAGTAGTCTTACTTTTCTAGATCTGAAATATGTTCCTAATACTTCTATAGAATCTATCACTAAAACTCTCAATGTGTCCTTCTCCAAGTTTCTTTATAGTCTACCTCCGCTATGTGGTAATCTACTGACACACCCTCTTGAACATCATCGACATAAACCTGAAGAGGATGTTGACCTATATCCATTCCAATAAAACAAAAAAATGTTAGAGCTCCTAAACCTGGAATATATAATACTTAACATTTATTAATTATTTTTTATCTTGTTGATATTTTAACTTATCTCAAGTTCTACCCATTTTAAACACAGTTTCAAAGAAAAATGATGCAAGATCCATTCCTATGTCTCTACCATGAAACCATTATCACTTGATTTAGTAGGATAAGTAATCATAAAGTTCCATGTATAAAATAATAAGGGGGCCTAAATACCCATGTTTCTACTCGTATCCTATATTTAAATCACTTGTTAAACTTAGATGAAATTTTTTCCCTACGAACCCCTGAAATCTCACATGATTCTAACTCCAAACTCCCTGGTATCCCTCAAATTGAACCTTTTATACCACTATATCATGACCCCATACCACCAAGGTGTACCCCTCCTATGCCAAAAATGAGATAATGGAGATGGTGACTATCTTATTCCCACCTCCAGTAGGCCCAGGGTTGGCGACTAGCACTGAGGGTAGAATAAACATGCATATAGGAGGCATTACCCGCTAAGAGAACATGAAGAATAAAGAGATAAGATATATAAACCAATCAAAACATGATCATAAATATATATGAAGAAATAAAAAGTGTAAACATGAAATTTCATAAAGTAATATTAGAACTGATAGGAAAATTTCAAGTGTCAAAAGGTAAATATGGCAGCGACCTCAAAGCCCAAACAGCTCTCGCAAGACTACAAGCTAGTAATATCCAACCCGATCTCCAACCTTCTATGGATGACCAGAAAAATAGTTCACATATATATAGGGTGATAATAGCAGTATACTCATTAGGATCATCCCTGAATCCTCCCATGAAAAATATAAACAAATCATACAAAATCATAGTGAACAATAGTGAAACTAACTATAACAACCTGAGATTTTTTGAAATTATTTTTTCAAATAGATTTAAACTTATCTATATTTTGTGTGACATGAAACACTGATTTTGGATTGAATTATAGTTAACACTGAGTTTATCTTTCATTATATACAGCACTATGTCTATATCGTGTTAAACACAATACTGATTTTAGCTTGCATTACACACAACACTAAGTTTAAATGAAATGTGTCATACAATTGAAATATTATTATTTAATATTATAGTTATTACCTAGATGTTCGAATGGTTAGTATGAATATTATTAACTACATAATAAAAATATATTTTACACATTTATACATAATTAATTCTTTGGCGACCAATTAATTAAAAATGAAAATAAAAACTATTTGAAAATAATGGAAATATTTTTCTAAAAAGTTATTTTTTATGAAAACAATTATGTTTTACCTCAATAAAATAAACAAAATACTTTTATTGAAAGATTTTAATGAAAATTATATACTATATATATTAAATAAACTATTTAAAATTCATCTTATCTTATTTCCATACAAGATATAAGAATAAATCTATTATTATGCTTAAAAACTGTATTTTCTAAAAAGAAGTTTTGTCACCTTCTTATGGCGCACTTATTTTCAAAATAAATTTTGGAAACCTTAGAAAATTAATTTGATAAAATAAAAATAAATTTTTAAATTTTAAGATCAAATTAAGCTTAGGTTTAATTTTTTGGATTTTTCTGAAAAGTTTCATTTTTTTATGAAGAGTGAAAAATATTGAATTTTAATTGAAAACTATATTTTTGTTTAAATAATTTATAATGTTAAATTATATTTTGAATTAGTTTTAAAGTAAAATTAGTAAAATTTTATATCAATTAATCCAATTTAGTTCATTTTAATCAATTTTATATTGAATTTTGATATAAATACATTCCAATATTTTGAACATTTTCTCTTTAATAACCAGTTTTCTCGTCGTGTGTATGGGATTAATTTTAAATTAAATTTTAAAAAAAATCTTAATTTAATTAAGAAAAATAGATTCCATATTTTTAATAATAATAATTTATAATCTATAATAAAGTCAAATTAATTTTTTACTAAAATTAATAGTGAATGTAGTAAAAATTAATTACCACAATTATGGTAAAAATGGGATTATCGGGGGTTAAACTAAAATGATAAGAGTAAAAATAACCTATACACATATCCAAAAACTATTTTTATGACATATTTCGATCATTAAACCTCTAAGGTTCTATAATGGATTAATTTGGACCCTTCTGACATATCAAAAATGTGGGAGCATTTATTTCTTTTCAAAAATAACAATTGTTTCCTCTCCCTCACTTATAAAAGGCCACCCTCTATAATCTCTCATTTACACCTTAAACCCTATTTGTTTCGACCAATACCTTCCCAAATAAATTCTCAAATTCCGTCATCTCATCCTAGAAGCCTTATTTTGGACATAATATAAGGACCCATACTTTTTGAATGATAAATATTACCTAAAAATGTGTGTTATATTATATTATACACAACAAACCCATATCTCTTTAATAATAAATTTAATATAAAGGGAATTGTGACCACCTGAATTCCACTTTTATATGACCATTAATCAATTATGACCATTTTTAAATATGAACAATGGTCAATATGACCATTGGAATCTATATTCTTGTTAATAATTTTAACATTATAATTAGTGTTTATAAGAAAAATTGAAAAGGGATAATTAACATAGAAAAAAGAATAAACGGCCTCAACCAGTAGAGTCATTCTATATGAATCCTATTTTTTATAATTTAGGAGATAGGTAGCATCATTGGGGTTTTCCCTTGACCAAACCCAAGCTAATATTTAATAAGTAAATCTTGAACAAAATCTCCTATGAGATTAGTTCAAATTAGTAGAAATTACCACTCAGTCAATGTTAGCCAAGTTGCACTATTAATCTATCATCATCTCACACCTTAACCTTAGGTTTTATTTGGGTGTTATAATAGTATACGTGTCCCGAACATAGTTACTTAAAGTTTAATTCCTTTTTATAAAAAAAATTATTCCATCAATTTTGTTTTAAGAATAATTTTGCTTAAATATGACGAATTGGATAAATTGATTTTTCATATACAAATTATAATTTTTAGAAAAGTTATAATTGTTTATAATAAAATAAGTAATTATAAATAATACTTATTTTAATTAAATATTATCATAAAAACATTTTTATTTAAATATAAATGATAAAATAATTTTATTATGTCCTTCAAAAATTCTAAGTGTCGGAAATTTGACTATGCATATTCAACCTTCTATTTTTTTAATAATTAAGGATTTTTATAGTTAAAAGTTAAATTTCTCATATTTGGATAACTATTATTAAATAATCATCATTTTCTAAATCACCACACTAAATTTAGTTTGTGGTTAATTTATGATAATTTTCTAAAATACTTTATTTTTTCCATTAATATTAAAAATATGAGGTTTTTGATATGTTTAATGACTTCATAATTATGTCATAATGATGTAACAACTAGTTAACCACAATAAACAACTCAAAATATTTTATTTTATTAATATAATTTACTTTAATATATTTTAATCAATTTCCAAACTTATAAGTTACTTTCCAAAGTCTAAAATGGAAACTTTTTCTTTAAAGACATTATTTTGGGAAAACTTTACTTTTCCTTTCCAAAAGAAGTAATATAATATTATTTTCGGTTCTTGTGGGTTAAAATAAAATAAAATATGTCCCAAATGTCCCTAACCATTGGAAAAACCATGGTCAAGCCTATGGTTTTTCATTTTCCACAACCTAGATTTCCAAGGCCTATATTTGAAAATTATTAAAAAAATCATAAACATTTGTTATAAATACCCACCCATTTATCCATTTCCTTTCAATCACAATACAAAATAAAATAATATATAGTATTTTTACCTCCTAGTTAGTGCTTCCAAGGTTCCCTCAATCCCCCAAGGTTCAATTCCTTAATATTTAGGAGTAACTCTTTGAGCTAAGGGAATTATGCTTCTTTTCTCTTCAATTCAAGAACCTCTTTTTGTATATGTCTTCTAATTATTATGATTACACTATTTTATTACCGTTTTATTCATAACCATACTTCTAAATTATTCTTTATTAATGGTATACCCTTTTTCCCTCTAATTTTACTTTTTTCTAAAACCATATTTTATACCCGTTACGGTGCCAAATTTACTTATCAAAATTTCCCTCTTCTCCTCAAGAAATTATATTTTATTTTATTCTTATTAATAATAAAACCTATTTATTTTATAAGGGTATTCACCTAAATGTGAAAATTATCTATTTAATTCTGGTATTAAAATACATGAATCACACATTCCCTTTCTATGGGTTGAAAATGACATAATGATCATGTTTTTAAGTACTTTTGAAACGTCATTATTTTGATATGAAACCCTTTTTTATCCTTGAGTTATTTATGAAGTGTTTGATTATGATCTATGTGTCTCACATTAATTAAGAAATATTAATAGTGTGCCCTGATAAAACTCCACTACATTGGGTAAATAATTTAATATCTATATATGAAATGTTTTACGATACCTTGGTGAATAACCTTGGTAATTTTCAGTTATGACACATTGGTGACAAACCTTGGTGATATGATTATAAATGTATCATTAAAATTTTATATCCAAATTTACATGTTATGGATCATGTTTTGTTTATTATGATATGCCTATTTTTTCTATATCTTCTTCCACAATAATATCTCTCATATTCCAATTGATATTCCACATGAATATATGTAAATTGTTTCCCTTACTATTCCTTATGCTCACCCCATTCCTTTTATGTATGTCCATAGATTATGAGATGTAGTAAATGTACTTAGGATAAACCTATGAATAATCCTTTCAAGTGAATTAGAATACTATTTTATATTTTCAAATATTATGTTCTTGATTTACAAGAAACTAAACTTTAAAATATCCTCCATTTTGTACAATGCAATGAAATGTTTATGTAATAAAAATGTGGGATGTCATAGTTGGTATCAAAGTATGGTTAAGTAAAAGTCAAAGAAAACATTATGGTGTTTTGGTGAGTATTAAGTGATTGGTTTATTAGAAAAGAAATACTTGTCTGGATACGAACAAGTGGATGTGTCTCTCACATAGTTTTATCTAGGGGTGACACCTGAAAACACCACTTTGAGCTAGACTAGAACGAGAACTAGTGAATGAAAAAGAGCCTTATTGAACTCCTATTTTGACATTCCTCGGGTATATGTTTGGTTACTCACAATATTTTTATGAACTGTTATGAAAGATATATATAAAATGTAATTTTTATTATAGGATATTAATAACATATTTAAGAATGGTTTTTTTAGACATAAAATCCCTTTAGAATTATAAGACTCATAAAAGTTACACGTTTCCCACTAATTTCTTCTTATTTTATAAAAATAGTGAGAAATAGAAGGAACCTTTAAAATTATAAGTGCAATAGATGATACACTAATGGATTTACAATGGAATATATAATGTAAAACTTCATGTGGATGATGAATCAACTTACTCTAGTTATGAATAATAAATTAAATTAAGTAGAGAGACCAAATTCGCCTCAAAGGGAACAACTTTTTATTGAGTCCTTCATCCGTCAACAACCACCTTTTTCAGTGGATCTATCGAACCATTTATTGTTGAAAAATATATAATATATATAGAATATATATTTTCTCCACTTCATTAAATGAAGCAAGACAAAGTCACCCTGGCAGTATACCACTTAGAAGGAGAAGATGATCAGTGGTGGACACTGATTACAAACATGATGCTAAGAAGGGGGATAAATGTTATAGAGTGGGAATAGTTTAGAGGAATTTTTTCAAAAAATATTTTTCCCGTTCAATAAAGACAAAAATGGAGAAGTAATTCCTTAAACTAAATAATAAGGAAAATGAATTGGTGGGATAATATAAAAAGTAATATTGCTGACTACACTGCAAGGTGAGTGGTGTGTCAAAAAGTGAAGGCGGAGAGACAGCTTCCTAATGGGGTATTGAAACCACTAAACATACCAATATGGAAGTGTGTCAATATCACTATGGAATTAATCACTAGTCTAACAATAATATCAAAAGAAAATAATGTGATACGGTTTATAGTGGACCAAATCACCAAGACTTCCCATTTCATCGCTATTCAGGAAAATTTTTCTATTGAAAAACATTCCATGATTTACATAAATGAAGTTATGAGGTTGAATAGAGTGCCAATTTATATCATTTTTTATCATGATCTAATGTTCCAATCAAAATTTTTGAGAAGTATTCAACATGATCTGAGTACCGAATTTAATTTCATTGTAGCTTATCACCCCTAAACTAATGGCAAGTCTGAAAGGAATATTCAAACACTTGAGGACATGTTGAGAACATTCTCAATGGAATTTAAATGTTGATGAGATCAATATATCCCATTTTTTGATTTCTCATATAACAACAGCTTCCATTCTAGTATTCAAATGGCACTCTATAAAGCTATATATAGAAATCGATGTATAAATCCTACTTTTTGGTATGAAGTTAGTGAGAGGAAATTGTTTGGGATTGATCTTGTGCAAGAGATGGAAGAAAAGGTTTATGTCATCCAATAACATATAATGGATTCTCTAAGTTGGAAGAAGTGTTATGATGAAAATAGTTAAATAGACTTGGAGTTTGATGTTTACAACAAATTTCTCCTTTAAATATCACTATGTAATAGATTCAAGTAGTTTGTGAAGAAAGGTAAGCTCGACCCTATGTATATTGGCCCCTATGAAATCCTCAATTTCATAGAAGTAGTAGCTTATCAGCTAGTGTTTCCACCAAGTCTATATCAATTTCATGATGTATTCCACATATCACTCTAGAATAAGTGTATACCTACTACCTCACATGTACTGAATCTAGTTGTGGTACAACTGGAACATGACCTCCCTTATAAGGAGCATCCTATAGAGATCTTAGATCATAGTGACAAGGTTCTACACAATAATATTAACCACCTTATCAAATTGTTTTGGAGGAACCATAAATATGAAGAAGAAATGTGGGAACCGTAGGAGAAAATGAGATAGAAGTACCCATGGATTTTCTCAAATGAGATAATGAGTTGAACATTTTAGGGATGAAATTTATTAAGGGGGGAAGAATGTAACTACCCATACTTTTTGAATCATAATTTGTCCTGAAAATGTGTTTTATATTATATTATACACAACAAAACCATATATATTTAATAATTAAGTGAATATAAATGGAAATGTAACCACCTGGATTCGACCGTTATATAACCATTGGTCAATTATGATAGTTGGTAAATATGACCATTAGAAACTATACACTTGGTAATAATTTTAATGTTATTATTAGTGTTTATAAGTAAAAATGAGAAATGATAATTAATGCAGAAATAAGAAGTGATGGTATCAACCAGTATAGTAATTACATATGAATCCCATTTATCAAAACTTGGGAGGGTGGTAGCATCACTAGGGTTTTCCCTTGAACAATCCCAAGATAAGAATCAATAAGTAAATCTTGAACAAAATCACATATGGGAGAAGTTAAAGTTAGTGAAAATTACCACTCGGTCGATGTTAGTCGAATCATCCCATGAATCTATCACCATCGCAAACCTTACCCTTAGGCCATACATGGGTGTTATAAGGGGATAGGTTTCCCAATCTTAGTTACTTAAAGTGTAATTCCTTGGTATAAATAAAATTTTTATTCCATCAATTCTTTTATAAGAATATTTTTTCTTAAATATGATGAATTTGATAAATTGATTTTTCGGTTATAAATTATACTTTTCAAAAAATAAATAAATTTTTATAATAACATAATCTATTATAAATAATAGTTATTTTAATTAAATAGTATGATACAAACACTTTTATTGAAATATAAATGTTAAATTAATTTTATTATGTCCTTAAAAATTTTTAAGTGTGAGAATTTTTACTATGCATATTCAACCCTCTATTTTTTTAATAAATAAGGGGTTTTATAGTTAAAAGATAAATTTATCATATTTAGATAATTATTATTATTAAATAAACATCATTTTTGGAATCATAATATTGAATTTAGGTTATAGAGAATTGAAGAGAATTTTCTAAAATGATTTATTTTTTCCGGGAATAGTAAAAATACAATTTGTGGTTTGAGGTATGTTTAATGACTTCATAGTTATTTCATAATGATGTAATAATTATTTATCCATATTCCATGACTAAAAATATTTCATTTTATTAATATCTAGTATTTTAATATATTTTAATAAATTTCCAAACCTATGAGTTACTTTACAAAGTCTAAAATGGAAACTTTGTCTTTAAAAACATAATTTTGTAAAAACATTAATTTTAATTTAAAAATTAAGTAATTTAATATAATTTTTAGTTCTTATGGATTAAAATAACATAAAATATGTACCAAATAACCAAACCCATGGTCAATCCTATGGTTTTTCATTTTCTACAACCTAGATTTCCAAGGCCTGTATTTGGAAATTATTAAAAAAAACCTCCAATTTTTCTATAAATATTCACCCATTTATCCATTTAATTTCACTAAAAATTAATAATCCACAAATCTAAGGTATTTTTACCTCCCAAAGAGTCCTCCAAAGGTGTTATCAATCTCATAAGGTTTCATTCCTCAAGATTTAGGAGTAACTCTTCAAGGTAAGGGAATTGTCCTTCCTTTCTCTTCAGTTCAAAAACCTCTTTTTGTATATGTATTCTAATTTATATGGTTAAAATACTTTATTAACCTTTTATTCATAATCGTACTAATAAATTATGTTTTATGAATGGTAGACCCTTATCCCTTCTCATTTTACCCTTTTCTAAAACCACATTTTATACTCGTTATGCTGCTAAATTTACTTCTCAAAATCTCCCTCTTCTCCTAAAGAAATTATATTTTATTTTCTTTTTGTGAATGCCCAAGCCTATTTATTCTCTAATTTTATTCATATAAATATAAAAATAATTTATTTTATTCTTATATTAACATACATTAAACCCTCATTCCCTTTCTATGGGTTGAAAATGACATAATGATCATGTTTTTAAGCACATTTGAAGCACTGTGATTTTTATATGAAACCCATTTTTTCACTGTGGGTTATTTATGAAATGTTTTATTCTGATATATATGTCTCACATTAATTAATACATATGAATTCTGTTCCTTGACAGCACTCCAATTCATTGGTTAAAGAATTTAATCTCTAAATATAACATGTTTTACGATACCTTGGTGAATAACCTTGGTAATCTTCAATTTTGATGCCTTGGTGAAAAAACTTGGTGATATGCTTATGAATTTATCATTTATATGTTGTACACAAATTTCCATATTATGAATCATGTTATTTTTATTATTTTATGCATTTTTTCTATTGATCATTCTACAATGATATTCATCATGTTCTTATTGATATTCCTTGTTAATATATGTAAATTGTTTCCCTTACTCGGCCTTATGATTTCCCCTTTCCTTTTATGTATGTCCATTATGAGATATAGTAAATATGCTTAGGATAAACCTATGAATAATAATTTCAAGTGGATTAAAATAATGTTTTATATTTTTTTGTATTATGTTCCTGATTTCCAAGAAACTAAAATTTAAAATATCTTCTTTTTTGTACCATGTAATGAAAGTTTATGTAATAAAAAGGTAGTATTCCATATATAAATCCATTATATTAAGGATTTATTGAAAACCTAAGGAGTGTACCCATAGAAGATATAATGTTCTTTAATGTGCATCTTTATTTTGTTTCTTTCTCCACATCCTTCAATTTTTTTAAAACATAATAATATAATTACCACAGTATATTCTGTATACTGGGCTGTTTTAATAATAATTTCATGAAAAAAAATATTCTCCAATTCCATCAAATGGGTTACGATATTATCGTTTGTGTGTACGGTGGACTACCACCTCGTGAACCAATGTCATTTTTTCTCTATTAACACCTCTAACGGTTGGACATGATGATGGATTTATTATTTATATATGATATTTTTGATATTATTATGATTTTGGAATTATTATTTTCATGACCTGTCCCTCGGGGCCCGTGTCGTGACTACCCCAAGCCCGCCTTCCATAGGCCAAGGGTTGACAACTAGCACCGAAAAGGCATATCCCTAAAATGGGAGTTCATTGCCTCAAAAACATGTACACACATAGATAGGGAAGACTGCACACAATTAAACACAATGGAAAAGAAAGGTAAAACCACAACCAAGTGTAAAAGTGAGTACTAAAAGTAAAGGGGCTAGAATACAAGCCCAACTAAAATGAAAATGAAAAAAAAAGGGAAAATAGCTTCTGAGGTCGTCCGCCAAGGTTCCTACCTGAAGGGTAGGTAGAGGTCGTCACCACAGCTATCCATGTCTACCGGTCACCTCCGTACACTGCCTGTCAATCACCTCTGAGCACCGTCAAGTCTTGAATCCTCATGACTCAGCCTAGTTGTCCATTGTCTACACAAGACACAACAAGGTGCGGGCAAAGCCCATGTAGGGGTGAGTATAACAATACCCAGTAGGGACCCCGAGACCCCCTATGGTATCCCACAATTCCGCAAAGGAAAATCCACAAAGCTTGATCTCAATCACAAGGATCAAACCAAAAGACAGCTCACACCAAGTATAACTTAAGTATAGAAGTACAGATGATTAGTCGTAAAGCTAGATCATCTTATTAAGTCAAGAGGCTCTATTGCTGACCCACACATGATCGCTCGATGCCGACCCACATAGGATCTCTTGGTGCTTACCCACATAGGATCTCTAGGTGTTGACCCACATAGGATTGCTCGGGGCTAACCCACATAGGATCGCTAGGTGTTAAGCCACACAGGATCGCTCGGTGCTAACCCACATAGGATCGCTTAGTGGTGACCCACATAGGATCACACAGTGCTGACCCACATAGGATTTCTCAGTGTTGACCCACACAGGATCGCTCATTGCTGACCCGCACAGGATCGCTTAGTGCTCACCCACACAGGATCTTTATTCATTCTTCACGTCACAATCAGCCACTAGATTCCCGCATAAGGAATGCTTGATTCTGAGAGGATTTGATTCTCAATCCATCGGTCATATTTCAACTGGAAAGAAGTCCCACAAAAAAGTAACCCAATGAACCTCCATGTCATAAGGGTTCTAACGCAATAGGCGGCACATCAACTGGACACTCAGTCTGTAAGTTATAGGCATTTTAGTGCCCAGGGCCCGATTGGATTCGAGTTCAATCCAAATCGCCCATACACCAACTTTCTCCAAAACTCAAGTGGAGTATCTCATAAGGACCACTTCATCCTAAGGGTTCTGTCACTGTAGATGGTTCATCAAACGAATGTCCATTTTAGGAGATATGCCCATTTAAGCATAACTGGGCCAAAAGGGGTTCGGGTCTGGTCCGACCCAGTCGGACTGACCTGGACCGACCCGAAGGGGCTGGGCTCGGCCTGTTTCTTCAGGGCCTAGTCCGGCCTACTGGGCCATGGGTTCGGGTTGGCCCACACGGATGGGCACAGCCTGCTGGGCCGTGAAACCGGACGGCACACTGGTCGGGCGCGGGGGTCCGCTCCCCTCCCAAATGGATGAGTTGTTTGGGTCTTCAAATCAGTGACATCGGATGGCGTCACACCACCTAGCCATTCCATGTGGACCAGCCTTCTATGGAACCCATGGACCGCAGGTCTACCCTCTGTCGCGGCTCGAAGATGCAGCCCTCCTCCACAGTGCGTCGTCGCAGCGTGCCACCCAACTCCAACACAGATGGAAAATGTTAGCTGCCCCTTGTCTATCATGATGCCTTCAGGTGTTTTCATCCCTTCGCTGCTAACGGGTTCCAGCCACCGCCTCCCTCGGTCTCAGGCGTCGCCACGCTGGCAGAGCTTTTGTGGGCCACCGAGGAAGCTCTGGTGGTCCAATTTTATTCTTGTTTGTGCCAATGGGCTTCCTGGGATAGTGCCTATATTGTGGGGCCCTTGGTTCCACCTTTCTACTATATCTTCTGGTTTCCCACGAAGAACCCAACCAATACTGAGGTCGCCGGAAGGTCCGGGCCTCAAGGTCAGCAGAGGGTCTGGGCCTCAAGTTTGTTGGAATTTGCTGTGGATGAGGAAGTAGTGTCCACATTCTAGGGTGTTTTGGATGAAGGATAAGGTTCACATCCTTTGGTTCTCATCTTTGAATCCTCCAACGGTCATCAAAGCTTTGTTATATGTTGGTGGAAGATTTCGTCGGCACTTCATCAGAGGTTCCACTCTTCAGTCCCAAAAACCCCTACCCGGTTTTGTTTAAATAGAAGATAAGAGGAGATCAACCCATCGCATGATTAATGAGGTTTATTAATAAATTTAATTAATGAACCTATTAGTTCTCCCAATGGTTCGATTACACAACCAAGTGTAACCGGCCATTAAATGGTCTGAAAACCTAGAGATCTCGCCACCACCACTCAACAGTTATAAAGATAGAAATAAAATAACTCATTGAGTTATTTTTTTATTATTATTTTTGTAAAATCCAAAAATTAGCTTTTTCATCCGACCCTTGCTGGTCAAAGTTAAGCTTTCCTTAAGCGAATCCCAACACTGTGGATTCAATGGTTCCCTCATATTTTTAATCCAAGCACCGGTTCAAAAGATATAAAATGTCACCCTCACGTTTATTGAACATACCTTAAAAATAGTTCAAAATTATATTCCGGGATCTCCAGGCCTCGGAATCATGTGTCGTCAATTTTTGCTGACTTATAATAATTCTATTTAATTAAAAAAATTACATGGAATTCTCGAGTCTTTACATTCTCCCCACCTTAGGGATTTTCATCCCTGAAATCTAAAAAAAATCTAGGGAAACAAATGGGAGTATTGAGCATGTATTTGAGACTCCAACTCCCATGTTCTCTCCTAGAGGCTCCTGTGCTGCCACCGAACTTGCACCAAATGGATTGATCATCCATGAAGGACCTGCTCCTTTCGATCCTCTATCTTTATCGGGAACTCCATGAACATCACCCCATCGTCAATTTCCAGCTCTCCCCAGTAGATAACATGTGGTGGATGATGTTATTAATATTTAATAACTTATTATATACTCCCTTTACTGATTTTATATGAAATGTGCATAATTTGTGTGAAATAATAATGTTTTAATACTAAATATAATTTTTGAGCATTTTTAGAAGTAGTCCAATTGAGTCAGATCACTATTTTATTTATAATTACTACCCTACTGATAAAAATTGTTTGATTATTGTTTTTTAGGCTTTCTCATTCAATATCAAACATTTCATTAGAAGGAATCTTGGTCCAATTATTCCATTTAAAGGGTCATATGGATCACACAAGAAGGCCCACAGAATTTGTGAAGAAAATGGCCCATCCATGAAGATTGAATTACTGGGATTAATCCAAATGTAAAAATTCATTCATTATTCTAAAATTTTTGGGTGAAATTTTAATGATTATTGGATAAAAATTTCAATTCCCAACTCCAAATAAAAGGGGCCCAACTGGTTCATTTAAACTCAACCCACCTTTCTGGCCGGTAAATAAAATCAGTATAGTATTCATAACATATCTCATGATGTAATCATCAAATTAAGATGATATTTTGCAGTTTTAAATAGGAGATATAGGAGTCCGACTTTGTTGAAGAAAGTGTTCGGATTTGAAGGCATATTCCTATTGATAAACTCATTCAAATTTTGTCCTTCTAAAAAGTATGGATTGAAATGGACAGTATAACTTTGTTTAATCAAACCGCCATAACTTTGGCTACATAAGTGCAAATGACTAAAAATTTTGAGAGAAGTCAGAACTTTCAAGAAGAGTCTATCTCGAGATTAGGCTGTCTGAATATCCAAATTGGTAATGCTATTGGAGGGACATATTCGGAATGCAAACAGTCCACTTTCTTGGGCTATAAATACATCCCCCTCCTATCCTTAAAATGAGTTGGCATTTCAAAAGAGAGGAGAACATATTGGCATGACCAAAGCCTTTACTAGGGATTGGGAGGACCTTCCATACTCAATTTTTTACTTGATATACCCTTCCTCTTATCTTTGTTTACTTTTACTTTTGTGTTATTTATTATTTTAATCTTGTAAGTCTTTTCTTTGTAATTCTATTTTAATGAAAGTTTCTTTTTAAGTATCTCTTATTCTCATCCACCTTCTGTAGTTTAATATTAATGTTTTTAAAATATTTTAACTATAGTTGAATACCCTTCCCTTCTTTCTCATTCAATCTATAGTTCGTTTTTAATTATCATCATCATTTAGGTGTGTGTTCGTCGCACCAATCTTTTCTTATCCCTTTATTTTTATTATCTTCTTAATTTATCATCATAATAATTATAACCAAATTACTAATCATTTCAATAGATGAGTAAATATCTCATTGGGGTGAGTTATAATTTAGGTATGTTAAACGATTGAGAGCTTTTGCTCGATGAATATTATTTAAATTAACATTGTTTATGTTGGACTTAACATGTCATAGATTAATGACTTGTTTTGTTTAACGTGTGGTTTCCATGAATTATTAGAACCATAAATACACAACCATCAACAATATCTGATTGATATTAGAACCCTATGATAAGTTAAGGCTTGGATTAAAGCCTTAACACTTGGGAATTCCAATCAACTCCAACTTACGACATGGGTGTTAATTTAATGCAATATAAATAAAATCTCAACGATATCACAAGCTTAACTATCTAATGATGAACTCACCCCAATCTTTATCAATTTGTTAAATCAAACATCATTCATAAATTATTTCATAATCTCTGCAAACAAAATCCCAATCAGAATACAATCAACTAAAAACAATCAACTATTAAAAAGTATCATCATCGAGGATTCGACTCGAGTGCTGCTATACAAATTAGAAGAGCACTGAAACCTTGACCAATATATAGCAGACAATCATTTTCACTTTCAGTGGATCATGCACATACCCCCTCAGCTACGACACATGGAATACATTATGCACCCAGTGCATCTGTGGGGGAAGATTTAAGAGGTACCCCACTTCACATACTCTAATGAGGATCTGGAAAGGTCTGATGAACCTCAAAGATAGCTTGTCGCCCCAGACAAATCTCTGCAATCCTTGTCGGGGTGAGAACTATAGGAAGACATGGTCTCCCTCCTCAAACTCTAAGGGCCTCTGCTTGATGTCGGTATAAGACTTATGTCGACTATGTGTAGTCTTCATCTACTCCTGGATGATCTAAACCTTCTTAGTGGTAGCCCATACCAATTCTGGACCCATAAGTGCTGACTCCCTTGGGTGTGTCCAACATAAAGGTAATCTACATGGTCAGTCTTACAAGGCCTCAAATGGTTCCATGCCAATGGTGTAGTGATAACTATTTTTGTATGAGAATTCCACTAGTGTTAGGTGGTCCTCCCAATTGTGGTCAAAATTTAGTACACAAGGAAGAAGCATGTTCTCAAGCATCTGTATGGTTCACTTTGTCTGGCCATCTATCTGAGGGTGAAAGGTGGTGCTCAAGTGCAGATAAGTCTTGAATTCCTCTTGTAATCCCATCCACAACTGAGATGTAAAATGAGTTTCACGATCTTAAATAATCATTGATGGAACCCTGTAAAGTTGTATAATCTCCTATACATAGAGTTGTCTCAATCCCTCTACTGATCCCTTCTCTCATATGGGTAGAAAGTGAGCCAACTTGGTGAGTCAGTCAACGATCACCTAGATGGAATCGTGTCCCCTAGATGTATGTGGTAGCCCTATCACAAAGTCCATGGAGATGTCATCCCACTTCTACTCTGGCACCTCAAGTGGCTGAGTCAAGCCTACTGGAACCTGGTGTTCAACCTTCACTTTCTGACAAGTGAGGCACTGTGAAACGAACTCTGCCACTTCTTTCTTCATCCCTGGCCAATAGTACTGACTTCTTAGGTCCTGGTACATCTTCGCCACACCAAGATGTACCTACATAGAGTATTTGTGGAACTCCATCAACACCTCCTCTCATATCATCACTAGCACCATAGTACACCCTCTGAAAAGGATTATGTGCTCCCCACCTTCAGAAAATCCTTCAGGATCCCATCCTAAGGATATATGAGCACATCAGGCCTCATAGTCAACCTCTACAGGTTGTGCCTCCCTGACTCGTTAAAGGAGTTGGGGAGTAACTGACATAGAATGTAGGTAAGAAACTCCATCACTATTCATAAAGGATAACTACAATGTGGCTATCTTATTTGTTTCCTCACTCAGCAACTATAAACCAGACCTTCTACTTAGTGTGTATGCCACCACGTTCCCCTTTCCAGGATTATAGACTATCTCAAAGTCAAAATCCTGGAGTAACTCTATCTATCATTTCTATCTTAAGTTTAGGTCCTTCTGTGAGAAGATATACCTAATACTCTTGTGATTGAAGTAGATGGTAAACTATTCACCCATTAAGTAGTGATGCCACATCTTCAAGGTAAATACCACTACTTCTAACTCTAAGTCATGGGTAGCACAGTTCTGATCATGCTGCCTCATCTGTTATGAGCCGTAGGAGATCACAGTTCACTCCTGCATCAGGACACATCCTAGTCTGGTCCTTGATGTGTTGTAGTAGACTACATACCCAACACCCTCATCTGGTAGCCTCAAGATGGGGGCACTCATCAGTTGTTTCCTCAGTACCTAAAAACTTTATTGGCATATCTCCGTCCACAAGAAGGGTTTTCCCTTCTGTGTCAAAGATGAAAATGGTGCTACTACTATGGAAAATTTAGGTATGAATCTCTATTAGTACACAACCAATCCCAAGAAACTCCACACCTCAATCAAACTCATGGGTGGCTCCCAAGAAAGCATTGCCTCTATCTTCACTAGATCCACTGCAACTCCATCCTCCGAGATAATGTGTCCCATAAAGTGAACCTCCCATATCCAAAACTGGCACTTCAAAAGCTTTCCATAGAGTTGGTGATCTCGGAGTGTATCTAGAACTATCTGCAGATTCATAGCATGCTCCTCCTCCGATGCCGAGTATATCAAAATGTTGTCAATGAAGACCACCACGAATTGATCAAGGTAAGGATGAAAGATCCTGTTCATGAGCCCTATGAATACTACTGAAGCATTGGTCATGCTGAAAGGCATCACCATGAACTCTCAGTATCCATACTGGAATCTAAAGTTTGTCTTTGGTATGTCCTCATCTCGTACCCTGATCTGATGATAGCCTGATCTAAGGTATATCTTCAAAAATCACCAAGCTCCCTTCAGTTGATCGAAGAGATCATAAATCCTCAAAACTGGATACTTGTTCTTCATAATCACCTGGTTCAGGCGCCAATAGTCCATGCAAAGTCTCAAAATCCCATATAACTTCTTATTGAACAAAATTTGGGCGGCCCATGGAGAAACGTTGGGCCTTATGAACCCTTTACCCTATAAGTCCTCCAACTATACCCTCAACCCACAAATCTCTGTGGGAGCCATCCGATATGCTGGTATAGATATCGGTGTCATCCTAGGGAACAATTCTACGTAGAAGTATACCTATCTATGAGAAGGTAGTCCCGGAACATCATTAGGAAAGACATCAGCATACTGGTCCACCACTACAAGATAACTCGAACTCCTCACGTCAACTACTTTGAGGTTAAGTCAAGCAAACTGATGAGTGATTGGTTGCACCCTCCTCCAAAAAAGTCCATCCTGAGTTGAAAATGTTCCCTTTTTGCTGGTGAATGAAAACTTGGTCTCATACTCACGGTCACACCATACTTTGTTCCAAAAACAATCAATATGAGCATGGACTGTAGATAACCAGTCCATACCCAAGATGGCATCATAAGGCCTCAACGTTTATACTAGGTGATCCCAGATGAAGCTCTCACCTCCTAGAGTAATCTCACACTACTATCACCAGTGCGTAATTGTCTAATAATCTTCTGTAGGAGTCTATAATCAAAAGAATCAAGCCAACATCTCCATCAGAATCTACGAGCTCCGAATGAGAACCATGAAAATAAAATAGTGACTGGAACATGTGTCTATAAGTACTACAGCTAGGGTGGAATAGACATAGATCGTACCTCAAATCATCTCTAGAGCACCGTGATCATAGGAATTAGCTACCTGAATCAGATCTCATCCCTTTCCACTTGCTCCCTAAGGTCGGGGTGGACTTCCTAGAGGTGGTGGTGGTAGAACCTCAAATCGCGACCCACCGCCTGCTACTCGGCTAGCTCCTATGCAACATCTTCCGCCCTGCAAACCTCTTCGCTTGAATCTTTGTCACAGTCTTGGAAGTCCCTCAACCATATTTTGATCATCCATGTAGGGAGTCAAATAGTCACAAGCCATGTGCCCCTATCTACTGCAAGAGAAACAAACTTTAGTCCTCATATAACCTCCCCTACCTTGCAAGATTTTCACCTTCGATCCTACATCCTGGGGTCATCCTTTGGAAGGTCTAAGCTACTTGGACCTCTGTGTCATCTTCCTAATGCCTGCAGTAGATGAATCAGCTACCTGTTATCCGGTGGTGTCTCTCACCATCGGTGTCTGCTCATCTAGGAATCTCTCCACCAACAATTCTCACTCGAGCACTCCAGCATGCGTCGGGATATTGAGAAATATCATCGATGCTCTGATCTCCCACCGGAGACCCTACTCAAAGGTCTGGGCCCTGAATAATGGGTCTTGTACCATGTTGGTGGAGTAGCAAGAGAGTCCAATGAATCTCTCCGAGTACTGGGCCACTGTCAGAATGCCCTACTGTAAGTATAGAAGCTCCTAGATACACACTGATCATAAAGTCGATGGTATTAAATCTACCCTGAAGAGGGTCTCGAAGTCCAACTAGGAGAGTGTCGCCTCCTCATATTTCTAGAGCATCAGGCTCCGCCATCTCCTTATTGTGCCCTGGAAGAGGCTAGCATCTAAAATCTCCATCTAATCTGTTGGTGTCTCAACTAAGAGAAAAACTCATGTCACAGCCTCCAGCTAGTCCTTAGCTACGTGGGGATCTGGGTCACCTCGAAACCTCAGAGGCCTCTATCTCTAGAACTCATGCAATGTGCTCAGTCGGCATGCATGGTCTGCTGGTGTGGATAATGGAAACCGATACCCTACGAGTGGTTGTGTTTTTGGTACACCACCCGAAAGTGACATCACCATAAGAGGGCCTTGCACTGATGCCCCATTTCTCGGTGGTCCATTATCATGATCTCTATCTGGAATCCTGGCTAGCTGTCTATGTGGTGGAATCCTAAAGGAAAACAGATGTGATGTAGTCAATAAGTTATACCAAGTGATCTGACTCAAAGAGATAAAAAGGAAAAAATAGCATTTTTAAAACACACGCAAATAGTGTTTTTGTGTACCGAGTCGAAAATCAGAATTCTGGGTCCTGGTATATGGATATGTTGGTTGCCGCACCAACACTTGACTCCATGAACTAAAACTTGAATTCAAGAAACTTAACATTATTGTTCCATTGAAAACCTAGACTCTTAGTTCTTTTGGTAGAATTGATCCCCTCTAATACCACTTTTTCACTACCCGTCCCCCGGGGCCCATGCCATGACTACTCCTAGCCCATCTTCCATAGTCCAGGGGTTGGAAACTAGAACCGAAAAGTCATATCCCTAAAATAGGAAGGAATTTCCTCAAAAACCTGTACACACATAAACAGGGCAGACTAATCACAAGTAAACACAATGGAAAATAAAGGTACAACCACAACTAAGTGTAAAAGTGAGTACTGAAAGTAAAGGGGCCAGAATACAAGCCCAACTAAAATGGAAGAATCGAAAAAAGGGAAAATATATTCTAAGGTTGTCCACCAAGTTTCTTACATGAAGGGTAGGTATATATCGTCACTGCATCGCTCCACGTTTACCAGTCACCTCCGTACACGTAATGCCAATCACCTCTGAGCACCATCAAGTCCAAACTCCTCAAGACTTAGTCCAACTCTCTGTCATCTTCACAAGACACAAAAAGGTGTGGGTGAAGACCATACAGGGGTGAGTATAACAATACCCATTAGGGACTACGAGACCCCAATGGTCTCCTAGAATTCCAAAAAGTAAAATCCATAAAGCATGATCTGAATCACAAATCTCAAATCAAAATATAGCTCACACCAAGTATAACTTAAGTACAAAAGTACATTTGATTAGTCATAAAGCTAGATAATCTTATTCTATCAACAAGCTCTACTATTGACCCACAGAGGATCTCTCTATATTGATCCTCATAGGATCGCTCAGTACTGACCCACACAGGATCGCTAGGTGCTGACCCACACAGGATCGCTCGGTGCTGACCCATACAGGATCACTAAGTAATGACCCACACAGGATAGTTCGGTACTTACCCACACAGGATCACTCAGTGTTGACCCACACATGATCTCTACTCATTATTTACGTCACATCCACCCCATGTATTTCCGCACAAGGCATGCTTGATTCCAAGAGGATCTACTCCTAAATCCATCAGTCATATTTCAAATAGAACAAAGTCCCATGAAGAAGTAACTCAATGAACCTCCATGTTAGAAGGGTTCCAATGCAATAGACAGTGCATCAACCAGACGCCCGGTCTGTAAGTTATAGGCATTTTAGTGTCGAGGGCCTAGTTGGATTTGGGTTCGATCCAATCTGTTCATACTACAACCTTCTCCAAAACTCAAGTGGAGTATCTCATAAGAACCAACTCATCCTAAGGGTTCTAGCCCGGTAAATGGTTTTTCAAACAGACATCTAGTTTAGGATATATTCCCATTTAAGTGTAACAAGGCCGAAAGGAGTCTGGGTCCGGTCCGACCTAATCGGACAGACCCGACCCGACCTGTTGGGCCCAGCCCAAAGGGGGTGGGCTTGACCCGATTCGGTTGGACCTGGTCCGGCCCACTGGGTCGTGGGTTCGGGTCGGCCCACCCAGATGGGCGCGGCCCACCAAGCCGTGGAACCACATAGCCCACTAGTCGGGCGCGGGGGTCTGATCCCCTCCCAAATGGATGAGTTGTTCAAGTATTCAAATCAGTGGCGCCAGATGGTGCCGCACCAACTAGCTGGTCTGCATGGACCGAATTTCTGAAAAACTCGTGGACCGTGGGTCGGCCCTCCACCGCGGCTCGAAGCTGCATCCCTCCTCTACGACTTGTAGTTACAGTCCTCTTCCATGGAAAGCCATCGCAGCACGCCACCCAGCTTCAATGTGGTCGGAAAAGACTGGACCTCCCTTTTCCATCATCACGCCTTTGGGTATCGCCATCCCTTCACAGTCGGCGGGTTCCAGCCACCACCTCCCTCGGTCGTCGGTACCACCATGCCGGCGAAGCTTCTATAGGCCACCAGTGAAGCTCTGGGGTCTGATTTTATTCTCATATACACCTACAAGCTTCCCAAGATGGTTCCTATGCTCCGCGATACTTGGTTCTACCTTGCTGCCATATCTTCCAATTGACCATGAAGAACGCAACTAATACCGAGGTCAGCGGAGGGTCCAGGCCTTGAGTTCGTTGGAAGTTGTTGCAGATGAGGAAGGAGTGTCCACATTCGAGGGTGTTGCGGATGAAGGATAAGGTTCACGTACTTTGGTTCTCATCATTGAATCCTCCAACATTCATCAAATATCGGTTCTATATTGGTGGAAGACGTCGTCAGCACTTCATCAGTGGTTCCTCTCTTCAGTCCCAAAAACCCCTACCCAAGATTTGTTTAAATATAAGAAAAGAGGATATCAACCCATTGCACAATTAATGAGGTTCATTAATAAATTTAATTAATGAACCTATTAATTCTCTCAATGGTGTGGTAACACAACCAAGTGTAACCGTCCATTAAAAGGTCTGAAAAACTAGCGATCTCGCCACCTCCACTCAATAGTTACAAAGAAATAAATAAAATAACTCATTGAGTTATTTTATTATTTTTTTGTAAAGTCCAAAAATTAACTTTTTCATCCAAACCTTTTTGGTCTAAGTTAAGATTTCCTTAAGAGAATCCCGGCATTATGGATTCAACGTTTCCCTCGAATTTTTAATCCAAGCACCGGTTCAAAAGACAAAAAACGCCACCTACATGTTTACTAAAAGTACCTTAAAAAAAGTTCAAAATTCTGTTCTGGGCTCTTTGGGCCTCAGAATCGCGTGCCATCAATTTTCACAAACTCATAATAATTAAATTTAATTAAAAAAATAAATTTAATTTCTAGGTATTTAAAATTATATCACACATACCTTTATTTTTTCCATTTTATGGGAATATGATAACATCCCTCATGTGTATGGAGGACTACGGTCTCGCAAAGCAATATGATTCGTTCACTCTTTACATGGAAGGAGATAAGGGTAAAGTTAATGATTATATGTGTTATACATGACATAATTATGACATTCATGACATATTTATCATTATGAAAAGATAATATATATCATTTTATTTCTTACCTTTTCACTCAATGAAAGATAATAACACCGCTCGTGTATGTGTGGACTACTACCTTCATGAATTGATGTGACTCTCTTTTCATCACCACACCACATGTATGAATAACTATATTTAAATAAATGATATTTTTTATGATATTATGGTCATTCTAGAAATATAATATATTACTTACCTTTTTTCATTAATTATCATTGAAAAAAGGAAATGTTACTCATGTGTATGTATGACCTACGGTCTCCATGATCGTAACATACTTCATTTCTCAAACCCATCTTTCATTATTGGTATTAAAAGTATATTTTATGTATAAATATGATAATTATTTCATTATTATTATTCTATAATGTAACACCCCAAGGTTTTAAAAATAAATATTAAATTCCTGAAACACTGAGTCCCTATAAAACAACACATTTCATAATCTATCTATTAAACACAACTTTTCCTCTACTATGTTTTGAATTTCAAAAAATGGTTATCTAGAGTTGTGATCAGTAAGTCATTTGGAGTCTGATAGAACTAACTTGATTTTTTCTGAATGGTAACATACTCTTATGAATATTAATATGACCCTTATGAATAGTAAATAATATTATTATTTTATTTTTTTAAGGTCACAATATAATGAGATCTTGATTAATTTTTCAATGTGATATAAAATGAATGATAGTTTTAAAATTGTTATTTTTTGAATAAATTATGATTTTATTTAAGAATTAAATAAATAGTATTTAGAAAATTATTTTCAAAAAATGGAGTTCATTTTTTAATTCTACACATCAAATAATTTTTAGGTTAAATTTTTAGTATTTTTCTAAAATACTTGAATTTTTTATAAATAGTGAAATATGGTAAAATAAAGTATATACAAATTATCAGTTAAATACACTATTTATGAAATCACGAGTGATGTAAGGCCACTTAGTTCAAAATCACATGAAATTATTACTATTAATGGTCACATGAAAGAGAACTATTGGTAGTCTTGAGGGAATTAATAAAATAATGAATAAAATATTCAAAATTCACTCCTCTCCTCCACTATAACCCCCCCCCCCCTCACTCCCTCTTCTCATCACTCCTATAATCCTTGAAGCTTCTCAAAGTTATGCCCAAATAACCTTCCCTAGTCAATCCCCACATCTAATAATCTCTTGTTCTTTCCAAAAGACCAAAACCCCTTCCCTTAAAGAGATTCTCATGGAGGTGGATTCAAGAGGTAAATTCACGTTTTATTTCTTTCATTTTCGTTTCAAGTTCCTTTCTATTGTTATACTCTCCTCACCTATTTTGTCCAAATGACCATTATAACTCCATTTTCATCTATATACTGGAATTATATCATGGTAGTAGAATAACCAACATCAATATTCTTACTTTCTCCCTTTTATTTTATAAATGAAATCATTGTCTGTGAGGTTCCAATTTACAACCTTCGTGGACGACGAAGTTTTGTTCTTCAATTTCTTCTTTATTACTAGTCATGAAACCATTTTTATGGTTTAAATAGACTATAATATATTTATTAAAACCTATTTAATATTAAATAACCAGTATAAGTACAGATTATTAAATCATATGACCAAACTAGTTCCTAATAATCAAAATACCGCTAAAATAACCTAAGTGAATGTCATTAATATTTCATCTAATGATTCATCCCCATTCCATGAAACTAAATACTATAAATGGACATTAAAAAATATTTATTTTCATAAAAAATATATAAATTCAATTTTTTAGATTTACATCCATTCCACATGAACTCCATTACATAAAAACAAGTGAATAGATTATGAAAATCAAGAAAACAAACACTCTGAAACGACGAAATTCAATATTATAACTAATAAATAATGACATAATGAAATTAATAAAATCATGATAAAATAAATAAATGTATAATATGTTCTTAATTAATTTATTATTAAGTCTAATTTCATATTCCAGGACCTTAAGTTCAAGAGCGGAACACATTCAGACTTAAGGTAAGGGTTTTCCACCCGAACCTCCATTTTCATTTGGGTTACTTTTATTGTCTAATTACCTCAATTAAATTCATATGTATTATTATGTAATCATCGTAAATTCTATATGAGTTTCCTATATATGTTTACCAACTAGAATCATTACTTATTTTATGGATAGTTACATGTTTTAAAAATAACTTTCAAAAATCCTTCTGGATAAATAATTTTGTTTTAAGGGAATTTCTCAAATTCTTACCTACTTTCAAGGTAAATTTATAATATGTTTTTTTAAAACATTATATTTATAAAATCACTCTTTTTATTTTGAAAATACTATCTTACTTTACTTTTGGTTTATACAAATAAATTTCCTAAAGAACTCTTCTTTTCAAAGTAAAGGAGTATTTATCTCAAGAATTGATTGATGATTTTATAAGAGTATCTTCATATATTTAAATACTATTATTGATTATTATATATGATATCATATAACATATTTAATTTAAGGGTTTATTATTAGTTTGAATTCGGATGTACTATCCTAAAACCATTCACCAATTTGCTCTGAATGGTTAGTGTTTATGCTTAATGTTCGGGGAAAGTTATTTACATTTCATATGTGAGTTTCAATATGAATCTATATGTTATTTATGTTTATCCCCAATCATATGAGAAATGTATTGGAATTATTATGTGATTTGTGGGGGCCCATATAACCCCTTGATGCATCGGTGGGTCTCATGATACAAATAGACATGGACTTGGCCGAGGCATTTCCCATTTTGAGATATGGTTTTGGCTAAGGCCTTAATCATTTTTAGACGTCTTGGATGAGGCCTTGATGGTATGATTCAAAATGTCCAAAATATACACTTACCTCATTATAAAGTTAGTAATTGAGTTTTCATGTGGTTATTCTATTATTATAATACTCATGACTATGTTTTATTATGGCATTATTTACTCATCTCGTATTCCTTCCATAATGTTTTCGAGTTTATTATTTGTAAAGGCATGTGATTTAAATTATTCACCATGCATAATGTTTATGTTTATATTATCTTCCTTGGTATTTCTTACTCTTACTAAGCATTCGAGATCACCCCTTTTTTATGTTTCATTTTCCCAGGATATGAAGAAGTGTGTTATGAGTGACTTGCAGGCATAATCTAGGAGGCATGAATGTTTTTAATGGAATAAATTAGTGTTGTTTTTCCTTTAAAGATGTAATGTTGAACTTATATATGTATCTTTTTTACAAAATCTACTAAACTAATTGGTTCTTCAGGATGCATATTCCTTGTTTATATTCCAATGTAATAAAATAAGGCACCATCTCTGGGCAACTGGGGTCGAGTCTTTACAGTTGGTATCAGAGGAAGTTTAGTAGACAACTTGGATACTAGATTTAGAAAACCTAAATTAGGGAACAAATCCCTAAGATAGACTTTGAGGATAAACATACAGGAACGTCCTGGTATTTTGGAAAGGGATATATTATATGGATATTTCTAGAAAATAAATCTATGTCTCGATACTACAAGTGGATGTGGTTCTGGAACATATGTACCTAGGAGTGAAAACTCTGAAACGGAGTTTTGGGATTGATCCAGGGTATCATGGTACACAAAAATGGGATTTACTGCAAACCTGGTTTGAAACTCCCAAGAGATATGCTTAGGAAAATTCAGATTTTCTTTACAATCCATTATGAAGGATTTAAATGTAAATTTTTTCTCAAAGAAACTGTTTTTGTGATTATGGGGTTAGCCATGCATAGGATTTCAATTTATGCTAAGTATTTTGCTAATTTAATACTATACATTATGATTTATAACCTAATATATTGTATGATATTATCTAGAAATGGAGCTTAGTGGAAGAAATGGAAACTGCATGAACATGTGTATCCCATGTAGGGATTTCCCTCTGATGCAAGATAATGATGTTGGATCAAGAGCTAAAACTAGTTCAGAGCAATTTATAATTATACTGGGATAACTTACTCAAGTTATGAACAATAACCTTACTCGTATGGAGCATCTAGATCCACCACATGGAGGATCTTTGTTAGATTTCTTTATGAGACAATAGCCTACATCATTCAATGGGACTACGGAACCATTTGTAGCTGACCAATGGATAAGTTCCCTAGAGAAGATATTTCTCTCTTTAGGATGTAACAAAAGAGAGAAGGTTTTCATGGCAGTTTATCGCCTATCAGGAGATGCGGATCAGTGTTAGACATTAATCCAAAACACAAAGGATGAGGAATATATAGAACATATGCAATGGAGGGACTTTAAGGAAATATTCCTAGGGAAATACTTTCCTCATGAACTGTGAGAAGATATGGAAATATAGTTTCTGAATTTAAGGAAAAAGGAAGATGAGAATGTATCAAAGTATGAATATAACTTCAAAGGTTAGAAAGGCATGATTTGGACTACATAATTAATCCAAGGAGAAAAATTGATCGATTTTTTGATGGCCTAAATCCATTCATGTGATAGGAACTTGTCTCTCAAACTTTTTCATCAAATGAGGGTATAGTTTCATGTGATATCAAGATAGAAAAATAATTCTCTAAGTATTATGACTTTAAGGGAAATCAAGAGAAGAAGAGGGTTGCTAAAAACTCTAGAAAAGGAAATAAGGAAATGGGGAATAATGGAATAGTTGAATTTCCACCCTGTGATAATTGTGGAAGGAAACACCCTGGTGCCTACTTAAAAGAAAATGGAGTATGCTACAAATGTGGACAGAAAGTCCATATTTCTAGTGATTTAAAGGGGAATAAATAATCTATTAATGTTCAATGCTATAATTTTAGGGAGATGGGAAACTATGCTAATGATTTTCCAAAGAGTTAAGGAAAAATTCCATATAAACGGACAAGGGAGAAGGGATAAGCTTATGCGATCACAACTACTGATATTGAAGTTCCTAATGCTGTGGTGGCAGGTACTCTAATCATTTCCTAAAACTTATCCAATTATTTATTTGATTCTGGATCATCATATTCTTTCATATCTTCCCAGTTTTCCAATAAAATTAGATATTTCCACTTTTATATAATAAGTGAGTTTTTTGTACAAACTTCTAAGGGAAGTATCATTGCAACAAAGTTGTGTTAGGCAGTCCCTATTATGGCATATAAATGTGCTTTTTCTTTGTGGTGGTATTTTTTGATGATGTCTTTGTATACTCCAAAATATATGAAGATACTGAAAATCACTTATGCACTATTCTGAAGACTCTTAAAAGAAATGAATTGTATGGGAAGTTTAGAAAGTGAGAATTTTGGATTCAATAAATTTCATTTCTATTCTACATTGTCTCTAAAGATGGAATATCTATTGATCATGTGAAGACAAAGGTTGTGCAAGAATGGCTTACTCCAACAAACATATATTGAGGTACGTAGTTTTATTGATTTAACAGGTTATTATCGGTGTTTCATTCATAAATTCACCCATTTATCCAACCCAATGACCAAGATTACATGTAAAGGGGTTAAGTTATTATGGAAAAAAGAATTTGATGATTGTTTTAAAGAGTTTAAGAGGATATTAGTGAATGCTCTGATCCTAAACCTACCATCAGGGAATGATGTGTTTTTTATCTATAGTGGTGCATCAAATAAGGTACTTGGTTGTGTACTTATGCAGAATGATAGATTTATTTCCTATGCATCATGGCAGTTAAAAATTAATGAACAAAAATATCCCACACATGATCTTGAGTTAGCAACAGTAATATTTTCTCTAAAGATATGGATACATTATCTCTATGGAAAAAAATGTGAGATATATATGGATCACAAGAGTCTAAAGTATATCTTCTCAAAGAAATAAGTCAACATGATACAATGGAAATGGCTTGAACTAATTAAGTATTATGATTTTACTATAAACTACCACCTAGGAAAGGCAAACAAGGTAGCTGATGCATTAAGTAGGAAGGATCATGGGATTCTCAACAAAATGAGAATTGACAAGGATCCTTCATACATGGATCTAGTGAGGATGGATATGGTAATTATCAAAGAAGGTGAAACATCCCTACTTTTTCATTTTTTTCCCAAAAATCTTTATTAGAAAGGATTAAAAGTTCTCAACCTGATGATGAGAACCTTCAAAAGAAAATTAATTTTGTGAAAGAGGGAAAGTTGGCTGATTTTGTATGTGAAGATGGAATTATGAAATTTTGGAAGAGTCTTTGTGTTCCAGCTATACCCGAGCTAAAAAGGCATTTATTGGATGATTCCCATGGTTTGAATTTCTCTATACATTTGGGTAGAACTAAGATGTATAGAGATTTGAAGGGACATTTCTAGTGGGATAACATGAAGAGGTAAATTATAGATTATGTATCAAGATATTTAGTATGTCAACAAGTGAATGTTCTAAGGAAACATACAAAAGAATTCATGCAACCTCTAAAAATTCCTACATGGAAATTGGATGACATCACCATAGATTTTGACACTAGATTACCCAAAACTCCAAGGAATAATAATTTGATATGGGTAATTGTGGATCAACTTATGAAATCTACACATTTCCTCGCTATAAGAGAGGATTTTCCACTGGAGCACCTAGCAAGACTCTATATCAATGAAGTTTTGAGACTTCATGGATCACCTCTCTCAATTGTGAATGATTGTGATGCACAATTTACATCAAATTTATATAAAATTCTTCGTAAAGATTTGGATACTGAGCTTTGATTGAGTACTACTTACCACCAACAAACTGACGAGAAATCAGAAAGGAAGATCCAAACCTTAGAGGATATGTTGAGATCATGTTCACTTGACTTCCAAAGTATGTGGGATCAATACTTAACTTTAGTGGAGTTTTCTTACAATAATAGTTTCTATTAAAGTACTCAAATGGCAACATATGAAGCATTGTATGGAAAGAGATGTTTTACACCAACTTGTTGGGATGAAGTTAGAGAAAGGAAGCTTGTGGGCCCAGAGCTTGTGGAGAAAACAACAGTGAAGGTAAATACTATTCAATTTCATATCAAAATAGAAAAAATTAGACAAAAGAGTTGTTCTGATAATCGAAAGAAGGATCTATAATTTCAATTGGGTGATCATGTTTTCTTAAAAGTATCTCCATTGAAGTGTTTTTAAAAGATTTGTCAAGAAAGAGAAATTGAGCCCTAGGTATATTGGGCCTTTTGAAATTTTGGAGAGAATTGGAGCTATTTCATATCATTTGTATATTCCTCCTAGCCTATCCAAAGTACAAAATATGTTCTATTTCTCATTGCTGAGAAAGTACATTATAGACCCAACGCATGTCCTCGCTTCTGAAGGTATAGAATTGGAACCTGATTTGTCTTACTATGAAGATTCTATCCGGATTATGGACACTAAAGAACAATTGTTGAGAAATCAAACAACTCTTCTGGTAAAGATACTTTGGAGAAATCATAAAATTAAAGAGGCAACATGGGAGCCTGAGGAGCTTATGTTGAAGACCTACCCAAATCCTTTTATGAGGTAATATTCAATCAATTTCGAGAACAAAATTTTTGTAAGGAGGGGAGAATGTAACACCCCAAGGTTTTGAAATTAAATATTGAATGCATGAAACACTGAGACCATACAAAAAAACACATTTTATAATCTATCCGTTAAACGCAACATTTCATCTACTATGTTTTCAATTTTGAAAAATAGTTATCTAGAGTTGTGATCAGTAAGTCATTTGGAGTCTGATAGAACTAACTTGATTTTTGGTGAATAGTAGCATACCCTTATGAATAGTAATATGAATAGTAATATGACCCTCATGAATAGTAAATAATATTATTATTTTATTTTTTTAAGGTTGTAAGATAATGAGATCTTGATTCCTTTTTCAATGTGATATAAAATGAATGATAGTTTTAAAATTGTTATTTTTCAAATAAACTATGATTTTATTTAAAAATTAAATTAATAGTATTTAGAAAAAAAATAATAAAAATTGAGTTCATTTTTTAATTCTACACGACGAATAATGGTTCGGGTGAATTTTTGGTATTTTTCTGAAATACTTGAATTTTTATGAATAGTGAAATACTGTAAAATACTGTATATACAAATTATCAGTTAAATACACTATTTATGACATCATGAGTGATTTAAGGCCACTTGTTTCGAACTCACATTCACTTATTAATATTATTTTTCACATGAAATAATACTATTGGTTGTCTTGAGGGAATTAATAAAATAATGAATAAAATATTCAAAATTCACTCTTCTCCTCCACTATAACCCCCCCCCCCCCCCCTCACTCCCGCTTCTCCTCACTCATATAAGCCTTAAAGATCATAAAAGATATGTCCAAATACCCTTTCCTAGTCACTCTCCATGTCCAATAATCTCTTGGTATTTCCAAAATACCAAAACCCCTTCCCTCAAAGAGATTCTCGAGGAGGTGGATTCAAGAGGTAAATTCACATTTTATTTCTTTCATTTTTGTTTCAAGTTCCTTTCTATTGTTATCCTATCCTCACCTATTTTGTCCAAATGACCATGATAAATCTAGTATAATCTATATACTAGAATTATATCATGTTAATGGAATAACCATTATCAATATTCTTACTCTCTCCCTTTTATTTTATAAACGAAATCACCATCCATGAGGTTCCAATTTACAACCTTCATGGACGACAAAGTTTCATTCTACAATTTATAATTCATTACTGGTCATGAAAACATTTTTATGGTTTAACCAGATTATAATATATGTATTATAACCTATTTAATATTCAGGAACTAGTATACGTACATATTATTAAATCATATGACCAAACTAGTTCCTAATAATCAAAATACCGCTAAAATAATCTAAGTGAATGTCATTAATATTTCATCTATTGATTAATCCTAATTCCATGTAAATAAATGATATAAATGGAAATTAACAATTATTTATGTTAATAAAAAATATTTAAATTCAATTATGGAGATTTACATCCATTCCACATGAACTCCATTACATAAAAACAAGTGAACCGATTATGAAAATCAAGAAAATAAACACTCCGGAATGAGAGAATTCAATATTATAAATAATCAATAAGGACATAATGAACTTAATAAAATAATTATAAACTAAATAAATTTCTAATAGGTTATAAATAAATAATTAATAAGTATAATTTTATATTCTAGGACCTTAAGTTCAAGAGTGGAATACATTTAGACATAAGGTAAGGGTTTTCCACCCAAACCTCCATTTTCATTTAGGTTAATTTTATTGTCTAATTAACTCTATTAAATTATTATGTAATATTATTTAATCCTAAAAAAATCTTTATGAGTGTTCTATATATTCTTACCAACCAAAATCCTTCCTTATTTTATGGGTAGTTACACATTTTAAAAGGAACTTTCAAAAATCCTTCCTGATTAACAATTCCATTTCAAGGGAATTTCTCAAATTATTACCTATTTTCAAGGGAAATTTATAACATTTTTTTGGAAAACATTATCTTTATAAAATCACTCATTTTATTATGAAAATACTATCTTACTTCACTTCTGGTTTTATACAAATACTTTTCCTAAAGAACTCTTCTTTTCAAAGTAAAGTAGTATTTATCTTAAGAATTGCTCGATGATTTTATAAGAGTATCTTCATCTATTTAAAAAATATTGTTGATTATTATGTATGATATCATCTTACATATTTAATTGAATGGTTTATGATTAGTTTGAATGTGTATGTACTATCCTAAAACCATTCACCAATTGTTTCCAAATGGTTAGTGTTTATGTTTAATGTTCGGGGAAAGTTATTTACATTTCATATGTTAGTTTCAATATGAATATATATGTTGTTTTTGTTTATCCCAAATCATATGAGGAATGAATTTGACTTATTATGTGATGGGTGGGGACTAATATATTCCCTCAATTCATCGATAAGTCTCATGAGACAAATATATTTGTACTTGGCTGAGGCATTTCTCATTTTGAGATATGGTTTTAGCCAAGGCCTTAATCATTTTAGACGTCTTGGATAAGGCAATGACAGTATGTTTTATAATTTCTAAAATATGCACTTACCTAATTATTAATCTAGTAATTAAAAGTTCATGTGGTTATTTTATTATTAGAATACTCATGATTATGTTTTATTATGGCATTATTTACTCAGCTCATATTCCTTCCATAATGTGTTCAAGTTTATTATTTGAAAAGGCATGTGTTTTCAATTATTCACCATGCCTAATGTTTATGTTTATGTCATCTTCTGTTGTATTTCTTACTCTTACTGGGCATTTGATCTCACCCCTTTATTATGCTTAATTTTCCCATGATATGAAGAATTAAGTTATGAGTGACTTGCAAGCATAATCTAGGAGGCATGGATGTTTAAATGGAATAAATTAGTCTTTTTTTCTTTCATGATGTAATGTTGAACTTATATATGTATCTTGTTTCCAAAATATACTAAACCACATGGCCATTTGGGATGCATATTCCTTGTTTATATGCTGATGTAATAAAATAAGGCACTAGATCTGGGCAACTAAGGTCGGGTATTTTCATATAATTGATGGAACCATGATCAAAGTAAGAGGACCAAAAATAAAAAATCAAAACATATATGAAAAACAAACTGGTTATTACCCGAAACATGGATTTTACATAGAATTGTTAATAAATAGGTAATAAAAGGGATTAAGTAAATCATATATGGTATAATATATATAAGTATGTTTCTATAATAAATATATAATAAACTTATATTTATTATAAAGGAGGTTCAAATGAGTGATAAGGAAGTCAAGACTTGAGGTAATGGATTTTTATCTCACTTTTTACTTTTGTGAGACACATGTCATGTTCATCCACATATTCCTTTTATGTGGTTTATATGATTACCATGAATGTATATTAATATTATTATACTGAAAAATATTTGGGTTTATATATACATGTAAGGATATCTCTCTCATGGGGTTTACAGATCAAAATTTAACAAATCTATAATGGGTTTTATCTCAATTTGCCTTCTTTGAGACACATGTTATGTTATAAACCTATATTCTTTCATGAGGTGTATATACCGCACCTTTGACATGTAATACCATGAATTTATTTATTCTAATGATATTTTAAGTTCCCTTTTATATTATTTCTTTCTTAGATCTTATGATTCAATGTTACCAAAGTGATAATGGTTTTATATTACAATCTCATCATTTATCAAGATTGTTTATGTTTAAGTCTCTAATGTTGATATATCATGATCTACCTCTCATTAGTTCTCATGAATTTTATTATCCTATATTTATTCCACAATAATAAATATTTTCTATTCATTTTACTCTCTTTATGTACTCAAGAGTTCAAAAAACAAATTTTAAGAAAAATTATTTTCTCAGTCAAAATCCATTTTTCTTCCAAAATCATTTTTTCTAAAAATGTTTTCAAAAATGTTTTTAACATTTATTTAAAAGGATTTATAAAATAAATTTTTACACATGTTTTAATTTTTTTTTAAAAAAAATTAAAATTAATCTTCATGTCATTTTCAAAAATAATTCTTGTTTGGATTTTACCAAAGATATGAAAGGAATATTTGTTTTAATATGTACGGAATAAAAAAAACTTCTTGTCATCATGACCATTATTTTACTTTTCAAGGTTATTTTCAAATAAAATTATTTTTAAAATGTTTTTTGTTTAAAAAAAAAATTTTCAAAGTAGAGAGGATATCTTCCTAAAGAAATGTTTTAAACAATTTTTAAAGAATCCATTATAAGTTTTCAATGTTATTTTTAAAGAAAAGGATTTTGAAAATGTTTTATATTATAAAAAGTGATTTTCAAAGAAATTTTATTTTCTTTAAGAAATGTTCCAAGTTTTCTTTCAGAATCCTTCTCCATCTAAGATGATATAATTTGATGTAACATATGCTTTGTTGGATATGTGAACCAAGGATATCATTCTTGTTATTTTTATAAATGGTTGATGTTTATGATGGAATGACTTTTATGAAACCTAGTTATTTCCCATAGATTACCCCTTTATAAAATTCTTATTAAACCCACTTATTTTACCACTTGTTATTATATGATGATATGATTATGAAACCCATCTCTTTTATATAGGTTAAGATATGATTAAATGTTAATAAACCCCATTTCATTTCATGGGTTCTAATATAATGATTATTTTATGATATTATGGTACACATATGTATAATTTTAATTATGATATAGTGGTTATGTTATAAACAAGGACAGTGGTTATGTTGTAACTAAATATGGGTGGGACTTATATCTCCCTCTAATTAATTGGGTGAAGATTTATATATCATGAGATAGACAGGTCTAAAACATAGAGTGAACCCAGTTTAGTAAGGGACTTTGTCCGCTATGATGGTCTTGGGAGTGAACCATAACTATTATGATGTTGTGTGTGGACCTATCTTTCATGTCCATAATGTCATATGTAGACCTGATTACATGTTCATAATATGATGTGTGAACCTGATTACATGTTCACAATGTTATGCATGAACCTATATTTCATGTACAAAATGTTATGTGTGGACCTGGTTGCATGTCCATACGTTTATACGGAGGCTTTATTTCTTGTAATTAACTTAATGAGTGGACCTATTTATATTTATACATGATAAAAATATTATAATCTAATGTGTAGGCTAGAATTATATGTCTTATACCAATGTTATGTTCTCAGGAATCCTTTTCTTTGATTTCCTTATGATTCATGTCTTATGAAGAACCAATATTTATTCCATGACTCAAGATTATGATCTTTGATATACAGGGTATGGTTTTCATATGTTATAATCATGTTATCATACCCTTATATTCATGTTATGAATACGTATCTCACTTGTTTACCTTTACTGAGCATCTGAGATCACCCTTTCTAATGTTTCATTTCACTAGGTTATAAAGAAAGGTTTTATATAGGGTATATATATGAAGAATACTAAATAGAGAGATATTTGTGGGAAACATTTAATATCTTTCACTAAATTAGAATATTTTATTCCATTTTTCTAAAAGCACTACACTATTATGGTCCTCAGGAATGTTTCTATGTAATGAAATGATTATTCATTCAAAAATATGTAATATCCTTGTATGAGAATCTCGAGTTGCTATGCTAACTCATCACCTAAATAGGTATACTAAGTTCTCAACCTCACCATGGATAACTCTCACCAAGTATTACATATAAGAGAGAGTATAATATAATAATGAAATATCAAGAGTACCTCGCTCCTACTTCCCCATTGGTTTTTCACTCTGACCCAACATTACACATCCAGATTCATATCTCTCCAAAATAATTCAACACAAAAACACATGGTAAGGGCATCACAACATGAACCTCATGCATCAAATCATCTCATCATCCCATACACTAATCTGTATATAGAAATAGATTAGTTTCTAGGATCCCCACATCCTGTATGATTTATATAATACATCGGGTATTATACCTAAATACTTTACAGATCATACACCAAGTAAGTACCTCAATCCATCACATCCTATACATTTCAAACCTATAATAGTCATTTGGATACTATATCTGAAGATACATGTGTGTGAAAAAACCATAATCCATCATAGCCCTCGACACACATATATAGGGAAACTAACCAATGTGCATACCAGTATAAGTACCTACCAAGAGAAGAGATCGAGGCAAGGGGGTAGTCATCCATCCTTCCTTCTACTGTAATATTGTTGAAAACATCCTCCCAAAGTCTAATGGGTGTTAGTATCCCTAATCGACATGGGTGGGGCAGTGTATGAAACCACAAAATATACAGTATATAATATATCTCACAACCACACTATGGGAATAACCTAGACCTAAGATCAACTATAGTTATTGTCTCTTGGGAACCTGGCCGCCACTACTAGGTACTGGATATCCTATAAGCACATAAGAATCAATAGAGATACATTAATTGCTTATTTTTTAATCATTTACTTTCATTAATTAATTAATTATCTATTAAATTAACCATTAACATTATTTCAAGATACATTCATTAATCATCAGAGTAAATTACATGTCCTCCAGGAATAATCCAAACTGAATCCACATTTTATCAAGATTAAAATCTTTTCAGAATATTTATTACATCAAAACCAATATTGTGGGTTAAGAATTATTGATTCATTATTATCATCATTCCATAAACCAGGTACTTAAGGAAAACCATATTAATCTACCACAAAGAGGAAATGTTTAACCATGAACATCCATCTAGCTCAAGTAGTATGGAAATAAATATAGATAAAAAAGAGACATGACTAGTGGCTATTAAAAATATTCATTTTAAGAAAGATTCAATCATTATCACTTCAACAGGTATGTTGAGATTCAACCCATTTTATCATCTTTTTTACCATCCATGACACCCACATGTATATCCTAATGCATCCTTCCATCATATCTGTCAACTGCCACCACATCATCCAGGCCTCCCCGCCCACGTCACATCATCCATACCAGGATCAGCCATCCCAGGATCATATAACATCATATAGAAAGGATCACATCCAAATCACATCACAAAATAAGTAGGAAATAAATAATCAGAGCCAATAGGAAAATATAGGTCCTAAAACATAGCATCCAACCTTCACATGTAAATGAACTCTCATGGATCCAAAACTCAAGGAACTCAACCTTCTCAAGAAGATAAGAAACTCAGACCCTATAAATTATCTTTATCAAAAAAATGGTTTCTATTATATCTTGAATTAACCAATTAATTATTCAGAGGTTCCAACTATGGTAAACCTAAGGCATTAAGATAAAACAAGATACTAAATATTAAACAAGATATTAGCATTAAAACCCATTTTATCAAACTCTGAGAAGAACCATTATCAATTAACATGCCTTTTAATTTTGAAATTATCAACAAGAATTATCATGTTTTAAATTATTTATAAATTCCATTCACACTTAGAATAACACATTTAATTAACCATACACATTTTATTAATTTGATTACCAACAAATTATAAGACACACCTAATTCAAAAATTCCTCTTCTTTAATTATTAACCCAATTAATCAATTAATTCATGATTTAAATTATTTTTCAATTTATATAAGGAAATAAATTATAACCCATAAAATAATAAGACATTATAAAAATCACATGATATATAGAACACAATCTAGAAAAACAAGATGCATCCCATTATAATGGTATGGAGAATCAACATGCGATCACTACAACCCATTTCTTTATTAATATGGTTCAATAATTATTAGGTGAATTCCATTTCCATAAAAAGGGATAAACCAAGCCAACTCTATTATTTCACATAAATAAATATGAAAATAAAAAAAATCTCCCACATCAAAGGACTCAACATTCTTCACATGAGAACAGACCGACATTATAGATCATGATCACCTCTCCCACAAGAAGTTTCATACCTCCAAGGACATTGCACCACAAATGCACAAAAAAAACTAAGAAAAATCAATTAGAATGATAGAGAGAAACCACCATTTCATGTTAAGAATAAATGGGAGGATCCATATTGAATAAACATGAGAGAATAGGTAAAACATACCTCAGGTCACTATGGATCGAAAATGGGAAGATGAGAATCGATCCCCATTGAAGGGATACCAAGATGCCTGAAGGGAATACTGTTGATCACTTAGAATTCAAGAGGAAAGGTGTAGGATTTGATAAAATCTAAGTATCTTTTATTTATAAAGGTGTGTTGCACAGCATATTTACACAGTGTGAAACCCTTTCATGACATGTAAATGTTAGGCTTTCGGTTTTTTAGAAAAATGAATCTCCTCAATGAATTTAACCTCGAATTTTTACATGTCATGAGGAACCCCATGAACCACCCTTATAAAATCCATGAATGGATTTTAGGCCATGAGTGGGATCTCACCCAATCTATGAACTGTGAATTCATGATATAAAACATTTACACATCTTGAATTCTCCCTGCTCCCGATTTTTAATAGTTGAACACCTAAAAACCTGATCTAGGACTCCTCTAAGAACTATATGATTTAGAGACATGAAAAGGGTAAAACTAGACGAATAAAGGCCCTTACATGACCACAGATTGATCTTAAAAAACCAATTATCTCTTTTCAGCTGATCTAATAAATCATAAATCTATAGAAGAGATTAGTGTTTGTTCACTATCACCTAGTTCATGTGATGATAATTTATAAAAATATAAAAACTTTCATCCTCCTTCATGAAAAAAATAGGTGCACCCTGAGTTAACACAATTGGTCAAAAAACCTCACTACAACAGTTCATCAAGTTTTACCTTGAGCTCTCACAAATCAGAAGGTGACATCATATATGGTGACATTGAGATTGGAGAAGTGCCTAGTTTCACCTTCAATAAACGCTAAATCAGCCTGAACATCAAGGAAGACAAGGCTAAAATACACCTCTGAACCATATTATGGTCTTGATCACTAACTAACATGACAGAATCTCTATTTTTACTAAAGAAAATAATCTGTCTCTTAAAGAAACCCAAAATAGTTTGCACCAAATATAGCCAGTACATACTAAGTATGATTTCATAGAGTTTTATATGTAAATATGTGAAGTCTCAAAAAGATTAGTGTTTCCCCAACACTAGCTCAAAACCTCTACATACTTCATACAGATAATATTAAGCTCCAACTAGAATAGTCAATGATAAGGGTACTGGAAGCCTCTCCAACTAAAGTCCTAAAGCATGTACTATGGAAGGTGATATGAAAGAGTGTGTATCTCCAAAATAAAATAATTCATGCACTAAAGTAGAAAATTAGAAAAGGGTATATAGAATGATGTTTTACTTTCTTAACACTAGAAATTCTATAGAAGACACATGGCCATAGCCTATTCTGGGACCCTTTGACCCTGATGATGACTATATCCATGGTCATGCACTACTCTCTAAAGAATATGAGATTTTTGGGGTTATCCTCTACATGCCCCATCTCCTCTCTACTGATCATAAGTTGGAGAATCCATTTACTGCCTCAATAGAAGAACCAGAAGTTGAACACCTAGTTCGGGATACCTGATTAGAAAAGTCATTCACTCTCTCCAATCATAACATCAGCCACCATATGAAAAACAAGCATCTGACCCCTTAGAAAAGTTCTGAGATATTTCACCCCTAGATAAATGAGATGATGAGGGAAGAGACCTACCCCAACTGTCTAAAATATCTTTTGTATAGTAAAATGGGAACTCCAAAGCACATATATGATTCATGAGTAATCTTAATGACTCCTCTCTCATGAAGGCCTGGTTTTGGACAGTGTCCTCTAAATAACCTATTCTATCACTAGCACCTCAAGATACATCTACAACATAAAATGAGTGACCTAGCGTTGGATATATGGATAAAAATACTCCTAAAAATACCTTAGTCTAGCCTCCTTATCTAGAAACAGGTCAAAAGAACATCAAATAAGGGTCCTAAAATGGATCCCAAAATTTTGTATGTTGAAAATCACCTATCAAAGTGTAAGGAGCTATTAAAAACTATATGCCTTTTCAATTTAATAAAGAAACTCTTCTTGGAAATAGTCCATGAAATTCTCCCATGATACCTATCACGAACAACAAAACTTGGTGCTCCTTCTAAGCATGGATTGAACTGAAATCTATCTCAACCTCCAACCTTTCTTCTCTCTTAAACACTTAAATGAATCGCTTATACTTATGTAGGCACTATAACTGAAACTCCTAAAGTATTTTCAAGTTTATTTTTCATTGACATCTACTTTACAGTGATTTCTCATCATGTCCTATTGAACGTCCTCTATGAAAACCTAATAGGGATTTTGACCTAGAGTTATACCTTGAAAAGAATAAATAGTTAGAGACTTCTGAACCGATAATATGTAATATTTAATGTTAATTAATTCCATTTTTATTGAAGGTTTAACCTATCCTTAGTTCTACCCAATTCAAACATAGGCTCAAGAAAGAATGATGCATGATCCTTTCTTAGGTTTATATCTTGGAACCAATATCACATTGCTCATTAAGCTCAGTGAACTTAAAGGTCCATGCATCAGATCATAGGGGGCCTAAATACTCATGTATTAGTCATTTTTTCTTCTTTAAATTGTTTATTAAACTTAGATAAAAAAAATCCCTACAAACCCTTGTATTCTCACATGTACCTAACTCTAAACTCCATTTTATCCCTCAATTTGGACCTCTAATACAACTCTATCATGACCCCCTCTCCCTAAAGTTACCCCTCATAGGATAATAATAAATGAATATATATAATGATGCTCAAATACTACCCATAATAGGCCATAGGTTAGTGACAAGAACTAAGGGTATAAGAAACATACAAATGTTAGGCATTACCTTCTAAAAGCACATGAGGAATGAGAGATAAGACAAGTATGCCAATCAACTCCTACTCAAAAAGATAAAATAAAACCTAAGTACATACATGTAATATCATACAAAACTAATACAATTGAAAAGGAAACTACAAGTACCAAAATATAAAATTAGAAGTGACCATTAATCCCAAATAGATCTTGAACAAACATAAACTATTAATATCTATATTGATCTCCAACTCTCTCCTGATAACCTGAATATATATATAGGGTGATCATAGTAGGTATACTCAGCAGGATCCTCCTTTGATCCTATCATGCAAAAGATAAAGGATGAATGCTAAATCCCAGTTGACAACAAGTGAAGCAAACTCATCACCTAAATAGGTATACTAAATTATTAGCCTCACCATGTCTATCTCTCAATAAGTAATGCATATAATAGATCATTATATAATATTAAAACATGGGTACCCCACTACTACTTCCCCATTAGTTTTACACTATTCCCTAACATCGTACGTCTTGAACTGTCTCTCCCAAAAGGAATTTAACCTGAAGATGCATGGGATAAAGCACCATAACATGCGTCTCATGTTTCACATCATCTCATCATCCCATGCCACATATACAGATAGTAACCAGGTAGTTTTTTTGATCCACCATGGCCCATATATCTTGTATCACACATCAATTATTACACCTCAAGCCATCCCAACCCATGTGTTGAGTAATTTACTTCAATCCATCACATCCCATACACATCATAACTATAATAATCCTGAAGATATTATATTTAGAGATACATGTGTGTGAAATAACCACAAGTCATCACATCCCTCTACACACATGTATGGGTAAATATAACCACCAAGCATACCAGCACATAATATTACCAATAGGAGAGAGTGGGTCCAGATGGGGTAGTCATCCATCTATACCTTGCTAACCTGGATGTTGGAGAATACACACTTCTAGATTCCATTAGGTTTTATTCACCCAACAGATGTGGGTGGGGTAGCATATGATGTAACACCCTGAGATTCTAAAATAATAACATTTTATTTATTAGTATATGCGACACACTTCACCGAGATTAAACAACCTATGTAGTACATTTCTTTAAATTTAATCCCTTAGATAGCTTGTGGAACACACAGCCCCAATTCTAAATGAACCATATTGTTATAACCAAACCATTAAATTGTTGTGGATGAATATTACTAACCAAATTATGAAAATTATGGTCACATATTGATTAGAAATAAAATAATAATCATTTAAAAGAAAATGAAATGTTTTTTAAAAAAGTTATATTTTTTCTAAAAGATGGTTTAGTCATGCTTTGCACACATAATTTAAAATTAATTTTTAACACCTTTTAAAAATTAATTTTTGAAATCAGTATATCAAAATTATATTAGGGTGAATTTTTTATTATTTTTTAGAAATATTTCATTTGTCTAGGAATAGTAAAAAATACTAAATTTTAATTGAAAATTCTATTTTAGTATAAATTTTTTTAAATTTAAATTATATTTTTAATTTTTTTTTAAAGTAACATTAGTTCAATTTTATATATACTAATCCAAATTAGGTCATTTGAATCATTTTCATATTGAATTTTTATATAAAAACATTGTAAACTTGTGAACAAATCATATTTAATTTTATCATGTCTAATTATTTAGAATATTATATTTTTAAACCTTGTGGTATGTGAAAATTGTGGTCACACCTTTTTCATTTCAAAAATAACAAGTGTGCCGCTTTCCTCACTTATAAAAGGCAACCCCTATCCTTTCCACTTCACACCTTAAACCCCTATTTTCAACCAATACCTACCCAAATAACTTCCCAACTTCCACCACCTCGTTATAGAAGACTTATTTTGGGTATAAATCTAAAATAGAAATATTTTTGGTTCAAACCTAAGGAGGTTACCCAAATAAGAGGTAATGTTCTTCAAAGAGCATTTTTATTTTATTTATTCCTCTACCTCCCTCGATTCTTATTAAACCATTCTGATATAATAAAAACATTATATACCATATAATAATATTTTTTTATGTTAATTTCATGACCTAAAATCATCCTCACTTCCATCAAATGGGTTACGAAATCATCATTTATGTGTATAGAGGACTATCACCTCATGAACCATTATCATTCGTTTTTACATTACCATCTCTCACGGCTTGGAATGATTATGGATGGAAAGAATATATATGATATTTATATCATAATTATACCTTTGGATTAATTATATCATATATATATATCTTTTTAATTTCCATTCCTTAGGGGATATGATAATGTCGCGTATGTGTACGGTGGACTACCGCCTCACGAAGTGATGTGACTCATTTTTTCACAAACGCTTTACATGGAAGATAATAAAGATAAATATAATTATTATATATGAAATACATGAAATAATTATGATATTAATGAAATATTTATTATTATAAAAATATAATATATTATTTTTTTTCTTACCTTTCCACTCACTTGAAGATGATAACATCGTTCGTGTATGTGTGGAATACCACCTTCAAAAAGCGATGTAACTCTATTTTCATCACCACACCACACCACATGAATGATATATATAATGTAACACCCCAAGATTTCATATTATGTTATTTCTTTAAAGTAATTCAATAACTTTCACTACACGCAACACCGAGTTCAAGCGTACCACAGCTTACCAAACTAGCCGTTCAAAAGAGGTTATTTATAGTATTAACTAAATTTTGAACTTTATAAAATACTTATAATTTTAGAATCCATATTATGAGTTTCTTAGACATAATGAAAAAACAAATTCATTTTTTTAGATAAAAGAAGTATTTTTTTAAATGCAATTTTACCGCCTTTTAATAGAGAACCCTTTTTAAATCCAATATTTGAAACTTTTATATATTCAATTTGAAAAAATAAACGTATTCTATAGAATCATAGCATAAGAATTTAGTTTCAAAAAAAATTTGGTGTTTTTTTGATAACTTTTATATTCGGGTGAATAGTGAAAAATACAATATTTTAACTGAAAACAACTTTTTTAATCAAAATAATTTGAAGTGTTAAATTATACATTTTAATGATTTGTAAGTATAAATAGATTATATTTTTACCATTTAATCCAATGTTATTTATTGGAAATAATTTCACTTTAAAATTGAACATAAACAAGTATCAATCTTTTGTTAGTTATTATTTCTTAAAAACGCGCTTTTTGGTTTTGACAACGAGAATTAATTTTAAATTAATAGATGAAAATTCTATTTTTTAATTTGGTAAAATAGAATTAATTTTTGAATTCAGAATATCAAAATTATCTTAGGGTAAAATTTTGGTATTTTTCTGAAAACTTCCAATTTTTGATGAATGGTGAAAAACACTAAGTTATTGGTTAAAACCAACTTTTTATTTAAATAATAATTTATTTTATTTAAATTTATTTTAGGTCAAAATAGATACATAATAACTATATAAGTTCAATATAATTCATTGGGATCATTTTATAATAAATTTAGATATATAAAAATTTTATTGAACTTTTTACCGTCTTTTACCCACCTCACAGGAGAATTTACAAATTTTCATAAAACTTAATTTTACCGTTTCTGTGAGTTGAATTTCAAAAATCCGAGAGACACGGTTAACCTCATTAAGTAAAATGTGGTTAAAAAAGATGAAAATATTTTTTGGTGAATAGTAACTTTTGACTTTTATTTACTATGGTTAAAGGTAAATAGGGTAATTCAAGGTAAAAAAATATTATAATAATACAAAATTACATTAACACTTGCCATAACCTTATTGGATGAGTCATGGCCGACCATGGGCATCCTTGGGTCGATTTTGGGACCACATGGAGCCGTTTATGAATAAAAATGACACTTTATTTTAATTAACTTAAAGTAAAAGCAAAAATGACATAAACAAATATCTTTTAGTAAATAATTTTTTACATGGGGTTATATAAGTCATATTTTAAACTATAAATATTAATTAAAAAGATAAAAATATTTCCTACATAATGGTATTTTATTTATATTTTTTTGACATTAAATAACTTAATTTATTTATGACACAATGATGATGTAGTAATTACCTTATTAATGAAATATTAAAATAATTGATATTATAAATATCCAAATAAATGTAATTTGAGACTTTTTATGAATTCCACTAATTTTATAAGTTAATAGGACATTTTAGGATTGATTAAATTATTTTTTTTCGAATTAATAGTGCTGTTATGAATTTAACAAAAGAAATAGAAAATAGTGTCAAAATTGACATAAAAGAGTTTTTAAAACAAATATTATTTTATTAATTGATATTATATTCCTAAAAATCTAAGGTTTAGCCAAAGGTCTTAGATAATATTATATATGTAATTAATGAACCACTTTAGGTTCTCTTGGATGTTTATGGTAAGTTTATTAACCATATAATATAAAAATACAAAGAGACATGGTAAATGTCAAACTAATTAACTAAGAGTTAAATCTAAAAGATGATGTCAATATAGTGAACCAAACCTATCTAAAACCTATTGGTTGAGTAGTTTTCAACTCATACTAACCTTATCCTCTAAATAAATCATTTTTTAGCCATTATAAATTGAAAATTATTTTATTATAAAATAATATTTTGATCTTTTCCTAAGGTGCCCCTCACCCCTCTTATAAAAGGGAACTCCCCCTTCTCTCAAATTCACATCTTCAAAGCCATTTGGATCTGACAAAACCTCCCCAAATATCCTCTCAATTGTCCTCCCTTCATCATATAGTCATTATTTTAGTCAAAAAGACAACCTAAGGAGCTCTTTTGATCAAATCAAAAGGAAGAACCCGAAGAAGAGGTAAATATTTCATCACCTCTTTCAAGTTCTTTTCCTCTTCCACTTACTCTTTTCTTATTGTTTCCATTCTAAAATAATAAATCCAGTATATTATATATATTATAATCTTATTATAAATATGTTACAACCATATTCATTATTATATCCATCCTTTTAATGACATGTCACCATACGTGCGTACGTACGGCTTACCGTCTCCACGTCGTGGTGTAGTTGTTATTCAATACATTATTATTTTTATGGGGATAATAATGATGTATAATTGATGTAAATAATAAATATAACATGATAATTATTCTTTATATATGATATACCATCCAATTATATCTGATTTTAATATCAAAAGAATGATATTGTCGCTCGTGTGTATGTACGGATTACCGTCTCCACGAATGCGATGAGATTCATTCCCCATCATAACCATTCAAGAATAATTTTCATTTGATGATTTAAAATAATGTTTAAAGACTTGATATCATTCTGGATATAAATAAGAAACATCCCATCCATAATAAACATGACTCACGTAATAAAGAAAATAAAGGAAAACGAATCAGTTAACACCCAAAACGACGATAATACTAAAATATCATTAACAAAGCATTATTTGAAGATCATATATGATATCACAATTATGTATATGGTTCTTTTATAATTTAATAACAATGATTTAAATATTATAAAAAATGTTAACGTACCCCCAACTAAGTAAAAGTACAAGGTAAGGGGTTTCTTATCTCACTTTTAATTCCATGAGATTTCCATTGTTCGCCACTTATTTATTGCATGTGGTGTATTGTGTACTTCCATTTGATATATATTATCATGATTATATTTATATTCATGATATTATATGATTTATTTGGTAGTTATTTACTATTTTTCATACGACTCTATTGATTACAACGAGGTAAGGGTTATTTCCTCAATCTCATTATTATCTGAGATTGTTCATGTGTAAGTATTTTTTGGGACATACTTATCATAGATACCTATATTTTATAAAAATGATTTCAAAAGGAATATTTTAAGGTTTTATGGGAGGGTATATTTAACTAGATCATCATTTTAAATATTTTAAAGATTTATATTTCTAAACCCTTTTAATTAATGTCCATGTTTTTAAAATGATTTTAAGGATTTATTTATATGGACATGAATGTTTTGAAATGATAATTATTTTAAAAAGTTTCAAAGTGGTATGGGACACTTTGATTCAAAAATCCCTTTTAAATGACTACCTTTATAAATTGTGATAATTTTAAACGATTTCATGAAAATGGGTATTTCTCTCAAAGTATTTTACTGGTCATTTTCATCTATTCCAACATCCTTTATTGTATTTTAAACTTGTTGGAAGTTGATTTATTATGATACAAATCTTCCATATTGTATTGAATTTTTTGTGATATGTTTGACTGTGGATGTTTTATTTTTATACCATTCATGGTTTATGGATAAAATTTTGACATTTCTTATGCTATTTTTAATATGAATGTTTATGTTATATTTTAACCTTTTCTTATGATGAATGTATTGGACTAGTATGTTCTAGGTTGGGGACTGGTAAAAGTAATCCCTCCGGGTTGGGGTCCAGTTACAATAGACCCTCCGGGTTGGAGTCCAGTTACAGAGGCTCTCTAGGTTAGAGTCTGGTTACAGAGGCTCTCCAAGATGGAGTCCGGTTATAGAGGCTCTCTCGGTTGGGTCTAGTTACAGTTAGCTCATAGGTCCTGGCATGAGACCTTGACACGAAAATTAAATTATGGTACTATACATTCCCTCATTATGAAATTAGTTATTACATGTGATTATTCGACTAGAAGAATATCCTTGTGCATGTTTATATGGTAATTTTTTATTTATTTTTGCCATATTATTTTCAAGTTTATGTTTAAAAGGATGTTGTTTTATTACACATCTTGCCTTAAAAGTTTATAGATTCCGCTAAATTATTTACCCTTACTGATCATCTGATCTCACCCATTTCTTATGTTTTATTTTCCCAGGATATGAAGAAGTTAGTTATGAGTGACTTACAGGCATAGTCTAGGAGGCTTGGACGTTTCTAATGGAATAAATTACTATTATTTTTCTATTCAAGTTGTAATGTTAAATTTCATGTATGTAATTTATTTTCCAAGACTTCTAAACTGATCGGTCCTTCAGAACTTTATTTCTTGTAATCATGCCAATGTTATGTAATAATGCACCGACTCTGGGTAACTAGGGTCGGGGAATTATAGTTTGTATCATAGGAAGTTTAGCAATAACCTTAAAAACTAGATGTAGATAAACTATGATTAGAGCACGTTACCCTAAGATAAACTTTGAGGATTAGTATATAAGAACTTCCTAGAATTTTGGTAATGTAGAGATTTTGTGAGTTTTCCAAGAAAATGAATCCCTGTCTGGATACGAGCAGGTAGAAGTGGCTCTGGCATAGATGTACCTAGGGGTAAAACTTGAAAACACCGCTTTGAGCTAGACTCAAACGGGAATTGGTGAATAACAACGGGTTGTGTTGCACTCTTGGTTACAACACTCTCGGGTGATATGCTTAGGATAATTCTCATTTTTTTACAAATCATTGTGAAGGATTTATAAGTATATACTTCCTCAAAGAAAAAATATTTATGATTATGGATTATATCTATAAGTTGTTCAATTTACGTTAGGTATTTTACAAGTTTGGAATTATTCATTACAATTCATAAACTGACCTAGTGTATGTCATTGTATAGAAATGGCATCCAATAGAAGGAATGTGAACTCCAACAATACGTATGATCCAAAGAGTAAGAAGGATCATATATTTCGTGGTATTAAGACAAAATTTAGAAGGGAAATAGTCTCCCATGTATTCTCAACATATGAAGAAATAGTATCATGTGTTAATAAGATAAGTAAATAATTCTCTGAGTCCTATGGATTTAAAGGGAAGCAAGAGAAGAAAAGGATGGAAGAGAGAAAGATGGATAAAGGGAAGAGGGAAAAGAAGGATTTTCCCATATGTGATAACTATGGAAAGAATAAACTTGGTAAATGCTTGAACGGAATGAGAGTTTGTTATAAGTGTGGAGAAAAAGGACACCAAGTACGTGATTGCAAGGGTAAGAAAAAAGTTTCAAATGCACAATGCTTCATCTGCAAGGAGTTGGGACACTATGCGAATCAATGTCCAAATCATCAGAGTATACCCCAAATGATGCTATTAGATAATAATAAATTTATGATACTACTAAAGATGAAGAGGAATGATTAGATTTCTTACGTTGTTACTAAAGTATTGTGTCATTTGAGTATTGTATTAATGATATACATGTTATAAGAATTATAGAGTATATAAGGATTGTACTGTAGTACTATTTAATTAAGGACTTGAGATTGTGTGGAACCAAGAAAAGTGACTCAATAGCATGTTAAATTTTTGGAAAATATATGGTTGAGAGAAAGATAAACCATAATATGGTTCTGATACTGAGGTAGTGATTTTGGAATAATACATGATTGATTTGGATAAATTATATTGGATATTCTTGACTACCTTGAAACTGATTAATGATTTGTATATTCCATCATTGTTGGAGTTTACAAAATTTTTGGATAGAAGTAGTATATCTAGTATTCTATAAGTAATAAGGGACCATGAATGTAATCAATAAGGTTTTATGGTAATTCGGGATGTTGTAGTTTTTTAAAAGAATACATGATGAAGGTGTTCACATGTTATTACGTGGAAAAAAAGGATCTTCATTGTGTTTACCTTCCTTATAAATTTTGGACTGTGAGTTTGGACAGAAGTATTTTGGATAAGTCTAGTTTGAGATTATTTTTGTATTTCCATAAAAACGACAACCTGTAGGTCGGGCGGCAACCCGTCGCGTCCGTCAAGGCCGTGAAACTTGAACCCATAACCGAAGGGCGACAAGGGTGTATCACCTACCACTGGCCCACGTGATGTCTTGGATTGAATAATGTAGTTTTTTTAAAAGGTCTAGTAGATTAATTATAAATTCATTTTTTTAGAACCCTATACAAATAGGATAAATATAATATATTTTTAAGTTCTATTATCTTTTAGAGTGAAAGATGAGTTTGTGGTAGAAATTAGTTAAAGGATGGAACTCTACTTGTCAAGTATAAAATTTTTTCTTCTCTTATTCTATGAATAAATTAATTCTTAAACTTTAGGTAAGTGATCTTAAAACTAAAAATGTGTTATCCTAATACCTTATGTTTTTTTGAGCCGATGATATTTTAAATCATCTTAGATTGATGGATTTGAGGCCCTTAATTCTACAATTGTTTGTGACTGATGACCTCAATAACTCCCTATAAATATTTACATTTTTTCTCCAATTATGTGTATCTAATTGCCACCAATGTTATCTTAATATAGATCATAATTTGGTGGTTACTTTTTCATTCCCTTTTACCTCTTATTAAGACTAAATTTCATTAACCTAATTTCTGATGTGGGTTTTCCCACAAAGGTATTTTCTATTTTCAACCTTTTATTTTCGAAAAACAATTTCAAAATTAAAGGACACAATTTATTTAAGGAGGGAAGAATGTAATACCCCAAGATTTCATGGTACGTTATTTCTTCAAAGTAATTCAATAACTTGCACTACACGCAACACTGAGTTCAAGCGCACAACGACTTACCAAACTAGCCATTCAAAAGAGGTTATGAGTAGTATTAACTAAATTTTGAATTAATATAATCCTAATAATTTTATAATCCATATTATGAGTTTTTTAGAAATAATGAAAAAACAAATTCATTTTTTTCAGATAAAAGAAGTATTTTTTTTAAATGTAATTTTACCGCCTTTTAATGGCGAACCCTTTTTAAATCCAATATTTGAAACTTTTATATATTCAATTTGACAAAATAAACTTCTTATTTAGAATTGGGATATAAGAATTTAGTTTCAATAAATTTTTGGTGTTTTTCTGATAACTTTCATATTTGGGTGAATAGTGAAAAATACTATATTTTGACTGAAAACAACTTTTTTAATCAAAATAATTTGTAGTGTTAAATTATATATTTTAATGGTTTGGAAGTATAAATATATTATATTTTTACCATTTAATCCAATTTTATTCATTGGAAATAATTTCACTTTGAAATTGAACATAAACAAGTATCAATCTTTTGTAATTATTATTTCTTAAAAACACGCTTTTTGGTTTGGACAATGGGAATTAATTTTAAATTAATAAATAAAACTTCTATGTTTTGAATTTGGTAAAATAGACTTAATTTTTGAATTCATAATATCAAAATTATCTTAGGATGAAATTTTGGTATTTTTCTGAAAACATTAATTTTTTTATGAATAGTGAAAAACACTGAGTTATTGATTAAGTCAACTTTTTATTTAAATAATTATTTATTTTATTTAAATTTATTTTAGGTCAAAATAGATACATAATACCTATATAAGTTAAATATAATTTATTTTAGTTATTTTATAATAAGTTTGGGTATATAAAAATTTTATTGAACATTTTACCGTCTTTTACCCACCTCCGAGGAGAATTTGCAAATTTGCATAAAGCTTAATTTTTCCATTTCTTTGATTTGAATTTCAAAAATCCAAGAGACGCTGTTAACTTAAGTAAGTAAAATGTGGTTCAATAAGAAGAAAATAATTTTTGGTGAATAGTAACTTTTGACTTTTAATTACCGCGGTTAAAGGTAAATAGGGTAATTCAAGATAAAAATAATATTATAATAATAGAAAATTGCATTAACACCTGTCCTAACCTTATTGGATGAGTCGTGGCTGACCTTGGGCATTCTTGGGTCGATTTTGGGGCCCCATGGTTCCACTTATGAATGATAATGACACTTTATTTTAATTAACTTAAAGTAAAGGCAAAAATGACATAAACAAATATATTTTAGTAAATCAGTTTTTACATGGGGTTATATAAGTCATATGTTTGACTATAAATATTAATTGTAGAGATAAAAATATTTCCCATATAATGGTATTTTATTTATATTTTTTAGACATTAAATAATTTAATTTATTTATGACATAATGATGATGCAGTAATTACCTTATTAATGAAATATTAAAATAATTTATATTATAAATATCCAAATAAATGTAATTTGAGACTTTTTACAAATTACATTAATTTTATAGGTTAATATGACATGTTAGAGTTGATTAAATGAATTTTTTTCGAAGTAATAATGCTGTTATGAATTTAACAAAAACAAAATAGCAAATAGTGTCAAAATTGACATAAAAGAGTTTTTAAAACAAATATTATATTATTAATTTATATTCTATTCCTAAAAATCTAAGGTTCGGCCAAAGGTCTTAAATAATATTATATATGTCATTAATTAACCACTTGAGGTTCTCTTATATGTTTATGGTAAGTTTATTAACCATATATTATAAAAATACAAAGAGACATGGTAAATGTCAAACTAATTAACTAAGAGTTAAATCTAAAATATGAGGTTAATATAGTTACCCAAACCTGTCTAAAACCTAATGGTTGTGTAGTTTTATACCCATCCCCACTTTATACTTTAAATAAATCATTTTTTATCCATTTGAAACTGAAAATTATTTTATTATAAAATAATATTTCGATCTTTTCTTAAGGTGCCCCTCACCCCTCTTATAAAAGGGCACTCCCCCTTCTCTCAAATTCACATCCTCAAAGCCATTTTACTTGGCCAAAACCTGAACAAATATCCTCTAAAATGTCTTCCATTCATCCTAGATACCTTAATTTAGTCATAAATACATCCTAAGGAGCCCTTTTGATCAAATCAAAAGGAAGAACCCGAAGAAGAGGTAAATATTTCATCACCACTTTCATGTTCTTTTCTTCTTCCACTTATTCTTTCATTATTGTTTCCATTATAAAATAATAACTCCAGTATCTTCTATATAATGTGATGTTATTATAAATATGTTACAACCATATTCATTATTATATTCATCCTTTGAATGACATGTCACCATACGTGCGTACGTACGGATTACCGTCTCCACGTCGTGGTGTAGTTGTTATTCAATACATTATTATTTGGATGAGCATAATAATGATGTATAATTTATTTAAATAATAAATTAAACATGATAATGATTCTGTATATATTATATACCATCCAATTATATATGATTTTGATATCAAAAGAATGATATTGTCGCTCGTGCGTACGTATGGATTACTGTCTCCACGAACACGATGAGATTCATTCCCCATCATAACCATTCAAGACTAATTTTCATTTTATGATTAAAAATAATGTTTAAAGACTTGATATCATTCTGGATATAAATAATAAACATCCCATCCATAAAAAACATGACTCGCGTAACAAAGAATATAAAGGAAAACGAATCATTTAACACCCAAAACGACGATAATACTAAAATATCATTAATAAAGCATTATTAGAAGATCATATATGATATCACAATTATGTATATGGTACTTGTATAATTTAAAAACAATTATTTAACTATTATAAAAAAGGTTAACATACCCCCAACCAAGGAAAAGTACAAGGTAAGGGGTTTCTTATCTCACTTTTAATTTCGTGAGATTTCCATTGTTCACCACTTATTTATTGCATCTGGTGTATTGTGTACTGCCATTTGATATATATTATCATGATTATCTTTATATTCATGATATTCTATGATTCATTTGGTGTTTATTGACTATTTTTCATACAACTCGATTGATTACAATGAGGTAAGGTTTATTTCCTCAATCTCATTATTATCTGAGATTGTTCATGTGTAAGTATTTTCTAGGACATACTTATCATAGATACCCATATTTTATAAAAATGATTTCAAAAGGAATCTTTTAAGGTTTTATGGGAGGGTATATTTAACTAGATCATCATTTTAAATGTTTTAAAGATTTATCTTTCGAAACCCTTTTAATTAATTTCCATGTTTTCAAAATTATTTTAAGGATTTATTTATATGGACATGAATGTTTTGAAATGATAATTATTTAAAAGGTTTCAAAGTGGTATGGGAAAATTTTATTTAAAAATCCATTTTAAATGGATACCTTTATAAATTGTGATAATTTTAAATGATTTCATTAAAAATGGGTATTTCTCTCAAAGCATCTTACTGATCATTTTCATCTATGTCAACATTCTTTAATGGATTTTAAACTTGTTTGAAGTTGATTTATTATGATACAAATATTCTATATTGTATTGAATGTTTTGTGATATGTTTGACTGTGGATGTGTTATTTTTATACCATTCATGTTTTATGGATAAATTATTGACATTTCGTATGCTAGTTTTAATACAAATGTTTATGTTATATTTCAACCTTTTCTTATGATGAATGTATTGGACTAGTATGTTCTGGGTTGGGGACTGGTAAAAGTAATCCCTTCGGGTTGGGGTCCGGTTACAGAAAAACTTCCGGGTTGGAGTCTAGTTACAGAGGCTCTTTGAATTGGATTATAGTTATAGAGGCTCTCTGGGATGGATTCCGGTTACAGTTAGCCCATAGGTCCTAGCACGAGGCCTTGACACAGAAATTAAAGTCTGGTACTATACATTCCTTCATTATGAAATTAGTTATTACATGTGATTATTCGACTAGTAGAATATCCATGTTCATGTTTATATTTCAATGTTTGATTTATTTTTGCCATATTATGTTCAAGTTTATGTTTAAAAGGCTATTGTTTCATTATACATCTTTCCTTAAAAGTTTATAGCTTCTGCTAAATTATTTACCCTTACTGAGCTTCTGAGCTCACCCCTTTCTTATGTTTTATTTTCCCAGGATATGAATAAGTTAGTTATGAGTGACTTTTAGGCATAATCTATAAGGCTTGAACGTTTCTAATGGAATAAATTACTGTTGTTTTTCTTTTCAAGTTGTAATGTTGAACTTCATGTATGTAATCTATTTTCCAAGACTGCTAAACTGATCAGTCCTTCGGGGCTTGATTCCTTGTAATCATGCCAATGTTATGTAATAATGCACCGACTCTGGGTAACTGGGGTCGGGGCGTTACATATAAGTACATTTAAATAAATAATATAGTATTTATAATATTATGATAATTATATAAAGATACGATTTTACTTAACTCCTTTCAATATTGATCTTTCAAAAATGGAAATGTTACTCATGCGTATGTATGACTTACCGTCTCGATGATCGTAATATACTTCATTTATCAAAAACATAGTTCTTGATTAGTTTTAAAAGTACAATTAATATATAAATATATTAAATATTTAATCATTATTGAGATGATTTAACTATATAATATGCATAAGAAATGGACCTTTCATGACAAAACACGTATGAGAAAACAAGGCAATTAACACCTGAAACAATGAAAATAATGAAGTGAATTAACGAATGGGTAATAAGATGTAAAAAATGATTATATATGATATTATAAATATGAATACAATTAGGGTATAAAATAATAACATGCTTAAAACCATTATATGGGAGGTTAAATCACATTTAACCAAAAGAAAGTATGATTTAAGGGTATTCATCTCAATTTCTCTTCATTGAGGCATACACTACTATAGATATGCCCTTTAACAATAATAAAAAAGGCTTTTAATAGTGATAAAAATATAATTTTTAACCTTAGTGATATTAAAGAAGGGGCCCCTATATCTGCATTAAAAAAGTGCTAATAAAGGGGGTCCTTTATCAGTGTTAATAAAGGATCCACCTTCTGTAGTGCGTTGTTTGTATATCAGTACATTGTATCAACCTGTAACATGTACACAAAATATATAATTTAATTGAAATAAATTTTATATAAAAATAATACTATATAAATTTCAAACATTTTTTTGTATAATTAAATTTATAATTAATATCCAAAAACATTTAAAAACATTAATGTTTCATCATCTTTGGCACATGTAATCCCCTCTCAAAAAGGTCCTCCAATGGTATCCATTCCCAAAGAAATAAATTCAACCCAAGCAAAAGTATCTACCTATATAAAAAAAATCTTATGTTAGTAATATTATAAAGAAATAAATTAAACATTAATATTAAAGAATTCATTAAAAAATATCAACTTAAAATATAAGACACACTTGGAGTTATACCGGTCACACCATATATCTTATTGAGTTGTGGTTGATTCTAACATGTCACAGATGAGTTATGGAAAATTTTCCTAAATTTTCAAAAAAAATAGAAAGAAAATTATCAGTTTTGAGTATGTTGAATGTTCTTTTTAATGAAATTAATGTCAATTTTAAATAAAGACACACTTGGAGACATATCGGTTATACTGTGCATCGGATTCAAGTACGGTTGATTCCTACACAAAAAAATTAACTTATAGATATTTATCCTAAATTATCAAAATAATATGAATGCATTTTCTCATTTTTGTGTAGGTTAGCTGTTATTTTTACTAAAATTAATGTCAATTTAAAATAAAGAGACGTACTTGGAGTCATAACGGTCGCACCATGCATCAAATTGAGGTGTGGATGATTCCTAAAAATCTAAAATGACTTGTGGATAATTTCCCTAAAGTATCAAAACAATATGAATTAATTTTCTTGGTTTTGAGTAGGTTGGTTGTCCTTTTTACGAAAATTGATGTCAATTTTAAATAAAAAGATGCACTTGGAGTCATACCGGTCACATCGTGCATCCGATTAAGGTGTGAATGATTTCTACATATCACAAATGACTTATGGATAGTTTATATAAAGTATTAGAACAATTAAAATTATTTTTATCAGTTTTGTGTAGGTTGGTTGTCCTTTTTACTAAAATTGATGTCAATTTTAAATAAAAAGACACACTTGGAGTCATACTAGTCATATCGTGTGTCAGATTGAGTTGCGAGTGATTCCTACACATAAAAAATGACACATGGATATTTTTTCTAAAGTATCAAAAACAAACTGAATGAATTTTCATGGTTTTTAGTATGTCACTTATTCCTTTTGCTAAAATTAATGTCAATTTAAAATAAAAAGACACACTTAGAGTCATATCGGTCACACTGTGCATTAGATTGAGGTGTGGTTTATTCCAACATGTCACAAATGACTTATGTATCGTTTTCTTAATGTATCAAAAAAATATGAATTCATTTTATTGATTTTGAGTGGGTCAGTTGTCTTTTTTACTAAAATCGATGCCAATTTTAAATAAAAATATGCACTTGGAGTTATACTAGTCACACCATGCATCATATTGAGGTGAGGATGATTACTACACATCTCAAATCACTTATGGATCATTTACCTAAATTATAAAAATATTCCTAATTATTTTTCTCTATTTTGAGTAGGTCAGTTGTACTTTTTACTAAAATTGATGTCAATTTTAAATAAAAAGACACACATGGATTCATACTGGTCACATCATGCATTGGATTAAGGTGAGGATAATTTATAAATTTCCTAAATGACTCATGGATCATTTCCCTAAATTATAAAAACAATATGAATGCATTTTATTGGTTTTCATTATGTCACTTATTCCTTTTTCTAAAATTAATGTCAATTTAAAATAAAAAAGACACATTTTAAGTCATATAGTTCACACCATGCGTTGTATTGAAGTGTGGTTGATTCCTACATGTCAAAAATGACTTATGGATAATTTTCCTAAAGTATCAAAATAATACGATTGAATTTTCTTATTTTTTAGTATGTTAGTTTTCATTTTTATTAAAATTTATATTAATTTTAAATAAAAAGATACACTTAGAGTTATACCGGTCACACCGTGTGTCAGATTGAGTTATGAATAATTACTAAACATCTAAAATGACTTATAGATATTTTTTATAAAGTATAAAAATATTATTAATGTGATTTGTTGGTCTTTAGTATGTCACTTGTTCCTTTTTTTAAAATTAATGTCAATTTAAAATAAAACAACACACTTAGAGTCATATCGGTCACACTATGCATCAAATTGAGGTTTGGTTGATTAATACACATCAAAAATGAATTATCTATCATTTTAATAAGTTATAAAAACAATAAAAATGAATTTTCTTGGTTTTGAGTAAGTTAGTTTTCATTTTTACTAAAATTGATGTCAATTTTAAATAAAAAGATACACTTGAAGTCATTCCAGTCACACCATGCATTAAATTGAGGTGAAGCTAATTCTTACACATCTAAAATGTATTGTGGATCATTTCCCTAAAGTATAAAAACAATAAGAATGTTTTTCCTTAGTTTGGAGTATGTCATTTTTCATTTTTACTAAAATTGATGTCAATTTTAAATAAAAATATGCACTTAGAGTCTTATCATTCACACTGTGCATTTGATTGAGATGAGGGTGATTCCTACATGCCCCAAATGACTCATGGATCATTTCACTAATGTATCAAAACAATCAAAATGTGTTTTCTTATTTTTTAGTACTTCACTTGTCTTTTTTACTAAAATTTCATTTTAAACTGGAAACACGCACTTTGACTCATAAAGATCACATCATATATTGGTTTGACATGAGACTAATTCATACATGTCATAAATGATTTATGAATCAATTTTCTAAATTATCAAGATAATATGATCATTTTTTCTCATTTTTTAGTGAGTGACACATTTTGAACTAAAATTTTTATTTTTAAAGGATAAAAGACACTTTATCTGTCACACCGTGCATCGGATTAAAGTGAGGATGATTCTTACACATCCTAAATGACTTATGGATCGTTTTCCTAATGTAACAAAACAATATGAATATATTTTTTGGGTTTTGAGTATGTATGTTTTCTATTTTACTAAAATTAATGTCAGTTATAAATAAAAAGATGCACTTGGAGTCATAAAGGTCATACTAGTCACACCGTCTGTCAGATTGAGGTGTCATTGATTCCTACATGTCCCAAAGTCTCAAAAAAATCTTAAATATCAATGTTAACACGATTACTATTGTCTTTATTTTTATAACTTCCAACAATTCATATGAGTTGATATTCTTATCTGAAAAAACTTTCTCATTATTGAAAACCAAAAGAGTATAAAAATCTCTTATACCCATTATATCATGAGAAATCACCATAATGGTCACAAGAACTTCCCCCATTATTCTTTTCAAAAACAAGATAGGTTTTTTAGATAATAACATCAACTCAATATTTATTATTGATGGTTATACAAATAAAATCAAGGTAAATCATTGTAACATTGGCAGAAAAGAACATGTTATCTATTTTTTGGCCTATTTTACATAATTGAAAGCAAAATATGACTTCCTAAAAGATCTATGAAAATAACTAAATAGATATTATATAAAAATGATAAGGAAAATAACTTAAAAATATTATATAAAATTATGAAAAAATTAATTAAATAAGTATAAGGAATTCACCTTTTCATGATGATTGTATAAATTCTTGAACCATTTCCTTATTTCCATTATCTCAGTTGCATCCTCAAAGTCCAATATCTCATGAGCATGAGCAGGTTCAAAAAAACCACCCCAAATCAAATAAAGGAATCCACTTTTATTAGTAAAAAATCTTATGTGAGTAATGCTAAAAATAAATAAATTAAACATAAATATGAAATAATTCATTACTTCTATGGAATTCACATATTCATGTTATTTATATACATTCTGCAATCATGTATTCTACCCATTATTTTCTAATAATATCTATATCATCTTGTGAACATGAATATTTTAGATAGTCATAGTAGTAATGGAAAAATAGAAACACACAAAGGATTAATAAATATTTTAAATTAAATAGTAATTATCTTCAAAAATACCTCTTCAGGGATGCCAGTTTATTGATGTAATATAATATCTCTCATAAATTTACAAACATAATAACCAAAATCTTTTCTATTTGTTTTTTTCAGACACTATAGAAACATTGAGAAAAATAATTAATTTTTTTGTATGTGTTAGAATAGTGAAATATTATTATATATACCTTGATACTTGTCCAGTTGTGGAACTTATCAGGGTCCTTGTGTGCAATGTCAATCCTTATTCCATGTTTTTCATGATATTTATACACCACCTTATCATAACATAATTCTCATTAAAACATAATATAAAATATATAACTTGAATTTTAGTTCTAAAAAGTTGGATGTGGTGTATTAAAAATTGAAAAATGTCATCATGTGTGGTTGGTTTGTTGGGTATCAATGTAGTGAATCTAGGAAATAAATCTTTGGAGTATCCAAATTGACTTCAATGAGAATCCAATGCTTCCTAAAAACACAAAAATGAATAATTAATGAATAAAATGAAAATATATTTTATATGATTAAATTGAATAGTTCTACCCCTGCATCATGGGTATTAAGAAGAGTTTGTCATCCATAAGTTTTATTTCAAATGATTTGGACAGACCTGTCACTATTTCATCCTTTTTTATGGATTTTATTTTTGTTTATTATGTAGAGGTGATGTGAGGAGTAATGAGTCCAAATTGTTTTCTTGGGGAAATAATTTCAATTGGTATTGATATATATGCTTGAAAAAAAATGAAATGTATTTAGTCATAATTAACAAAGTATATCATCTTTCGTAAAATAAAATCATTTAAACATACCTCATGTATACATTTACAATTGAGGCTCCTAGACATTAATAGTTAAGGATTTCATTTACATTCTCAAAATAAATGTAGTTTTTACCTTCCTCTCTGTATATTTTTTCTTCAAAATCAGCTATGTGACTACTTCCATTTTGTAACTTTGTATCTGAATGAACCTACAATGTCAGTAAATACAAATATTGAATGGGTGGGGTAAATGTGTTTTCAGAAGATATTTTAGATTAGTTGGTTGATTATTTAGATGGTTTTGATTCAACCTTTCATTTCACCCCTTCCCTTTGTATATATGTAATAACATTCATTAGTTCAGACCTTTTTTCATTAATTGTTAAATTTTTAGCATGAAAAATAAATTAGAAATGAATACCTCCTTATCATATGTGTTTTTAAAAGATCTAAAAGCTAGGTGATGAATGTTCCAATAGCTTGGTTGTCCATATGAATATGTACATCATCAAGTGGAATAGGTATCTCGATGCATGTCTCATGAACCATGTTAATCGCCACTCTCACATGACCTGTTGGAAGTGGTATGTTGTGTAACCTTTCGTCTTGAATATTGAACACCATATCCCTCTCTAAAAGGCGATAGGTGGGTGTTGATAGATATAAATCATAGTCATTTTTACCCTATATAATTTCAGTACAGGAAATATATCATTGTTTATCTGATTGATATTTCATAGAAAAAAATTATTATAATATTTATTACCTCAACTAAGATAAATCTTTGAAGGGAATGGCTCACCTCAAAGCTGGTGAGAGGTGGGGAAGGATCTTCACAAAATGTTTGGTCTTGAGTTTTGTGTCTCTTTGATTCCCCCCATAATAGTTTCTAGAAACTCAGCCTTCCAATTAAATTTTTCTTCATGGGTAGATAATATTGTTTTAATTTATTCCATTTGTTTATCTTTATCCTCTAGTTGTTGTTTTTTTCTCAAAATATGTTCTGGGTGTCACCCCTAAACCCACACCTCTGACATGGCCATATTGTTCTGATCACTTCAAGGACACCAATAGTAGTTGTTCATCTGGTATAGGTGTTTATGATTCCTATGACTATTTTAGATATAATATATAGTGAAATAAGTAATCATCGTTATTTAATAGATATTTACATAAATAAAAAAATTATTATGTCATTTTTACACATGTTTCCCACACTTTTTTTTGTTTTCATCTATTAGTATCTCATATCTATTTACATGTGCCTACTTTTATAGCACATGGAATGGAATAGAAGTGTCTTTGTATTTGGATTCATCAATATACATATAAATAGAGGAATGTAATTATGTTTTTGTTTCATTTCACATAAAAGTATTACAGTGGATTTAAAATGCGTACCAATTTTTTTTCATGTGAAGTGTACCCCATCATTTCTTTATGGTGGGGGTACTTTAGTTTTGTTTCATGTTCCTTATTTTCATCACTAATTTGTTGTTTTATAAATAAAAAATCTCGATCAAAATTATGAATACAAATATTTTCAAACGATGTATTACTAACCACAATGTACCTAAAAAAGAAACCTCCACATGATGGCCAATAAATACATCCCATGCTTCTTGGATTTGTAGGTGTGCATACATAAGCGGTGGGTGTGATTTTATTTTTCCTTTAGCATCTTTAAGATGAAATATCATTATAATTGTGTGAAAGACTCTATGAATCCTACCAGAAAGCATTAATACATATTTCTTATGGGTGTCATCTACTATAAATTCACTCTGCAATGGATGATGAATAGTAAGTTGATGTTTCATTATTTTATTTTTTAGTAAAATAAAGAAATGATGTCATAATGTTAGCATAATCTCCTTCCACATCAGCTCCTTAAGCTTGGGCACAACATGGTTCCACTAATCTAAATCAATCAGCATGCATTGTCGAGTGATGAGACTGATACAACTACTAAACATGGACTTGTTGGGATTAACATGTTTTCCCTGTGCATTCTATCGGACCTTGAATTTGATTCCTTTGTTTTTTCCTTAATGGTTTTTATTAACACCATAAAACTACGGTGCTTCTGTTTTTTTTTGAATCACTATTCCTTTTTATCCTACCATTTCTTTAGATTCAACATTGTCAATATATTATCCCTCTGGATCAGTATCATCATCATGTACATAAGGTCATTGTACCTCTACACTGGGAGCATCAACGAGTTGAGAAACCTATAATTCCTCAGGATTGGTAGTACTAGCACATGTATAAGGTTGTTGTTCCTTTGCACTAGGAGTAGAAGCAAGTTGAGAGACCTATTATTCCTCAATATTGGGAGCACCATCATGTGCAGATTTCATTGTCTGTAGAAGTGGTTTAATATTTAATTTAGATTACATAAATGCAGCACCAAATAAATAATAACATGAGGTAACACAATGTATATTAAAATATATATATAACCTGATTATCGAACTCTAATTTTTTAAAGGAGAAGGGATTTCAACCCCCTATTGAGTATCCAAATCCCTTCATGGTGGTCTTTTATGAAATAAAAAACCCCAATATACATTGGTACCATTGTAAAATGATTTAGACATCCTAATGAAAATTTTATCCTTGGTTGAATTTTCATCTGACCCTTCAGTGTTTTTGGTTGATAGTAGAATAATTGACCACTTCAGTTTGTGGGATCTGGAACATAAAATACTTTTACTACCTATGATTTCATTATAAAAGGTTCATCTTTGTATAATTACTTACTGAAATCCACTTTTATAAATCCCAATTCATCTATTTTAACAAAACTCCTATTATCAACCAACTTGCATTGAAAAATTGGCACTTGGAATGTTGTATAATATAACTTTCATATTTGTTTGATGATGCCAAAGTATGAAATATTTGCATAAATTGGATTTTTTTCCTTCATACAAGAAACATGAATAAATTCAAGCACATGTGTAACTCCACTATTTTGTATGGTACTACCTTCATCGTGTTCATTTGTATAGAATGTATACCCATTAACTATATAACCATTGTAAGATAATACATACACACTTGGTCCTCTAGCTATCCATTGAAGTCATTATGAAATTGAATTTAGATTTTCTTATGACTCCTTAAAAATATGGTCTTGAAACCATCATATAAATGGTTTATTATGTTTATTTGATATCCATATTTCAGATCTTGATGGATTTGAATGCCTAAGAATTTATTTTTGGGTTTCAACATATGGGGAAACCTCCAAACTATTATGAAAAATGTAAATTAGGGTGTGATCCTGATCTATAATATTAATTGTAACAATATCTATTACATAAATTCCTTCACCCAAAAGTTGTCTAGTGTGATGAGATTTTGGTGGACCAATTCTTTCCACACTGGACAAGTAGTCAGTACAGAATTCAACGGCTTTATCAAAAATATATTTCTCTGCAATAAAACCTTGTTCCCAACTTCTATTTTTGACATACCCTTTCAAAATCTTCATATACCATTCAATGGGGTACATCTATCTATAGTGTATAGTACCACATGGTCAAATCTCTCTCACCAAGTGAACCATAAAGTGAATCATCATATCAAAGAATTTTTGTAGGAAGAACATTTCCAATTCACAAATATGATAGAAATTTCCCTTTCCATAGTCGACAATTTAGTTGGATCTATAATTTTGATGCAAATAGATTTGAAAATAACAGAGCTTGGTTAATGTATGATGGACATTCTTGGGAAAAATTAAACATAAATATATAGGAATTGGATCCTGTATCAAAACATGGTAGTCATGTGATTTAAAACCCTTTAATGTTAAATCAGTTGTTGACACGGTATTCTTGATATTTGATAAATAACCCTATGGAACCCTTACGTCATTCAAGAAGTTGAAAAACTGATATCTCTCCTTCCTGGAAAGAGTATAAGTAGCTGGAGGAAGAAAGTTCAGTTTTCATCCTTCACTGGTGCCAACTCTTCCCGTATTCCCATGTCCAACCTATCCTTAATTCCATTTTTTCTAGGTGCATTTAGTAATGTTCCAATTACACTATCACATACATTTTTTTCAACATTCATAACATAAAGAAAATTTATAACGTAGAGAAAATTCCATTATGTTAATTCATAAAAAACTAATCTCTTTTTCAACCGATGTTTATAAGGTTTTTCGAAAACAGTTTGCCAAATACAGTGTCCACATCTTTTACTTTCTCAAGCTGTTGATAACCTGTTAGTGGAGATGGGTTTTTATGTTCTTCAAAACTTCCATCGAATGATTCCATCTAAGATCAATACTTATTTCTTTGGGATAAAAATATATGAAATAATCACACAATGTAACACATGAATCCCACAATAATTTCAAATCCTCTATCAATGGAGCCAAATAAACATCAATATCATTACCTGATTGTTTTGGTCGTGATATATGCATAGATAACATGATGTATTTTCATTTCATGCATAACCATGGTATAAAATTATAATTTATCAACATAACTAGCCATGAACTATGAGTGTTTCTTTGAAAACCAAAAGGATTCACTCCATCTATAGATAATGCAAGATGAAGGTTTTTTAGATCGATTCCAAATTCATGATACTCATGATCAATTTCCTTCCACTGATAAGAGTCTTCTGGGTGAAAAAGTTTCCCATATTTATTTATTGTATTTGTGTGCCACATCAATTTCCATGCAGTCTCCTCACTTTCATATAGGTTCCAAAACCTTGGAATGATTTGAAAGTACCATATAAATTTCATAGGAACCGATTCATATTTCTGGTATCAAGAAGTACCACACTTTGGGCATTATTTAAGTGATTTGTGGTTCTTAAGAAATAGTATGAAGTCATTTGGGAAGACATTTATTATTTCATAGATCATACCCTTCGAACGGAGAATTCATTTGGCATTATATGTTCATCTAGGGATATCATTATCTTCTGGGATCATATCGATCAAGAGATAAAGTAGTTTAGTAAAATTGGAATCACTCCATGTATTTCTTACTTTCAAATTATACAACTTCAATATGACTAACAATGATGCATGTTTAGTTAAACCAGTATATAATGGTTTCTTTTCATAACTCTTTAACTTCTCATACAATTTTGCTCAATCATGAAGTTCATCTTTAATTTTCTTTGTCATTTCCTCAATACTATCTTCATCATCATTCGCACCTGTAATCACATCCTCAAAACGGTCTTCTTCGTTGTCCACACTTAGAATCATATCAAATGATCCATAAAACATAGTGTTATCATAGTCACTAGCTATATTCACTTTTTCCTCATGTTTATTCCAACATTTATAACTTCAATCAATTCCATGATAGATCAAGTGTTCTTCCAACTCCTCTGGACTAATTAGTCTTGAATAAAAATAGTGTAAACAATGATAAAGGATTTGAGAAGGGCCATATACCTGATCTTTTACAAAATTGATGAACTATTTTACTTCATCTTCATACTATTTTATCATACGATTGGCATCCATCCAATATTTATTCATATTCATCCTATTTAATTTGGTAATATTAATATTTAACAAAATAAATACACAAAATATGTTCAATTGAAGATGGATCACATGAATTACTTGACAAAAAATAGAAAGACTAAAAAATGGTTTATCATCTCACATTATCAAAAAATCATTATTAAAGTAAATTTATAAATACATCTATTTAATGTAATAATTGAAATATAAAAAAATCTATATTATTTGAAAACCCTTTTCACAATATAATATACAGCTACTGAAAAATGGTTTATCATCCCACATGATAAAAAAAAATTTTAAAGGAAATTTTTAAATATAATGGAGGATATTTACCTTTTAAAAACAATTTTTTATATCATATTTTTAATGATCAAAACCCTTTTTATAGGAGTATAAATGAAGTATAAATCACATTTACATTATAAAAAACCTATGAAGTACGGCTATTAAATGTAATAATAGAAAAAACATATATATTATTTGAAAACCCTTTTGATAATAGAAAATAAATCTATTGAATATAATAATGGTTTCAAAAAAATTATTATATTTTTAGAAATATTTTCAACACTAACATTTATTTTATGAAAGTATAAAATTATTAAACAATTGAAAAATTGAAAAAAAATATGGGTATAAAAGTATAAATTAAATATATATATATATATATATATATATATTTATATTTATATTAGTATATAAAATTATAGATGTATATATAAGTATAAAATTATATATAGTTTATAAAATAATATATAATTTAAAGAAATATACATACTTTATTTTTGTATATAAATTTATAAAACTATATAAAAGTACATATATGTTATAAAAGTACATATATGTTATAAAAGTATACATAATTTATAGAATTATATAGTTTTAAAATTTTGAAAAAGTATAAAATTATAATATATATATGTAAAATTTATGAAGGTATAAAAGTATAAAATTATTTGATTTTAGTCCATTTATTAAATGATCGATCTTGATTTTATGGTTAATAGAAAAACACTAGGTATACCTTGCGAGTCTTGTGAGATCTACCCTTGGTTTTAATGAAACACACTTTTCAAACCATTTCAAAAATCCTATAGAAACACCACTCATGCTACACAGGTAAATGATAAAATGAATGGAACCACATCATCAATGAAATGAAAATAAGAAGTAAAAGAAATCTTCCAAGGGTCCCACACACATCAATCAAGTATGAGAACTAAAGAAGATCAATAAAACACCCTATTCCAAACCACCGACCAATGAAACAATGTCATGAGATCTACCATAGGATTTAATGTGAGATGGTCCTAGAATTTATCAAAATGGGACCAATTGTAAGCTTATGCTGCATTCTAAGACATGTCACTTGACTAGCTTGCACCAATCCAAGAATCAGGGGCACTCCCTACTAGCCCTATACATAACTAGGGGAACTAAAAAAGTGTGTAATGATCTAGTGTAGCATAAATAAATATTTCTCACTTAGTTACTCATGTTCCCATGACCAAAGTAATATTAATGGTGAGAATCAATAAATAATCCAAATAATCATCATTAATCATAAATAATAACTCACTCACACCTCTAACGCTCTCACAAGAAATAGTCCCTTTCAATCTATTTCTAAATCACCACATACATCAAGATCCACCCATAAAGGGAAATAATCCTAATGGGAAATAAGTGGGTCTCACACACCCACATGTTTGAAATACCATTTAAAATGTCTAAATGGTCCTTTTAGAAACCCTCTAAGAGGCCAATTATTTATATAATAATTTTAAATCATTTATAATAAATTTATTAAAACATTACACTTAAAACACCCGTGAAATCAATTTATAAATTAGTCCACCTTTATAAAATCATTTGATTGATTAAAAAATTTCCTTAATTTTCTTATCCAATAAACCAAACGGGGTCAAAAAATGTTAAACCTTTCATTTTATTTTAATGAAATTTTGAAATATTTTATCAATTCTTAGCATTTCAAGTATTTCTTGAAATTAAATGTAAAAAAATTATGTCTATTGAGAATTAAATTTTATGACCAAAACATCTTATAAAATCTTATAATTTATTTATAAATATAATTTGTGTAATTTCTCAAATACCTAGTGTGTATGGTTTATTATAAAAAATATTTTTAACAAGTTCCACAACTGAGAGGTCCTCGGAATTGAAATGAAAATCACATAAAACTTGAGTTACCTTTATAATAACACATAAACACATTTAATGCTATTATTTGATATAAAAAATATGGATTTAAACCTGAAAACAATCTTGGTTCTCAAATTAAATGGCAAACACATGGGGTAACCTATCACAAATCAATGGCGAATGGTCCTTAAATTCAAATTGAGGATGAAATAAGCTCAAAAAATTAATCAAATTCCCTAGACACAAATAGATCACAAGAAAAAAAGGGATAACCCTTACCCTCAGGCCAGGCCATGAGTGGGCATGGTGATGGGGAAGAAACTAAGGGGGTGAATCTGGTCTAAATAGAACAACACTAAATAGAAAGGGGGTTCTACAAACACTATTATTTGGGTAGGAACAAAAAAATGAACCATTAATGGAATCGAATGATAAATAAATAAAAAAGATTCAAATTATATACCTTTAGTTTTGAGGGGCTTGATTCATCGAAAATGTGATGGAAGTGGGGTTCATCGAGGTGGCGTAGTGGTAGTGCGGCGGAACGGCGATGTGGTGATAATGTGGTGGCAGTGTAGTGGAGCAACGGTGTGGCGATAGTGCGGCTAGGAGAGAGAAGTGGAGTAGCGGTAGTGGGGTTCAACAAGAGCAGTGGCGTGGCACAGCGATGGTAGTGCAGTTGGGTGAGAGAGGAGGAGCGGTGACGATAAGGTTCGGCAAGAATGGCGATGTGGCGATAGTCAGCTTCTTGTGAGAGCTTGAAGGTGTACGAGAGAAGACATTTGGTTAGGGTTCTTTTAAAAGAAAGGAATGGTTTCTATCATCACTTTCCAAAAAGTTGTGATAAAGTATAGTTTTGTCAGTGCTAAAATAAAAAAAGATGATAAAAATACACCTTTATTAGCACTAAAAAAACTCTGATAAAACCTGTCTTTATTAGCGCTAAAATTATAACACTTATAAAGAATAGTATTATCATCATTTTTCTAGCACTAATAAAGGGATATCTTTATCAGAGATAAAAAAGCTCTCATAAAGATCTAATGTTAATAATTTATTTATATTATTTTATATGTTTATAAAATTATATGTATAATAAATATTTATTTATTTATTTATAATTATAACTATGAATAAATATATATTTATTTATAATTATAAAATTATAATAAATATATTTGTATATATTTCTATATATTTATATAATTATATATAATTATAAAATTATAAATATAATAAATATATTTATTATAATTTTATAATTATTATTATATTTATAATTTTATAATTATATGAAATAAATATATTAATTATATATAATTATAAAATTATAAATATAATAAATATATTTATTATAATTTTATAATTATTTAAATAAATATAAATTTATTTATACTTATAACTATAAATAAATATTTATTTATTTATAATTATAAAATTATAGTAAATATATTTATTATATTTATAATTTAATAATTATATATAATTAATATATTTATTATATTTTTATAATTATTTAAATATATATATATATATATAATTATAATTATAAATAATTATATATATTTATAAATATATTAATATAATTATAAATATTTATAAAATTATAAATATAATAAGTATATTTATTTTAATTATTTAATTATATAAATATTTATTTATTTATTTATTTATATAAATAAATATATTTATAAATATTTGTATATAATTATTAATATATTTGTGTCTATATATTTATTAATTTAAAAATATATATATTTATAAAATATAATAAATATATTTATTATAATTATTTAATTATTTAAATATATATTTATTATAATTATTTAATTATTTAAATATATATTTATTATAATTATTTTATTATTTATAATTATATTTATTTATTTATAATTATAATTATAAATAAATATATTTATACATATTTGTGTGTAATTTTAAATTTATTTATATATATTTATCTATTATCTAATAATAACTGTATTTGTTGTAATTTTATAATTATTTAAATATATATATTTAGTTATAAATATAATTATAAATAAATATATTTAAAAAGTATTTATATATAATTAAAATGTTATAATATAAATATAATAAATATATTTATCTTTTAAATATATTTATTGTAATTTTATAAGTATTTATGGGAACATAATAAGTTAATGGGTATAACATGAATGAATCATACCTAATAAGGTGTATATTATAAAAAATGAGTCATCATAGATATATGGAAAATGTGATTAATAAGGGTGTCAATATATAAATGAACATTCATGAGTCATGAATACATAACATATGCATGCGTTATCATAATATAGGTAATCTTAATATTTGGAACATAGCAACCCACAATCATGTCCAAAAATAAACTTATGATCATATAACGTCAATTATACATACTCACGCATCAATGTATGAACATAAATAATTTCAATATTGTCCACGAATATCATCATTATCTCTTGATATATATATCTATTGACTAAATTCATTAGAGACATATATTTATTTATATAAATATAATTATAAATAAATATATTTGAAAGGTATTTATATAAATTTATAAATATATAATTATAAATATGATAAATATGTTTATTATTTAAAAAATAATAATTTTATAACTATTTAAATATTTATTTATTTATTTATTTATTTATAATCTTATAAATAATTTTTTTAAAGATTATATATATATATATATATATATTTTAATTATTAAAAATTATATATTAATTATAAACATGCATTTTTAATTAATTTATATAAATAAATATTATTTTTTAATATAAATATTATAATTATATATATATTAATGATATTTTTTATTTAAAACTTTTATCAGCTCTAAGAATAGCGTTGATAAATATAACCTTTATCAGCGCTAAAAACAGTGATAAAGGATACACCTTTATTAATGCTTTTTTAGCACTGATAAAGGTTCCCTTTATCAGTGCTTTTATCTAGCATTGATAAAAGTGTGGATTTTATCAGCGCTTTCTTCTTATCACTGATAAAAGTTAGCACATCCCTTACCCAAATTTGTGGTAGTGATATTGTAATGCCATGCATCTAATTTCTTTTACATGGTGTATATACTTCCCCTTTGACATGTAATATCATGATTCATTAATAATTCAAGGAATTTTAAGTTTTAATTTGAATTATTTCATCTAAGGTGATTTGAATTAATGTTTATGTGAATTTACAGTTGATTCGCATAATCGATTCATTTGATTCATTCTCACTTCAATGTTATGATCATTATAAGGGTTTATTTCACAATCTCGTTCTAGTAAAATCAAGTAATAGTATCATTTTTCCACTCTTTGGTACTTAAAATTATTGAGAAAATGTTTAATAAAATCAAAACTTATTTCTCTCTTCGGTAGGAAATACTTTTCCTTCCAAAACTATGTTTTCTAAAAAAATAAAAAAAAATAACCATTTTCCAAATGATTTATTAAATACATTTTGACCATTTTGACTTTTTACAAAAAAAGGAATCTTCATGTCATTTTCAAAATAAGGCCCATTTGAATTTTACCGAAAAATTTAAAGAAATATTTGTTTTAATATACTTAGTATATACAGAATTTTCTACTTTCATGAAAGCTCTATTTTTTAAAATATCCTTTATAAGTTTCAAAGGTTATTTTTAAATAATATTATCTTCAATATTTTTTTGAACTTTTAGTTTTAAAATGTGATTTTCAAAATGAAAAGGATATTTTACTCATAAATATTTTTAAAGAAATTTTTATGGTATTTTTATTCATCAATGACAACAATCCTTTATTTTACATATACTCTTTTTGGAATATGTTTTATTGATACCATACTTATGCTTCCTATGGATGGTTTGTGATTATTTTGACAAAGGATGGTATTAGCATTCACTTTCTTGACTCATTTTTTTTCATTAACATTCCCTTGAATTATTTGCTTTCTTTTGACCCTTAGACATTATATTTCCCCTAAATATCCATATTATTTATCATGGATATGTTTATTTCTTAAACTATATATCATTTCTACATATGATGTTCTACATTGAAAGTTATTTTTTATCTATTTAATTATTGATAAATCTATATTCTTTACTCAATTCATATATTTGATGATAAGGAACATTATTCATGAATTAAATTGATTATTTAATATATGATGAATTATTTGGACATGCAAACATAGGTGGGGCCCAGTTATAGATAGCCCCTTGATTCATTGAAATGTCTCATGGGATAAATCAATTGGCCAAATTAAATGGGGTTCTACCTATTGTTTTAAACTGTCTTAAGGAAATAACTTGACAGTAGGGGTATCATGATGCCTGAGATCATGACATCTAATAATTAAGAATTTCCTTCATTGATAATTCACTTATTATTATTATTATCCTTGAGATTTTCACTATGATATTTTCTCTGAAATCATTCCATTCTCAGTTATTGATTAAATGGCATGTGTTTTCTATTATTTACCTTTCCATATTAATTTTTCTTTATATTATCATGATATTCAAGTCATTTAAATGGAATGTGTGTTCAATTATTTACCTTTCCATATTTATTATGTACTATCTAATTATGATAGCCAAGTTATTAATTAAATGGGATGTGTGTTTAGTTATTTACCATGTCATATTGATTATGCTTATTTATTCATGATAGATTCTTTTTTACCTAACCCTTACTGATAATTTGAGCTCACTATAATTTTTTTTCCTTTCCCATGAATCCATAAAGCTTACTATGATTAATATGTAAGGATATTCTAGAGGGAATAATGTTACTCTCGAAAAACAATTATGTAGTCATTTGTGTATTCAAATGTAATATGGGAATCATGTATGTATATAGTTTACCAATACTATTAAAATTTTGTCTTTTTAGATTTTATTCCTTGTATCTTATGCCAATGTAATAAAGTAGATGTCGACTCTAGGTTACTTGGGTCGGGATCGCTAATGTTGGTATCAGAGGAAGTTTAGTCGAAACCTTGAGAACTAGATTCAAGAAAACATAGGTTAAGGAACATAACCCTATGATATAATTTAAGGATAAGTATAGAATAACATACTAAAGTTTTCATAAAGAAGATATTATGTGATTTTTCCTAGAAAATACATCCCTGTCTGGATACTACAAGTTAGCGTGGTTTTGGCACAAATGTAACTAGAGGAAATAACTTTAAAAAGGTAATATTGGTCTTGAACTAATCATTACATGGTGAATGAAAATGGGCCACACTACACACCTGGTTTGAAACTCCCATGGTATATGCTTAAAATAAATCACATTTTCTTTACAAACCATTATTAAGGAGATGAAAATAAAGATATCCCCAAAGAAACCATGTTTATGATTATGAGACTATCTATGTATAAATTTTTCAATTTATGCTATGTATTTCACTAGTTTTGTGATTATAAATTATGTTTCATAATGATATGATCTAATATAGTTTATTCCATCATTTAGAATGGTCACCTTACATAAGGAATGATAATTGCATCAATGCACATAATCCAAAGAGTAAGAATAGTCATTTATTTAATGGGCATAATCCATTATTTTGAAGGGAACTAGTCTTCCCAAAATTCTCATCATATGAGGACATAGTATCATGTTCTAACAAGAAATATAAATAATTCTCTGAGTATTATATCTTCAAAGTGAATTAAGATAAGATATTATGGTAGAGAAAAGTCATTTAAAGGGAAGAAGGTAAAGAAGGATTGTCTCACATGTGATGATTCTGGAAATAAACACTCATGTTATTTTTTAAAGGGAATTATAATTTTCTACAAGTGTAGATATAAAGGCCACCATGATCATGATTTTAAGGGAAATAAAAAGGTTTCCAATGTTCAATTCTTCAACTAAAGGGAGATAGGGCACTATGCAAGTGAATTCCTCAGAAATCAAGGAAATATACCTCAAAATAATATAAGGGATCAAGTTCAATCTTATTCAATTACCACAGATGAAGTGGAATGATTAATGTGATTTTTTTATTAAATAATTATTCCATTTGAGTATTTTATCAATGATTTCCTAGTTATAAGAATTATGAATGAATAAATATTTTATTGTAGTACATTTTCATTAAGGATTTGAAAGTGTGTGTTGAATGGTACCAATGACCAACAAAAATTATTTAGTGGAAAGTTGAACTTCTTGGAAAACACATGATTGAGGGAAAGATGGCCCTTAATATGTTCATGATGTTGAGATAATGATTTTGGTGTAAATAGATGATTGATATGGATAAAGTAAATTAGATATTACTAAATACCTTGGAAATGATTAATGATTTATTGACAAAGTGGTATATGCTATCAATGATGGAGTTAACAGTATTTTTATATTAAAGGAATATATCCAACAATATAGTTATATTTAAAGAATAAGAAAGCATGCATGTTTATAGTAAGGTTTTATGGTAATTCAGGTTATTATCATGTTTCAATAGAATACATGATAAAGGTATTCACATGTTTTTTATATAATGATTAAGAGCTACTTCATGTTGTTTGGGGGATTAATGATAATTTCATTTTGGAAATTTAGTGACCTTATTTATTAAGTTTCAGATCTTAGTCTTTTTTAAGGGTCATAAGGTTATCCATTTATGAAATGGTTTGAGTTAAACTTTAGATGAGGTTTATAGATTAATGTATTACTTCACCATATAAAGATTTATGCACATTGGATAAACTATACTAACCATTTTGTTATAATAATAACTACAGATTGAAGGAATGACTTATCCTTCTATTATGGATCTTACTATCTGTTAAAAGTTAATTTTATTGCTTTAGACATAAAAAAACTAATTTTTGGATATTTATTTCTTGATATAAGTGATGAATTGGAAATTTATTAAAACACAACCAAAGGATTAAATTGTGTTTATGAAATAGAAAAGTATAAAGTAATAATATTTCATTACATTCTTTGATAGTAAAATAATTCCTCCAATTTAGGAAATGGATCTTGAAACAAAAAATGTTATCCTATCACCATCTTATATAATGAATCAAATGGGCCGTTAACTCATTACAAATTTATGATTTTGTGATCATTAGCTTTATTTGGATCACCCACTTTCTTGTGATCAATTATCTATATCACTATCTATTAATCCTTGGGCATTATTATTCTCTTCCATGTTCATGTTTTCATTTCCCATCAATTTTCTCATACATGAAAACCTATTAATGATTTATTCTAGTTGACAGTTATAATTCCTTTATCTCTTATTAAGAATATGTTTTATAAACCCTTCTCGTGATGTTTGATTTCAATAAAGGTGTTTTCAAATGTCAAATCCTTGATTAATGAGATCAAGATTAAATTATGAGGATAAAATTTATTTAATTTGGGGAAAATATAACACTCTGATATTTTAAAATAATAATTTTTATTCATTATCATATGCAACATGCAACACTAATATTAAATAACCCACAAAATACATTTCTCTTAATTTTATCTCTTTAATAACTTGCAGAATATGCAACCCCAAGTCTAAATTAACCATACCATTATAAACAAACCATTAAATTGGAGGGTATAAAAATTAATACATAAATTATGAAAATTATGGTTATATATTTTTTAGAAATAAAATAATAAATATTTAAAAAAAAGAAATGTTTTCTGAAAATTGTATTTTTTTCTAAAAAACGGCTTAGCTGTGATTTGCGCACATAATTTAAAATTAATTTTTAACAATTTTATTAAAAATATTTAAAAAAATAAACTAAAATTTTTAAATTGGAATATAAAAAATATCTTAGGGTGAATTTTTTGGATTTTTCTGAAATATTTCATTTTTCAATGAATACTGAAAAATACATAATTTTAAATGAAAACTATCTTTTCATTTAAATTATTCATAATGTTAAATTATTTTTTGAATTGTTTTTAAATTAAATTTATTTAAATTATATATATATATATATATATATTAATATAATTTAGGATATTGAAATCATTTTCATATTTAATTTTGATATAAAAATGTAAACTTTTGAACATTTTCTCTTTGAAACCCCACTTTTTGGCGCATCTGTGGGATTAATTTTAATTTTAGGTTTTCCACTTATATGAATGTAATTTTAAAAAATGGATTCCATATTTTGAATAATAATAATTTATATTATCTAATGAGGTCAACTTAATTTTTTACCAAAATTAATTGTGAAAACTGTAAAAATTATTTACTACGGTTAAGGTAAAAATAGATTTAATAGGGGGTTAAACTAAAAATATAAGGGTTAAAATGATATAAATGTTTGTATAAAATATATTTTTTTAGGAATATTTAGAATTTATAATGTCTAATTTTTTATAATACTCTATTTTTTACCCTTGTTTCATGTAAAAAACATGCGTACACCTTTTTTCAAAAAAATATAAATGTGTGACTCACCTCCCTTATAAAAGTCCACCCCCTTTCCTATCCTCTTCACACCTTCAAAACCTTTTTTCATCCAATTAAAATAAAAATAACTTCTCAAATTCAATCCCCTCATCCTATAGTATTATTTTGGGTAGAAATAAAACCAAGGAAGGATTTTATGAAAATCTAAGGAGGTTTCCCGAAGAAGAGGTAACATTCTTCAATGAGCATTTTTATTTTATTTTTTCCGCCACCTCCCACAATTATTATTAAAACATGATGATATAATAAAAACATTATATTATATATACTGAGATTTTTTTTAAGATAATGACCTAAAACCATACCTAGTTCCATCTAATGGGTTATCAAATCATCATTTCTGTGTATGGCGGACTTCCACATCACGAACTGATGTCATTCGTTTTTCCATTACCACCTATCAAAGTTGGGTATGATGATGGATATAAAGTATATATATGATATTTATAACATAATTGTAAATTTTTATTCATTATATCATATATACCTTTTTACTTTCCAATATTTATGGGATACAATAACATCACTCATGTGTACGGTGGACAACCGCCTTATGAAGCGATGTAATTCATTTTTCACCAACGCTTTACATGGAAGATAATAAGGTTAAATTTAAGTAATATATATGATATAAATGAAATAATTATTATATACATGAAATATTTATAATTATTAAAATATAATATACATCATTTTATTTCTTACCTTTCTACTCACTTAAAGATGATAACATCGTTCATATACGTGTGGAATACCACCTTCACGAAGTGATGTGGAACTCTTTTCATCACCATAACACATGGATGATATATATAACTATATTTAAATGGATAATATGGAATTTATTATACTATGATAATTTTTTAAATATAAAATATTACTTACCTCCTTTCTATAATGATCTTTGAAAAATGGAAACGTTATTCATGCGTACGTGAGGTCTACCATCTACATGATCATAACATACTTCATTTATAAAAAACATATTTAATGATTGGTTTTTAAAAGTATAATTGATATATAAATATGATACTTATGTCATGACTATTAATTTGGATGTTATGGAACTATATAATATGCAAAAGAACCATATCTTCCATGACAAAACCCGCCTGAGAAAACAAGGCAACTAATGCACAAAATAATGAAAATAATGAAATATAATGAACAAATGGGTGATGAGATGTTATAAAAGTATAATATATGTTATTATAAATATTAATATGGTTCTGGTATTAAATAATAACATGCTTAAAACCATTATACAGGAGGTTAAATCATGTTCAACCAAAAGAAAGCATGGGGTAAGGGACTTCATCTAAAGTTCCCTTTATTGAGGCATATTATAATGTTATACACCTAATTTATTTATTATAGTGTATATACTACCAATTTTACATGTAATTTCATGATTAATTAATAATTAATGGTATTTTAAGTTTAAATTTGAATTATTGTATCTAAGGTTATTTGAGTTAAGAGTTACTCAGTGGTAAAGAATTTCATAACTCAATTTTTTTCATTAGGTTATATTACTTTTTCAGCATCTTTGATATTATATGATTTTACATGAAATTAATTTTTATTATCTTATATTGTATTTTAAATTTTTTACGTGTATTTAAATTTTATACACATAATTTAGTTATTTTATTAATTCTCTCTTCAATGTTATGATCATTATTAGGGTTTATTTCACAATCTCATTTTAATCGATATTGATTATTCTTGAATTTCAATTGAAGGAAATTATTTAAACATTTCCTAATAAACCCATTTAATTTTATTATACTCTAAATATTAATTTTATTTTCAATTAATAGTATCATTTTTCCACTCAATGGTAATTAAAATGATTGAGATGATGTTTTAATAAAATCTGACCTTATTTCTCTTTTCGGTCAGAAATATTTTTCCTTCCAAAACCATGTTTTCTAAATATGTTTTCAAAAATGTTTTTAAAACTTCCAAAATTATTTATTAAATACATTTTACCCATTTTTACTTTTTAAAAAATGTTTTGAAAGGAATCTTCATGTTGTTTTCAAAACAAGTCCCTTTTGGCTTTTACCAAAAAATTGAAAAGAATATTTTTTAACGGATATGGCATATTCAGAATTTCTCACCATCATAGCCACTCCATGTTTTAAAACTCACTTTATAAGTTTCAAAGGTATTTTTCAAACAAAATCATTTTCAAAAAAAATTTTCAAATTTTAGTTTTAAAAGGTTATTTTCAAAAAGAAAATGATATTTTTCTCATGAATGTTTTTAAAAATATTTTTATGGTATTTTTATTCTTCAATGACAAAAACCCCATTATTTTACATTAAATCCTATGGGGATATGTTGTGTTGATACCATAATTATTATTCATCTAGATGGTTTATGATTATTTTGACCAAGGACAGTATTGAAGTTCACTTCCTTGATTTATTTTTCTAGTAATTAACTTTTACTTTAGTTGATCACTTTTATATGATAATTGTACATTAAATTTCCACTAAATATCCATATTATTTATCATGGATATATTTATTTATTAAACCATATATTAATTATAGATATGGTGTTATACATTGATAGTTATTTATTTATATAGGGAAATATTGATAAATCTATATTCTTTACTCAATTCAGATATTTGATGATAAGGCACATTGTTCATGAATTAAATAAATTATTCAATATATGGGGAATGATTTGGAGATGCAGTGTGGTGCCCAGTTTTAGATAGCCCCTCTATGAATTGATAGGTCTCATAGGATAAATTAGTTGGCCAAATTAAATGAGTTTTTACTTGTAGTTTTAAACTATCTTGAAGAAATATCTTGACGATAGTGGTATCATGATGTTTGAGATCATAACATACAATAATTAAGCATTTAATTCATTGATAATTCAGTTATTATTATTATCCATGATATTTTCATTATGATATTATCTCTGTATGCATTTCATTCTCAGTTATTGATTAAATAGCATGTGTTTTCAGTTATTTACCTTGCCATATTGATTATATCTTATCTTATCATGATAGTAAAGTTATTTAAATGGAATGTGTGTTCAGTTATTTACCTTTCCATATTGATTATGTGTTATCTAATTATGATAGCCAAGTTATTGATTAAATGGAATGTGTGTTCAATTATTTATCATCCCATATTGATTATGCCTATTTATTCATGATAGCTTCCACTATACTTAACCCTTATTGATCATTTGAGATCACCTTTTTTTCCTTTACCAATAATTAAAAACGTGTACTATGATTGTTAATCAAGGATATTCTAGAGGGAATAATGATATTATTAAAAAAATATGTTGTAAAGAATTATATTAATTGCTATCTTTTATAATTTCTATTTACATTAATTAGACTCATTCCAAACACACTTTATTAAATCTTAAAGGTGAAGTTAATTCCCTCCATGTATAATCCAACCGAGTCCATGGTTTCTCAAGATTATCATATTTTCCACTTTCCAAATGCCAACCCCAAGGGTTAATTTATTTATTAAACCTTATTAATATTATTCCATAATTCTAGGAACTCTAGGAAACATCCTGAGCTACCAAAAATAGATACATAACCAAGTATTTCTAGATTATTCAAAGATTGGGGAAAGGAATTCATATAAACAAACAACCCAACCATCTAGAACTTAAGAAAAACATTAACAAGAAAGCATTCCAACATTAAAAACTATTATAAAAGTGAGTACCCTAGACCCAACTTAAATAGTAATTTTTATTACCAAATCATGTATATAGTGAATTATACATGAGGTATACTTACCATAATAGTGTTAATATTTCTGTATCCACTATTTACTTGGTAATGTCCATAGATTATTTTCCATATCAAAAGGTTATAATAGTTTCTAGGCTACAATGAGAACTGTAGTACCCCCAATTTCTGGTATGTAACTCTTTCTTGATTTTTTTTGTACATAAATTATAAAGGTGAAATTTAAGAGAGTTTGGAGAACTTTTTGAGATTTTGGCTCCTAAAGGGAAAGTGCACTGGTTGTACATGGTTTGTCCAGACCATACTGAAGCCTAGTAGAAACCATGAAAATGTGTAATTTTTGGATAGAGATATTTGGAAAGGTCAGCACACAGTTTGTAATCCATGTGAGGAGGTTGTAAAAAGTCTTTCTTAAGGTAGTATTAGGAGCACGGTTAGTTCACAGTTTTCCTAACCATGCGACTAAACCATCTACAGGTTAAAAACCACCTCCTTAAAAAGTAGATTTGGGTTGGTCTTTCCTTTAATCTACTTTTTTTCACAAAACTGGCTCTAACTAAATATTTTTCTTCTCCTAAGGCTAAATAAGGTTTTCCCATCAATCCATAGGTGATTCAAAGGCTTCCATTAGTTAATTGAAGCTGGATTCTTGAGGAATGTGATCGTTCTTTATTGTTCTTGCCACGTTTTCTTAGATATACTTAGATCTACTTCTCCTATCCTATTGGTTTCTCATATATACACTCTTTATGGTTATATATAAGATTTTGGATGCCAGATATGATGATATTTGATATTGATCATGATAGGAGAAGATATCTAAGGCGGTTTCATGAAATTTTTACCTGGTTTCATGATTGTTTTTCATCTATTTTGATTTTCATCAAAACCTTCGAGGTTGGTGGATTCACTCTCGAATCCACTTAGTAAAACTAAATGGAATGGTTTGAAATTGATTTCTTTGTGTGGCTTTTATTTTGAATCTTCTGATTTATTATTTCTAGAAACCCACTTTGGTGATGGTTGTGGAAAATCTGTAAAATTGGTGCTTTTGATTAAAGTGTTTGATTGTTGATTTTAAAATATGGATTTTAAAATGGGATTTATCTAGAATAATGGTGAATGGATTTTATAAAAGGGTTTTAAATAAAAGGAATGGTTTTATTGAAATGGAATTGGTGATTTTAATTGGTTTTTTTAAATGGGTTTCAATAAAATAATGATTTTATTGAAATAGTTTTGGCATAATAGTGGTGTGTGTTTATAACGCATTTATGAGGCTTGGTTGGAATATAAATTTGTGCTCAGTTCCAAAGGTGTAATGGCACATGGGGTATAATTATTATGTGACATCATGGTAGATCGACGAGAGACCGCTCATGAGTATGGAACGGTCATGATGAAGCATGCATGGTTGGATGCGTGAATAAGTAGAATGGAATGATTATTCAAAAATGATACTGAGAAATGGTTTTAAATCCTTGTGTGGATGTTTTCTGGAATTGTGAATTGCTAGAAAATTGGTTTTAATAGCACTTATTTCCTTTAGGTTATAAATGATTTTGGAGCTTGTTTATATTTAGTTATAAACTGTTTTGGGAAATTGTTTTATATAAACTATTTTATATACATATTTATAACCTTTCTATTCTAGTGGAATGAGAAGATAAGTATTTGGGGAAAGCCTACTGAGTTTTATACTCAACCCTACTTTGGAACTTTGGTTCTTTTTTAGATGATATCTATAGGGACATGGGAAAAGGTAAAGTATCACATGTATTTAGCACCACATCATGATACTTGGGATGTTTGGTGATATTGGAGCATGGAGATTATGTAGCATGGAGTCTTGTGGTTATATTGTAGTTTCTTTTAGTTATCTTCCACTATTTAATTTGATAGTTTATTTTTCTTCTACTGTAGTATACTTTGGTATGGTTTTGTTATAAAGATGATAGTTTAGTTTTATTTTTTATCATGAATCATATAGTGGTTATGTGGTTATTGTTGTTTGGTTAGTGGTTTATTTCATAAAGGGTAAATCATCCCCCACTTGCATTTGAAACCCTTTGGAATTTATTTCCAGCCTTTGGCAGCTTGGGGATATCACTTAAGGCCTAGTAATTATTCGTTATATTCTCAAGCCAATGATAATAAATGGTTAATTATAATTGGTAGCAGTTTTTTTGATCCAAAAGTTTCTTTGAGACAAATGGTATCAACTTATTCAGTCCTTTCCTAATAAGTAGTCATCAATTTTCTTAGTCTTGGAGTTGAAATTGTTTCTTGTCTCTTCCATGGTTTGTGATCATAGAAAGGAGTAGGATTTTTGGAACTTAAAATATAGATCATAAAAAGACGTAGCTGTCCTTTTTATATTGAACTTCAAGTTACCATGGAGTTGGGTACATAAGTGTTTTAGAGACACTTATAGGATATTATAATCTCATTGTCATGGGTTTAGTCAATGAGATGAGCATGACATGCATTGTAGAGGAATGAATTCCCACTAGGATTTCATATTTTATTTGGATTAATGATTAATGATTTTGTGCAAAGGTGTAGATTTTTGAAAAAAAATGAATAATTTGTTTTCAAATGAAAGATTTTGAAAAGTGGATACTTGTTGAATTTTGAAAATGGGTTGATTTTCAAAAGCAAGAATATATTTTTTTAAATGGTTAAACTGGAAGATTTTGATTTTAAAAAACAATGTTGTGATAGTTAATATAATAGAATTTAAAATTCTAATCCATCAATTACTAGAGAGTGAGACTTACTGAGTTGGTTGTTTTTTTAGCAAATAGAACTTGATAGGCATCATAGAAAACAATCAGAAAAAGATGCAAAGAACATGGTTGCACCTGAACCACAGGTAAACCAAGAGATAGTTTAGATTATCATTAAAGCTTTCCAATATGTGAATATTGGGAACCATAGGGATGATCCAATGCATGTGGATCATTCCATCTAGTTCATGAAGCTGAATCCACCCATCTTTGGGGGTTATTCTGAACCCAAAAAGGTGGAGGTGTGGCTAAACGGGATGAATCATATCTTCAATTTCATCAACACACCAACATAACTCAAGTTAAAGATAGCAAAGTATATTCTATAGGATCTAACATGATAGTGGTGGGATCTAGTGGTGCAGGACAAACTGGATCAAGGCCTTAGTTGGGAGGATTTTGAATAATTTTTTAATAAAAAATTTTATCCTCATACATTTAGGATACTGTGAACGGTGAACTTATTCAGCCTAAAGTAGGAAAACCTCTTTATCACAAAGTATGAGGATAAATTTATGCATTTAGTGTGATTTTAACCAGAAGTTGCGGTGAGTGCGGCCTTGAAGGAGCGCATCTTTGAATCAAGGATAAGGCAGTATATTCGCTTGAAGATTGCAGTGCCCTATATTACAGATTATACAAAGTGGTGAAAAGAGAGGCAGTGGCTAAACATGACATCTTAGGATCTGTGGGAGGAGGAACTATGATGGTACCTATATAAAATGGTAGGGACTTGAATGATAGGATTAAGAGGAAGAGGGAAACCTACTTCTAAGCTGGGAGAAAGACTAAGAATTAGACAGATGGATTAGTGAACCTTCCCCACAACCAAATATCCAAGTAAGATGTTTCCAATGTGGTTCCTTTGACCACATGAAGCAGGAGTGTACAGCACCACCAAGATCATGTTGTAACTACAAGAAGATGGGGCATCTTCAGTGCTATTTTCACAGTTCTCTGAGGTCAAGTACTCAAGAAACTTCTCAGGTGTCGCAAGCATCATATGCTTCGATAGGACAAAGCCAACAGAATCAGACTTATCATCATAATAGAGCTAGTCATGGTGATTCTAAGAACACCATGAATCCTTATGAAGGAAAATATTAGTAAGGCAATAATAAGAAAAGTTCAATAATAAAGAAGTTCTATGGAGCTGAGTAGGTGATTGTAGATGATCAGGATGGATCATCTATAGTGATAGGTATGATTCTTTTGAATTATACCCTTATTCAAGTGTTGTTTGATACTGGTGCATCACATTCCTTCATTACTTCTCATGATATTTAATTTCTAAGTTTAAAACTTTAGATGACGCCCTATGTGATAAAACTTCAAACTCATCTTGGGGAAATAGAATATAGAGGCTTTCTGTGTAGATAATTTTATATAACTATTGATGGATCTTAGCTGAAATGGGACTTCTTGGTGTTGGACATGGATGCCTTTGATGTAATCCTGGGTATAGATTGGTTTACAACATTCAAGTATCGCATATACTATTATAGTATAATGATTAGTTTCACAACTGAGGATGGCATTGAGCATCTCATTAGAGGAAAAAGAGTAGTAAATACAAGTTCAATAGAATTTTTGGCACCAGTGGTGGACACGATATCATACCAGTTGGTGGCGTTGACCTTGGAATCAATGGATGATATTGATGAAAACATTTTTCCAGGAGTGGTGGATCAATTTCCATATGTTTTTCCAAGAAAATATTAGGGTTACCACCTCTAAGGGAAGTGGATTTTACAATTGATCTCCTTTTAGGGACCAGTCCTATTTCCCTTCCATCATATAGGATGGTACCAATAGAGTTAAGGGAACTGAAAGTGAGATTAGAGGAAGCAAAGGTTTCATTTGGCCAAGTACATCTCAGTGGGCAGCACCAGTCTTGTTTGTAAATAAAGCAGATGGAACTCTCCATCTGTGTGTTGATTATCATATGCTTAACAAAGTTATGATAAATAGTAGATATTCACTTCCATGCATTGATGATCTTTTTGATCAATTGAGGGGAGCTCAATGGTTCTCTAAAATTGACTTGTGATCAGGATATCATTAATTGTGAGTTCATAAGTAAGTTATTCTGAAAATAGTTTTTAGAAGCAAATATTGATACTACGAATATGTGGTAATGCATTTCGGTCTCACTAATGCACAAATGGTCATTATAGAATTGACAAATCAGATACTTCAGTGATATCTAGATTTTTGTTGTTGTTGTGTTTATGTGTGACATATTGTTGAATTCAAGAACAAAGTTTGAGCATGATAAATACTTAGAGACAGTGTTGGAAATCTTGAGGGACCATCATTTGTATGCCAAATTATCAAAGTGTGATTTTTGGATACAAGAGGTGTGCTTTCTTGTCCATGTAATTTCAGAAAAAAGTGTTTTGGTGGATCCAAAAATGATAGAAGCTATTATCTCTTGGAAACCACTGAAGAATAACTTTGAGATACAAAGTTTTCTTGGTCTAGCTGGTTATTACCGATACTTTTTGCTTGACTTATCATGACTAGATTCACCAATGATATCTTTGTAAAAGAATAATTTTCCATTAGGATGGACTAAAAAATGTCATAAGTCTTTTCAAGAGCTAAAAGTTCATCTTACATCAGCCCATATCTTGATTTTTCTAGAATCAGGATAGGGTTATATGGTGTACTATGATGCTTCAGGATCTGGTTTGGTATGTGTTCTCATTCAAGGAGGCCATGTGGTTGCTTATGGCTCAAGGGATTTAATACTTCATGAGAAGAATTACTCAACACATGATTTGGAGTTAACTATGGTCATCCATGCTTTGAAGACTTTGTGGTATTATCTATTTAGTGAGAAATTTACTATATTTATGGATCATATGAGCATGAAACATATTTTCTCACAACGATATTTTAATCTAAGGAAAAGGATATGGATGGAGTATCTTTAGATGTTTGAATTTGACTTGATGTATACATCGGGTAGAGGAAATTTGGTGGTAGATGCATTAAGTAGGAATTCATATACTCAATTAGTAAAAGAATCTTTAGATGAATAGAAGTTTATGTCGGTCCTAGCCAACATGCATGTGGAATGTGAAGACCAAGGTGATGTTATGGTTTTCTTTGTAGTTTATGTGGTTCCTTATTTGGTAAATATGGTAAAGGAGGCACAAAAATATGATGTATAATGTATTTTAATGAGTTCAAAACTCAATGGTTGGGAGACCATTGAGGGTTGGAAACTTGATGGGAGTTTGCTTCTATAGTTCAGAGATCAGATGGTTCTACCTATGGATTTCCAAGAAAAAATCCTTCATGGTTACCACCATTATAGATGGATTGTACATTTGGGTATACAGAATATGTATAAGGCATTGAAGGCACAATTTTGGTGGATTGGCATGAAAATAAAAGTGGCTATGTTTGTCTCAAAATGCTTAACTCGTCAGAAATTTAAGGCAGAGCATCATCAACCAATGAGTATGTTGCAGTCTTTACCAATTCCAATGTGGAAATAGGAGAAGATAGTTATGGATTTTGTTACAGGTCTCCTAAGAACATTTTGGAAACATGATTTTATATGGGTGATAGTGGATTGGACCACAAAGTTGGCCAATTTAATCCCTATTCATGAAAATCATACAGTGGAGGATATGTCCAAAATATATATCAGAGAAGTGGTAAAGAGACATGGAATAATAGTTTCAATTATGTCATACAGGGATCTAAGGTTCATATCTCATTTCTGTAAATCTTTACAGAAATACCTTGGGACTTAGTTGACTATGAGTATGGTGTATCATCCTCAGACGGACGAAAAATCCGAAAGGATTATACAGACATTAAAGGACATGTGTAGGCTTGTGTAATGGATTTTAGTGTCTCATGGGAGGATGTCATACCCTTAGTGGAGTTCTTATATAATAATATCTATCAGGACTCAATACATATGGCTCCTTTTGAATCATTGTATGGTCTTTCTTATCATTCTTCACTTTATTGGGTGGAAATAAGTGAGACTTCACTAGTTGGGTTGATCCATGTCCAAAAAACAATGGATAAGATTCATTTGATCAAGAAACGGACGGAGATGGCTTAGAGTCATTAGAAATCATATTAAGATCATCATCAAAGACCATTGTCATTCATGGTGAGTGATCATCTGTTCTTGTGGATTTATCCAAGGCTTGGACATCGTCTTTTTGGTAAGTAGGGCAAGTTATATCCTTGATACATTGGCCCTTTCGATATACTTGAATGAGTTGGAGAGGTGGAATATCGATTGGTGTTGCCACCATGGTTCAGTTTGGTACATAATGTGTTCCACGTATCTGAGCTGAAAAAGTATCAGCCTGATCCTGACCATGTGATCAGATGGGATCACGTTGACCTAGATCTATATGCTTTGTTGGTATATATCCTGGTGTGGATTGTGGATAGGCAAGAAAAAGTCTTGAGTAAAAAAATCATCAGTCTAGTGCGGGTTTTATGGAAATATGGTTAGATTCAAGGAGAGACTTGGTAACACAAGAAGGAAATGAAAGATCAATAACCAGAACTCTTTTAGGGTAAGGGTGCTTTTCTACTTTTTGATGAAGGAAAGACCAATGGTGGGGAGAATGTAGTACCCCTGGTTTCTGGTATGTAACTCTTTATTGATTCTTTTGTTTACATAAAGTATAAGGGTGAAATTTGGGAGATCTTGGAGAACTTGTTGAGAGTTTTGGGGGCTAAAGGGAAAGCGCATGAGATGTGCACAGTTTGTCTAGACCACGTGTAATCTTAGTAGAAACCATGTAAATGTGAAATTTTTAGATAGAGAGATTTGGAATAGCCAGCGCACGGTTTGGAAGCTGTGTGATGAAGTTGTGAGAAGTCTTTCTTAAGGCGGTATCAGGATCATGGTTAGCACACGGTTTTCCTAATTGTTCGACTAAACTGTGCGTGGGTTAAAAACCACCTCCTTAAAAAGTGGATCTTGGTTAGCCTTGCCTTTAATCCACTCATTTTTTCCCAAACTAGATATAACTCATTATTTTTCTTATTCTATGGTCAAATAAGGTTCTCCCATCAATCTGAAGGCGATTGGAAGGCTTCCCTTGGTGAATCGAAGTTGTATTCTTGAGGTATGTAATCTTTCTTCGCCGTTCTTGCCACATTTTCTTAGATCTACTTAGATCTACTTCTTATATCCTCTCAGTTTCTCAGATATACACCCCTTATGGGTAGATATAATATTGTGGATTCTAAATATGATGATATTTGGTCTTTATCTTTATAAGAGAAGAGTTTTAAGGTGGTTTCATGAAATTCTTACCTAGTTTCGTGAGCATTCTTCATCCATTTCAGTTTTCATCAAAACCTTTGAGGTAGGTGGATTCACTCTCGACTCAACTTAGTAAAACCAAATGGCATGGTTTTAAATTGATTTCTTTGTGTGGATTTGATTGTTAATTTACTAGTTTATGATTTCTAGAAACCCTCTTTGGTGATGGTTGTGGAAAATCTAGAAAATTGGTGCTTTTGATTAAAGTGTTTGATTCTTGATTTTAAAATGTGGATTTTAAAATGGGATTTATCTGGAATAATGGTGAATGGATTTGATAAAAAAACAATAAAATGAATTATTTTATTGAAATGGAATGGGTGATTGGAATTGGGTTGTTTAAATGGGTTTCAATAAAAGAATGATTTTATTGAAATGGTTTGAAATGGTTTTGGCATAATAGTGGTGTGTGTTTATAACGCATTTACGAAGATTGGTTAGAATATGACCTTGTTCTTGGTGCCAAAGGTGTAATGTCACATGGGGTATAATTATCATGTGATGACATGATAGATTGATGATAGACCGCTCATGATTATGGAACTGTCATAACGAAGCATGCATGGTTGGATGCGTGAATAAGTAGAATGGAAGGATTATGCCAAAATGATAATGAGAAATGGTTTTAAAGCCTTGTGTGGATGTTTTCTGGAATAATGATTTTATATAAAATTGGTTTTAATATCACTTGTTTTCTTTTGGTTATAAATGATTTTGGAGCTTATTTATATTTAGTTATAAACTGTTTTGGGAAATTGTTTTATATCAACTATTTTATATAAATGTTTCTAAACTTTCTATCCTAGTGAAGTGAGTAGGTAAGTCTTTGGGGAAAGCCTACTGAGTTTTATACTCACCTCTTCTTTGGAACTTTGGTGATTTTTCAGATGCTATCTTCCAGGATATGGGAAAAGGTAAAGTATCATATGTATTTAGCACCACCTTGTGATACTTGGGATGTTTGGTGATGTTGGAGCATAGAGCTTGTGGAGCATGGAGTCTTGTGGTTGTCTGGGATTTTCTTGTAGTTATCTTTCATTGTTTACTTTGATAGTTTCTTTTTATTTTTCTATAGTACACTTTGGAATGATTTTGTTATAAATATTATGGTTTAGTTGTCATGTTTTTATCATGAATCGTATAGTGGTTCTATGGTTATGGTTGTTAGGTTAGTGGTTTATTTCTTAAAGAGTAAATAACCCCCCACTTGCATTTCAAACCCTTCGGCATTTATTGATATCCATTAGTGCCTTGGAGATTTCGCTTAAGGATTAGTAATTATTCATTGTATTCTTAATCCAATGATAATAATTGGGTCATTACAAGAGCCTATTTATAACATGACAATAATATTAAACACATATTCTATGGTCTAAATTCCTCTTGCTAACTGGACATAGATGATGTTTGACTATAAGGTGTTGGGGGGGGCTCATAAGAATTGAGATTTCTTCTCATGAATTTATCACTTTGTTATTGATTTTTTTAATATTTTCATGTCTTATTATATACTCCCTTTACTTATTTTATATGAAATGTGCATAATTTGTGTGAAATATTAATGTTTTAATATTAAGTATAATTTTTGAGCATTTTTAGAAGTAGTCCAATTGAGTCAGTTTACTGTTTTAATAATAACTATCACTATACTAATCCAAATTGTGTGGTTCTTATTTTTTAGGATTCCCATTTAAATATAAAACATTTCTTTAGAAGGTACCATGAGCCAATTCTGCCATTTGAAGGGTCATATGGTCCTCACAAACAAGACCAAAGAATCTGTGAAGAAACTGGACTATTCATAAAGATTGATTTACTGGGCTAAATACAGAAGTCCAAATTCCATTATTCTCCATCATAGTTCGGGGTACAATGTAAGGAGTCTTGGATAAAAATTTCAAGGCCCAAATCCAAACAAAAGGGGCCCAACATATTCCATGAAGTCCAGCCCACCATTCTAGAAGAGAAATAAAATCAGTACAGTATTCATGACATAACTCATGATGTAAGTATCCAATAAAGCTAATATTTTTCATTGTGAAAGAGAAGATATAGGAGGCCTACTTTGTTGAAGAAATAATTCCTTTTTTAAGTCATCTTCCTATTCAAAAACCCTTTCACATTTTAGAAAGAGTGGATTGAAATGGATAGATTAAAATTGTTTAATCAACCGGCCATAACTTTGGATACATAGGTCCAAATGACTCCAAATTTTGAGAGTAGTAGTCCAACTTTATTATCTACAACTTTGAAGAAGAATATTTCTTGATATTCAGCTGTCTGAATAGCCAACTTGGCGATGCAAGTGGAGGGACAGATTGGGAATGCAAACAGTCCACTCCTTGGGCTATAAATATTCTCCCCTTCTCTCCTTGAGAGGGGATGGCATTTCAGAAGATAGGAGAACATATTGGAATGACCAAATACTTTCCAAAGGCTTGAGAGGACCTTCCATACTCAAGTTTTTACTTGAGATACCTTTCCTCCTCTCTTTGTTTTCAATTACTTTCGTGTTCTTCTTTTTTGTAATCTTGTAAGTCTCTTTCTTTGTAATTCTGTTTTAATGCAAGTTACTTCTTCAATATATCTTATTCTCATAAACCTTATATATTTTTATATTAATGTTATTAAAATAGTTTAAATTCAGTTGAATCCCTTTCCCTTCTTTTTCTTCCTCATTCAATCGAAAATCCGTTTTTAATTATCATCATTGTTCGTGTGTGTGTGTTCGACGTACCACTCTTTTCTAATCCATTTCTTTTTCTTCTATTCTTAATTTATAATCATAATTATTATAACCAGACTATTAAACACCCAAATGGATGAGTAAATATCTCATTGGGGTGAGTCAAAATTTAGGGACGTTAAGTGATTGAGAGTATTTGCTCGATGAGTATTCGTTAATTTAACATTGTGTATGTTTGAATTAATATGTCATGGATTAATGACATTTTTTTATCATGTGGTTTCCATGGATTATTGTGTTGGGAAAAAATCCCTCAAGGTAACATTTCAGTGTTTTTGGCTTGATTGTGTTTGTTGACAAAGCAGGTTTCCATGAAGAAATTGTCGAGTTCCAAAGAAGTTGTTGACAATCAATGTTGACAAAAGAACGATGAAAAAGGAAAGGACAATCTAGAGGCGGTACAAAAGAGCAGTACAAGGTGGCGCCGTTTTCCAGTGTTCCAAATTTTTGGGGTCCAAAATTTGGAGGTTGGTGAGAATTGCAAAAGGTGGATTTCCATGAAGATCATATTTTAATATGGAAAAGGCATGAATTTCGCGAAGAGAGGCTTCATGGCTTGGATTTCGCAAAGACCAGAAGAATGATGGTGGTGATTCTTCGCGATTATGACAAGCTTCGCGAACGACATAAGTTGAAGCGCATCGCGGTGATTAAGGGCTTTGCGAGGGAGCTTCGTAGTGCAGGCGTGAAAAGAATGATGGGATGCTCCGCGATTACGATGAGCTCTACGATCAGAAAATTGTCGTGGTGCTTCGCGATTTTGACAGAATTATGGCAGAAACTTCGGAGCTTCGCGATAGGCGATGACGTGGTGCTGACTTCATGTGGAAGGGTCAAGGGTTGGTGGAATTTCTTATAAATAGATTTTGACCCCCTCGAGAGAAGGAGAGAGAGCTTCCAAATAAAATCATTTTCTCTCATTTCGCGAAGGTGGTTCGCGGAGATAGTGTTCTTCGCGAAAGAGAGGTGCTTCGCGGCAGCTAATCTAGCTCCGCGAAAGGAAGTGCACTTCGGGAGGCCGCGTGCTCTAAGGATTGTGCTTCGCGAAGAGGAAGGAGCTCCGTGATAGCCTAAGAATTGCGAAGGCTTGAGCTTCGCAAGATTGCTTTGCGAAAAGGAAGGAGCTTCGTTAAGGCTTGTTTGAGCTTCGTAAAATTGGGAGCCTTGCGAAGTAGGGTGCATTGCGAAGGTGTTTCCAAAGGTAGTTGCTCAGTGCTTCAGAGGCAAAGGGGTATTCATCAATGGATGAAAGTTGGACTTTAACAGAGCATCTATTAGTAGTTGAGGATGCGTGCATTCATACAAATGAAGAGACCTACAGGTTTATAAACTATGAGTGGATCCCTTCCAAGTGTAGTATGTAAAGGAAGTGGAAGAAGGTGATCCTCTCCACCGGTAGTGAGCCAGAGAGAGAAACAGGGAGTGACCCTTGGGAAAGCAGTGAGCTGACCATAAATATTGTAAAGGTAGTGAGCCTGGGCATAGAAGTGATCTAGCCTGAAAAATATTGGCAGTGAGCCTTAGTGGATTTGGTACAGCGGCACATCGTCATTGTATACTCCTTGGACATAGCCCAGTGAGGGTGAACCAAGTAAAAATCTTTGTGTCCGCCTGGTTGCATCCCTGCATTGCATCTAAAGTATAACCATCAGATAAAGATAAAGAGAAGTGATCAAGATAAACACCTAAGAGAAAACAAAGTGACCCTTGTAATAAAGAGGTCAAGATCCAGTAGGGCAGAAAGACTTTTGAAAAATAATATCCATACCCTGATTCACCCCCCCCCCCCCCCCCTCTCAGGGTATATAGGCCCCTATTGGTCCTAAAAATTGGTATCAGAGCGATAGGTTTCTTTTATTTGATTAGTTTGCTCTGACTTAGTTCAATCAATCTGTGTGGTTAAAGAATCATTCTACTCTTATCTCGGTGTGTCATGGTGAAGGGAAAAACATCAAAGAAGAATCAGAAATCAGGTAATATCCCTTAGTGTGGAAGTGTTTATGGGAAAAATGTGATTCAACTAAAAGAATCAAACATCTTACTAAAGGAAGGCCTGGATGAATCCGACAGGGAAAAGATTGATTCACTCAATCGTGATGTAGGAATGAGTGAAGAACCTGATTTTCTAAGTGATGTTGAAACCAATGATGATGAAAAAACACCAAGAAGTCAAAAAGTGGAAGTTTTCTAAAAGGCAAAGGAATTGGATCAGAAATTGGATGAAGAAGTGAAATCTAAAAATATCAGGATCCAAGTATTAGAAATTGAGGTCAATAAGCTAAGAGGCTTAAATCAAAGGCTCATTGATGTGGCTACTGACTTAAAGGAGAAGAATGATTCACAAGGTGAATAAATACAAAAGATGTCCAGAATGAAAGGAAAACAAAAGGCTTATAATTATTAAGAGAATCAAATGTCAGATGCAGTTCAGAATATGAAAGCTAGAAATGATGATCTAGGAACACAGTTGTCTGAAGAAGTTCAGAAGAATCAAAGGCTACAATAAGAGAATGAATCTGTCTCTGAATCTATTTCTCAGGAAAAATTGAAAGTAATGGAGCAAGGTGACATGGTAGAAAAGATCACACGAGAACTGGAAGATGAGATGAGTTGTGTAAAGAATCTCAAAAGAGAACTCAATGCCCAACTTGAATCAAGGGATATAAATATTCAGAAGTTGGAAGAAGAACTAGAATCAGTGAAGAAGGAAGTTGAGAAATCCAATGCTAGAGGAAAGCCTAAAATGAAGGATTCCTTTCACTTACTATTTGATTATCCATCAGCAAGTGATGATGAAATGAAAAGCAAATTTTCTATTTTAGAAAAGTGCCAAGAACAAATTCTCTCAGCTCAAAGACCATACAGTTTGGGAAAAACTGGTATTGGATTTGATGAATCACCTCCAATTCATGATAGAAAGAGAGCTGGGAACAATTCCATGTGTGGAGAAAATCCTGTAGGTGCTAGAGACAGGCCGAAGATGATAGTTACAAGAAGTAGTGATGACATGTGCTATTTCTGCGAGATTCATGGCCACACATCAAGCTTCTATTTAGAGGCTCTGGAATACATTTTAGGCTGTGAAAACAGAATCATTACTAAATCTGAGAATAAGAAGAAGTATCATGAGAAATCAGAGAAAAGAGTCTCTCATAGGAAAGCATTCGTTAGATGCTGTTACTGTGGAAGAATGGGACATACCATGAGTATGTGTCAGGAAGATCAAGAGCTCAATGTCAGAGGAAGAACTCAAGATGCATCAACATATCGACAGAGAAATGATGAAATTTGGTATGCCTTTAATAGAAAATGTTTTATATGTTTTGATTATGGGCATTTGGAAAGACAGTGCAGTAAGAAGAAAACAGGAAAGGAAAAGGGGCTCGAAAATAGATTCTCGACTGTAGTGGTGTACAATGAGAGATCCTGCAATGAGAGACAAAGTGGTAAGTTGAAGAATAGGCTTAGATCCTCAGGGGAATCATGTGGAGCTGAAATAAAGGTGTATCAGTCATCTCTTCTATCATACTCACAACCACTCTCCAAGAAAGAACATGAACAAATATGGAGGAAAAGGGGAGGAAATGCTCCAGCTGTGAGTAAGAAGAATGTAGGTTCAGTGGGGGACTCACCACTGGTGAAAAAGAGTGTGGTGACTCAGATATCTGACAAAAGAAAGATGAACAAAGAATGCATTGAAAAATTTGCAAGTCGTGTGCCACAACAAGAAGTGGAGGAAACAAGAAGATCCCTACAATGGAGGAAGGAGCTAGGGTTGATGACAATAAGATATATTCTTGCTCAGAGAAGAAATCAAGGGAAATATAATTTTGATGGAACATCAAAGACGGAAATGTGTACCTATGGGTTTAAACCCCAACCGGTGAGAAAGGCCAGGCCTGCAGAATCATCATATCAGAAAAAGACTCAGCATGCAGGTAATGAATGCTTAGTCATATGGCCAGAGCAGTTAAAGTTGGCTAGGTAGCTAGAAGAAGAAAGGAAATAGTGTGATGCTCTGCAAGAAAGAATCAAAGGGTTGACCCATCAGGATCAACCACAATCCTCTTCTTGAGGATTCAAGAAAGATCCCCTCTCCCTATGTATATAAATTCTATTAACTGATGATTCATGTGTTTCAGGTTTTAGGGAGATACAATCCAAGGGGAAGTGGTATCTAAGGATTCAAAGTAGAGAATTTATATGCTCCAGAGTTTCAACTGATTCAAATTAGGAACCAGAGTTGAAGAAGAAAGGGAGCAATAGAGAAAAATAATAAGTTATTGTGTTATTAACTTTGTCTCTTGTTTCCTACAAGGAGATTCAACTCAGTAGGCTTAGAGATTTTGTTAATGGCTCAATGAAAAGTGCCAGATTGGTATAAATGATTCATGAGGATAAGAATGGTAATGGGTCTAAACAGTGGGCCTAACCCTAGGAAGTGTTGCATAACATAGGGGGAGCATTCAATAACAAAATCAGATGCAAGAGCCATGAAAGCAATAATTGGATGAATCAACTCAGGTGTTGCCTATCGAGTGAAGAAAGAAACATAGGGAGAAGTAGTAATAATCATTCATCTAATGATTATCTATTTTTTTCTAACAAGTTGTATTAGCTGACAGTTTTCAGGATACCAAGAAGCTTCAAGAGAGTATCAACCATGTCTCAACAATAAGCTCAGAAAAGTAGCTGAAAGAAATAAAGCCACTGAACAATTAAATAGTGAGAAATTTCTTGATGAAAGTGTTAAGGAAGAAATCAACACAGGGGGAGCATAAGTGACTGATGCTGATTTAGAAAATAATTAGACGTGGGACATTGTTTCAAGGCCAGCAGATAAGAACATCATTGGGACTAAATGGGTATTTCGCAATAAGATGAACGAATATGGCACAGTGATTTGAAAAAAAAGGCATGACCAGTGTACAAAGCATACTCCCAAAGAGAGGGTATTGATGTTGATGAGACATTTGCACTGGTTGCAAGGCTGGAAACAATCAGATTATTTTTAGCCCTAGCAGTGCAAAGAAAGTTCAAAGTGTTCCAGATGGACGTCAAATCTGCATTTCTAAATGGGTTTCTGGAAGAAGACGTGTACTTTTAGTAGTCATATGGGTTTCTTATTCATGAGGATGAGAATAAAGTTTGCAGGTTGAAGAAGGCGTTATATGGGCTGAAACAAGAACCAAGAGCATGGTACTCAAGGCTTGATCAGTACTTGAATAAGCTTGGTTTCAAGCATGGGGGAGTTGATTACAATATCTATTTCAACAAAAATAGTAATCAAAGGATGATGGTGTTGGTTTATGTTGATGACATAATATTTGGCGGGTCAGATGAAGCTCAGTGCAGACAATTTTCCGAATTCATGAAAAATGAGTTTGAAATGTCAATAATTGGTGAGCTAATGTTTTTCCTTGGTCTACAGGAGACTCAAGGAAGGAATGGAACATTCATTTCTCAATCTAAATATGCCAAAGAGGTTTTGAAAAGGTTTGGAATGGAAAATTCCAAGGAGATGAAGACTCCAGTTGCTACCCGAATGAAACTTTCCAAAGATAAGGATGGCAAGGCAGTTAATATCACAAAATACAGGCAAATCATTGGAAGTTTGTTATACTTGACTACAACAAGGCCTAACATTGTATTCGCCACATGCCAAGCAGTGAGATATCAAAGTAATCCCATGGAAAGCCACATGCTTGCAGTAAAAAGAATACTTCAGTATATCAGGGGCATAGTGGACTTCGGCTTGATGTATAATGGAAAATATCAATCGGAATTATTGGGATATACTGATGAAGATTGGGCTGGTTCAACGGATGACAGGAAGTCAACGTCAGGAGGTGCTTTCTATCTTGGAGGACTGTGTGTTTATTGGCTAAGAAAGAAGCAATATTGCATTTCATTGAGTACCGCAGAAGCTGAGTACATTGCTGCCACTCAAGCTTGCACTCAGTTATTGTGGATGAAGCAGTAGCTTGATGATATGGGCGTTGAAGTGAAGTCTCCGATCAGAATCCAGTGCGATAACTCAAGTGCTATAAATATTAGAAAAAATCTCGTCCATAATTCAAGGACAAAGCACGTTGAGATAAAGTATCATTTTATCAAGGAGAAGGTGGAGCAGGGAATCGTGAAGTTGGAGTATGTGCCTATAGAGCTACAGGTTGCAGACATTCTGACAAAGGCCTTACCCAAGGAAGCTTTTGAGAGGCATTGACTGCTCTAGGAGTTCAGTTGACTCCATGCACTTAAAAGAGTGTGGTTGTGGATCCCCCCCCCCTCCCTGAGGTATGATGTGTTTTTCCCTAATATTCTCATATGTGTTTTTACCCTGTTACAGACCGCAGAGGAGTGACTTTTGGGTTCGTTGACAAAGGGGGAGAAAACAGTAATTATTTTAGGGGGAGTGAGTGTGGATATTTGAGAAATCATGATTGATATGGGTAGAAGCTGACAGGTGGAGCAGCGAGATGGGGGAGTGCAATGATATAGGGGGAGATTATCAAATCTGACGATGCTAGAAGTGATCGATCAAAGGCAAGATATCATGATAGCTGAGGATCGTGATAAAAGAAGAATAGTGAGTTTGGAATGGTGAGAGAAGGTTTCCAGCTTTCACCAATTGGTTTTGGTATGGTTCAACAATTGGTATCAATTTAGCAATTGGTATCAGTTTAGAATCGGCAATTGGGGTCTGACATGAAGTGTTTCATTGATGAAATTTTCATACTACTCTTGTTTCTCGCGTCGAGCATTGCTCATGTGGGCTTAGAGTACGTGTTAAGTGATTCCTTGAATGCTATCAGAATCACAAGAGGTGAATGGTGGTAGCGGTTGGAAGGAAATTCAGAGAGATATCAAAGTGCAGAAAATCATTCTGAAAAGAGTTGTCAACAAATCCAAAGGGGGAGATTGTTGGGCAAAAATCCCTCAAGGTAACATTGTAGTATTTTTGGGTTGATTGTGTTTGTTGATAAAGCAAGTTTCCATGAAGAAATTGTCAAGTTCCAAAGAATTTGTTGACAATCAATGTTGATAAAAGAATGCTGACAAAGGAAAGGACAATCTGGTGGCGGTACAAAAGAGCAGTACAAGGTGGCGCCATTTTCCAGTGTTTGCCAAATTTTTGGGGTCCAAAATTTGGAGGTTGGTGAGCATTGCGAAAAGTGGATTTCCATTAAGATCATATTTTAATATAGAAAAGGCATGAATTTCGCGAAGAGAGGCTTCATGGCTTGGATTTCGCGTAGATCAGAAGAATGATGGCGGTGATTCTTCGCGATTACGACAAGCTTCGCGAATGACAGAAGTTGAAGCGCATCGCGGCGATGAAGGGCTTTACGAGGGAGCTCCGCGGCGCAGGAGCGAAAGGAATGAAGGGATGCTCCGTGATTACGACGAGCTCCGTGATCAGAAAATTGTCATGGTGCTTTGCAATTTTGACAGAATTCCGGCGGAAACTTCAGAGCTTCGTGATAGGCGATGACGTGGCGCTGACTTCGCGCAGAAGGGTCGAGGTTTGGTGGAATTGCTTATAAATAGAGGTCGACCCCCTCGAGAGAAGGAGAGAGAGCTTCCAAAGAAAATCCTTTGCTCTCGTTTCGCGAAGGTGGCTCGCGAAGATAGTGATCTTTGCGAAAAAGAGGTGATTCGCGGCGGCTAATCTAGCTCCGCGAAAGGTAGTGCGCTTCGCGAGGCCGCGTGCTCTAAGGAGTGTGCTTCGCGAAGAGGCAGGAGCTCTGTGACAGCCTAAGCATTGCGAAGGCTTGAGCTTCGTGAGAGTGCTTCGCGAAAAGGAAGGAGCTTCGTTAAGGCTTGTTTGAGATTCACGAAATTGGGAGCCTCACGGAGTAGGGTACTTTGCGAAGGTGTTTCCAAAGGTAGTTGCTCAGTGCTTCAGAGGCAAAGGGGTATTCATCAGTGGATGAAAGTTGGACTTTAACATATCATCTATCAGCAGTTGAGGATGCGTGCATTCATGCAAATGAAGAGACCTACAGGTCTATAAACTGTGAGTGGATCCCTTCCAAGTGCAGTGTGCAAAGGAAGTGGAAGAAGGTGATCCTCTCCACCGGCAGTGAGCCAGAGAGAGAAACAGGGAGTGACCCTTGGGAAAGCAGTGAGCTGACCATAAACATTGTAAAGGCAGTGAGTCTGGGCATAGAAGTGATCTAGCCCGAACAATATTGGCAGTGAGCCTTAGTGGATTTGGTACAGTGGCACATCGTCGTTGTATGCTCCTTGGACGTAGCCCAGTGAGGGTGAACCAAGTAAAAATATTTGTGTCTGCTTGGTTGAATCCCTGCATTGCATCTAAAGTATAACCATCAGATAAAGATAAAGAGAAGTGATCAAGATAAACACCTAAGAGAAAACAAAGTGACCCTTGTAATAAAGAGGTCAAGATCCAGTGGGGCATAAAGACTTTTGAAAAATAATATCCATACCCTGATTCACCCCCCTCTCAGGGTATATAGGCCCCTATTGGTCCTAACATATTGGAACCATAAATACACTACCAAAAACAAGTACTAATTGAGATTAGAATCCTAGTTAAGTTAAGGCTTGGATTAAAGCTTTAACACTGTGGAATTCTAATCGACATCAACTTGTGACATGGGTGTTAATTTAATGCAATACAAAGCAAGGCTCAAGGATATCACAAGATTAACTCCCCAATAATGAACTCACCACAATCTTCATATATTTTCTAAATCAAGAATCAACCATCAATCATTTCAATTTAGCTCTGCAAACAAACCCCACCAATCAAAATACAATCAACTAGAAACAAACGACTATTACAAAGTATCATCACCGAGAATTCGACCCGAGTACTGCTATACACATTAGCAGAGCACCGGAACCTTGACCGGTCGATAGGCGACAATCGGCCACGCGTTTCAGTGATCTCAAGTAAATGAGATCATAAGGACTGACCCACCAATAAGAAGATCACATGTTTCATGTGTCATTGGTTGTTTCTATCTACGAACACATGTAATGGTATCCTGAATTTATATTATTATCAGTGTATACTATTTGATTACATACTTTAATGAAAGATGAAAACTATGTCATTAATGTTGTAGAGAGGTAGCTTGTTTTGGGTGCATCATTGGTGGTGTGAAATTTATTGAATAATCAAGATAGATTTTTTTTTAATTATAAAAGGAAGTGGTATCTCAAGCCTAGTTAATCAAGATGGTAGTACCTCTAAAAAAATTATGCTCATGGTAGAAGAAGGTAATCCTGTCCTATTAGATCAATGAAAAATAAATAAAGGATAACAACCCAAAATGTGCGTTCAACTTTATGAGATATCTTGAGACAAAGAGATTGACTGAAAATTGTTTTTTTATTATTATGCAAACACTTCTGAGGAAAAAGTGAGAAACCATACATGACTGCACCATTTCACCACTTCACCACTTCCCCACTTCCCCACTTCCCTAATTAAAACAATACAAGCCTTCACAATAAACGTCACTCAAGAACAATGGATAGACAATCCATTCAAGCAATAAAACTGACAAACCTTCATAGCTGGAGCCGAAATCGCCAAGAGAAGGTCGAAGTACCATGAATCAAGAAACACGAACATCAAAAAAGCTAGACAAACCACAGAACTGGTCTCCTCGCGCACCCATAGGTGCAACCGTCGACACCAGCCCAAATCCACAAACCCACTGGCGGACTCCAGTCGGAGTTCGCCCAAACCCTCCAGCGACGTGAGATGACCCAAAGGACATCCACAAAGGGTGATGAAGAAACCATAACGAGGAAGACCAGGCCCTCCGGACGCCGCACCCTACTCCGCAGACACCGCAACGCAGCCACGATCCAGTCGACACTCCGCAAACCAAAATCAATTCAACCATGCCAAAAACCAACGTGAGCAGCGAATCCACAACCAGAAAATGAAGATCATTTAGCCAAAACACTATCGTCGCAAAACCGATGATGCCACCGAACCAAAACCAGAACAACCTTCAAAAGTCTTCGCAAAAAAGCACATCCAAACCTCAGGATCCAACACAGAATAACCAGATCCAAAAGCACGCCCAAAAGAGAGTTCATTTCCATCAAAGGTGCAAACCGCACACAGCCGCACATCATCTCTCAATTGAAGACATTCCACAGCCTAAGCCAAATCGATAAATCTCAAGGAACCAACATGTTCAATTCCTGTGAACCAACGAGAAGTAGAAACACCCACAACCTATCTCAAAATCAAATAAGCGAATTCTTCACCACCCAAACAGGGTGACACCGGAAGAAGTCGCGCCACAAATGACCTGAACCAGAACCCTTCGCCACCACCGCTCGTGAAGACTGAAGATCCACCCAAAGCGCCCAGGGAAGGCCCACAGCTTCGACCTCAGACCGCAGCAAATCGGATCTTGACCGCGGACCTCCAACGCGCCGCCAAGGAGAAGTCGAGCCCCCCGAAGATTGCAAGCCTTCGACGCCGCAGAAGCCCGATGTTGGATAACACCCACGACGCTATCACACACTAGACACATTCAAAAAGTTCCACCTATTATGATGAATAAGAGTTTGGGACATGGTGGGACCCACCACTGGGTTCGAGTGATATTTTAGAATATACAATCGTTGTGAAATAAATAAATTCATATTATTAGAGATTTGAAAAATTAGTATTGAATTTATTTATTAAATGTATTCGCAATATATTTAGTGAATACCTGGAAAAATATTTAACGAATGAATAATATTTTTATATTCAAGGTTCGTTCAATATTTTTAAGAACAACGATCTGAGTTAATAGTTCTCTTTTATCATGTAATATATTTTATTATATTATAACTAAGTGATAAAAATATAAATGCTATTTATGACTCATTAAAGTAGTCACAAGATGTTGAGACAATTCGTCCAAAGAGAGGTGAGATTGTAAAAGAATTCCATCCTTCCGCCTCTTGTAACTTTTTTTCTTATCAATAAAATGCCTTTTACCCTTAAAAAAAAAAAAATATAAGTGGGAGGAGACTCTCATTTAGGTCACTATTCACCACATGATTTTGAGAACCTATCTCTCCTCTCTCCCACTTCCCAGTGTGAGAATCAATTGATCCAATCATTTTATCCTACTTCTTCTCATATTGAAGGAATGACATTGTGGTGATTGTCGAAACATCTAAGGTATCATCAGATCTATGTGATGACACCTAAAATTTAACAATATACATTCTAGATACTTTAGAATAACATGTGGATGATCAAGAGAGAAATGACTTTGGTTCCTTCGATCAACGACTGTTGGAGATGAGTGATTATCGAGCGCACCATCAAATCGAATGCGGTGATTTTTTTTTTATTTAATTCGGTGCTTAGATATTTCACACCGGATCATTCTTCCGTATCAGGCTGCATATCGCCTGAGATGATGTAGTTATGTTGATCCGATGATGAAAAAATTTTCAAACCCCTACACCGTCTGCTTTCCCTATGTGACTTGATACCTTCAAATGTTATCATAGCAAACACGTGACTTTTTAATCTAATAAAAATTAAGTTTCCAATAAATTCATGAAGAGGGTGTTATTACAGTCTTATTTCATTAAATGTGATTCAATCTAACATCGGATGGTCAATTTGTGATCATCCAAAGATTTGAATTGAATTGAAATCGCTGTTTTCGGGTTTAAAAAAATTGAAGAGAATGTGTGTGTGGATAATTTTTATCCGCAAGATTTCACTGGTAGTGTACTTCCAGTGAACTTGAACTCTGGTCAGATTTTTGGTGGCTGTAATAGTTCTTTTTGGCCGGAGGAAATTCCACACGGTTGTGAATTTTTTTTCAAAAAAAAAAAATCAACACCCTAACATGCAAAGTCTTTTGAAAAATAAATAAGACAAAAAATAAAGCCTTGAGTATGGGGGCCAGCTGGAGACACAGACCAAACAAATGGTAAATAGAATTAAAAAAAATTAATTGTTAAAAGGTGTTTGGTGGTGATGCTATCCAGCACATGAGGTTAAAAAAATTATAAAAAAATGAAAATGGTTCAGCCAGGAGGTGCCTAGCCGACACTAAAAAAAATATAAAATAAAAACTATGGTGCTCCACCGCTCGATTGGCTTGTCTTTCCCGCCGGCCTGCCCGCGCCACACTCGTCACCTCTCATGACCTCACCCCTCTCAGAAGTGTCGTTAGCCCGCCTCCCATCACATGATGCATGTTTGAGTTTTATTTATTAACTATTTCATACAATGATGTTTGTATTATTAATTAATTAAATAGACACACGATGCATCACCTTCCTTATTTTATATATAATCGTATGTGTGTCCATGAGAGCTATATTTCATGTGTATTACGCTTTCCCGAGACCCCCCTCTCCTATATGACAGTATTTATGTATTATAAAGAAGACAAATAAAGGCATGGACTACGCCATGACCAATAAAATTTACTGATGGAATGTGGATACATTAGATGAACGGGGTGCATGTTGAAATACGAGTCAGACACAAATCACCTATTTTACCCCTAGGGTTGCGATTGATTCATTGAGGGTAAATGGGTAAACCCACATGAAATTCTCAAGACGAGTTATGTTATTTATCTAATTTATGCATTGTTTATTATTTTTTTGTGAGTGTGCAAGTGAACACTATCAGATAAAATAATAAACAAGATGCATAAATTAAAATAGATAGACACACAATGAATGATTTATATTTAATTTATTGTTAATATGTGAGTGTGATCAATAATTACACGAATATCAAATAGAAAAATCATGTCATTCATTGATAAATAATAATAATAACTCTCAAAGTAATATTAAGTTGTAACGTCTTCCGTGGTTCAAATTTGAACAAAATCAGGTTTATAATGTGCTCATCATCCCTAGTCGAGGGTGCCTCATACTACTATGGAGTTCTTATGAAACCAATGAGTTAACTTAACTAAATATAGAAACAATGAGGTATTCCTATCCAGCTTGTTGCATATTCAGAGTCAAAGCATTGATTAAACCAAGGTTTTGATTCTTACAAGTCAAGACTTCACTCAACAGTTCAAAGATTTGTGATTTAATGTCGTCAATCAGTCAAACACCTACCTTGAAACTCTCACTACTGGAATTTTACACTTTACCAATGGTTCAAAACCGTTGGTAAATGTTTGGAAACCGTTGGTATATAGTATACCAACGATTCCCCCAACCGTGGCCAAGTAAGGCGCGACAATAGGCCTATACCAACGGTTCGGTGAAAACCGTTGGTATAGGTGTCAAAATAGAAGGTATACCAGCGGTTTCTACTAACTGTTGGCATATGTGTGTTAAAGTATAACATATACCAACAGTTTGTGAAACCGTTGGTATAGAAAGGATATGGCAAGCCGGAAGACTATACCAACGGTTTTGTTATAACCATTGGTATAAACCTATACCAACGGTTATAACAAAACCGTTGGTATACTTATATTATAGCATCTATACCAACGGTTTAAAACCGCTGGTATAGATTTGCTCAATTCCACAGCAACAACAGTCCCCCCTCCCCTCTCCAGACCTGCAACAACACAGCAACACACCTCCCCCTCTCCAGACCTGCAACAACAGCAATACAAAATCCTCATCCAAAGTATTCAAAATTTAGAAATCATTCCAGAATTTAGAAATTTAGAAATTTAGAAATTCAAATGCAGTAACACCCATAAGAGAAAAAGCCTACATGTTATAGGAAATGCAATAACACCCATAAGAGTATTCGAAATTTAGAATTCATTCCTCACTCAAACCACAACACCAATACACACAAGAGAAAAAACCTACATGTTATAGGAAGCACATGGGATGTTTAGTCATGCTCTTGGGTTGAGTATCTTAAAACCAATAGAAAAACTTGGGTAGAGTGGGAAAGGATCATGATACCCATAAGATAGACAATGGTAGTGGTCATGTGCTTAGATCTAGGATGAGTTATAGGAAGCACATGGGATGTTTATATTCCTCTAATGATTATGTATCCATGTATAAATGGTTCCTACTGTGTTAGTGGGAAACATTGGCCAATCTCGACATATGAGATGGGTTACTGGAATAGCCTACATGTTTTTCATATACTTTTCAATTAGAATAAGGGGGTATGTGGATAATTGTAATTTTCTCTCCTGGGTGTGATGTGAGATGAATCCCCATCTTGGGTAGTGGGTAGGAATATTCAATTAAGTCTTTGGTATTGGGTTCCCAAAGGGACTTTGGTTTGGTCCTAGAACCCACTGTTTGGGGATGGGATTGAGGTGATCCATGGGGCTATGGTGTCACCATATGTATTCCTCACCATTGGGGTATTTTTACGAGACTTTGAAACTTATTTTGCAAGAATCTATGTGTAGCCTTGTTGACCAATTTGTTATATGGTATGCTTGAGTGTTCATAGGTTTCATATGAAATCACTATATGATATTTATTTGTTATATGTTATTGTATAGAATGAACGACCCGTGATTGAGAATTAGAACATGAGTGTTGGTGCATGTTCATGATGGGATGTCGAGACTCATTCCTAATATATGCAAAATATTAAAACTAAGTTAAGCCTTACCGATTTGGAGTGTAGAACTAAAAAATTGATTGACTTCAGATGGATCTATAGGGAGGAAGGAGTTCCCAGCCTGGGTAAAGAGAGAGAGATCTAGTTTAGACCAAATCAAAACAGAAAATAAAAAAAATAGATGAATAACATCAGGACTTACAAATTAGAACTAAATAATTGAGTGGGGGGCTGTCCGGGGGGTGGGGGCTGTCCGGGGGGTGCGTGGGGCTATCTGGGGGGTGGGGGGGGCTGTCCGGGTGGTGCGGGGGGCTGTCTGGGGGGTGGGGGGGGGGGGCTGTCTGGGGTGAGTGGGGGGCTGTCCGGGGGGTGGGGGGCTGTCCGGGGGGTGGGGGCTGTCCGGGGTAAGGTTGGTTGTCCGGGGGGGGGGGGGTGGGGGGCTGTCAAGGGGGTGGGGGCCGTCCGGGGTGGCGGGGGGGGGGGGGGGGTGTTCGGTGGGTGGGGCGGCTGTCCAGGGTGGGGGGGGGGGATTTTCCGAGGGTGTGGGGGGCTATCCGAGGGTGAGGGGGCTGTCCGGGGGGGTGTTCAGGGTGGGGGTGTCCGGAGTGTGTTTTCGGCCACCACGGTCACACGAAAACTCCGATTGAAATGTCGTCTGGATGAACATTTCACAATTAACCCACTCTTTGTTGTCGTCCAATTTCATGGTATTCTGAGGTCATTTGGCCGGTTTTGACCACCCCACGCACGCTTTTCAAGCGCGTCAAATACCTAAAAACACATATTCTACCATGCCGCGCAAACCGCGCATTCAAATGACGTTTCGTCTTTTCGTACACCTCATAAATAATAATTAGGGTGTTTTTGTATGATTTCAAGTCATTCTGATATCGTTCGGTATGTATTTGACCGTAAAACGCATGTTTTGGTCATTTACGACACATGTAGTGTGTTTTCAGCCACCACGGTCACACGACACCTCCGATTGAAGTGCTGTCTGCCCGACCATTTCACAATTCACCCACCATTTGTTGTCGTCCGATTTCATGGCATTCTGAGGACGTTCGACCAGTTTTGACCACCCCACACACGCTTTTCAAGTGCACCAAACACCTAAAAAACACATATTCAGACGTGTCACACAAACCGAACGTCCGAATGACGTGTTGTCTCCTCATACACCTCAAAAATAATAATTAGTGTGTTTTCGTGTGACTTCAAGCCATTCTGATGTCGTTTGGTATGCATTTGACCATTAAACGCATGTTTTGGCCATTTACGACACGCGAAGTGCATTTTCAGGCACTGTGGTCACACGACACCTCCGATTGACGTGTCGTATGGCCGACCATTTCACAATTCATCCATCCTTTATTTTCGTCTGATTTCATAGCATTCTAAGGTCGTTTGGCCGGTTTTGACCACCCAACGCACGCTTTTCAAGCGCGCCAAACACCTAAAAACACATATTCAGTCGTACTGCGGAAACCGTGTGTCCGAATGACGTGTTGTCTCCTCGTACACCTCACGAATAAAAATTAGGGTGTTTTTGTGTGATTTTAAGTCATTCCGGTGTTGTTCGGTATTCATTTGACTGTTAAACGCATGTTTTGGTCATTTACGACACGCGAAGTGCGTTTTCGGCCACCGTGGTCACACAACACCTCTGATTGATGTGTCTTCTAGCCAACCATTTTACAGTTCACCCACCCTTTGTTTTCGTCTGATTTCATGGCATTCCGAGGTCGTTCGACTGGTTTTGACCACCCCACGCACGATTTTCAAGCGCACCAAACACCTAAAAAACACATATTCAGTCGTGCCGCGCAAACCGTGTGTCCGAATGACATGTCGTCTTTTCGTACACCTCACGAATAATAATTAGGGTGTTTTCGTGCGATTTCAAGTCATTTTGATGTTGTTGGGTATGTATTTGACCGTAAAACACATGTTTTGGCCATTTACGACACACAGTATACACCTGCATAAAAAATAGCACAAAAACCATGGATAGTTTTCCTAAAGTATCAACATAATCCGAATGCCTTTGGTTGGTTTTCCGTATTTTGGTTGTTGTTTTCACTTAAAATGTTGTCCATTTCAAAGAAAAGTGAGACACTTTGAGTGGTGTCGGCCACACCGCACCTCATATTGAGGCGGGGTTGACTCGTACACGTCAAAAATGACCCATGGATTGTTGTCCTAAAGTTTCAATAGAATCTGAATGCGTTTGGTCAGTTTTCCATATGTCAGTTGTTGTTTTCACTTAAAATGATGTCCATTTTAAACAAAAGAGAGAAATTTTGAGTTGTGTCGGCCACACCGCGCCACGTATTGAGGCATGGTTGACTCTTACATGTCACAAATGACCCATGGATTGTTTTCCTAAAGTATCAACACAATCCAAATGCGTTTGGCTGGTTTTCCGTATGCCGATTGTTGTTTTCACTTAAAATCCTATCCATTTCAAATAAAAGTGAGACAGTTTGAGTGGTGTCGGCCACACCGACCCTTAGATTGAGGCGGGGTTGACTCGTACACGTCACATATGACCCATAGATCATTTTCCTAAAGTTTCAACAAAATCCGAATGCTTTTGGTCGGTTTTCCGTATGTCAGTTGTTGTATTCACTTAAAATGATGTCCTTTTGAAACAAAAGAGAGACACTTTGAGTGGTGTCGGCCACACTGTGCCTCAGATTGAGGCGGGGTTGACTCATACACATCACAAATGACCCATGGATTATTTTCCTAAAGTATCAACACAATCTGAATGCGTTTGGTTGGTTTTAAGTATGCCAATTGTTGTTTTCACTTAAAATCCTGTCCATTTCAAATAAAAGTGATAGAGTTTGAGTGGTTTCAGCCACATCGTCCCTCAGATTGAGGCGAGTTTGACTCTTACACGTCACATATGACCCATGGATCGTTTTCCTAATGTTTCAATAGAATCTGAATGCCTCTGGTCAGTTTTCCGTATATCAGTTGTTGTATTCACTTAAAATGATGTCATTTTGAAACAAAAGAGAGACACTTTGAGTGGTGCTGGCCACACCATGCCTCATATTGGGCGGGGTTGACTTTTAAACATCACAAATGACCTATGGATCATTTTCCTAAAATATCAACACAATCCGAATGTGTTTGGTCGGTTTTCCGTATGCTAGTTGTTTTTACTTAAAAGAGTATCCATTTTAAAAAAAGAAAGACACTTTGAGTGGTAACGGCCACACCGTGCTTCAGATTGAGGTGGGGTTGACTCGTACACATCACATATGACCCATGGACCGTTTTCCTAAAGTTTCAATAGAATCCAAATGCCTTTGTTGGGTTTTCCATATGTCAGTTGTTGTATTCACTTAAAATGATGTCCTTTTGAAACAAAAGAGAGACACTTTGAGTGGTGCCGGCCACACCGCGCCTCAGATTGAGGCGGGGTTGACTCCTACACGTCAAAAATGACCAATGGATTGTTTTCCTAAAGTATCAACACAATCCTAATGAGTTTGCTCGGTTTTAAGTATGCCAGTTGTTGCTTTCACTTAAAATCTTGTCCATTTCAAATAAAAGTGAGACAATTTGAGTGGTGCCAGCCACACCAGCCCTTGGATTGATGCGGGGTTGACTTGTACACATTACATATGACCCATGGATCATTTTCCTAAAGTTTCAATAGAATCTGAATTCTTTTGGTCGATTTTCCGTATGTCATTTGTTGTATTCACTTAAAATGATGTCCTTTTGAAACAAAAGAGAAACACTTTGAGTGGTGTCGGCCTCACCGTGCCTCGGATTGAGATGGGGTTGACTCATACATGTCAAAAATTACCCATGGATCATTTTCCTAAAGTATCAATAGAATCTGAATGCGTTTGGTTAGTTTTCTGTATGACATTTGTTGTTTTCACTTAAAATGTTGTCCATTTCAAAGAAAAGCGAGACACTCTGAGTGGTGTCGGCCACACCGTGCCTCGGATTGAGGCATGATTAACCTATACATGTCACAAATGACCCATGGATTGTTTTCCTAAAGTATCAACACAATCCTAATGTGTTTGGTTGGTTTTCCGTATGCCAATTGTTTTTTTCACTTAAAATCCTATCCATTTCAAATAAAAGTGAGACAGTTTGAGTGGTGCCGACCACACCGACCCTCAGATTGAGGCGAGGTTGACTCGTACACGTCACATATGACCCATGTATCATTTTCCTAAAGTTTCAATAGAATATGAATGCCTTTAGTCAGTTTTCTGTATGTCAGTGAGTATCCATTTTAAACAAAAGAAAGACACTTTGAGTGGTACCATCCACACCGTGCTTCGGATTGAGGCGGGGTTGACTCATACACTTCAAAAATGACCCATGGATCCTTTTCCTAAAGTATCAATAGAATCCGAATGCATTTGGTTGGTTTTCTATATGCCAATTGTTGTTTTCGCTTAAAATGCTGTCCATTTCAAAGAAAAGTGAGACACTTTGAGTGGTGCCGGCCACACCGCACCTCGGATTGAAGAGGGGTTAACTCGTACAAGTCAAAAATGACCCATGGATTGTTTTCCTAAAGTATAAAAATAATACGAATGTGTTTGGTCAGTTTTAAGTATGCCAGTTGTTGTTTTCACTTAAAATCCTGTCCATTTCAAATAAAAGTGAGACAGTTTGAGTGGTGTCGGCCACACCGGCCTCAGATTGAGGCAGGGTTGACTTTTACACGTCACATATGACCCATGGATCGTTGTGTTGAAGTATCAATAGAATCCGAATGCCTTTGGTTATTTTTCTGTATACCAGTTGTTGTTTTCTCTTAAAATCCTGTCCATTTCAAATAAAAGTGAGACACTTCGAGTGATATCGGCCACACCGTGCCTCGGATTGAGGCGGGGTTGACTCGTACATGTCACATCTGACCCATGGATATTTTTCCTAAAGTTTCAACAGAATTAGAATGCCTTTGGTCTGTTTTCCGTATGCCAGTTGTTGTATTCACTTAAAATGATGTCCTTTTGAAACAAAAGAGAGACACTTTGAGTGGTGCCGGCAACACCACGCCTCAGATTGAGGTGGGGTTGACTCGTACATGTCACAAATGACCCATGGATCATTTTCCTAAAGTATCAACACAGTCTGAATGTGTTTTGTCAGTTTTCCGTATGCCAGTTGTTTTTACTTAAAAGAGTATCCATTTTAAACAAAAGAAAGACACTTTAAGTGGTACCAGCCACACCATGCCTCGGATTGAGGCGGGTGGGGTGGGGGGGATGTCCGGGGGGATATCCAGGGTCTAGGGAGGAGGGTGGGGGGGCTGTCCGGGGTCCAGCGAGGAGGGTGGGTAGTGTATCTAAAACTCTATCTAGTTATCATACATCGAATTCCGACAGGACTGCGAACTGCTATGGGGTGTCATCCTGGAGCAGGGAAAAATCACGGCATTACCGCGGCGTGACCACGGTGTGACTGCGACGTGACTGCGGCGTGACTGCGGTGTGACTGCGACGTGTTGGCCTGATCCAGCGACATCTGTGGGGCAGCATCTTCCAGCCAGGATTCCAAATAAATCCTATGTAGTTGTCCTTCACATTATAGAAACTGATCTTATGTTATAAAAAACAGACTCTTGATTTAGGATTGTGGTATGATAAAGATATATATTTTATATTCTTTGTTTTTAAAATAGGTACTAGGTAGTTGAAACTATTAATTGAGAGTCAAATTATCACACCCTAAACTATCACTGTGAGTTTTCACAGACAGCGCACCTCCATTGGAGGGGTTTTATTATAAAAACATGACTTTATTTATCAAAAGAAACAATTATATTAAAGAAAAATTATTCAAGATATGCAATTCAATATAATTAAGCAGAATTAAGAAATAATCTAAATTCAATTTAAAGCATTCTTAAATTAAAGAGGCTACGAGAGGGACTCTACCTCAAGGGGTGTCTACTATGGGTGTATTGTGGTGTGTAGTGTCTATCTATGATTTTTGTGGTGCTTCAGTATTGTGGGAAATGTGTATTGCATGGTCAGTTTAATAAATACATTAGTCAATTAGAAAATACACCCATAGTAAATAGAGATATACCCACTTTTGATAGAGAATACCATCCAAATAACCAACTCAGAAATCCAAGACCAACATTTTACTTTACCAATTCCAATTACATAATATATGCAGCACCAACTTATGTTTTATGAACCAATAAATTAAAGGGAAAGAAAATCCTCACAATAACCCATAAAATCTCATATTGCATCACTCACCTACAAACCATTATAAAATCATTAGGCTTCCATATTTGGTCAAAAATAAATAGTTATACTGAATTAAAAAATATCCATACCAGAGTGAAAAACCAGGTTCAAAAATAAAGAGTTATACAGAATTCAAAAATGTAATGGATCAATCTACCCATGATCACCATCACCATCACCATTTTCATCATCAGCCTCATCCTCACCTCCATCTCTATCCTCATTGTCGTCCTCGTCATGGTCCCCATGCTCATCCTCGTCCCCATCCTCGCCCTCGGCCCCATCCTCGCCCTCGGCCCCATCCTCACCCTCATACTCATCCTCATCCTCGCCCTCGTCCTCTTCAGCATCCTTGTCATCACCAGGAATGTCATCATCTCAATCGCCACTAGAACTACCATCTGGTGCATTAGATAATGCACCCATCGATGACATATATGTCTGACAAGCCGCGCTGGCCTCTGGTGGAAGTGATGAAGATAAAGATTTGATCAGTTTCATAAATTCTTTCTCCCTCATTTGAACCTGTTCTTCCAACTCCGTGACTCTTTTATCAAACTTTCTTGCATGCTCATTGACGTATTCCAACTTGGTGGTACTAGAATGGATACCTGGAGAGGACCAATACCTCGTCGGGACTATATTCTTACCAGGTCGGCAGCGTACTCGACCAGAGTGCTCATCTCCCAAAACCTGATATAAATGATCATGTGGCCCTAAATTGTTAGGATCCTGGGAATCAAGGGCCTCTAAAGCAGCCTGTTAAAAATATTAATAGATTATTAAATTTCAAAATAGATATTAAACTTTTAAATAAACAAATTAAAACTTACAATCTTTTCTTGTGTCGGTTCATTAACCGCAGTTCCATCTTTTTCTGTCTACTTGAGCAAAACAATTTTGATCGAGGGATACGTACATCAATATTCAATTTGTGCTTCTGTAATGAAATTGAAACAATATAAAGTGAAAGTATAATCATATATTCAATATTCAATAAATCACATAATTTAAGTAGGAAACAATAAAAAGGGAAAGTCCTAAAGAAAAATTATAAACAACTATATTGTACCAGCTGCCTCTCATGATCTGACATAGTTGTGTGCCCCAAAGTGTGGAGGTATTGCTTTGAATCAATGTTTTTTTTGTTTTTTTAGAAGATTCCTAAATAATGTTTAATAATAAACAAGATAATATTAATACAAAATATGAATAATGTCATTTAAATACCTCAAATGGGATTAATACCTTAAATTTGGCAGTCGCCCAATGGGTAATCATTTGGCGATATTGCTCTATTGGGCAGTCATCCAAGATAATTAATGTCTCCAACTACATGCCCACTCTATCACACCAGCCAACATATAGCTCATGCTTATAAGCTCTCCAAAGATCTCCTAGCTCCTTTAAACGCGCTGGTCGTGCACCTTTGCCATCAGGGAAGTTAAAATGAAGCTGACACCCAATAGATTAATTCATATAAATACAAAAAAAATACTACATTAAATCCAATAGATTTTTTACCCATATTTGTGCCCATGCATTATCCTTGACTTCATGTGACAGATGTCTCCAAGAGAGAGGGATGATCGGAATGATGTCGGAGTATTTGGTTAGCGTCGCCAAAAAACCCCAACATTCCTACCCAGATTTATCAATCATCTATCCATCATCATTGTATTCAACCATCAACTGTGTCTTGTGGTTCCATACTGCACGCAAGCGAGTACGCCCCCTCCCCTTCCTCATATCAGTAGATGAATATGTTATTAAAGAAAACAATACCAGTAAAAGTTATAATAAAAATAAATTTTGGTATAAAAATTTGTTAGAATTATATAAATATACCTGTGGTAGTCGGATCAATGGGCGTCACTGGATGTGCAGAAGCTGAAGGAATATCATGTACAGGTGGAGTTTCCTTCAGTGTACGCTCCTCAACCACATACTGTGTCGCAGCAGGAGTCGAAGAAGGTAGAATATAATAGCTTGGAGATAATGAACCAGAAGCAAAAGATGATGACACAGACATCTGGCCAAATGGTAGTGTAAACATCGGAGGCCTAAATATCTCGTGTGTCCATAAAGACACACCAAGATCAAAATAGGGCATATAAGATATGTCTGTGGTAGGGGCATAGTCCAATCGGGTATGACCAGTGGATCATATAACTCTCACACCATGAGCCCTCGTACCACTGGCCTTAGTACCGGGACTACCAAAAGACCGTCTAACTCTGACACCACCCCCCCTCCTACCACCAGCCTCTATACTGGGAGAAATAACAGGCTCCTCGTCAGATATCTCTCATCTGGGGGGTGGATCTTGATATTTTTTTAACAAAAAAGTAAACACATGATATTATAAGTTATTAAAATATATATATTTGAAATAAAATACTCACAATAGGGATGAGTGGAGGAACACCCATCTGTATCATGCGACGATTATTTTGTGTCATCTTTTTCCGCCGCATCTCTTCAATGGGTGTCTGTTTCCGACACTTTCACTGGGGACGTGCACACATCCATCACGCAGAGGACACACTGCTGTGGCCCTACATTCCCGCTTTCCAAAGTCAGGTGGCATCCGTTCCTTATTCAGGTACGTCTGATCCTTGATCGAAACCGGGATGATGGGATGTCGGTTCTTCCTTCCGTGGATTCATCCTCGGAACTCGTCACCTAGTCTGGGTCTCCCTCATAGATTTAAGATGTGGTTCATGAAGCTCCTCCCAGCGCCATATCTTCATGGACACCATTTAATTACGCCGCTTCTGTCGAGACCCTCCAAGGGGTCTGGTCAGGGCAGCAACCTTTGGTTAGGAGAGTAGTCACGTTGAGGCATCACTGGCATGTCTTGACACAGGGGAACTAGCATGTCTGTCTTCTGTCCCTTATTATAGGGCTTCTCGAGGGAACAGAAGCCCGAGGCATCCCACATCGAATGCGGGGAACTGTATGCCATAGGAATGTACCTGAGGTTTTCCTCATCTTCCCATGTTTAACACAAGGTATGCCGCAAGTTTAACATCCAGCGGAGATAGATCGGACTGATCAGAACACTAGCTCGAGTGGATCAGATTGAAGAACCCCCTGGAGGGAACACTGATGTTGGGGCCAGCATATGGGCGGCTTCCCAGATACCGTGGAGGGGAATTAAATGGCATGATCCTACCGGGATGTGGCGGTCCGGGTAAGAATCAGGATGAATAATGGCTTTTGGATTGGGTCTCGAGGAGACTTCTTACGTATCCCTTCGGCAGGGAATCAAAGTCCGCGTAGTTCGATGATACGGTGGGACACCTGAAGAGGTGACCCGTGAGAATGAACGCATGGATGGGAACCAGAGGGAGTAACGCTTCTGGGTTAGGGAATGAGTTTCCTGAGACACATGGGCTCGAGGGAGGGATAAGGATGAGACATGAGTGTTGGGCGTGAACCTCGTGGAGGCTTACTACGTACCATACCTTAGCATGGATCAAAGTCCTCGTAGTTCTCTAGAATGGTGTCGGAGAACTGACGTGGAGATGGACTGGGGGTCCAGATTGATCGGGGATTATGTCCTAAGATGGACCATAGTGGGTATGGGGCTTACTCTCTGAGACAGCCCATAGAGTTGGTGAACCGACGTGAAGGGGTTGGAACGACAGGGTAGTGGGGCTTGAACCTCGTGGAGGCTTCCTACGTACCATGCCTTAGCATAGATCAAAGTCCCCGTAGTTCAGGATGGATGGGGCTTACGCTCTAAGACAGACCATAGTGGTGGGGCTTGAACCTCGTTGTAGAGACCCCAACCCCAGAAAACCATAGGAGTCGGTGCCTTCTTAACATGATGTGTTATCTTAAAATAAAATACACTTTGTTAACAACACATCATGTCCCATATAGAGGATCGTGTGCGGTTCGGGTTCTGGGAAACCGGCAACTTCTGAAACAATTCATCTTTCAAAAGCTGACTCCTGAAAATTTTAAATCAAAACGTAGGGTGAGCATTGAAATACTCAGTAAGGGGGGGTTTTAAAAAGAACTTAAAATACTGTAACATTTGAAAACATTCTTTTAAAAGGATTTGAACATTCACTAAGAAATATTGTAACACACAAACCATAACAATGCTTAATCAAGGTTCTCAAGAAAACATGAAACGAATATGTCAATTCTTGAAGGAGTGATAATGGTTGTTATGAACAAGTACTACATGTGATTTACTTAAGCATAAATTTAAACAGTTAAAAGTAATGCATAATCAGAGTTGCACACAAGGAAACAACTAAATGTTCATATGCTGGTTACCGTTCTATTAAGTGATAACACCAGTCATGCTTCAAGCTTAAAGCTAGGGAAATAAGAACTTTATGAAAACTTTAAAGGCATCGGTCGAATAATAATTTTATCTTGGAAAGAACTTGTTACATAACTTGAATTATGTGGCATCAACATTTAATATTGACAATCGTTTCATTTCACCAAGTTCCATCCCCAAGGTGTCGTAAAATTACCAAGGTTATTCACCAAGGTATCAGTCTAAAAAGTCATCTCTAGAGATTAAGCCTTTACCCAATGCATTGGAGCACTATCAGGGCGCACCCTTAAATTTGCCTTTATTATCATGTGAGCCACATCGTTCATGCTTTACTTAAATCATTCATATATTCAAGATGTCCCATACCACCTTGAATATCTCATTCATTTTCATTTTTTTATATAAGTATGCATTATGTACAATAATAATGAATCATTACACATTTTACTAATACATGATATGACAATTCACATTATAAAAACATGCCAATGACTAATTAATGACATACATAGTTTAGTACAACATCCTTTTCACTAGATCATGTAAAAGAATGATATACTAAATGACGAATATTTGCCATTATAAATCCATGGAAAAGGGAATGTTTAAGGAAAACACTTGAAATTAGTTATGGTGATAAATAGGCCCTTGATCTTGTAAATGAATTAAATCATGACTTGATTAGTTAATGCATTCAACAAGGTAGGTTCATCATGATCCACCAAGTCTTAAATCCTCTAGTACATTTTAAGTCCCAAAGTACACCATTCATGGTAAAACAATTTCAAACAACCCTTATTAACATATGGTGTATAATATTACATGTGGGGTCATTTTGAATCTAAAAAAGAATAAAAAAAACCCACCACACTTGCACCCTACTGGAAACACGGCATGCAAACACCCCTTTTTGAAAACATCACAACCTGAGTGGGTTTCAATCAAGTATACATATATATATAAACCGTATATATATATATATACCGAGAGTATAGAGGTATGGGTTTCTTTAAGGAAAGAAAAAGAAAACATGGAACCACACCTGCACATGCACCCTACAGAAACACGAAGGTAGATTCCTTGAAGGCTATGCAAACCGAAGGTTTTATGTTAAGTATATATATATAAACGTAAACTGTATATTTACCAGGAGCATAATACATAGGTTCTTTTAAAAGAAAAAAAAGTGTGAAAGGACCCTTACATATACAACCCATTTAAAATCACGAAGGCAAAGATCTTTGAAGGCAAAGTAACCCGAGAGGGTTATATTTAAGTATATATATATGAATAAACTATATATATATATACACCGTGAGTATATAAAATGGAGGTTGTTCCGAAACAAGTCAAGAATGCAAGAAAAACCCTTACTGATCTTGAGGAGGAAGCTCGGAGCCGGCTGCTGGGTGTCCGTGGAAAAGAAGGAGGATGAGAGGAAGGGGCTGCCTCGGGCTTCAACGAAGCAGGGGGGTTTATAACGGCCTCAGTGCCTCGTTGGTGACCCGACCCAAGCGTAGACCGACGTGGGGAAGACGGGAGAACAAGGACCTAGGAGGGGGGTGCTCGGAAGTCAAGGAGCAGTGCGGGGGAGGGAGGGGCTTGGCGTCCTTGGTGCAGGTCTACAGGCGCAGGACCTCGGTGCTAGGAAGAAGACGGTGGGGCGACACGGTCTGCTTGGCGCGAAAAGAAATGGACGGCGCCGATTCGTTCTTGGTGCGATCGAACGGCTAGAGCGTGGAAGATGTGGTGATCGTTTAAAAGAATCTGAGGGTCAAGATCAAATCTCGGGAGAGATCGGGCGGCTACGGAGACGTGGGGGAGGGTCGCGCATTTTAAAACGGGCTGGACGGCTGAGATCGACGCGGGAGTTGATCGGACGGTCCCGGTCGCAGGGAGCTCGTCCCACATCGAAACGAAAGAGTTTTGAGGCGCGGTATAAAAACCAAAGCGTGCGGCCTTCGGTTCAATAACACCAACACACACGCACACGGGACCTTACACACGGGTCCCCCGCGGGCCTTGGCCCAACCTCACGCAGCGCCAGCCGCGGCCTTATACACGGGCCCGCACGTGACCTGGGTAACCCATGCCTCGGCCCACCCCGAGCCTCTGGCTGGCTCTCAAAACGCGCACGCACACCTGGGGAGCCCGATGGCGGTACCTCGGGTCCCTAGGGGGTCTCGGCCGTGGCCTGAGGGCTTGTCCCTTGAGGATGCCCTTGGCTGGCCGGGTCCCTCTCAATTTTTTATAAAAATTAGTTTTATTATATACTTTGCTCAAAATTGAGTGAAATATAAATATTTGTAGGAATTGAGTAAAAACAACTATTTTTAACTTAAAATCTTAAAACCAATTTCAAGTTTACATAAAATATTTTAACTCTTGGTATAAACTTTTTTTAAAAGACATACTATTATAATCATTAGTATTTTTTTAAAATACTCTACTATTTGTTTTATAAAATTCTTTTAAAGACCAAAAGTTTTCCCAAAAATTTTCATAATTTAAGAGATAAAAAGATATAATTATTACGAATTCCCTCTAAACATATTTTTTTATAAAAAATAATACCAAGTTTCCAACTACCTAGGTATTCATCGGGATTTTGTAAAAACGAGGAGATTTACTTTTAAGAATAAAGACGAAGAATCTTCTATGAAAGAATGTTTTTAAGAATAAGGTTATGAGGGAATAATACCGAGTTCTCTTTTAAAGTAAATTTTATTAGTGGGAACACAATGGTCGTTTTGAAAACCCAACGGATATATAAACATAACGGTCATAACACAAAGGACTAATATAAATACAGGGGTGTGGGGTACCCCTTAAAACAGAACACTTGAACAGGAAGGATGGCTCTCCTCATACCATTGGCGTTGAGCATGTGTGCCGTGGCCCTGGCGATTATACTTTTCACGCTGATGGACCCTGAAGATGACGACTATCCGATTGCCCGCGTTGTGGTTCTTTGTAATCTTGCGGTGGCCGTGTTAGGTCTTGTGCATGGTACATTCAACTAGTTGGGTCTCGTTGTAAAGTAATGTTTTAATAAATGTCAGTTTACCTTATTCTCCATGTTTTATTTCATTTATAATTCCTTATTAGCAAAACAAATAAAACAAGAGGCATTATTAAAGGCATAACACTTCTTACATAAACCAGTTCATAAAACCTGGGGTGTCACAATATCCCCCCCTTTAGAAAATTGCGTCCTCGCAATTTATTTCACGACACTACAAGGTTCAGAAACGTTCCTACCACCTCCACCAACGAATAGGGTCAACAGGTGCATTTAGAGGGATCCCCGTAGCGAAGCTCACTTCTTCCAGCTCCCTAATCCACACACACCTAAGACAGGAGGGGTAGCACTTATGTTCCGGGCTTTCTGGCCTCCAAAGGGAAGCTCGAACCGTACAAAGTTCTGAAATGTCTTTGCAGACCAATGTACGAAGAACTTTCCGAATTATGTCTCGGTCGAGGATATCGAAGCCATAGATATGGTCAAACAGGCTGAAGCTGAGAAGTTGGAGCATATAAGCTGCATAAATATTTCCCTCTAACGCAGCCTCCTAGAATTTCACTCTGGCCGTGAAGTTTCGGCCTAGGGTGAAACAAAGAAAGATCCCTTCGTGGTAACTTCCTCGTCGTTCACGTCCGGCTAGCTGAGCAGATCCAATGCGGTAATAGATGGAGGCATTCCCTTGGCAGGTGCGGAGAATCTCCGGACCGTTTGTTATCTCAAACCATTGCTTGCACGTTCTTCGCAAATTTGCGAAGGGGTCATACTCGTCCTCACACGTTTTGATCGCAATGATTTCCAAAATCTCAGTGGGAAGAGATAACAGGTGGGTTTGTCTTTCCATCTGAAAGTTTTAAGACAGGAGTTCCATTACTTTAAAATCATTCAAAAAACAAAGTAAGGACAAGGAAAGGAGAAAGACAACATTTCAATAAACACACGTTTATTATTATTAGTGCTTGAGTTTCCCTTACTCATTGACTAAACGAACTCCACAAAGAGAAGCAAAACTCCCTAACTCCTTGAACCAAACACAAGCCGAGCATTCAGGGAAAAACTCATGAGGACACCTATGACGTCTTATGAGTCTAGCATGGGGGGCATGAAGTTGAGAGACATCTTCATACACTTGTCGTATGTAAGACAAACGGGTGGGCTCGTCTTCTAACCTTCCGAAGTCCAACAACTGACCCCAGAAGCCATAGTTTAAAATCTGACAAAGGTAGCCCGCTCGGAGGTCTCCGCCAGCAGCAGCTTCTTGAAAGGGGTTATAAAGAATACTGCCAAAGTTCTCACCCGCCGTGAAAATCCGGAAAAGTCCCTCGTAGTACCTTCCTCGACGTACATAGGAGGGAAATTGGGTTATTATCATAAGGAGGTAATCTATTCCTACCCCTTGGTGTAGCTGAAGCACCCGTGGTGAATTGGATACATCGTAAAGGTATTTTCATGTCATACGGATATGGGCATAGTTTAGAAAGTCCTCATGGCTGGCTAAAGACACAATGGTCTCTAGGGCCTCTGTGGGGAGAGATAAGAGATTTATGCCTTCATTTTCCATCTGAAAATTAAGAAAACCCAGTTTTTAATAAAATTTAAATACATATACATATATATTTTTGTTTCAGTTTCTGGCTTTCCAGAGTTATCCAAACCGAACCTCTGATACCAACTTTAGAGACCCCAACCCCAGAAAACCATAGGAGTCGGTGCCTTATGAACATGATGTGTTATCTTAAAATAAAATACACTTTGTTAACAACACATCATGTCCCATACAGAGGATCGTGTGCGGTTCGGGTTCTGGGAAACCGGAAACTTCTGAAACAATTCATCTTTCAAAAGCTGACTCCTGAAAATTTTAAATCAAAACGTAGGGTGAGCATTGAAATAATCAGTAAGGGGGGTTTTAAAAAGAACTTAAAATACTGTAACATTTGAAAACATTCTTTTAAAAGGATTTGAACATTCACTAAGAAAGATTGTAACACACAAACCATAACAATGCTTAATCAAGGTTCTCAAGAAAACATGAAACGAATATGTCAATTCTTGAAGGAGTGATAATGGTTGTTATGAACAAGTACTACATGTGATTTACTTAAGCGTAAATTTAAACAGTTAAAAGTAATGCATAATCAGAGTTGCGCACAAGGAAACAACTAAATGTTCATATGCTGGTTACCGTTCTATTAAGTGATAACACCAGTCATGATTCAAGCTTAAAGCTAGGGAAATAAGAACTTTATGAAAACTTTAAAGGCACCGGTTGGATAATAATTTTATCTTGGAAAGAACTTGTTACATAACTTGAATTATGTGGCATCAACATTTAATATTGACAATCGTTTCGTTTTACCAAGGTTCATCCCCAAGGTGTCGTAAAATTACCAAGGTTATTCACCAAGGTATCAGTCTAAAAAGTCATCTCTAGAGATTAAGCCTTTACCCAATGCATTGGAGCACTATCAGGGCACACCCTTAAATTTGCCTTTATTATCATGTGATCCACATCGTTCATGATTTACTTAAATCATTCATATATTCAAGATGTCCCATACCACCTTGAATATCTCATTCATTTTCATTTTTTTATATAAGTATGCATTATGTACAATAATAATGAATCATTACACATTTTACTAATACATGATATGACAATTCACATTGTAAAAACATGCCAATGACTAATTAATGACATACATAGTTTAGTACAACATCCTTTTCACTAGAGCATGTAAAAGAATGATATACTAAATGACGAATATTTTCCATTATAAATCCATGGAAAAGGGAATGTTTAAGGAAAACACTTGAAATTAGTTATGGTGATAAATAGGCCCTTGATCTTGTAAATGAATTAAATCATGACTTGATTAGTTAATGCATTCAACAAGGTAGGTTCATCATGATTCACCAAGTCTTAAATCCTCTAGTACATTTTAAGTCCCAAAGTACACCATTCATGGTAAAACAATTTCAAACAACCCTTATTAACATATGGTGTATAATATTACATGTGGGGTCATTTTGAATCTAAAAAAGAATAAAAAAAAACCACCACACTTGCACCCTAGTGGAAACACGGCATGCAAACACCCCTTTTTGAAAACATCACAACCCGAGTGGGTTTCAATCAAGTATACATATATATATATAAACCGTATATATATATATATACCGAGAGTATAGAGGTATGGGTTTCTTTAAGGAAAGAAAAAGAAAACATGGAACCACACCTGCACATGCACCCTACAGAAACACGAAGGCAGATTCCTTGAAGGCTATGCAAACCGAAGGTTTTATGTTAAGTATATATATATAAATGTAAACTGTATATTTACCAGGATCATAATACAGAGGTTCTTTTAAAAGAAAAAAAGTGTGAAAGGACCCTTACATATACAACCCATTTAAAATCACGAAGGCAAAGATCTTTGAAGGCAAAGCAACCCGAGAGGGTTATATTTAAGTATATATATATGTATAAACTATATATATATAGACACCGTGAGTATATAAAATGGAGGTTGTTCCGAAACAAGTCAAGAATGCAAGAAAAACCCTTACTGAGCTTGAGGAGGAAGCTCGGATCCGGCTGCTGGGTGTCCGTGGAAAAGAAGGAGGATGAGAGGAAGGGGCTGCCTCGGGCTTCAACGAAGTAGGGGGGTTTATAACGGCCTCGGTGCCTCGTTGGTGACCCGACCCAGGCGTAGACCGACATGGGGAAGACGGGAGAACAGGGACCTAGGAGGGGGGTTCTCGGAAGTCAAGGAGCAGTGCGGGGGAGGGAGGGGCCTGGCGTCCTTGGTGCAGGTCTACAGGCGCAGGACCTCGGTGCTAGGAAGAAGACGGTGGGGCGACACGGTCTGCTTGGCGCAAAAAGAAATGGACGGCGCCGATTCGTTCTTGGTGCGATCGAACGGCTGGAGCGTGGAAGATGTGATGATCGTTTAAAAGAATCTGAGGGTCGAGATCGAATCTCGGGAGAGATCGGGTGGCTACGGAGACGTGGGGGAGGGTCGTGCGTTTTAAAACGGGATGGACGGCTGAGATCGACGTGGGAGTTGATCGGACGGTCCCGGTCGCAGGGAGCTCATCCCACATCGAAACGAAAGAGTTTTGAGGCGCGGTATAGAAACCAAAGCGTGCGGCCTTCAGTTCAATAACACCAACACACACGCACACGGGACCTTACACACGGGTCCCCCGCGGGCCTTGGCCCAACCTCACGCAGCGCGAGCCGCGGCCTTATACACGGGCCCGCACGCGACCTGGGTAACCCATGCCTCGGCCCACCCCGAGCCTCTGGCTGGCTCTCAAAACGCGCACGCACACCTGGGGAGCCCGATGGCGGTACCTCGGGTCCCTAGGGGGTCTCGGCCGTGGCCTGAGGGATTGTCCCTTGAGGATGCCCTTGGCTGGCCGGGTCCCTCTCAATTTTTTATAAAAAATTAGTTTTATTATATACTTTGCTCAAAATTGAGTGAAATATAAATATTTGTAGGAATTGAGTAAAAACAACTATTTTTAACTTAAAATCTTAAAACCAGTTTCAAGTTTACATAAAATATTTTAACTCTTGGTATAATTTTTTTTTAAAAGACATACTATTATAATCATTAGTATTTTTTTAAAATACTCTACTATTTGTTTTATAAAATTCTTTTAAAGACCAAAAGTTTTCCCAAAAGTTTTCATAATTTAAGATATAAAAAGATATAATTATTACGAATTCCCTCTAAACATATTTTTTTATAAAAAATAATACCAAGTTTCCAACTACCTAGGTATTCATCGGGATTTTGTAAAAACGAGGAGATTTACTTTTAAGAATAAAGACGAAGAATCTTCTATGAAAGAATGTTTTTAAGAATAAGGTTATGAGGGAATAAAACCGAGTTCTCTTTTAAAGTAAATTTTATTAGTGGGAACACAACGGTCGTTTTGAAAACCCAACGGATATATAAACATAACGGTCATAACTCAAAGGACTAATATAAATACAGGGGTGTGGGGTACCCCTTAAAACAGAACACTTGAACAGGAAGGATGGCTCTCCTCATACCATTGGCGTTGAGCATGTGTGCCGTGGCCCTGGCAATTATACTTTTCACGCTGATGGACCCTGAAGATGACGACTATCCGATTGCCCGCGTTGTGGTTCTTTGTAGTCTTGCGGTGGCCGTGTTAGGTCTTGTGCATGGTACATTCAACTAGTTGGGTCTCGTTGTAAAGTAATGTTTTAATAAATGTCAGTTTACCTTATTCTCCATGTTTTATTTCATTTCTAATTCCTTATTAGCAAAACAAATAAAACAAGAGGAATTATTAAAGGCATAACACTTCTTACATAAACCAGTTCATAAAACCTGGGGCGTCACACTAGTGGAGGATTCCTACGTACCATGCCTTAGCACAGATCAAAGTCCCCGTAGTTCGGGATGGATGGGGCTTACGCTCTGAGACAGCCCATAGTGGTGGGGCTTGAACCTTGTGGAGGCTTCCTACGTACCATGCCTTAGCACAGATCAAAGTCCCTGTAGTTCGGGATGGATGGGGCTTACACTCTGAGACGACCTATAGTGGAGGGGCTTGAACCTCATAGAGGCTTCCTACGTACCATGCCTTAGCACGGATCAAAGTCCCTGTAGTTCGGGATGGATGGGTCTTACACTTTGAGACAACCCATAGTGTTGGAGCTTGAACCTCGTGGAGGCTTCCTACATACCATGCCTTAGCACGAATCAAAATTCCTGTAGTTTGGGATGGATGGGGCTTACGCTCTGAGACGACCCATGGTGGTGGGGCTTGAACCTCGTGGAGGCTTCCTACGTACCATGCCTTAGCACGGATCAAAGTACCCATAGTTTGGAATGGATGGGGCTTACACTTTGAGATGACCCATGGTGGTGGGGCTTGAACCTCGTGGAGGCTTCCTACGTACCATGCCTTAGCATGGATCAAAATCCCCATAGTTCGGGATGGATGGGGCTTACGCTCTGAGATGACCCATGGTGGTGGGGCTTGAACCTCGTGGAGGCTTCCTACGTGCCATGCCTTAACATAGATCAAAGTCCTCGTAGTTTGGGATGGATGGGGCTTACGCTCTGAGACGGCCCATAGTGGTGGGGCTTGAACCTCGTGGATGCTTCCTACGTAACATGCCTTAGCACGGATCAAAGTCCCCATAGTTCGGGTATACAGTTTAACATCATGCGGGACGGAGGTATTTGGGGATTACGCTCTAAAGCAACCCATGGTGTGTAATGGTTGGTGCTCACTCTAAGCTCATGGGAGTCATGCTCAGTGTGAGAAACAAGAGGTTGCAGGGACCTGATGATCACGTCGTGAAGGGTGCGTCCATGGGAAGTGAAGAGGGCATTACACGTTGAGCGGCCCATGGTGCCGGGACTTACTCCAGGACGGAGGCCCAAGGACGAAAAAGCGCAGCGGGAGAGGGATTTGTGACCAAAGAAAGGAGGAGTCCCATTTCCCATCATGCTCTCTGCTAGCCCTGGCGCCAGGGAAGTACGGAGGTCCATGGGTGCTACCTTCCGCAAGAAGGGATAGGCTAGGGGCTTACACCAAGGTGGATGCCCTTCCCCGCGGACAAACGCCACTCTAATAAATCACCCCCTATGAGGGATGATCCCATCCCCATGGAGACAAGTGGGCGTAGAGAATATCTGAGGTGGGGGGACCCTGCGTGCGAGGCACGAGGTCGGGTCATAGTTTAACGTCGTGTGTTGAGGATGAGGTGCTTGGAAGTTTAACGTCCTACAAATCGGATGAGGTGGGTTGTCTCCACACCCCTAGGACTTACATAACCGGTGCCCTCTGCCCCTTGTGGGAGGGAAGGCATCAGCAAGGCCATGGTGAGGGGGTGTCGCGGGGCGAACCATCAAGGGGTCCATGTTAGTGTGGCTATGCAAAGAAGCAATAGCTGTTAGCGTGCCTAGGTGAAGAAGAATGAGGCGAAGCAACGCAACAGGAAGGATTGCCCAAGGGACTTTGAAGTTGCTTAGTACGAGCCAAAAAGGTCGTACGAGAAAACCATACATGATACGAATGCTCGGGATGCACAGGACACCTACAAATGGCACCCAGAAGGAGGGTATCAGACTTGCGCACAGGGAATACCCGGGGAGCACCAAGGTGAAAAGCGCCAAAGGATTACGCGAAGCCCTTGGGGCTGCGCGAAATAAGGGTGGTCGAGCCTTGGCGTGACTTGAATGGATTGTGCGCAAGGTGGAAGAATTACACGCGGGTGGCAAGGGCCGAGCGTTAGGACAGGGGGCGCGCAAAGATTGCGTGCAACTAGCGAGCCTGCGTGCAATGGAAGAAATTGCGCGCAGGGGGGAAGACCCTGAGGGGTTGGAGTTTAGTCTAAGCCAGGGGGATCCCGCGTGAAGGTGGATCCCGGGGCGACTTGGCGTGAAAAAGAACCCTACCTGAATTCCATATTGCGCGCACGCGGAATGCACATTACGTGCACGGGAGGAGGTTCGAATTCTTTACCTCAAAAAGAAGGGGGTCTCCTTCTATTTATAGGCCTCCGGCGCGCGCGGAATGTCAGGCTTGCGCGAAAGAATTGCAGGACCGATGCAGCCGTGCGAAATATCAACTACACGGGGCGTCGACGTGAAATTATTTCATGCCGGCACTAGGACCTTTCATGAATCCCGGGGCCTTCCACACGGGAAGTAATTTTTCCGCGCGCTTCCCCTTTTGTTTTGCACGACATCTCCGGGCCCTCCGGACCCGGCCTCCGGGTCCAAATATGACTTCGCTTTTTTCATTTCAAAACTTTCTTTAGCAGTTATGCATTTTCAACATCTACAAATTCCCCCCCTCAGAATTGGATCGGCGATGGGTCGTAATGATCGAATTCAGAGGGAAATGCCGAAATGTAGGGTCCACGGGCCACTGGCGTGCAAAAATGATCAAGCAGTGTGAAAACCTAAGTCAGGCGCGAAAGCCTCTTTACGCACGGGCACAGAACCCTGACTTGGCCTATAAAAGCTGCCATGGGACCCATGCTCCGTACATCGTTTCTCGCGTGATAAGCCTTAAGCTCTCGTGTGCAAAATTGCTTCCACTTTTGTGCGAAAACCGCTTGGCTGCGCGTAATTCCGCCGTGGTTGAGCAGCATTTTACATGAAAACCTGGGATTTTCCGTGCAACTCTTCGAGATTGCATGCAAGTCGCTGCTTTTACATGCCCGACTCCTAGATTCTGCGCCCAAACCCACGATTTCGCGCTCCGCTTCCAAACACTTAGCTTGAAGAAGATGGCTGCAAACCAGATTGATGAGGGGGAGGCCGCTGCGCGTAGAGCTGAGATGGCGGCGAACCCGGAGGTTTACGGCGCAAAGAGGGTGGTCTCCAATAAGCACATGCTCTTCAACATGCTAACTCACACCCAAAAAGAGTACACTTTATCAGATAATCTTCCGTTGTGGAACTTCGGCATTCTGGAGGAGGTTCCCCTACCAGGCTTTGAGGTTGATACCCTGCGGTCATGGGTGACCCGCGAAGATGACCTTCCTCGATACAACATCACCAACAATAGTCGTCCTTCCAGAGAAACCAGACACATGGATGTATATGTCCTGAATCCCAGGACCAAGACCATTGCTGGGGGTGATCCCGTTGCGGAGAACTCACCAACCCTCTACGTGAGCACTTTCCGTTGGAGCATTACTAACGAGACCAAAGGCTGGCTGCAAGACTGGGATCTGCAGTCTGGGGGAAACTTCACCAGTGAGTGGGCCTGGGTGTACTGGGTTCGCCACACATGTGACCAATTTGGGGTCGAGCTGTGGCACATCGGTCTATTCGAGGCAGTGTGGACATCGCAGTTCCACTTCTACCGGCAACCTGAGATCGGACCGGAGCAGTTCACTCGGTGGTCTCCTAACATCAACACATTTCATCTTCATCACGGGTAAGTCGGCATCAGTCTCTGGGACATCCACTTCATCAGAGGCATCCCCTTGGAGGGCCATCAATACGATGAGTTCCTCCCACCAATGAACATATGGGGTGAGAGGTCTCAAACCTCCATACTGACATGGCACCTGCTGGAGTTGGCCAAGGAGAGGCTGAAGGTCAAGGACTTCCTGAAGGAAATTGCCTACAAGGACTGGTTCAGCCTGTTCTTGGAGAAGGACCCAGAGGTCAAGATGATAGGGCGGGGAAAGCGGTGTCCAACCGTGGTTCAGAGGATCAGGAGAGGATCCTACCAGAGGATCCTGGAGGCGGGGCAATACCAATCATGGGGATATAGCATCAACAAGGCCCGTGACCCAAATGTCCGGTACGCCGGATTTCTTGTCACATTCCTGAGTGGGTGGATCTTGCCGGTACGGGATGCAAGGATGGGCGTCCGCCCTGCGACCCTGGTGATGGTAGGCATCATGGCTGCCAACAAAAGGTTCAATCTTGGGGTCCCCATAGTGTCCCAACTATATTCCATCTTGGGATGCATCTCGAGAGGGGGATTGCCTTAGAGAGTATGCGGCCCCTTCCAGATCTTCCATGGCTGGGTTGCAGCTCATTGTGGCGGCTACACCTTCCCAAATGCCATTCGTCCCCCAGGTGACGGCCTGTGACCCTCTCTGTTGAACATTGTTGGGGTCGCGCCAATGACGCTCAATGAGGAGGGGATATAGATCAGGATCAGTAACCACACCAACTTCTCCTTCAGTCCATTCCCCACCCCAACCAGTCAGCTGGTAGATGACGGCCAAGGCTCTCTGGAGTAGAAGGAATACTTCCAAAGCATCAGAGGTGGGGTACTCATGGCTCAGATTGATGGGAAGATTTTCTGCGAGCCTTATGCACCGTCCCGATTCGCTAGGCAGTTCAGATGCCTCCAGAAAATGCCGAAGAGAGTATACACAGATGTCCGAGAGGAGATGCATCCCTGTGTTCTTCTCCAGCTGTGGCTTATGTTTACAACCTATTTCTTTGGTGACATTATCACTTTTCCTCCCACCGGAGCTGATGTGGGCCTCTAAACTAAGTACACTGAACATTGGACCATAGCATACCCTGTGGGGATTCTGCGGAAGTGAGTCCGGAAGCTCTAGGTCGTCAGTGCGGAACCTCAACGGTGAGAGATCAGGCGGGGTGCCGCTAGAGGAGGAGGGCTAGAAGCTCCTCAGGGAACAGGGCCCGCACGAGCCGGGACCTTAGCAGCGGGGGCGTCACATGGCGTGGCCGCACCCTCGTTTCCTGGGGGAGGGTTGCATGGGGTGACCATAGAACTTCCTGGGAAGAAAATAAAATACTTTCTTCAACCTGCCCAAGACGTCGTCTTTCCTGCGCTATGGTCAGCTTGGATAACCCTGCAGTAGTCAATGAGTACTGAATCCCTCTGGCAGAAGATAGTGCGGGACGAGATCCAGCTGCCAGAAGTCGGGCTTGTCCGGGTCGCCTACAAAGTGAAATTCCATCGATGACATGCATACTTGACGGCCATGGACACATACACATTCCAATGGGGTCAGCGTGAAGATCCACCTCTCTTGGTGAAGGTGCTGCTCGGTAAGGAGCATGACCCGGAAAGGCTGCCGTTGGAGGATGATGATAGTAGTGATGAGTCAGAGGATGGTGAAACAGGAGAGGAGGCGGAAGGAGAAGTGGAAGGTGAAGGTGAAGGAGAAGGGGAGCCTGAAGGTGAAGGGTTGCAAGGGGCGTCCCACCAAGGGAGTCTCTAGGAAAGCGGCTAGATCATCAGCTCTGACATGGACGCGACTGAACTACTCGAGGTAGGCTCCGACCTTCACCCTTCTTCTCCGATATTCTTTTTCCTTTGCAACCATTAATCCATCTTCCTCGTATTATTCAGGAGCACATAGGAATTGACCAAGACTCTCTGGAAAAAAGAGAGGAGGAGGTGTCAACAGGGTGTGGCGGGGCACCGACGCTCGTTATTGAGCTGATAAGTTCTGAGGGATCCCCCACCGCGATAGCTCCCATAGAGGCCAGAGCAATAGAGGCCGATGCCTTGGGTTCCTATAAGTTCTTTTTCTTTGATACCAATACTCACTGTTAGAGGACTCAACTGATCAGGGTGCTCCTTGTCTGTACAGTGATCACAGCGTTGGGGGGCTGTCGGGCTGCTGAGCCCAGGCTATCTGTTAGCATGTCGATGACACACGTGACACCCCATCTGGGACATTCCTCCCAAACTGAGTTGGCTCCGGTGATTGGTGACCAGGGAACGAAGGATATCGGCGGTGCTGCCGTCGAGGAAGCTCCAGAAGCTAATGTGGGTGCCACCGGGACCGAGGGGAGAGAGGAAGGTCATCCGGATGCTGAAGAACCCATTCCCTTGGGAGGAATCTCTGAGGAAGACCCTGCTGCAGCCCTGTTGGCTGTCTTCCCTATCTACTGGACCACTAATCTCGAAGAATTTGATGATTCAGATTCAGAAGCGGCCAATAAGAGTTGGATGACGTGACTCAAGGGATGGAAGTGCATTCTATGTTTCCTCAATCATTCGGTGCTAGGAAGAGTTGGGGAGTACCCGGTCCATTCTGAGGGTGGAATAGGAGGTCCGACGCCTCGAGAAACAGGCGAAGGAGCAAGAGGTGTTCATTTCAACCTGCTCTGATCTTATGGAGCAGCTGAGGGACCAGCTGGCGGATGGTCAAGATCAACTCATAGAAGCGAGTCATCAGATAACCAAGCTCCAAGATGAACAGGAACGGGAACAGGCCAGGGTCGGCAAGCTTCACTTCACAGCTGTTGATGAATAAAGAGTTCTCATGGGACGGGAGGTCATCCTGGAGGCCACCAGTGAAAGGGTGGTGGTGTTGGAGAGATCCATCCAGGAAGTCGACCCTTAGGGGGCCTTGTTTTGGCCAAAACCCTATACTTGTCCCGCTCCGCTGCTTTCTATTTTTTCTGAACTGTATGTATGTATTCATGGACAAATTTACTTTCCCTTCTCTAGTTAACATACTTGTCACATTTGTTTAACATCCTCAACCATAACCCCAAAATAAATATCAATCCATCACTAAGCTCACATGGGTCGTGAGAAGCAAAAGAGGCTTGTACTATCACTTTGTTCGATCATGGGAGCATCAACCAGGCTTCGGGCATTCGAAATTCGAGCCCGGATTCCCGAAGAGAAGAGGGAGGCCTATCGAAAGGAAGAGGACCTCAGACCAATCGATGTATCGTCTTCTCAACATGCTCTAGCACACAAGCGGGCAATGACAAGGGCATTGGAATCAATCCGAACATAGGGAGATGAAAAAGGTGAATCACGTTACCCAAATTCGGAACACTATGAGAGGGTGTGGCGATAGAGGATAGCTATTGACCGTTGCGAAAACACAACATCCATATCGCATTATCCTGAAATGGGAACAACAAATGAGGGCTGACTGCTGACCATGTTTGCAACACGGGGCCTGAATCAAATATCATTGATTAGTCTTCTGGAATGTTGGCCTAGGACAGCAGGTGGACCATAGGTTGAGCATCCATATTGTTAGGGGGTCCCTCCAAACATGACCAGTCTTCCGAAACGTTGTCCCAGGATAGCAGGCGGACTATAGGTCGAGCATCCATACTGTTAGGGGGTCCCATCAAATGTGAAAGAGGATAAAGATCCGAATAAATGGGCACACAAAGCATGGAAAGTGGAGTGATGGTTTGTTCGCATGGAATCCAACACCCCCAAGATTACGCCACCATGGTGAAGGCACATTAGGTGGACGTATTAATCTGGTCACAGATCATCCCTACTTTTAGACAGAACCTCTATGGTGAGGGAACTGTTGCCTCCCAACATCATTATGGGGAATCCCAAAGTTATTTGGGGCTAATACTGCAGTTACACAACTCCCTGAGAGGTCATACCAAAGGGTAGACAGTGATGGGGGAGATAGACTTGTGATTCCTGGGGCTGGACCTAAGATGAAATGTCTGGGCGTTCCTACGTATCCCATAAGGATGGGAATAAAGCCGCATGTAGTTCTGAAAAGGGGTCTTAGTTAAAGGTCTTAGAACTTGGACCAAGGGGTAAGGAGAGAAGGAGACACACGATAAGGTGGTTACTAATCCCAACGTAAATGAGGACATAATCCCTACTTACCATGTGTTCCCTAGGGGAGTGTTCCGATCAAGGGGCCGAACACGAACGTTAGGCTGGGCCTGCGGGGAAGTGCCCGAGCACTTCTACGTATCCCATAAGGATGGGAATAAAGCCATACGTAGTTCTTGAAGGGTGGCATGACACGGTATGGTACTTGTTCAAGGGATGAAAGGGGCATGTGGGTCTAGCCCTTGCACCAAAAGAAGTGACATTTGATGTATCTTGTTTGTCCTTTTTAAGATGAATGGTTTTTCTTTTGTGGAGCGAATGGCCTAGGGTAGAAATTCCTGGCATCACCACAATAATCAAGCCGTATACGGGCATTAACAAATGGTATGATAAATGACTGATACCCAACGTGATGTCCTCTATGGAGAGGTCCTCACAATGCAGTGCTGTTTTTCGTCGTGCGGCCGGGACGATATCATCACAGTTTATGGTCATGCGGTAGGACCAACCAGCAAAGTTTAAGGTCATATGGCTTGGAACTGGGGGAATGCGCATGATGTGATAAAGCATACCCGACGTGAATGAGGACATAGTCCCACACTATCACTGCACGCAATTCCAGGAAAGGAGCCTCGGGCCAAGGGGCCAGGAAAGGTCTAAAGATCAAAGGGAGGGAGACACTAGCCTCCAGCTGAGCTGGGCCCGAAATGCAATGTCTGGGTGTCCCCACATATCCCATGGGGATGAGGGTCAAGATGTGCATGGCTCTTAGAGAAGATCTCAGCCTATAGCCCTAGCGTTCAGATCACAGGAGCCTCGAGAGACGCTGTATTGCAGCTTTGTCTACCTGACGTATAGAGGTTCACTGAGGGTTAGTGCAAAGAGTGTCGAGATTCCACCTTGACACGATGGGGTGGAACATAATGTGAATCATGAAACCGACATTTAGGGCCTGAAGGGGCTGGCATGATGACGGAGGATTACTGTTGACCATGTTCACAACACAGCATCCCGTCGTGTTAGCCTGAAATGGGGACAAACAAATGAGCATCAACCGCTGACCATGTTCACAACGCAGGATTTGTATCAATTTTTTGTCCAAAACCCTCGGGGGAATTGGCCCATAACGGTAGGAGGACCCTTAGGCGTTGTATCTAGGCTGTTTTTTTTGGGGGTCCCTATGGGTGTGAAAGATAACAGGGGCCCGAATGAAGGGTAACATGAAGCCTGAAAAGTAAACGGAACTTTCCTAAGTTGAATCTGACACTCCAGGTCCTAGACTAGAGTACTCTGAACACATTAGCAGACCACTGAAAAGGGTTGAGGGGCTCAATTTGAGAGCGGCCAAAAGATGGCGGATTCCTGGGAGAAGGGGGCATGGCACCAAAAACCCTGTACCACACCTATATATCCCCCTCATGGAGAGGGACAGGCCAAGAGGCCAAGGCGACTGGGAGATCAGGGGATCTCTTAAGAGATGGGGCTGGACCTGAAATCTAGATGTTCAGGCAGTCCTACGTATCCCATAAGGATGGGAATCAAGCCACACATAGTTCTAGCAACACAGTTTAACTTCATGTAGGACGATGAGAGGCATCTCATCCGAGGATGTGCATGGTACGGTGGGTAACCTGACGTTCATGAGGACATAATCCCCCACCATGCCGCACAATCCCATAAGAGAGAACCTGGGCCAGAGGCCCGAAAAGGCCAAGGGGCCTGACGCTGGGCCTCGGTCAGGAAGGCCTGACCAGCTCACATTTTAACGTCTTACAGTGGGGATAAGAAGAGAAGGTAGACACCCCAGATAAGAGAGGTGTATAGTGCGGTGAATAACCCGACGTGAATGAGGACATAATCCCACACCACACCACACCCTCCGAGTAAGAACTTGGGTTAGGTACCTAGAAGGACAAGGGGCCTGAGGCTGGGCCTCAGTTAGGAAGGACTAGCCAGCTTGCAGTTTAACATCTTGTGGGACGAGCGTGCAGTTTAAGGTCATGCAGGACCAGATGGAGTTTAGGGTCATGCAGGACCAGATGCAGTTTAGGGTCATGCGGGACCAGATGCAGTTTAGGGTTATGCGGGACCATACAGTTTAAGGTCGTACAAGACTGTGAAACTTAGGCAAATTATTGCTTGAGGAACTTGGCATTGGTGGGAGGAGTTATACGATCACCATCCATGGTCACCAGGGAGTATGCTCCATTGGGATAAACCTTATGAATAATGAAAGGCCCTTCCCATTTAGGATCCAACTTGGGTGGTTTCCTGTCGGGGATCATTGGCACTCTAAGGTCCAAAACCAAGTCACCCTGTAGGAAAGAGTGGAGGCGAACCTTATTGTTGAAAGCTCGAGCCATCCTGCTCTGGTGCCTCTTTAGGTTGTACAGGGCACAAAGCCTATTCTCATACAGTGCTTACAATTCCACTAGACGGATTTCAGCCGCCCTATCTGGCACTTGCTGGTCATAGACCACTGTGTGCAATGAGGGAAATTGAATCTCAATGGGTAGTACGACATCCATTCCGTACACTAGGGAATATGGGGTCACCTAGGTGGAATTACGGGTCGTCGTCTGATAATCCCAAAGGGCGTTGGGGAGCTTATCCGACCAACTTTTCTTATTTTGACCAGCCATTTTCTGCAAAATGTTAGAGAGGGTTTTGTTGAACACCTCAATCTGTCCATTTGCTTGTGCGTGATAGCGGGAGGTATGGTTGGAGCGAATATTGTACGTGGAGTACAATTTCTTCAGCTCGGCTACCCGGAAGTTGGTTCCATTATCGGTGAGGATATTGTGAGGTACCCCAAATCGATAGATGATATTGGAACTCGTGAAATCAACGATAGAATGGGCCTTGACTTCCTTGAGTGGAATTGCCTCCGCCCACTTGGAAAATAAGTCCATAGCGGTCAGGATAAACTGGCACTGGCGAGCCGTTGTCGGTGGGTATGGCCCCATGGCATCTAACCCCTAGACTGCAAAGGGCCAAGAGTAATTGGTGGTATAGAGAGGCTCTGGTGGCCGATGCACAAAATTAGCATGAACTTGGCATGCATGACACCTCTTGGAGAAATCGATACAGTCATGGATCTTGGAGGGCCAAAAGTACCCCAGTCTCTGAATCTGGTGAGACAACTTTGACCCAGCCTGATGGGCGCCACAGTAACCGACATGAACCTCTTGAATGACTTGGGGAATCTCAAATCCTTGAAGGCAATGGAGGATAACACCATCAAATCCGCGTTTATAAAGGATCTTCTCAAGGCTGGGACCGCTCTGAAGGGTAAAACGTAGTGCGTGGCATCGGATTCTCTCGCGCTCAGCCCGGTCTGACAGGAGATTACCGTATTGGAGGTATTCGACGAAAGGTTTCCTCCAATCGGAAACTACTTTGATCACCACATCTGAAGCACCCAGGGTTCCTGACGTAGGGGCACTCGTGGTAAGATGATTTATCTACAGGCCACCATCATCCTCCGGGGTAATGGGAGCAATGACTCTCTGGTGCACCACGTGGATAATCAGGTCATCCTGTTCGGGCTCTGCAAGTGATGTGGCTAGGCTGGCCAAAGCATCTGCCCAACCGTTCTGCGACTGCGGGACATGGGTAACCTCTGGTCGAGAAGGGAACTGGGCCATTGGATGGAGGGTGCACTCCAAAAATGACACGAGTTCTGGATTTCTGACAACATAATATCCATTGACCCGCTTGATGACCAGATCAGAATCCCCTTTCACATGAAAATGGGGCACGTCGATCTCAAGGGCCAGCTTGAGACCAGTGATGAGAGCCTGATACTCTGCCTCATTGTTGGTGAAGTCTTCTGACAACAGGAATGAGTATGGAAGAACGGATTGCACCGAGGTGATGAAGATGATACCCAGGCTCACTCTGTTGAGCCTAGGATTGTTGAGTCTCCTACCGGTGGGGCTCTGGGAGGCACCGTTGAAGTGCATTTGCCAACGTGGGACGACATGGTCGACTGAGAGGATTGCCTCATTAGGAAAACCTAGGTCCAGTGGCTGATCCGCAGAGGTTGGGTGGGTAGCTAAAAATTTTGCCAATACCTTCCCCTTGATGGCCTTCTGGGACACGAACCTAATGTAAAACTGTTGGAGGATCACCGCCCACCGCACTAGTCAGCCAGTCAATATGGGGCGGTTCAAAATGTACTTCATCGGGTCCACTCGGGAGACCAACTGCACCTCGTGGTGCTACATGTAATGCCACAGTTTCTGCACAGCAAATACGAGCGCAAGGCAGCTTTTCGCGATGGGGGAGTATCTGGTCTCTGTATCAAGGAGCATGTGGTTGAGGTAGTAGATGCTATTCTCCATCCCCTCATTGTTCTTATAGGAAAGAAGGGTGCCTAAGGATCGTTCCAGGGCGGTGACATAAAGAATCAGTGGCTTCCCGGAGATGGGTGGCATCAAGACTGGAGGTTGGAGCAAACACTGCTTTATTTTCTCAAAGGTGGTCTGGCACTCCTCATCCCACTTATAAGCGGTGCCATTCTTCATGAGCCGAGAAAAGGGCTTACACTTTCTGGCCAGATTCACAATGAATTGGCGTATGTAGGCCAAGTGGCCTTGAAGACCTCGAAGCTCCCGAATATTGCTCGGGGGAGGCATCTAGATGATTACCTTGACCTTCTCTGGGTCGACTTCGATGCCTCGGTGCCAGACAACAAAGCCAAGGAATTTCCCGGAGGTGACTCTGAAGGCACACTTCAACGGGTTCATCTTCAGGTGGTGGGAACGAAGGAAGCCGAAAACTTTATCAAGGTCCTTGAGATGGTCTTGGTGCTGGCGGGATTTGACCACCAGGTCGTCCACATAGCATTCCACCAGTGTCCCGAGGATCGGCTTAAATATGCGATGCATGGCCCGCTGATAGGTGGCACCTGCATTCTTCAGGCCGAAGGGCATGACCCGGTAACAGAAAGTGCCCTAGGGCGCCCTAAAAACGGTAGATTCCTCATCCTCGGGGGCCATCCGGATCTGATTATATCCAGAGTAACCATCCATGAAGGAGAGGGCTTAGAATTCAGCGGTAGTGTCAATCAACAATTCAGTCACTGGAAGGGGAAAATCATCCTTCGGACAGTGGTGATTGAGATCACGAAAGTTGATACAGACTCTGATCTTCCTGTTCTTTTTCCTGACTGGCACAATGTTGGATAACCACTTGGGGTACTAAACTTCCTTGATGAAGTTGTCTTTGATAATATTTTCAACTTCAGCCTCAACCATGGCACCGTGAGAAGGGTGCATCTTTCTGGGAGGCTGCTTGAACCTGCGATGGTTTTCAGGGAGACCGAGGCGGTGGATGGCTACATGAGGATCTAGTCCTGGAATCTCTTCGTAACTCCCAGAAAAAACATCACGGTGCTACTTAAGGATGTTAACGTATCGTTGCTGCTCCTCGAGGGACATGGAGGCACTAATAAATGTGGGCCTTGGATCTGCCTCGCTACCATGGTTCACCTGTACCAGCTCGTCGACCATGGATGAGACGCCTTCCTCAAAGGTAGGCATAGCGTCCTCTATATCTTCTTCTCCACTTGTGGAGGGATCATCCACAGGGGGAGCTGCTTCTGAGCTATCAAACCCTGATGGGTGGCTGCTACCTACTTGTACGGCCATGGTCATCACATCGGGAGATCCATGCACCACTGAGACCATGTCTACGAAGGCTTTCAACCCAATCCCATTAAGTCTTCAGCCCAATGGGACACGTTTGATAACATCAAAGTAGTAACAACGCGTTGGACAGAGCCGACTTATCCCAGCCTAGCAAAACAGACATGTATGAAGGACTACCGTTGCCATGATCCGGACATCTCAATACCGTACGGGAGTAGGAGATTCTAGGATCACTTGAGCTTGGTTTGTGTAGGAGTACGAGGTGATTTTCTGCCGTTTCTTGGACCAGGGAATATGCCTTCCTCTTGTACCCGAAACAAAAAAACACTACCCCATGTCAGGGGTCATGGCCTCCAAATGATGGATCGGGAAGATGTAGGCATCATCCAGGCCTGCCTAGGGATCACCTGTGACATTGGCGGGTTCAACCTCACTTGCCAGAATCTACTTATCCTTGCTCTTGTAATAGTCAGCGTCCAGATAGCAGGCTTCATAAGAGGAAAAAGGAGACATATCCCCTTGGAGAATTCCTACTCAACCATTGAGGGAGTATTTGAGGTATTGGTGATACGATGAAGGGACCGCCGCGTGCAGGTGGAGCCACGGCCTGCCCATCAATGCGTTGTACGTGGTGTCCTGGGAGACAACCATGAATTCGGTACTGGCGAATAGGCCACCAAACTAGGTCTTCAAACGGATCTTGCCGACCGAGGTTTGTTCTGTCTTGTCGTATCCCTAGATTCTGAGGTCGAAGGGAGTTAGATCATCCTCAAACAAACCCAGCTTCCGCAGTGTCCGAGTCGGGATTAGGTTAATCCTAAATCTTGTGTCGACAAGACATCGGCAGACTTCCACGACATTAAACTGGCCAGTGATATACAACGGGTGGATATGCCCTGGTATGGGAGGGTCTTCATCTTCACCAGAGAACGAGATGACAGCCTGGCACTCGACACTCTCTACTGCTTCAGTGTGGAAGGCTTCTGCAGCTGCTACCTCCGTCTCAAACTGGAGGGGGCTTCTTAAATCTTCCACGAGTGCCTCACACATGTTTGGTGACAGGCGAAGGGCTTCAAGGATGGGGAGGCTTGCTGGGATGCTGGAAAGGTGCTTTAGAACAACATATTTCTGTGCCAGGTGTGAACTCCTACTTACAGGAGGCTGCTCTACGTCATGATGCATGGTGGACCCTGCCGGCTGGACCGACAGCTGACTGGTGTTGGGGACATCCCGCTGCTCATTAGTCAGAGCTCGAACGACAGCTATCGGGTAAGGACCGGGTGACTGAGATTGACCTGTGGCTGAGCGAAGCTGATCGCGAGATGGCTGAAGTGGCTCTGCCTGATCCAGTAACACAAACGGTAGTGAAGGAGGGCCTATCATGTGCTGAGTTCTACACTGGACCTACTGTCTGGTCTCAGCGGTGTGCACGGCCTAGCTGGAGGTGCCAACTGATGTGCCCCAACAACCCATATGGTCACGGTTCCACCGACGTTGGCGTCAGCTAGGGACATTGGGGAGATTCGTCTGGCGCTCCCCCTCATCTGAGGTCATATAGGGATTTACCAACTCGATGGTGTTAACCGAAGCGTACCCCTGACTGTCACTTGACGAATCATCCACCACGGGGCGGATTCTGGGAAGGATGCCCATCTCTGGGGGCATGAAGTCTCCGAGGGTGCGGGACGGCGACGACATTGGCAGGGCACACTGCTTCTTCTTGCACCGCTGATGTTTGCTCTTCTGGGAAGAGGCCGGCTGAGATGATGATGCTGAAGCGGTGGCCACAACTTTTGAAGGCTTCAGCTGATTCAGGCGTGCACGAATAATGCCCTAGGCGCGGGTGACCATCCTGCGAGCCATCCAGTCGCTATACTTCCAGGACCCGCGGTCAGGGACCTGCTGCCACGAGTCTCCGTCGTCGCTACTACCATATGATCTTACAAAGACACCCGCCACTTGTGCCGAGGCTGGGCCCAACCTGACTATGTTGTTTTTAATCTGGTCCTGTAGCCAGTCCTTGAACATATAGTATTACTTGATGGTGTGCCCCAGGATCCGGGGATAAGGGTAGTAGTTGGGGTGATCAGTGAGATGTGCCTCTTTCGGCTTCCAGAACTCGGGCAGTCACACGATTCTCTACTCTAAGGCGCTACGAAGTAGCCGAGGACCTGAGCCTCAGCGAATGAGTAGGTCTGATTCCTTCTGTCCGAAAAAGGGGCTCTAGGAGACTGACCATAGCGGGGGGCTGGAGGATCCAGTCAAGGGGGCAGAACTTGATTATCTCATCTTAGCGGCGGCTGTGCGTTACACGGAGGCACCTGCCGATTCTGGGGCGGGGGATGCTGGGCTGGAAGTTGTGCCCTCGGTGGAGGGCCTCTGCAAGGCTGTGGAGAGGGCTCCACTGGTAGCAACTCTAGCTGTCTGGGGGCCTCTATCTGGGCCACGACGGCGGGCTCTGCTCTGGCAACTCTCCTTGCTGAAATTGAAGGGGGCAGCAGGTGTGCCTGGACAGCATGTTGTAGAGCTTCCTTAAGGCGTTGGGCCTTATCCGAGAAATCTCGGAATCCTCCGGGATAATTCTGGGTGATCATGGAGGGAACCAGTTCCATCTTGTAATTCCCCACACACATTGTAAGTAATTTATCCTCAGTCAATGGCATGTCAAGGGAGTATGTGATCCCCTTCCACTGGGCGATAAAGTCTGCGACTCGCTCGTCGGTCCTTTGCTTGCACCTGGAGAGGTCTGTGATGTTTGTCTTCTAGGTGGTAGAGCTGAACTGGTAAAGAAACTGCCTGCTAAGGTCCTCCCAGCTAGCCACAGATCCAACAGGGAGCTAGCTATTCCAAACAAATGTCGGCCCTTCCAGTGTCTGAACAAAGAAACGGATCTTGGCGGCCTCCTACTGCACTGGAGTCCTCAACATAGGTCCACACCTCGAGTTGAAGTGGTCCAGGTGCTGCGACGGGTCCCCCATCCCATTAAAGGGGGAGAAGGTGGGATTTTTGAATCCTGGGGGTGCCGACATGTCATCCACCCATGCCAGGTATGGCTTTCCATCAGGTGGGACAACCACTTGTTGTGTTTCCAAAGCTTCCAGGCGGGCAATGAGTGTCGCCATCAGATCTTCTGGGTGCGGGTCCCTATCCTGAAAAGGATTCCTAACTACGAGTGCGCTGTTGGGCTCTTCAATGCTGTAACCGAGCTTAGCGGCTCTTGGAGCGGTTGGTGGAGCGATCCTTGGGGAGGCTGGAGGATCTCGGACGAGGTTCCCTAGGCGGTCCCGTCGTTCAGGAGGGTTCGACGAGACATACTGCGCCCTCTTTCCATGGGTTCCAGCTTCTGCCCTCTCAGCGAATACAGTAGGATCATGGTTGCCTAAAAGAATCTCGCCGAGAGGTAGTTGTTTTTTCCCCTGCTGCCCCGACCTAGGATTTCCATAGTCGGGATGCCACTCTACGATGAATTCATCCATAAGCTCATCGAATAATTTCTTATGCTCGGGAAGCTGATGATGCAATGCGTTCTTCTCAGAGTCCTCCTATGTCTTCGGCACTGAGGCCGACGGGTCGGAGTGCTTGGAAGCTCCAACATTGTGCCTTTACTGACATTCTGGCTCAGTACTAGTGCCTTAGTGGGGGCAGGGAGACCTAGGAGGTTCCTCTGCTGGTGAGTAATTCTTCTTGATGGGTCCAGTGGTAGCACGTCCACAGGGGGGACGTCCCCATCGAGAAGTCCTAGCTCATTCGACTCTCCTGTCAGGTCGTTCATGTTGACCACCACTCTTCCTAGGGGCATGCCCTCACTACTACCAAGGGAATCAGCCTACCGACGAATCGCACTAAAGAGGAGGGCAGCATACTGCCCCCAGCCACAGACTTGCACGTGGGGGGTAGCCTCCTACACCACTCTGTGGAGTACTTGAAAACTCTGAACGCACTGTTTTTGGAGGGTCCTGTGGTGGCCAGGTGACTCGGGGTGTCAGAATGTAGGGAGTGTGGCCAAGTCCACCAGGCGTCATTGTTCGCCGATGCCTTCGAGGTGCTCTTGGATCCTGGGATAAGTCACTCACCGGTGGCGAAGACGGAGGTGAGTCACCCAGAGGGTCTGATGGAAGCATTCAAACTCCTCCGGAGTGAGCGATTCTGGAGTACCAAAATTTCATCCTGCGACCGGCCAAAACTTCTCAGGGAAGTGGACCGCTGCGAGGATGGTCCAGAAGATCGCCGACTCAGATCTGGGGTCTGGCCTTTGATTTCCCCACTCGTCAACTGAGGGTGGCTGAGTAACTGGCGAGGAAACTGAGGCAGACCGCTGGGACGGCAGGCTGGCCGGTGGAGAATACAGTGAACGGGCTGATTGGCTGCCGACTCTCGGGCTGTCCCCTGGAGATTACAGCAACTTGGCCGCCATGTCACGGTAGGACGAACCGACGACCAGGACCCCTGACACGACAATAGTGTCTTCCGGAGGTGGGTTACATCCTGGCTCTCCCACTATTGACACCCAAAATAGTTCCGAGGTAGAGGGTGCTTCTAGAAGCAACGGTGGTGACTGCGCAGTTGGCTCCTGAAAGCATGCCAGGGTCTCGTCCTCCTGGATATACCTAAGGAGGGAATCATGGATTCTGCGGGCTTTGCATTTCGGAAGCACGAGGATGATACGCCTCGTTCCTGCCCCGGCCCCTGACTCAGAGGACTGAGGGGAGGGCTCATACGCAGGATCGTACTCCACCTCAGAATCTGAGAAATGGACTGGCCTGATTTCTGCCGGGCCTTCCCTAGAATTTCTCTTATGGCGACGACGACCTTCCCTCCTACCTCCGGATGGTTCCTCAGGGCATGACTAATTTCCGACATGGGGTCCCCCGGCTGTACCAACGCCAGGGTGGAGAAAGTTCCCACCCAAGGAGGCCAGGGTGCGAGGGGCACCGGGACAAATGTCGAAAGGGGCACAGGGAGGACCTCCGTGCTGGTGAGTAATCACACATGCAATGACCCCATGCTTGCTATTCGCGGCAGGGGAAGTGACCCCGTACCTGGTGTAGTGGGAACGGGAGAGACGCCCATATAGAGTGTTTCCATCACAGAGAAGACCCTCTCCTGGGTTGAAGGTGGCACGGGGCAGACCTCCAAGCTAAGATTGGAAGCAGGGAGGGCCTGCACCTTCCATAGCGGTGGTGCGGAGTGAGTCCTCGCACTGGGCAGCACTGCAGCGGATTGGTCCGCAGCAGCCATCACCTGTGCCGGCGACTGGGAGAGTCGACCAAACCTTCCTGTGGGGCGGTTGGGGTCTCGATCCAGGTCGAGCATACTGCTTTCCTTGCTCAGCGTATGTAGGGATTTGGAGGGGTGAACCAGCGGTGGCTCGGGCCACAGTGTCCGCTGACGTTGACGCCCCACGACGGGCATCTTCTTCTGCTCGTACTCGACGTAGGCATCGGGTTAGGTGGACTAGAGCCAGTGGTGAGGGTGCATGAACTACCTGCTCCTCATCTCGGGGAACCGGGCAGCGGCGCTGGCGCGACCTGGTGGGGGGCCTTACCGGGAGCCCTCGATGTGGGACTCTGATCAGATCAGCCTGGATACCTCCCCCTTAATCGGTGTAGGGGAGGGAGATATTGAGGTGCTCCAGGGAAAAGCTATCGAAGCGATTGAATGTTGGTGTGGGGAGCAGCGACTCCCTGCGCGACCCTCGGGGGTGGCGTGGATGGTGAGGCATAGACGCCTCAAGATCTAGGCAGGCCATATCCCTGGTGGGGATTACCCCCTTCTCCTCGTACCTGCGTACAAGGTCATTAATGACCCTTTTCTGGATAATCTCCGATGGGGAGAGGGAGTGTGGGCTCCCATCAGTCGTAGCGGTCGCAACCATCATGGAAGAGGCAAAACCATGCGGGGAAGCCGCGCTGATATTACCCCTGCCCCTGCGTCGGTGGGTAGGTGATCGAGCTCTGGAGGCAATGACTTGATTCCTGAAGTAGGGAGAAGAACTCATTAATACTTCTAGAAAAAGGAATTGACAACCAGTTCCCCAGCGTTGTTCCATATTCCATGGTTGGAAAGAGGGATCCATGCTGACAACGTCGCAGAACAGAATGCTTGACGTCCTGAATGTCCCAACTTCTGGTGAGTTCCATGTCTGGCCTGCTTGGTAGGACCTGGAACCGGATGATGAGGTCAGGCGAGATGCTTATCCCCTAATGTCACGAGATCTACTAGTCCCCAAGCTGAGGAGAGGTCATTCACGTCGGTTTCACCATTTTTATGTTTCTGACACTTTCGTCGGGGATGCGCGCGCATCCGTCACGCGGAGGACGCACTGCTGTGGCCCTGTATTCCCGCTTTCCAATGGCGGGCGACATCCGTTCCTTATTTAAGGATGTCTGCTCCTTGATCGAAATCGGGATGATGGGATTTCAGTTCTTCCTTCCGTGGATTCCTCCTTGGAACTCATCACCTAGTCCGGGTCGCCCTCATAGATTTAAGACGTGGTTCGTGAAGCTCCTCCCGACGCCATATCTTCATGGACACCAGTTAATTACGTCGCTTTTTTCGGGACCTTCCAAGGGGTCTGGTCAGGGTAGCAACCTTAGGTTAAGATATTAGTCACATTGGGGCATCACGGGCGTGTCTTGATGCTGGGGAACTAGCATGTCTGTCTTCTGTCCCTTATTATAGGGCTTCTCGAGGGCGCGGAAGCCTGAGGCATCCCACATCGAATGCGTGGAACTGTATGCCATAGGCATGTACCTGAGGTTTTCCTCAGCTTCCCATGTTTAACATAGGGTATGCCTTAAGTTTAACGTCTAGTGAAGACAGATCGGATTGATCGGAACACTAGCTGGAGTGGATCAGATTGAAGAACCCCCTGGAGGGAACACCGATGTTGGGGCCATCACATGGGAGGCTTCCCGAATACTGTGGAGGGGAATGAAATGGCATGATCCCACCGGTATGTGGCAGCCCGGGTAAGAATCAGGATGAATAATGGATTTGGGCTTGGGTCTCGAGGAGACTTCCTACGTATCCCTTCGAAAGGGAATCAAAGTCCACATAGTTCAATGATACGGTGGGACGCCTAAAGAGGTGACCTGTGAGAATGAACGCATGGATGGGACCTGGAGGGAGTAAATCCTCTGGGTTAAGGCATGATTTTCTCGAGACACATGGGCTCGTGGGAGGGATCAGGATGAGACATGAGTGCTGGGCTTGAACCTCGTGGAGGCTTCCTACATACCATGCCTTAGCATGGATCAAAGTCCCCGTAGTTTACTGGAATGGTGTCGAAGAACCGACGTGGAGATGTACCGGGGGGGCTAGATGGATTGGGGCTTATGTCCTGAGACAACCCATAGTGGGTATGGGGCTTACGCTCTGAAACGTCCCATAGAGTTGGCGAACTGATGTGAAGGGGTTGGAACAACTGGGTGGTGGGGCTTGAACCTCGTGGAGGCTTCCTACGTACCATGACTTAGCATGGATCAAAGTACCCATAGTTTGTGATGGATGAGGCTTATGCTCTGAGAAATCCCATAGTGGTGGGGCTTGAACCTCATGGAGGATTCCTACATACCATGCCTTAGCACGGATCAAAGTCCCCATAGTTTGGGATAGATGGGGCTTACGCTCTGAGACGGCCCATAGTGGTGGGGCTTGAACCTCGTGGAGGCTTCCTAAATACCATGCCTTAGCACGGATCAAAGTCCCTGTAGTTTGGGATGGATGGGGCTTACGCTCTGAGACATCCCATAGTGGTGGGGCTTGAACCTCATGGAGCCTTCCTACGTACCATGCCTTAGCACAGATCAAAGTCCCCGTAGTTCGGGATGGATGGGGATTACGCTTTGAGATGGCCCATAGTGGTGGGTCTTGAACCTCATGGAGGCTTCCTACGTACCATGCCTTAGCATGGATCAAAGTCCTCATAGTTTGGGATGGATGAGGCTTACACTCTGAGACGACCCATAGTGGTGGGGCTTGAACCTCATGAAGGCTTCCTACGTACCATGCCTTAGCATGGATCAAAGTCCTCGTAGTTCGGGATGGATCGGGCTTACACATTGAGATGGCCCATGGTAGTGGGGGTTGAACCTCGTGGAGGCTTCCTACGTACCATGACTTAGAATGGATCAAAGACCCCGTAGTTCGGGATGGATGGGGCTTACGCTCTGAGACGACCCATGGTGGTGGGGCTTGAACCTCATGGAGGCTTCCTACGTACCATGACTTAGCACGGATCAAAGTTCCCGTAGTTTGGGATGGATGGAGTTTATGCTCTGAGACGACCCATGGTGGTGGGGCTTGAACCTCGTGGAGGATTCCTACGTACCATACCTTAGCACAGATCAAAGTCCCCGTAGTTCGGGATGGATGGGGCTTACGCTCTAAGACGACCCATAGTGGTGGGGCTTGAACCTCATGGAGGATTCCTACGTATCATGCCTTAGCACAGATCAAAGTCCCCGAAGTTTGGGTATACAGTTTAACGTCATGCGGGGCAGGGGAATTTGGGGCTTACGCTCTGAAGCGGCCCATGGTGTGTCATGGTCGGTGCTCACTCTAAGCTCACGGGAGTCATGCTCAGTGTGAGAAACAAGAGGTTGCAGGGACCTAACGATCACATCGTGAAGGGTGCGTCCGTGGGAAGTGAAGAGGGGATTACGCATTGAGCAGCCCAAGGTGCCGGGACTTACTCCAGGACGGAGGCCCGAGGGAGACAAAGCGTAGTGGGAGTGGGATTTGGTACTGAATAAAGGAGGAGTCCCATTTCCCATCATGCTCTCCGCTGGCCCTAGAACCTGGGAAGTACAGAGGTGCATGGGTGCTACCTTCCACAACAAGGGCTAGGCTAGGGGCTTACACCAAGGTTGCTACCCTTCCCCGCGGACAAACGCTACTCCAATAAATCACCCCCTGTGAGGGATGATCCCATCCCCATGGAGACGAGTGGGCGTGAAGAATATCCGAGGCAGGGGGACCCTGCGTGAGAGGCACGGAGTTGGGTCACAGTTTAATGTCATGTGTTGAGGACGAGGTGCTTGGCAGTTTAACGTCCTCTAGCTCATATGAGGTGGGTTGGCTCCACACCCCTAGGAATTACATAACTGGTGCCCTCTTCCCCTTGTAAGAGGGAAGGCATCAGCAAGGCCGTGGTGAGGGGGTGTCGTGGGGCGAACCATCGAGGGGTCCACGTTAGCGTGGCTATGCGAAGAAGCAATAAATGTTAGCGTGCCTATGCGAAGAAGTATGAGGTGAAGCAATGCAATGGTAAGGATTGGCCAAGGGACTTTGAAGTTGCTTCGTACGAGCCGAAAAGGCCGTATGGGAAAACCATACATGATACAAATGTCCGGGATGCACAGGACACCTGCAAATGGCACCCGTAAGGAGGGCATCAGACTCGCACATAGGGAATACCCGGGGAGCACTGAGATGAAAAGCACCGAAGGATTACGTGAAGACCTTAGGGATGCATGAAATAAGGGCGGACGAGCCTTGGCGTGACTTGAATGTATTGCGTGCAAGGTGGCAGAATTACACGCGGGTGGTGAGGGCCAAGCATAAGAACAGGGGGCGCACAAAGATTGTGTGCAACTGACGGGCCTGCGCGCAATGGAATAAATTGAGCGTAGGGGGGAAGACCCCGATGGGTTGGAGTTTAGTCTAAGCCAGGGGGATTTCGTGTGAAGGCAGATCCTGGGACAACTTGGCGTGAAAAAGAACCCTACCTGAATTCCATATTGCGCGTGTGCGGAATGCCCATTACGCGCACGGGAGGCGGTTCAAATTCTTTACCTCAAAAGGAAGGGGGTCTCCTTCTATTTATAGGCCTCTGGTGGCGCGGAATGTCAGGCTTGCACGAAATAATTGCGGGACTGATGCGGCCGCGCGAAATATCAACCACACAGGGCGCCGATGTGAAATAATTTCACACCGGCGCCAGGACCTTTCGCGAATCCTGGAGCCTTCCGCGCGAGATGTAATTTTTCCACGTGCTTCCCCTTTTGTTTCACGCGATATCTTTGGGCCCTCCGGACCGGGCCTCTAGGTCCGAATATGACTTCGCTTTTTTCATTTAGAAGCTTTCTTTAACACTTATGCATTTTTCGGCGTCTATAGTGTCATTTCCTGCAATGAGTAGTAGGATGAGGATCACATAAAATAGAGGCACATGCCTCAGGTCCCATTATGTGTTATAGGAATCCCAAATCATTCACTCATGTTCAATAAATCATTCTTGGCACCTCTATGTTCATACCATTCATTACCCAATTAGTTCCCCAAGTCAAGTGCACCCCATGGGCGGATAAAGTTTAGGCTTCTACACTAATAGGTTGTTCATGGCTTGTAAAAAGGTTTAATTTCATAAATTATAGACAAAAACATTTATTTTTAAATTTGAGATTAATAATAAATTATGTCAATGATAACACGATTACTGAATTAAACTTGTGACTTATCTAACATTGTTATGGATGTATACACATGCCAACATGGCTAGTGAAAAGCACCCCACCATCATAAAAGTGAGTATTGTTCAAGAAAGAGACATAATATACAACGTACAGTGAGAACCATATTTAATTGACCCTAAAGTTATATTAGTATAGTCATCTTAGGAATCCAAACATTACTCATGACTAACCATGCCACTATAAACAACCTGGAGTGTATGGGTTTTCTCCCTCATCTCATCAACATCATCACACATTCTTACCATGATGTGAATCATGTGGAATATGGATGATATTAACACAAAATTCCCAACAATACCAAGCCTTCTTAGAACTGAATATTTATGGATGATATTAACACATAATTCATTTTGAATCAAATTTGATTCACTGTCAAAGCCCGACACACACACCCAAATCAAAAAGAAAACAAAAGTCATACACACCCAAATCAAAACAGAAAAACAAAACAATAGACGCAGAACATTAAAATGAAAGTATCAATTATAGATTATAAGTGTAGAACTAAGAAATTTTGAAGATGGATCAGAATGAAGGATTTCCGCAGTAGGGTAAATAGAATCCCGCTTGTCCACTTCACCCAAATGAAAACATAAAACCAAAATATTAGATGTAGTATCACTTACAGATTACAAGTGAAGAACCGATAAATCTTAAAGATGGAAGGATTTCAGCCGTAGGGGAAAGAAAATCCAAATTCCCCCTTTTGTTTAGGGCTGCAGTCGTGTAGAATGGGGGGAGGCCGAGCTTCTATGAATTTGGGGAAAATGTTCCCAACGGTTTTTAAAAACCATTGTTAAAGAAATCCTTTACTAATGGTTTGTAAAAACTGTTGGTATATGATGATATAAACCTCTCTATACCAACAGTTTTCTTAAACTTTTGGTATAGAGTTACTTTTCCCAATGGTTCTTCAAAACCGTTGGGAAAAGATGATTTAAACCAGCTTTTACCAACGATTTCTTAAACCGTTGGTAAAAGTTCTATATATTTGTTGGGAAAACCTCCCTTTCTAGTAGTGTCTTTGAGTAGCATTGTATCTATATCTTGGACTATGAGGAGAGATTTTAGAGATGTGTTCCACTATAATACTCAAGAGACTAGGTATTCCAAATCTAGTAGTAAGGGATACTAAGGTTCGATAAAATAGTGGGATACATTTTATGATTTAACTAGTAATATCTAATCAGTAATAAAGATAAAGTACTAAACTTATTATGTTTATTTTTGAAAAAAATGTAATGTAATACAATAGATATGTTGTGATTACTATTGGATAAAGAACATGTCCTCACCAGTGTGAATTTCAAATAATAGTACAAGTGCTTTGTCAAAGTACTATGATATAGGAAATTCTATGCGCTGGTGTCCCCAATACCAGTTGAGGTACATCAAGAATAAAGGGTGACAAAGATTCTTATAGGAGACTCATATATGAAGCAGTTGATGTTAATATCATAATATTATCATCAATGTTCAATTATTTGTGGAATAAACATTAGGACATGAATGATTTTATATGTTGTATCATCACCAAGAATCTCATGAGGATAAAGTGAAGTGAGATATGAATGGGGTGATGATTACACTAAATAAATGTAAATTGAAATATGGCTTATGATCTTTTAATACATCCCTTTATTAAATATTTATCACCCAATTACTCAAATACCATTAAATATTACAAAACAAACATATAGATAAATCTCTTTATTACCTTTTGGGTAAGGTTCGCCATGCAGATAAAAAATTAAACAAAGATTAATATTTAGTTCTTATGGTGAATAAGTTGAAAGAAAGGGATAAAAGGATAATCTAAATTGTGGTACCAATGGAACCTTTGAAACGTCCTTCAAAGAACTAAGGTAGATCATTATACAAGAGGATTTTTTCTTCTCATGTCAGGAGATAACTCTATAAAAGATAAAATCAATGAATTGAAGTATAAGAAAACAAAGGCTTCCACTTAGTGTATATAAATCATTCTATGTGATGTTTCTATTTTACTTATTGGGTATTAAATACAATATGTCTTTCATATATGTGTATTTAAATATAATAACCAAGTAATAAAAGAAATATTACAATAATTAAGGTGAATTTTCTAAGTAGATGAGAAAGGGTGATTCCTAAGTAGTGTTGGAAAGTACACTACTTCTAATTTTCAAGTTTAATGTTTCTAGTTGAAATTTTATTTAGTATTACCAAAAAATTTATCTCACATGTCCATTAGGAATAAGGAGACATTATTATATTTTTATAATTAATATTGTTTATGGTATTTCATACACAACCAATGGTTCAGTAATACATGAAACATAGAAATATATGATGAATATAAAATATAAGACATTAATACCAAATTTTGGAAAGATAATTATTTTTCTAGTAAAACTAAAATTAGTTGTCAAGGATATACCCAGTACTGTATTTAGACTCTTTGAAGTAAAATATATTAGGTATTATCAACAAATTTACTTATTTAGTTTTGGACAAAGAAACCTTTAATAATAAAAGTAAGCTAAAAAACTTTTAGAATTTGTTCAACTATAGAGTGTGAACAATTCCATGGTTAATATAGTGGTAAATATACTTCATAAGATTCCTTTAAGTTTTATAAAGTAATGTAAACGTCAAGTAAAAAATATGCATGTTTAAAATATATGAGCTTCTTCAAGCTCATGTGTTGAATAATTTCATGACCTAGCATTAATCAATCATGAAAATGTAGAGTTGATTTATTCTTAAACTTATATTTCCTTATATACATCAAAGAGATGATTTTAGAAAATGGGATCAATGATGATTCTTACATATAAACATTGATAATTAAAATGTGTCATGGATTAATTCCTAAATTCAAATTTCCATATACACATTAGAGTCATGATGTGAGTAAAAAGAGCATCAATGTTGAGACATATATGAATTATAGATACTTCCATTATTTATCAAGATATGCTAGGAGAATAGTGGCATTATCCTATAACTGTATTCCAAATATAATGAAAAATGAATAATATTTGAGCTTTAGTATGATATAAATACATTATTCCATAAGAAAATCTATTTAGATGTAATTTTTTTATTAAGGATATAAACAAACTTGCATCAAGAAAAACACATTATGCATCATAAGTACTTATCCTAAATGTTTCTAAGGATATTATGGTAATATATGAGATATAAAAGTGATAGTCAAGTGATAGAATATATTTATATAAAAGAGTGCACATCTCTATTTGAGATAGTGAGAGCGATATTCACTTGGATTTAGTCAATGTAGGAGATGCACGGGTAGTTGTAAAAGGAACAAGTTCCACAAGAGCTTGTAGAAAAATAATATTTCAGAGACACGTATTGCATATAAAGGATAATACCATGGTAATGGTTTTATATTCACCGTGGCTGGTGATACATTGTTCATTGAGAATAATAAACCCTACTCTTAAGAATTTTATGGAAAATAACTAAGATTTACAGGTTTAATTAAAATTTAACAATAGGTTACATGTATCAAATTATAGGTGCTTAGTATTTTTAATGTTTTAGATATTGATTTTGTTATGTCATTCAAGAGAAAAAATGCATGGTTGGTTATTTTTGGACCAATGAGGCATGATTAATGGCCGAAAGGTTTAAAAATTTGTGTCTATACATAATCTAAGACAAAACCTTTTCACCAATTATCATGCTTTGAATTTCACTTATCATATCTACTTTCTATGATCATTTTATTTGGAATTGGATGTCACAAACACCTTTATTTTAAATTGTCTAAATGATACAACCGGAAATATTTACTGACACTAAAGAATGCCAATAAGGGGTTCAAGTTACATACATACATCTTAGGATTAAAGTAAGCAATGAGATCATAGAATAATCATTTAGAATGAATTATCTCCATGTGTCTATAAGAAGTTAGTGGAAGCACTAATGTTTTCCATGATAAATATGTTTGATAAAAAATGGGAAACAATCATTGGTCTTATAGTTAGTTAAGACCATAGTGAATGAAACACTATAGAGATTGAATTAAAGTAGCAACCTAAGTTTTATGGAACAAGATATACTGATGTAGATCTAATGGGTATCTTGACAAAGTTAAAGGTACATATGATGAAAAGGTATTGAAAAATACAAGTTGGAACAATTCAATAGAGAATTGTTACTAATGTCACATGTTATTAATCTCTTCAAGAAGACATGTATGAGACATAGGAGGAGATTAATGTGGTGAGTTGAAATTCTATAAAATTTTGTGATGGATCAATCACATATGTCATACTATGTACTAGATAAGATATTTACAACATATACTTTATGGTAATAAAATATCATTTGAATCTAGGAGAACTGCAAAATAAGTAATCATAACTATCCAATTGTACTTGAGAGAGTACAAAAAATATGTTCCTAGTACTTGGAGAGGATGGGATACTAGTTTAATGGGGCATAAAATAGTCTTCATATTGATCAATATGATCTAATATCATAGTTAGGTTAAGGTGATGGGAAATAGAAGCTCATTCAATCCATTTTTAGCTATATCTACAAATATTGAGTGTGTTGCATCTTCTGATGCAGCTAAAGAAGTAGTGTAAAATAGGAAATGATTTGTTCCAATTCTTGAAATCCCAAAGAGTAAGTAAATTTTTATCATAATATAAATTATTATAATACTACTACTGGTACTAGACAATATATCAATTTTTGATAGTGGAAAAAAATTAATATACTCGAGGATATCATCTCTTGGGGACTTTTTCTCAAGGATTTGAAGTTGTAGATAATAGAATAGCCATGTAATGGAGACATGGAAGGACCAACGACTAAAGTCATAACACAACAGAGTCATGATCTTATCATGTGAGAGCTAACTAGGATAGTTATTAAATTGGATTTAGTGAAAGTGAGAGTGTTGTAAAAGTGGGTTACTTAGACCCAACTTAAAAAATACTTTTTTATTACCATATCATATATAGAGTGAGTTATAAATGAGGTATACTTATCATAAAACTGTTGATCTTTCTATATCCACTATTTACTTGGAAATTTTCATAGATTATTTTTCGGATCAAAATTTTATAACAGTTCCCAAGCTATAATGAGAACCTAGAGATACCATGAAACTAATCTTAAACATATGTTCTTTGCTTTAGATATATCATGTTGGTTGGACATAGATGATTTCTAACTATCAGGTGTTGGGGGCTCGTAAGCCTTGATACTTCTTCTCAAAAATTTCACACCTGGTGATCTTGAGTAGATGAGATCATAAGGACTGACCTACTAATAAAAACACCACATGTTTTATGTGTCATTAGTTTTTTTTATCTGTAAACACATGTAATGGTCTCTTGAATTGAGAGTATTATCAATTTATACTATTTTATTATGTAATTTGATGTAAGAAAAAAACTATGGAATTGTTGTTATAGTGAGTTATCTTGCATTGGATGCATAATTTATGGCATGAAATTGATTGAATAGTCAAGATAGAATTTTTCACTTTCGAAAGAATGTGATATCTTGGGCCTAGTTGATTAGGATGGTGGTACCTTAACTAAATCCATGGAGATAGTAAAAGATGGTAAGTTTGTCTAGTTATTTCAATGAAAAATAAAGTAAGAATGGATGATGATACAAAGTTTGTATCCTAATTTATGAGATATTATGAGACAAAGATATTATATTACATGACATGTGTTCATAGGAAAGGTTGTCGTTTCTATGACTTTTCCCTATCTCCTTAGGGGTCTTGATGGGTTGCTATAATTTTCACCTGTCTTGTAAATATTATTCAATACTATAGAGATAAGGTCCTAAAAGTTCACACACTAAACCTCTTTAAAAAGTCTTTCCTATTCTGATGAATAGGAGTTTAGGAGACGGTGGGCCCCACCACTAGGGTTTGGGTGATATATGAGAATATACGATCACCATGAAATAAATAAATTCACATTATTCAAGTTTAGAATGAATATTATTGAAATTATTTATTAAATGTATTCACAATATATTAAGGGGATAGTTGGAAAAATATTTAATGAATGAATATTGTTTTAATATTCATGGTTCTCTTAATATTTGTGTGAAAGAAGAGTCAATTTAATGGATCTATTTTATCACATAATATATTTTATTATATTAATAGTATGTAATAAAAATATAAATGATATTTATGACTCATAAAAGTAATCATAAGATGTCATTTATAGCTTATTTAGTGGGTATTTCATATTTAGGGCATGGGGATCCATTTTTGGTTATCTTGCACCTCGCTATATAAGTGATAGTAGGCTCTCATTTGGGTGACTAATAACTACATGATTTTAAGATCCTCCATCTTCTATCTCCCACTTCCTAGAGAGAGAAGAAACTAATCCAACTATTCAATCAAACTTTTTATTCTCGGATCTAAGGAACGATGTTATGGTGATCGTCAAAATGTTGAAGGCATTGTCAGATCTCTGTGCTAGCACTTAGAATTTGAGTATAAATGTTCCTAATACTTTCAAAGAATGTGTGTATGACTTACATGAACTTGAATTCAATACCTTTGAGAAAAATCCACTAATGAAAATATATTTTCGAGCATGGATTCAGATTAAATGATGAATTTTTTTTATTTAATTTTGTTCTTAAATATTTCATGTGGGATCCTTTGATTCTGAACCAAGCAATGTATCACTTGATAAAATGTATTTAGGTTAATCTGATAATGAAAAAATGAATCCCAGGTCCATCTACATCCACCACGCACTCCAGTACCTTCAAGTACTACAACACAAAATCCAATCTTCAACCTATTCTATAAAACCTAGTGTCATGTCCAATACCATCATATATATCCCCATGTATCTCTTCATCACATGCGTCAACTACTGCCACAATCCTTGGGCCTCCCCACCCATATCTCTCCATCCAAAATTAATTCCAAGATCGCATCTCATCGGATATCAAGATGCATGTCCAGAGAACACAGAAAGTGGGAAACAACAAATAAGGATCTATAGGGAATCCAGTCCCTAAAAACAAGATTTCTAGCCTTTATATGAAAATGAGACCTCAAAACCCCAAAAATTTAACTTTAGTGAACAAACTATTTAATTATATACTGAATTAAACAATAAATTTATTACAGTTTACAAATATGGGTAACCTAAGTCATCAACTATAACAAGTTATTAAATTATTTAAATATGCTCTCTGAAGTCAATTCTAGTTTCAACAAACTGTGAGGAAAAAAATTCTCATTTAATGTGACTTTTATTATTATCCAAAACAATCATTACAACTTTATGTTCTATATACATTTCCATTAACATGTGTAAGAAAAATTTAAACATGAACCATGCATCATTTTATTTCCACCAAATTACAAGAAACAACGGTTTTACTAAACATGCCTCTTTGCATTTATTTATCCAACCAAAAATTACTAACTTTATATTGTTTAACCATTTTTCATCAATTTAACATGTTATACCAAATCATAAAAACATGATAAACAAATCATAACATGGATATCACACTATATAACAAAATAAGAGGCAAATCGTTATCATGGTGTAAAAAATGTGATCTCTACAACCTTAAACATTTCTTAATTTACCTAGTTTATTCTTTATTTAAGTTAAATAAACCACCACCCAAGGAGCTAAAGCATGATTAATTTATGATCTCATGTAATATAAAAAGGATAAACAACAAATTACTTACCATAAAGATTTAACTTTCATCAAATGAGACTATAAAAATAATGTGAATGTCCAGTCACCACTCCCAAAAAATAATTATAGCCTTCCAAGAACACCCTGCCAAAATTTTACCAACAAAAACAAAGAAAACTCCATAAGAAAAAAAGAGATAAACCTATGTAGTGACCCCATTTTCTAGCACGTAACCATTTCTCTATGTTTTTATAGATATAAATTATAAGGGGAAAATTTAGGAGATTTTTTTTGATCTTTCACTATGTTTTTGGGGGGGAAAGGAGAGGTGCACAGGCTGTGCACAGTTTATCCAAACTGTGCATAAATATTAGTATAAATCATGCACAAGAGTATATTTGAGGCAGATAGATTTGGAATAGTGTGCACATGGTTAGGGATACCATGTGAGGAGGTCATGCGAGGGTCTTCCAAGATAGTAGATAATGCACAGTTAGCGCACAGTTTATCTAACTATACGAACTAACTGTGCGTGTGGTTTAAATGAGATCCTAAAAAAGTAGACCTCACACGTTTTGCCTCTAATTTGCTCATTTTTTCTCTTAAGTGGCCATAAATCGGTATTTCTCTTCCTTTAGGGTAGAAGAACCTCTATTAAGTGATTTGGAGTCAATCTGAAGTCTTCTCTTGGTGATTCGAAGCTGGATTCTTGAGGTATGTGATCGTTCTTTGTTGTTCTTGATCGGTTTCTTAGATATACTTAGATATAATTCTCCTCTCCACTCAGTTTCTCATATATAAACCCGTTATGGGTAGATATATGAGGGTTTATTCCAAATAAGTTGAGTTTTGTTCTTGATATTTATAGGAGAAGATATATAAGGTGGTTCTGTGAATAATCGACCGGTTTTCTTAAGTGTTCCTCGTCCATTGTCAAGTTTCATAAAACATATTTGAGGTAGGTGGATTCTCTCTCATATCCTATTGATAGAATTGATTGGATTAGTTTCAAATTGATTAAATTGAATGAAATTTATTGTAAAATCTTGGTTCAATGCATGGAATAAATCTTCTTTAGTGATGATTTTTCATTTTTGTGAAATTGTGTAACCTCGGTGAATTGTTGTGAAAATTGTTTTAGTTTCTTGAAATTAATATGGTGATTTTAAATTATGTATTTTCTGTAATTGAAAATGGTTTGATGAAAAAGGGGTTTTCTATAATTTTTTTATTGAAATGGTTTGGCATTGAAATGGTTTTGATGAAATGGCTTTCAATAAAAAGGTGTTTTTATTGAAAGAGATATTTTTGGAATGATCCTTGGGAATATTGGTGTGTGAGTTCATACTGAATTTTTGGGGCTTGGTTGAAATATGAAATTGTGCTCGGTTCCAAAGGTCAAACGACACATGTGATATCATTACTTTATGACGACTCGGTAGATCGATGAGAAACCGCTCATCAGTATGGAACTTTCATCACGTAGCATGCATGGTTAGCTTTGTGGATGTGTGGAATGGATTAGGTATACTAAAGGAATATTGAAAAATGGTTTTAAAGATTTGTTTAGTTATTTTTATGGAAAAATAACTTTTTGGAAAATTGGTTTCAATTTCACTTGTATGATTTTGGTAGCAAATAGTTTTGGAATTTTGTTTGTATTTAGTTATAATTTTTTTTGAGAAATTGATTTATATAAACTATTTTATAATAATTTTGGTAACTCTTCTATCCTAGTGGAATGAGTAGGTGAGTCATTGGAGAGAACCTACTGAGTTTTATACTCACCTCTAATTTGGCACTTTGGTGATTTTGCAGATGATATCTTCTGTGACAAGGGAAAAGGTAACATTTCACACATTTTTAGCACGACTTCGTGATACTCGATCTATTCAGTGATTATAGAGCTTAGAGCTTGTGGAGTATGGATTATTTTGGTATTTTGAGAGTATTTAGTTTTTTATCCAATGTTTACTTTTATAGTTGTTTGGTCTTCCATTGTTTCACACTTTGATGTGGTTTTGAGATATATAAAGTTGTTGAGTTGCCTTTAATTTGTTCATGCATCGTATAGTGAGCTGTTTGGTTAATGGTTTTATTATTAAAGGGTAAATAATCCCCCAATTGTATTTGAAACCCTTCAAAATTTATTTTCAGCCTTTGGAATCTTTGGGATGTTTCTTAAGTCCAAGTAATGACTCGTTGTACTCTCAAGATAATGAGAATTAGAGGGTCATTACAAATGGTATCATCTTGTTCGGCCCTTTCCTAACAAGTAGTTTTCACCTTCTTGGTCTTGGATTTGATTCATCCTTATCTATTCCTTGGGTTGTAATATTATAGAGGAGTAGGATTGTCGGGACTTGGAATGTATAGAATAAAAGGATGTATCTAACCCATTTATGCTGAACTTCAAGTTATTAGGGTGTTGGGTACATAAGTTTTTTGGAGACAGTTATAGGACACTGAAATCTCATTTTCATGGGTTTATCCAATGATATGAGAATTTCATGCATTAGAGGAATGACTTCCCACTAGGATTGAATATTTATTTTTGAGTAACGATTTATGATCTTGTGAAAAGGTGTAAATTTTTAAAAAATGCAGAATTCATTTTCAAATGAAAGATTTTGAAAAGAGGATAATTGGGGTATTTTGAAAATGGTTTGATTTTAAAAATCAAGAGTGTATTTTTCAAAAATGGTTGAATGTGAAAAAGGTTTTTTTTGGAAAGAAATGTTGTGATAGTTGATGTGATAGAATTTGAAATATTGATCCATCAGTTTCCAGAGAGTGATACTTACAGATCTTGTTGTTTGTTTAGAAAATGGCACTTAGTAGGTGTTGTAGAAACCAGTCAGAAGAGTTCAGTGAGAATGTGGTTGCACCTAAGCCATAGGTGAACCAATGGTTGTTTGAAAGCATTAATTAGGATTTTCAAATCATTGAGTTGGGACTGCAACCAAATACTCTATTTACGATATTTTTCACTATTCAAAATCCAAGTGGAGGAAGTATGATTGTCTTCACTAGAGGAGCTGAGAACTCTAGCACTAAGATGAAAAGGAAGTGGTACACCCATTCTTGAGGAGGTATAACACATTTGAATCAGACCAAAGGAGAAACTAACCTTCCTCCAAGACCCAAGATCAATCTTGGATGTTTTCAGTGTGGTTCGCTGAGTCACATCAAGCGGGAGTGTGAAACACCACTAAGAGCATGCCATAATTGCAATAAGATTGGACACCTTAAAAACTTTTTTCATAGTGCTCCGGGGTCAGGTTCTCGAGACACTTCTCAGGAATCAAAAACACCATATTATTTGACAGAACGAGCATAATCTCAGCAAGGAAATAAGAAGAAGAGTACAATGATGAAGAAATTGCATGGAGCTAAAGATATGATTGTGGATGATCAGGTTGGATCATCTATGGTGATAGGTATGATTCTTTTGAATCCTACCTTTATGAAAGTATTGTTTGATACTAGTGCATTTCATTCCTTCATTGTTTCTCAAGTTGTTGACCTAATATGTTTGAAACTTTAAATGATTCCCTCTTTGATAAAATTAAAAACTCCTATCAGTGAAATAGAATGTCAAGCCTTTTTTTGTAGAGCATGTTCTATAAAAGTTGATGGAGATGACCTAAAATGATACTTATCAATGTTGGAGATAGATTTCTATGATGTAATCTTAGGTATAGATTGGCTGACAATGTCCAAGGCTCACATTGACTATTATAGGAGGACAATTATTTTCATGACTGAGGATGACATTGAGCATCTCTTCAAATGAGAGAAGGTCATGAATAAGGGTGCAACTAGATTTTTGGAACCAATGGTGGGAACAATATCTTTTCAGTTGGCGGTGTTGACTTTGACATATATAGAAGAGATCTAGGATGGTAGTTTTCCAATAGTGGTGGATCAATTTATAGATGTCTTTCCTGAGAACTTCTCAGGGTTACCACCTATAAGGGAAGTGGATTTTATAATTGATCTCCTTCCGGGGACCATTCCTATTTCCCTTTTGTCTTATAAGATAGAAGAAATAGAGTTAAGATAATTGAAAGTGTAGTTGAAGGATCTAGAAAGTAAGAGTTTTATTTGGACAAGTACACCTCTGTGGGTAGTCCCAATCTTATTCGTAAAGAAAGCTGATGGAATTATTCAGTTATGCATTGATTATCATAATCTTAACCAAGTTATGATAAAGAATCGGTATCCACTTCCACGCATTGATGATATGTTTGATCAATTGAGGAGAGATTATTGGTTCTCTAAAATTGACTTGTAATCAGGTTATCATCAATTTCAAGTTCAGAAGGAAGATATTCCGAAGAAAACTTTCAGAAGCAGTTATAGCAACTATGAATATATAGTCATGCCTTTAGGTCTCACAAATGCACTGGCAGTCTTCATGGATTTTATGAATAGGATATTTTAGCAATATCTGGACTCTTTTTTTGTAGTGTTTTTAGATGACATTTTGGTATATTCAAAGAAAAGGGATGAGTATGAGGAACACCTGGCGACAGTGTTACAAATATTGAGAAATCACTGTTTGTATTACAAACTATCTAAATGTGATTTTTGGATATAGGAGGAACGCTTTCTTGACCATGTGATTTTTGAAAAAGGTATTTCAGTGGATCCTAAAAAGATTGAAGCTATGATTTTGTGGAAACCACCGAAGAATGTATTTGAGATATGAAGTTTTCTTGGTCTAGCTGGTTATTACTGACACTTTGTATGTGACTTCTCATGGCTAGCCTCGCCAATGACAACATTTACAAAGAATAATGTTTGATTCTAATGGACATAGTAATGTTAAAATTCTTTCTAGGAGCTAAAAGTTCATCTTACTTCAGCACCTATATTTATTTTTCTAGAATCAGGATGGGGATATGTAGTGTATTGTGATGCTTCCGGATCAAGGTTGGACTATGTTCTTATACAAGGAGAACATTTTGTGTCTTATAGTTCACAGCAGTTGAGAGTGCATAAGAATAATTACCCAACACATGAATTGCAATTAGCAGCAGTCGTTCATGCCTTGAAGACTTGGCGTCATTATCTCTTTGGTGAGAAATTTATTGTGTTTACAAACCACAAAATCTTGAAACACATTTTCTCACTGCGATATTTGAATTTGAGGAAAAGGAGATGGATGGAGTATCTAAATTTTTTTGGCCTTGACTTGATGTATACACCAGGAAAAGGGAATTCAGTGGCAGATGCATTGAGAAGAAATTCATATACTTAGTTACAGAAAGAAGCTTCAGATGAATGACAGTTCATGTTGTTCCTTGCTGAAATGCATGTGGAATGTGAATACCAAGGTGATGTTGCGGTTTTATTTTCATCTATGTTTGTTCTTGATTTGGTATAGATGGTCAAAGATGCATAAGCATCTGATGCAGAATACCTGGTTATGAGTACAAAACTTAATAGTGGGGAGACCATTGAAGGTTGGAAACTTAATGGGAGTTCGATTTTGTGTTTCAGAGATAGAATGGTTGTACCTATGTCTTTTCATGAACAACTCCTTCATTCTTACCACCATTCGATATGGGTTTTACATCCATGCATACAAAAGATAAATAAGGAATTGAAGGTGTAGTTTTGGTGGAGTGGAATGAAAAGGAAGGTGGCTGAGTTCATCTCGCGGTGATTAACTTATCATCAAGTTAAAGCAGAACATCAGAGACCAATGGGTATGTTGCATTCTTTACTTATACTAGTGTGGAAATAGGAGCATATAGTGATGGATTTTGTTACAGGTCTTCCAATAATGGTTCATAAACATGATTCCATATGGGTGATAGTGGATCGTCTTACCTAGTCGACCCATTTTATTCCAATTCATGAAACTCATACAGTGTTAGATATGTCTAAAATCTATATCCAAGAAGTGGTAAAGAGGCATGGCATACCAGTATCAATAGTCTCAGACAGAGATCTAAGGTTCACATCTCGTTTCTGAAAATCCTTATAGAAATACCTTGACACTCAATTGAATATGATCACGATGTATCATCTTTAGACATATGGGCAATCTGAACGGACGATACAGACGTTGGAAGACATGTTGTGGGCTTGTTTAATGGATTTTGATGGATCATGGGAAGAGAACATACCCTTAGTGGAGTTCTCATATAATAATAACTATTAGGAATCAATACATATGGCTCTATTTGAAGCATTGTATGAGTGTCCTTGATGTTCTCTACTATGTTGGGTGGAAATAGGTGAAAAATCACTAGTTGGACCGAGTGTTGTCCAAGAAAAATGGAGAAGATCTAGTTAATCAAAAAGATAATGGAGATGTCTTAGAGTCGTCAGAAATCTTATTCGGATCATCATCGATGGTCATTGTCATTTTTTGTGAGTGATCATGTGTTCTTGAGGATCACTCAAAGGCTTGGACATCATCATTTTAAGAATTAGGGCAAGTTATATATTAGATACATTGTCCCATTCGAGATAATTGAATGGGTTGGAGAGGTGGAATATCAGTTGGAATTGCCACCATAGTTCAGTTCAGCACATAATGTGTTCCATGAATCTCAATTGAAAAAGTATCAACCTGATCCTGACCATGTGACCAGATGGGATCACGTTGACCTAGAGCCGGATACTTCATTGGTACATATTCTGGTGCTGATTTTGGATAGAAAATATAAAGTCTTTCATGGAAAAATCATCGATCTAGTGTGGGTTTTATTGCAACATGGTCATATTCAGGAAGAGACTTGGGAATGTGAGAAGGAAATGAAAGATCAATGACCAGAACTCTTTCAGGTTAGAGATGGTTTTCTACTTTCTGAGGACGGAAAGATAGATAGTGGGGAGAATTTAGTACCCTCGATTTCTAATACATAACCCTTTCTTTGTTTTTTATAGATATAAAGTATAAGGGGTAAATTTGGGAGAGTTTGGTGACATTTCACTAAGTTTTGGGGGGGAAAAGGAGAGGCCCACAGGATGTGAACTATTTATCCAAACCGTGCAGAAATCCTAGTAGAAACCATGCATAAGAGAAGATTTGATGCAGAGAGCGTTAGCACGGTGTGCGTGCAGTTAGGCAGACTGTGCGAGGAGGTTGTGCGAGGGTATTCTTAGATAGTATCTAACGCACGGTTAGTGCATGGTTTGTCTAACCCTGCGAACTAACCATGCGCGTGGTTTAAATGAGATCCTAAAAAAGTGAATCTCACACATTTTTTCCTCTAAGTTGCTTTTTTTTTCTCATAAATATCCATAACTATGGATTTCTCTTCCTTGAGGGTAGAAGAACCACTCCTAAGTGATTTGGAGTCAATCTGAAGGCTTCCCTTAGTGATTCGAAGCTGGATTCTTGAGGTATGTGATCGTTCTTCATCATTCTTTATCGGTTTCTTAGATCCACTTAGATCTGCTTCTCCTATCCTCTTGTTTTCTTAGATCTACACCTTTTATGGGTATATCTATGAGGATTTATTCCAAATAAGTCAAGTTTTGGTCTTGATCTTTCTAGGAGAAGATATCTAAGGTGGTTCCATGAAGAATTAACTAGTTTTCTTAAGCATTCTTCATCTCTTGTCAAGTGTTGTAAAAACCTTTGAGGTAGGTGGATTCTCTCTCATATCCTCTTGATAGAATTGATTTTATTAGTTTAAAATTGATTAAATTGAATGAATTTTATTATGAAATTTTGGTTCAATTCCTGGAATAAATCTTCTTTACTAATGATTTATCATTCTTGTGAAACTGTTTAACCTCGGTGAATTATTGTGAAAATCGTTTTAGTTTCTTGAATTTAAAATGGTGATTTTAAATTATGGATTTAATGTAATCGAAAAATTGTTTGATGAAAAATGGGTTTTCAATAAAAAGTGTGTTTTTTTGAAATGGTTTGGAATTGAAATGGTTTTTATGGAAATGGTTTTCAATAAAAAGGTATTTTTATTGAAAGGGTTTTTTTGGAATGATATTTGGGAATATTAGTGTGTGAGATCATATTGAATTTTTGGGGCTTGGTTGAAATATGACCTTGTGCTCAGTGCCAAAGGTAAAATGGAACATGAGATATAATTACCTTGTAACAACTTAGTATATTGACAAGAAATCACTCATGAGTATGCAACTGTCATCGCGTAGCATGCATGGTTGGTTGTGTGGATGTGTGGAATGGATTGGGTATGCTAAATGAATATTGAGAAATGGTTTTAAATATTTGTTTGGTTATTTTTCTGAAAAAATAACTTGCTAGAAAATTATTTTAAGGTTCACTTGTATGTTTTTTTGTTGCAAATAGTTTTGGAAATTTTTTTATATTTAGTTATAAATCATTTTGAGAATTTTTTTATATAAAATATTTTATAATAATGTTTATAACTCTTCTATCCTAGTGGAGTGAGTAGGGAAGTCATTGGGGAAAACCTAATAAGTTTTATACTCACCCCTACTTTTTCACTTTGGTGATTTTGCAGATGATATCTTCCATGATAGGAAAAAAAGTAACATTTAACATGTTTTTAGCACCACTTCGTGATGCTCAAGTTTTTTGATGATCGTGGAGCTTAGAACTTGTGGAATATGGAGTCTTGAGGTCTTTTGAGAGTCTTTAGTTGTTTATACATTATTTACTTTGATACTTGTTTGGTATTCTGTTATTTCACACTTTGATGTCCCCTAATGGCCCGAAGGCCTTCATTTATTTATTTATTTTGATAATCCACCTTTAAAGTGGTGAGGTGGAACCCTTACAAGGCTCGTAGGCATAAGTATTACATGGATCATAGGACTTATAGGAATTCATTGCCTGTAGGCTTCAAACATTGCATACAAACCAGAATAACTACTTGGAACTGATCCTCCCCAGCATCTTCATCGTGAAATTAGCTCTCCACCTCCGCATGGCTGTTCGGCTAGGCTTTCTTGTGCATGCACAGGCTTATCCCGATGGTAAGTGCCATACCCTCTCATTCTTGCAATCCATTTAGCTTCTGCTATGGTGAAAGATCCTTGCTCCTCCTCCTTCTGAAGTTTGTTCCTTGCAGGTTGTCTGGTTTGCATCTACACTTAAGGTGGCCGGAAGGCCTTGAGGTTGCCCGAAGGCCTTACTGACCCGAAGGCCTGGGTGGACCGAAGGCCTTAAAGGACTCAGGGACCAAATCGGTGGCCCGAAGGCCCAAACAGGGGAATATTCCCGGCTGCTACAGTGCCAAACAGTGCCTGTTATAGTTCCCGCTACAGTACCTGCTATAGTTCTGCACAATTTCTGCTACAGTACCTGCTACAGTACTGCTGTAGTACCGGAAATTATCCTCTTCCTGGATTTGATCCCAGGTCTCTTGGATGCACTTAAGGAGTCCTCACCAATTGGGCTGAGGCTCATGTGCCACTTTAATTATGGTTTTGAGATATATAAAGTTATTGAGTCACATTTCATTCGTTCATGCATCATATAGCAAGATGTTTGGTTAATAGTTTTATTATTAAAGGTTAAATCATACCCCACATGTATTTGAAACCCATCGGCATTTATTTCCAACCTTTAGTGTCTTGGGGATGTCTCTTAAGGCCAAGTAATGACTCGTTGTACTTTCAATCCAATGAGAATTAGCGGGTCATTACAACCTCTATCGCATGGAAAGAAATCAGGGGGGACAATATTGATCTAAGAAGAAAGCTCAATAAAAGAGTTAGAACTCACCTCAGATCACCACAGTTCAAACATGATAATCTAGGAATTATTCCCTGTCAAAGGGTGATGTGTGTTTTTTTTCATAGAAACCCTGGTCAAGCAATTCATCCCCAATAGAAATGCAATATACCAGTCTATGGATTTTCTCTTGAGGATATTACAATTTGAGTTACAAAGTTTTCACTTTTTATTTTTTTATAGGAAGAAAAATTTTGGGTATTTGATTACAATTTCTAATACGGAAAATAAATCTAAACTAAAGTTCTAAAAAATTAAAGATAAAAATAGAAAATTGATAGGAAATTAATGGGGTTTGAAATCAGAATTGAAACAATAGTTTTGGACAATCATAAACCTCTCATACACTCCCCTATTCATTGTTTAAAATGATTTCACAATTGAATTTCTCAATTCCACCTGAAGACCTCTAGATTAACACCTTAGTTTTCAAAAATATCATATCAATACATCAATATAATTGTTTTCCCTCTTATAGAAGTGATTCAATTACATTAAGACCACCAAGATATAAAACCTAATCAAGATCACTATGCTCAATGACAAGACCTCATCTAGGAAATTTAAATAGTGAAATCAGTTATTTTACTTCATATATTGAAAAAAAATCCAAGTTTCTGTCGTTTGTTGTCTTCCACAACCAATTAGTGCTTAGTCTCGCATCACTTGAACAACCCCCATTTTCACAATTCCAGTTTGAATGTATAGAATCTTCATCAAACTCTATCTCTCTCATCCTTCCCATTTCTCTCTCCATGCAACAACAACCCTTTTAAAGATGTGGATATGGAAATATAAATAAGAGGATGAATGGAAATATATTTTCCAATTTTTTTCATTTGAAGTTGGATCAATTTTATCATACTTCTTAGTATAATATCCACTTGGGTGATTCTAAAAAGTTGTTATAAAATTAATTTTCTATCTACCATCCAATTTTCAAGTCATTTGGACTCTTGATAAAAAAGATATTTATTAACAACTGATATTAAATTTTTATGCTCAAATAAACCCTTCATATTTCTCCACTTCGACTCATACATAAACTATATTATGAAGCAAATATTTCCCTAAAATTTAACATTAATCTGATACTTTGAGTATTATTTCCTCTCTAGGTGGAATTATCTCATTTGGAGTCATGTAGCTAGAGTTATAACTCATTTAATGATGTGGGTTAAATTTTGTTGGCTAAACATATTTTCCACAGTGACTGATTTATTTGGTCCCCAAGATAGTCAAATCAGAACTTTTCCCAATTTAAAAAGTTTTAGTCCACAAATATAGGAAGACTAAAAAAAATTCCTCTATTTAGATCAATATTTAAAACTTTATGATCAAAATGCAGAAGTAATTGAAAATATTTAAAATTCTAGAATTGATAAATTTTCACTTTTAACCTTAAAACATCCCTAAAACCCAAAAAATGAATTTAAGATAAAATTAGTAAATTTGTGTGGTTTAAATCATTGAAATACACATTAAAAAAATGGAAATATTATCTATATCAATTCCTCCACACTTATCACTTAGACTCCTTGACAAGTGAGCATCAAAATCAAATTAAGTTAAATTCAAAATACATACCCATGAGTTTCACCAATTTATCACCAAGAAACAAAATACATCATTCCTCCTAAAAAAATATTTCAAATTCTATATTCAACTCATTCAATACATTTACACTTATTTTCTCCTCCCATGCACACAACACACTTACCTCACATTAATTTTCCCTCAACACACAAATATGGATTTTCAACAAGGTTTTTCTCATCCAAACTCATGAAAGAATCACCATATTCTTGATAAATTTCTATATCTCCACCTGACGTGATCCAAGAACATGTGATTATCCTAAGGAATTTTCAGGGTTTTTTTGTGGATTTAGGTTGGTAGGTTTTGAATGTAAAAAATTATGAGGCTAAATAAGGGGTTTTTTCTCTTTTTTAAGTATAAATGCATGATTATAATTTTCACTCAAGTATGGTGTCCTCATAACTCTTATTAGAAGAAAATCATCTCTAAGAAACTTTTAAAATATATCTTCCATCCCACATCATCAATATTTCAGTAGAAAAAATGAAATTTATCCTCACCTTTTTTATCTTTAAATCTCATAAAATTCACAAATTTCTTCCATTGATATCTCAAGATAGTCATAACTCCCTTTTACGTGAAAGCTTCATAAGGGAACATCTTTCAGTAAAGTATTTTTTATTAAAAAATCATCTAATCAAAATTTGAATTTCCACTCAATGTATAACCAAATGACATATCACACCACAAGTCATCTCCCTCCACACTCAAGTTCAAATATATCATGGATTTTCACTTTCGGAGTAGGTTCAAAAGGGAAAATTGGCTTGTGATGTGGCTAACCAAAAGAGTTATACATGGTTAAAAGGAATCACAAGGGTCAAATTCATATGGTAGGTTAAAATAAAAAAAAATTCTCTTGAAAAGGGGGCTTTAAAATCTAAGTAAATTCCTAAATCATTTAAATAAAAATTACCTCAACCCTTAGTTTTTGACAGAAATAAATCAACTTATGGTTAAAGAAGGAATGTATAAGTTCTCTAAAAAATGAGTGTAATGTGAATAATATGTCAAAAAAGGTTAAAAATCCTCACATAAATGGGATTTAAAAGATAAATATAGTGAGATGTGGCATGAGATTTAAAAATCATAGGTCTTTTCATGAAATTTATGAAGTTTTAAAATTGAAACAAATTCAATTTAAACATTCATTTATGGTTAGTTTCAATGGATAAATTGGTTCATACATTAACATGGGTTTAAAAATGACAATGAAAATCATTTAAGAACACAAGTTTCAAAAACACACAAAAAATGAAAGAAAAACACACAAAAATTGAAAAAATGAAAATAAAATAAAAGAAACACACTAAAAATTGAAAGAGAAATTGAAAACAAAAATTTTTATTATAAAATACACAAAATCCTAATCTAAAAAGCATGTTTCTCTACTACATGTATTTTTTAAAATATCCTCATTGTGAAATAGTTTTATGTGATAAAATGAAATTCCAAAAATTAAATACATAACAAAAAAATAAGTGAGAATGAAAGACACAAACTGGATTCAATTGTATTCAGCTTCATGAAGATAGATCTCCTTCTCTAGACGCTCTTGAAAATTATATCCAAAAATATTCAACTTATTCCCATTGACTATGAATGGTGTCCCTTTATCTAGTTCTTTTATCTATATTGCAACAAAAAGAAAAACATGAGTAACAGTGAAAGGGATAAACCTTTTGGAATGAAATTTAGGTGGTGAAAGCTTTAACATAGAATCAAACACCAGCACTTTATCACTTTCCTTTAAGTTTTTATTGAGAATCATCCCATAATAAAATTATTTGGAGATTTCCTTTTATAACCTAGAGATTTCATATGCACTATTTATGATCCCCTCCAGCTCCTATAAACAAAATTTTCTTTCTTTTTTAGTAGAAAACATATTCATGTTACATGTTTTGACAGCCCAAAAATATTTGTGTTCTAACTCAAATGGAAGGTGACAAGCCTTTCCATAGAATAATATAAATGGTGAAATTCCAATTGGTGGTTTGAATGTAGTCCTATAGGCCCAGATTGCATCATCTAGTCTCAAAATCCAATCCTTTCTATTTGGGATCGCAATTTTTCTATATTTTTTATCATCTCTCTATGTGAAAACCCATCCATTACATTTTTTTTGAGGGAGATAGGGCATAGATACCCTATGATGAACTATATATTTCTTCAAAAGATATTCTAATGTCCTATTAAAAAATTTGGTTCCTTGATTAGTTATAAAAAACAATGTAAATCCAAATATAGAAAATAAATTTCCTTTAACAAACTTGGATATAGTTTTTCAATCATCAACTCTCATGTGAATAACCTCTACCCACTTGGACACATAATCAATATACATAAATATGTAAAGATATCCAAAATAATTGGGAAAAGGTCCTATGAAATTCAGACCCCACACATAAAATACATCACAAAACAAAAGTGTTTATTGTGGAATCTCATTCCTCTTGTCAATGTTACCATGATATTGGACATTTTTACAAGTTCTTCAAAATTAAAAATCATCTCTAAAAATGGTGGGCTAATACAAACCAGAATCAAGTAATTTTCTTGAAGTTCTTTATGGTCCAAAGGGTCCACTATAGCTCAATGTGTGAAAAAAAAAGTACAAATTGAAATTAAGAATTTGTAATGCATCTCTTAATCGTTTGATCACTACCAATATTCTATAATTAAGGATCATCAAAAATAAAATTCATTGAATCACTCAAAAGTTTAGAAATTTTTTTCTTGTAAAATTGGTGGGGGACTTCATAAACAACCAAATAATTTACAAGATCATCAAAATATGGTATATCAATCTAAAATCATATAACTCATCATTTGAAAAACTTTATTTTAATTTTGAGGATAGATATGATGTTTTATCTTTCAAAACTAATGGTATCCTACTCAAATGATCAACAAAAAGGTCCTCAATTCCTTTATTATCCTTTATTTCAACATAAAACTCATATAATAACAATATCTATCTCAAAATTTTGGGTTTTGCTTCATTTTCATTGATAAAAACTAGATTGTAGAATATTCCATGAAAAAAATCTATTTAGATCCCATCAGATAACAACAAAATAAACTAAATCAAATACAACTGCCAGAAGTTTGTTTTTCAGTTGTTTTTTGGTTTGAGTGGGCTTGATCTAAAGTTCTAGAGGTATAAACAATCAAGTGATACTTATTTTCCATCCTTTGAATCAAAACTTCCCCAAGAGAAAATTTGGATGCATCAGTCATGATTTGAAAGGTAAATTCCTATTTGGGTGGTTGAATAATGCTCCCTGTGTAGCCGATTGAACATGCAACGAGGGTCTTTCCCACTGGAGTACTTGGGAATTCCAATATCTTCAGGTAGGATTCATGTGCGTGACTTTGATCATATTATTTGTATAATTACTTCCTGAGTTCTTAACTATAAAAACCAACTTCTCTCGTTTGGGGGCCATCTTTCCTTGGTCGATAGTGTTCTTTCTACCACTCCTACACATGATTTGGCATCCACCAATGTTCCAAAAGGGGTGATTTCCACCATTGTCAGGGTTTTTGTTGGAGTTGGTGGCCTAGAACCAACTACTTTGTACTTTATTCATTAATAAAATCCTTATCACATCTTTTTTGTTCTTCTGCGTGACAATGCATGTGATAATGTCCTAAGGACAGCTGTTGAATTAAAGGGTCATAGCAGATCCCTGCTATGATGAGAACCCAGAAGTGCCATAACATTGTTCTTGAATATATGTTTTATGGCCGGATGATGTTATTTGAGGGACACAAATAATACAGGCCATTAGGGGTGAGGACTCATAAAACTTTGAGGCACCTTCTCATGGTGTGCGTCCTTGGTAATATCTAGGAGGATATTATGAGAATGAGACCCGCCAGTAGGAAATCCACATTTCATAGTGTCATTGGATGTTCTTATCTGCGGACGTGTGTATTGGTCCTTAGACTTTAAGATTATTATTAATGGGTATTACAACTCGCGCACTTAGATGTATTGACGAAAAATGTGACGACACACTGTTCGCAGCGAGGTAGGATACGTTGGGTGCGTCACGAGTAATACTGCATTAATAGATAATGCAAGAAAAAAATTTTCCCTTCTGTTCCATAACAGAAGTAGATATCTCAGGCCCTTTGATGGAATTGATATAGCCTAAATAAATCCATGGCCATGGTAAGGTATGAGCGAGTTCAATTCCAGGAAGTCAAAGAAAGAATAATCGAGCACATGGGTTGATGACACTAACATGCAACCCGCTTTATTAGAGATATCGAGACAAAGGGATTATATTACACGGTAAGCGTTCGTAGGAGGTGACACGTCATTGCGGCGTTAACTTCTTTCTCTATGGGTGCCTTGGCGTGTTTCTAGACGCTAACCTTGGACTTTAGGCAGGCTCCGCCTAATGCCATTGAGAAAGAGGCCTAGAGGGTCACACACTAATTGTGTCCATGTATCTCAGTTAAATATTATTTTAACAAGTTAAATAAATATTATTCCCGACCGTGGTTTAATAATTATTTAAGGATGCCTGATCGCATTTATTTCGACACTAGTTATTCGATAGAATATATTGTGGGAAAAATAATATATATTTATTAGCGAGTAATGTAGTTACATTTATTTAAGAAATAAATATCCATTACTCAAGGTCTAATAAATATGGTGGAGAAAAAATGGAAAACAAAAGTACACGCCGTGTATATTAAATATACACACCGTGTAGTTTTATGGAAAACAAGTACACACCGTGTATTAATTATTACACGCCGTGTAGTTTTCCAGTCGGTATTTTGAGGATATAATATTGTTTTATTAAATTATATTAATTATAATCAGCGTGGGCACATGTCAAGGAATTAATAATTCGACATGGGGTTTCAATAAGTGTTAATGAAATAAATAAAACACGTAACGTGTTTATTTATTGTCATAACTCTATTAACCTCAAACCCGATTATAAATATCCTCACAACCCCAACACTTTTTAAGATCCATTTTGTTGTGAACAACAGATTTGGAAATACTCTCAAGCCAAGAGAGAATTCCCTTTCCACCAAGAACGCCCTCAAGTTACGAGAGAGAGATCCTCCACCAGATCAAGGCGGTTGAAGGCGGACATCGCAAGCGAAGGCTCTTCCTCGTTAGCACCCGAAGATCCCTTCGGCGACGTCCAGAGATACATGTCACACGTGTGGATCACCGCTAGAGGAATCCTACACTTGGATTCTACGATGCAATGACGGATCACAGGATCATGACCAGAGACATCAACGAAGAAAGAATTCCACCAAGGTAATTCTTGTGAATTAATTAAATTAATTATAACCAACATATGATGATCCTATCACTATGGTTCCTAGATTCCCTCTTAAGTTTTTTGTTCTTCGTTCTATTCCAAAGATTCAACATTTTAAATCATGACGGATCTCGGATTGAACGTTGCTTAACATTAAAATTAAAGTTGGGCAAACCCACCAACGCGCTTCCGCTGCGCCCGGAACCTATAATTGGTATTAGAGCGGGTCATATCGTTGATTATAATTATTTAGTTTTTTGTTGATGATTTACACATTTAATAATTTAGTTATTTAAATTTAAGTTTAATCGTTCTGGAAATCTGAATATCGAGATCCGTTCCTCTTCCCTCGTTTCTCGTTCACCTCACAGAAATGAATATTTCTTTTAATTTTGATTAAAATAAAATAGAGGAACTCATCCGGAGGAGCCAAACGTTTCTGGACATACAACACCAGAATACATGGCGTGTATTCGGAAGTACACGCCGTGTAGTCTAGGTTCAATGCATTGACTAATTCACCAAATCAGGCCGTGTATTGGATTCTTTCTAAGAACTTAAGATTCCGTGTGTTGACCAGAAACAGGTGGCACATGGTTTCCAGATTACACGCTGTGTGGTCCAATGAACACGGCGTGTAGTCCCTTCGGGTTAGGGTTGGGCCGTGTACCCCGTACAGGGCTTGCCCGGCTGGAAACCGTGTAACGCGGAAACTACACGGCATGTGTCCCACTATACACGCCGTGTACTCCAAAAATTTCCAAAGTACATTAACACGTCATGTCCCCGGGCATGTACTTCGGATGGACAATGAAGAAAAAGTACACGCCGTGTAGTCGGAACTACATGCCGTGTACCCACCCAAATTGCAGATTTATTAAAATTTATTATTATATTATACAAACCCTTGAGACGTGTACCATGGTGCAGGCGTAAAGTTGAGGCACAAAATGTGATAGGTGTTTTATATATATGTGTTTAATTTAACATCTGCGTAATAAATGGGAATTCACCGGGTTGCCTCCAAGGTACAAGTTACGTACAAGGATAATTTTAAATGAATTTATTTGTTTAAAATTATGATGGATGAGAATCTCAAGGAAATTCAGAAAAAGTATTTAAGATAAAAGGATTGATTAATTAAAGATAATTAATTAATTCGAGCGTGATTTATCTTAAACAAGAACTATTAAAGAATTGAATGCTAGTTTTATTTATGCGTAAATATCATTGCATGTATGGATGATCATGAGCTAGACCGAGACCTTTGTATGTGAATGGTTTCTTTTAATTTATTTATTTAAATTAAATTTGTTAGCATGTGAGCCATCTCCTCATTAATATGTAGGGCCTACGCGCCCAAGGATTCTTTTATGTAAAAACCCCTTTTACCCCTCACCTGCGTGTGAGATAAATGCATATGTAATGGATGGAGCTCCCAAGCTAGTGGAGGCGGCTCAAGTCAGGAGCCAAGGTGATACCAATCCAAGGAGATATAAAGGTGGACAGGTGCAAAGCTGTAAACACGAACCCGAAAGGTTCAAGGTGTTTCTCCCCTGTGTCTTGGGTTAGTTTATCAATCGCTAGATAAACTAACCAATAGAAAAGATCATGATCATACCATTTATTTTATTTCTGTCAGTTGCATGGTTTATTTATTGTGGGTGTGTTGTCACGATCACACAATTAATGAATTAAACAAGCATGCAAAATGGAATTAAAATGAAACTGGCTTATACATGAATATTATATTTGACATGGTTAATCACTTAAGTAAATCCCACTTAATATTAACAAGCATGTAATAAAAGATAATAAAATGGCAATTTATGTATAAGGATAAAATCCCTCAAAAGAAATATTAAGTCGCTATAGCCTTCCATAATCTTGGTTAGAATCGAACCATAGTTCAAAGTGATTGACCAACCCTAGTTGTGGTGCTTTCAATTATCAGGGAATTCTAATTCAAGGTTTTGGGTTGACTTGACTTGGTTCGCATCAAGGGTTGACTGCCACAGCAGGACTTGGTGTGACCAAGAGGCAAAGGTTGAGGAAATCCAAAATAAAAGGATTTCAGGATTGGGGAGTCCACTCATCGGATCAAGGAGTTGTGAGTTAATGCATTTGGAATTTGGAATGCCTACCTAAAACCCTTCAAGTTTCTTGACCAACCCTAGTTGGGGTAATGTAAAGGGCAATATGGATCCTTTCCACTAGAATATTCAGGCAACAGAATATTCCAAAATCAATGGTGAGGGCTATTGGATTTCGATAAAATAGTGGGAGACTAATAAGTATTAATTTATTTATTTGTCTCAGTTTTGTAATAAATTACTAAACATTTTCTCATCTTAATTTGTAGAAACGACAAGAAAATGAATTCAAACATATCATTGCGAACCATACTCGAGAAAGAAAACCTTCTCACCGGCACCAATTTCCAAGAGTGGCAGAGGCATTTACGCGTCATCCTTCGCCATGAAAGGAAATTGTATGTGCTGGAAGAGACTATTCCAGTTACGCCTAAGAAAGAGGCCAGTGATGATGAATTATCTCTCTATATGAAACACATGGATGATTCCATAGATGTCCAGTGTTTCATGCTATCGGCCATGTCCACTGAGCTCTTGAAGCAACATGAAAACATGGACGTGTATAGCATGATGTCTCACCTTAAGGATCTCTACTAAGAGAAGGCGAGACAGGAGAGGTATGAGATCTCCAATGCTTTGTTTACAACTAAGCATGGAGAGTCTACGCCAGCTGGGCCTCAATTAGTCAAGCTTATTGGCTACATTGAACGCCTGGACATCTTAGGGATTAAATTCCCGGATGAGTTGCGTACAGATCTCATCCTATCATCACTTCCCAATACCTTATCTAGCTTCATTGTCAACTATAATATGAGTGGCAATGAGGAGAGTCTATCGGAGCTTTTGACCTTGATTCGCCAGGTAGATAAGGACATGGGGCGTGACCAACCTGCGGTCCTTATGGTGAACAATAAAAGGAAGGACAAGGCAAAGGGGCCAAAGACTTATAAACGGTCTGAAGCCCCCGAGCACCGTCCCTCCAAGAAGGGGAAGATCCAGAGGCAGGGCAAGGAACGGGAGGCAGTGTGTTTTTCATGTGGCAAGCAGGGCCACTGAAAGAGGAACTGCACCCAGAAGCGTGGGAACGCTAAAGGTGCGTTTGTTATCGAGTGAAATCTTTCTATTTCTACACATTGGGTATTAGATACAGATTGTGGGGATCACATCTGTATTCAAATACAGGAACCAAGTAGATTTAGAAAGATCGCTAGAGGAGAGGTGGATCTTTGAGATGCTAATGGCGTAAGGCTGGCTGCGTTGGCTATTGGCGACTATCACCTCTCATTTCCAACTGGCATGATTTTGGTTTTACAAAACTGTTATTTTGTGCCTAGTGTTACCAAGAACATAATTTCTGTATCTTGTTTGGATATGGATGGATTTGTTTTCAAGTTTGGAAATAAGTGTTGTCTCTTTTATAAGAACAACGTATGTTATGGTATGGCACATTTGAATAATGGTTTGTATGTATTAAATTACGAAAACCAAGTGTTGGAAATCGATAATGAAACAAACTCACATGACTCATACATCACCCAGTTGTGGCATCACTAACTTGGTCATGTAAATGAGAAGCGCTTGACAAAGCTCTGTCAAGATGGCTATTTAGACTCTACTGAGCTAAAACCACTTGATAGATGTCACGCTTCTTTACAAGGTAAAATGACCAAGCCGCCTTTTGGTGGACAGGGTGAAAGAGCCACAGAGCTTCTAGGATTGGTACACATGGATGTATGTGGACTATTTCCAGTAGAAGATAGAGGTGGATATTTTTACTTCATTACTTTTACTGATGATTTGAGTAGATGCAGATTTGTCTACTTAATGAGGTATAAGTCAGAAGCCTTAGAGAAATTTAAGGAATTAAAGAATGAAGTAGAGAATCAACTTGGTAAGAAGATAAAGAAGCTTCGATCAGATCGAGGTGGAGAATATCTGAACCAAGAGTTCATAAATCTTCTACGGGAGTCTGGGATTCTATCTCAGCTCACTCCTCCTTATACACCACAGTGGAATAGTGTTAGTGAAAGGAGGAACCGCACCTTGTTGGACATGGTGAGGTTGATGATGAGTCAGGCGGATCTTCCATTATCCTTTTGGGGATATGCATTACAAACTACAGCATACACATCAAACCGAGTACCAAATAAGGAAGAAAATGGAATTCCCTCTGAGTTATGGAGTGGAAAGAAACCCATTTTGTCACATACACGTGTATGGGGATGTGAGGCGTTTATTAAGGCCTTCTTAGTCAACAAACTAGCACCCTGGGGCACGAAGTGTATCTTTATAGGATATCCCAAGGAAACGAAAGGATATTACCCATATAACCCTCAAGAAAAGAAAGTGACTGTTTCCAGCCAAGCCGTCTTTCTTGAGAGGGAGCACATCCTCAAGAAGGATAGTGGGAGCAAGATTGACTTCGACGAAGTTGATGCTCAAGATACACAAGAGTTGGTACAGGAACAAGTTCCACAGGTCCCCGTGGAAGAGGTTCCAGAAACACAAGCACTACATAGGATCTCAAGAGAGGTAAGGGAACCAGAGAGATTTGGTTTCCTAGTCACTGAGGATGGTGAATCATTATTGTTGGACAATGATGAACCTCTCTCCTACAAGGAAGCAGTAGAAAGCTCAGAAGTTACAATATGTCTAGAAGCTATGAATTCTGAGATGGATTCCATGTATCAGAACTAAGTTTGGGTTCTAGTCGATGATCCAGTTGATGTAAAGCCTGTTGGATGCAAATGGGTATTCAAGAGAAATCTGGACATGGACGGTCAAGTTATCACCTATAAAGCAAGGCTAGTGGCTAAAGGATTCAGACAGCGTCAAGGAATTGAATATGATGAAACCTTCTCGCCAGTTTCCATGTTTAAATCCATAAGAATCATACTTGTCATAGCAGCTTACCATGACTACGAGATTTGGTAGATGGATGTCAAAACAACATTCCTTAACGGAAAACTTTAGGAAGATGTCTATATGACACAACCAGAAGGGTTTGTGACACCAGGTGAAGCCAAATAGGTTTGCAAGTTGCAGAAATCCATTTATGGATTGAAGAAAGTATCCAGGTCATGGAACATTCGATTTGATGAAGCCATAAAATAATTTGGTTTCATTAAGAACGAATGTGAGCCATGTGTTTATAAGCGGTTTAATGGGAATGCGGTCGTCATCCTAGTATTATATGTTGATGACATATTTCTTATTGGAAACGACGTACCATCCTTATAGTCATTTAAGGACTGGTTGAACAAGTGCTTCTCCATGAAAGATTTAGGTGAAGAAGCCTACATTCTAGGGATAAAGATCATTCATGATAGATCCAAGAGGCTATTTGGACTAAGTCAGGGTACATACATTGAACAGATATTAAAGAGATTTAGTATGGAACAATCCAAGAGAGGATTGGTTCCAGTGTCACATGGCTTACATCTTTCTAAGAAAATGTGTCCTCAGGCACAACAAGAGAAAGATAGAATGAGCAAGATCCCATATGCCTCGGCTATAGGATCCATCATGTATGCCATGTTATGTACCAGGCTTGATGTTGCCTATGCACTGAGCATGGTAGACAGATATCAAGAAGATCCAGGGGGACAACATTGGACTGCTGTTAAGACTATCCTTAAGTATCTGAGAAGAAATAAGGATATGTTCCTGGTGTATGGAGGAGACGAGGAGCTTGTCTTCATAGGGTATGTTGATGCTGGTTTTCAGACAGATCAAAATGATCTGAAGTCACAATCTGGATATGTTTTCTGTCTCAACGGAGGAGCTGTGAGCTGGAAGAGTTCAAAGCAGCCAGTTGTCACCGATTCTACAGCGGAGTCTGAGTATATAGCGGCTTCTGATGCAACCAAGGAAGCCATCTGGATTCAGAACTTTGTCCAGGAGCTTGATGTGGTGCCTAGCAGTAAAGATCCCATTACATTGTATTGTGATAATACTGCAGCGGTGGCTCTTGCAAAAGAACCAAGGTCACATCAATAGACAAAGCACATACTCCAGAAGTATCACCTATTGAGGGATTTCTATCAAAGGGGTTAAGTTACAGTGAGCAGAGTGTCCACAGAAGAGAACGTGGTGGACCCCATGACTAAAGGCATATCTCAGCAGAAGCATGAATATCATGTGAGAGCTAGCGGGTTAAAGGTTGTTAGCAGTTGGCTCTAGTCCAAGTGGGAGTCTGTTGGAGTTGGTGGCCTAGAACCAACTACTTTGTACTTTATTCATTGATAAAAGCCTTATCACATCTTGTTTGTTCTTTTGCGTGAAATTGCATGTGATAATGTCCTAAGGAAAACTGTTGCATTAAAGGTTCATAGCGGATCCTTGCTATGATGAGAACCCGGAAGTGCCATAACACTATTCTTGAATATATGTTCTATGGTCGGATGATGTTATTTGAGGGACACAAATAATACAGGCCATTAGGGGTGAGGGCTCATAAAACTTTGAGGCACCTTCTCATGGTGTGCGCCCTTGGTAATATCTAGGAGGATATTATGAGAACGAGATCCGCCAGTAGGAAATCCACATTTCATAGTGTCATCGGATGTTCCTATCTGTGGACGTGTGTATTGGTCCTTAGACTTTAAGATTATTATTAATGGGTATTACAACTCACACACTTAGATGTATTGACGAAAACTGTGACGACACACTGTTCACAGCGAGGTAGGATACGTTGGGTGCATCACGAGTAATACTGTATTAATAGATAATGCGAGAAAGTATTTGTCTCTTATGTTCCATAATAGAAGTAGATATCTCAGGCCCTTTGATGGAATTGATATAGCCTAAATAAATCCATGGCCATGGTAAGGTATGGGTGAGTTCAATTCTGGGAAGTCAAAGAAAGAATAATCGAGCACATGGGTTGATGGCACTAGCATGCAACCCACTTGATTAGAGATATCGAGACAAAGGGATTATATTACACGGTAAGCGTTCATAGGAGGTGACACGTCATTGCGGTGTTAACTTCTTTCTCATTGGGTGCCTTGGCGTGTTGCTAGACGCTAACCTTGGACTTTAGGCAGGCTCCACCTAATGCCACTGAGAAAGAGGCCTAGAGGGTCACACACTAAGTGTGTCCATGTATCTCAGTTAAATATTAATTTAACAAGTTAAATAAATATTATTCCCGACTGTGGTTTAATAATTATTTAAGGATGTCTAATTGCATTTATTTCGACACTAGTTATTCGAGAGAATATATTGTGGGCGAAATAATATATTTATTAGCAAGTAATGCAGTTACATTTATTTAAGAAATAAATAGTCATTACTCAAGGTCTAATAAATATGGTGGAGAAAAATTGAAAATAAAAGTACAGGTCGTGTATATTAAATATACACACCGTGTAGTTTTATGGAAAACAAGTACATGCCGTGTATTAATTATTACACGCCGTGTAGTTTTCCAGTCGGGATTTTGATGATATAATATTTTTTTATTAAATGATATTAATTATAATCTGTGTGGCCGCATGTCAAGGAATTAATAATTCGACATGGGGTTTCAATAAGAGTTAATGAAATAAATGAAACGCATAACACGTTTATTTATTGTCATAACTCTATTAACCTCAAACCCGATTATAAATATCTTCACAACCCCAACACTTTTCAAGAGCCATTTTGTTGTGCACAATGGATTTGGATATACTCTCAATCCAAGAGATAATTCCCTTTCCACCAAGAACGCCCTCAAGTTACGAGAGCGAGATCCTCCACCGAATCAAGGCGGTTGAAGGTGGACATCGCAAGTGAAGGCTCTTCCATGCTAGCACCCAGAGATCCCTTCAGCGATGTCTAGAGATACATGTCACACGTGTGGATCACCGCTAGAGGAATCCTACACTTGGATTCTATGACACAACGACGGATCACAGGATCGTGACTAGAGACATCAACGAAGAAAGAATTCCACCAAGGTAATTCTTATGAATTAATTAAATTAATTATAACCAATATATGATGATCCCATCTCTATGGTTCTGGGATTCCCTCTTAATTTTTTCGTTCTTCGTTCTATTCCAAATATTCGGCGTTTTAAATCGTGACGGATCTTGGATTGAACGTTGCTTAACGTTAAAATTAAAGTTGGGAAAACCCACCAACACGCTTCCGCTGTGCCCGGAACCTACAGTTCTTTGTAATTTTTTATGGGTTGATAAGTTAGAAGGTAATAGACATTGGGAATCATGGGGAAGGCTGGCGAGAACCATTCTTGATGGTGGGATTAATGTTCAGAGTCTCAAGAGCACCCTTCACTGCATGTACAGTAAACTCGCATGGGGAATTATCAAGGAACACACTCCTTAAGGCCAGTCAATGTCTCATATTTGTAGAGATAGTGTGGAGGCTGGGTGTGGATATTCTTCCCCCTTATGGTTTAAGATTTATCCCCTGTACCAATCTCTTCTAAGTCACTCTCAATGGATTTTTGGCTCAGGGGATATTCTCTTTTGGCAACGGAACTGGGCCGGCTCTGTTCTTTCCATTCTAGGTTGCTCTACTCCTCTGATTTCTATTAAAGAAGTGCTCCAGCACCTTAGATTCACCAAATCTATTTTGGATAGGGATCAACATATTCTGCTGGATTCCATTGAGCTTACCTCGGAACCTGATAGGTGTGTGTTCACACCTTCCTCCTCAGGTGTTTTCTCTACCAGGGAGTTTCGTAGGCTGTTCTCTTTTCAAGACCACCAGGACTGTTGGAATGAAACAGTTTGGTGCACAGGATCCTGACAAAGTTCAACTTCTTATCTTGGCGCATAAGGAACCATGCTCTTCCTATGGATGAAAGCATTAAGAAACTGGGGATTTTCATGGCTTTAGGATTCCACTGTTGTAGTAACAGGCGGGAGGAAAACTCATAGCACTTATTCTTCGAGGGGGATTGGGATCATGATGTGTGGTCTTTTTTTGGATTTTTCACAGCCTTTTATTCCCATGACCAGAGTGGATCTCCTTTATTAAAGAGATAGTTCCATGGATCGATGGACATTGATAAGGAACAGATGGATTGTGCAGTGATTTTCAGTTCTGGGTGTTGGTTCTTATGTCAAGCCAGAAACCAGGCGAGGTTTGAAGGTGTTGTCCCAATGATGAGGTCTATGATTGAGAGAGTTTGTTGCATGCTAATTGATTTAGTTTCTCTCTTCAGTGACTAGCACAATGCTCCTTATTTCAGACTTCTTCATACCAGTACTTACCTACCTCAACCTTTCATAAACAATATGCAGGGAAATTGGATACACTGGAATCCTCCTAGATCAGGGTACAAATTGAATGCAGATGGGTCCTTCTATATGGGAGTTATGAGGGGAGGGGGAGTGGTTTGCGATAATGAAGAGAATGTGGCTCTTTCCTTCACTTTATTTTTTGGAAATGGTACCCCTATCATGATTGAGGCCAAAGCCTTACTCACTGGGCTCTTGCTCTGCACTTAGGAAAATATGGTTCTCTCTCAAGTGGAGACCGACTCCTTGGTCCTCCATAACTCTCTGAATGGTAAAGGTTCCTCTCCTTGGTCCATATCTTATATTGTCAGAAAATATTGATCCCTTCTTTGTAATAACATTCAAGTCAACACATTGCGGGAGGGGAATCAAGTTGCAGACTACTTGGATTCTCTGGCCGTCCCAAGATTAAACAATACTTTCCTCCTCTCTACTAATTGCCTTAAACCTAGGGTGTCAACTTGATTAGAGGGGATGCTCTTGGTTTTCATTACTTTATACCCCCTAACTCCTAGGTCCCCTTTTTTCCTATTTCCCTGTTTCCCTGTTTTCCTTTCTTCTCATCTAATAAAAATATGATTGGGATGGATGGGTGGTTGAATAATGGAAGGGGTTATTAGTTTTTGTTTCAGATCCCTAAAGGCCTGTTTACAACTCTCATCAAAGACAAATGTTGTGTCATTTTTAAGAAATCTAGAAAATTAAAGTGAAACCTTACTAAAATCCTTTATAAAACTCCTATAAAAACTAGTATGACTAAGGAAGTATCTCACATATCTCACTATTTTTGGGTATGGAAATGAAAAAGTTAAAAAAAAAAATTGGATTGATCAACTTGAATTCTATCTAGAGACTCAATTGACTAAGAACAATCCCCTTATCTACCATGAAATGGGATTTTTCATAATTGATGACAAGATTATTGTTAATGAAAGTTTCAATAACATGATCCAAAATTTTAAAACAAATTTCAAATGATGATCTATAAATAAAGAATTCATCAATAAAAACATTCATACAAGTTTCTAGAAATTTAGATAAAATTATCCTCATACACCTTTGAAAAATTCTAGGAGCATTACATAAACTAAAGGGCATTCTTCTATAAGAAAATTTTCCAAAGGAAAACGTGAAAGTGGTTTTGTATTAATCCTCTAGTGCAATATGAATTTGGAAATAAGTAGATGACCCATCAAGAAAACAATAGTGAGTTTGTCCAGCTAGTCTTTCAAGGAATTGATCGAGGAATGGAAATGGGAAGTGGCCTTTCCTTGTCACAATATTGATTTTCCTATAATCAATGCACATTCCCCATTATTTTTGGAAGAATAATGGGGGAAAACTCACCAAATTCATTCATTGATATTGTAAAGCCACCTTTTGTGAAAATATCTTGGATAGGACTCACCCATTAACTATTAGAGATGGGAAAAATAATTCCAGTAGCCAAAAAATTGATGAATTCTTTATTAACAACCTCAAAAAGTGTTGGGTTCATCATCTTTTGAAATTGTCTCACTATTTTAGAATTTTCCTCCAACACAATTCAATACATGCACACTAAGGGTTTGATTATAGTTAAATCAGATAGAGTCTATCCTATGGATTTCTTTTGGGTTTTGAGTACTCCTAATAGTTGGTTCACTTGTAATCTTGAAATATCTTTTGAAATGATCATAGGTAATTGTTCATTCTCACATAACAAAGAGTATTTTATGTTCTCAGGAAGTGGTTTTAGGACTAGCTCTTGTACGTTATTTTCATTGATCAAAGAACACTACCCACATGTGTGATAATTTGGTGAAGTTCTAGATTTTAAATGGAATTCATCATGTGGATCACTTTCCATGTTCTCATAATTTATTCTATGTACAAAATTGAATTTTTCTCTTGGGAAACTACTAAAAGGTTCAAGGGTTTCCTAAAATTAATATTCATCAGTTCTAAGATCATTAGACTCTTTTAAATCTATTCCAATATTCCAAGACTCATTACAAGATTCTTTTTTACACTCATGTTTACCGGGTTCAGTAACAAAAAAATTTATATCTTTTAAAATTGCAGTTGGTTGTTCATCACGGGAAAAATCAAAAAATGTTGCTGTGGAAAATCAATCAATCATGTTTACTTGAGGGGATGAATGATAATCAACTAGGTGTTTCATGTAATGAAAAATATTTAAGTGAACAACATCTCCTACCAATTCAAGTGAAATGTTTCCTTTGTGAACATTGATGATTTATTATGTAGTTTTTAAAAATAGTATCCCTAGAATGAGAGGTGCATGGGTACTAAAACAATCATCTTGTATTTACAAGAAATATAAATCCATAAGAAAAATAATGTCTCTCACCTAAATGAGAATATCCTCAATAAATCTAGTAGTCTTGTTAGTACTTTAGTTGGAAAGTTGAATGATAATTCTATAGGGTTTCATTTCTCCAACCTGAAGAGATGATTAAACGAAATGTGGAATTACATTGATGCAATCTCCTAAATCAATCATGAAATGCTTGAATTATCATTTCCCAATGGTTTAGGTAATGTTAAATGTTACTGGGACTTTATATTTGATAGAAAAATCATGTTGAATCATGGATGAAACATTCCTCCCAAATTTTCTTTTTTCACCTCCTTTGAATTTCTTCTTATGGGTACACATCTCTTTCAAAAACTTGTAATTTCTTGGAATTTGTTTCATAGAATTGAGAAAAGGTATGTTGACTTCAGCTTTATTAAAAGTTTCCAAAATCTCCTTATCCAAATCTTTTTCAACACTTGACTTCACTGGTGGTTCACTCATAGGATAAGGAAGTGGTGGTTTGAATGTTTTTGGGATATTTTGATCTATTCTTTGAGAAACATAAGGACTATAAATCCTCTTCCAATCGTTATTTTTTCTTTCAAACAATGTTTCTTCTCTTGAATTTTTGTTTTAATTCAAATAAAATTCCGAATTTCTAGCATTTCCATCAGTGGTGATATTTTCTTTAACATAGTGTACATTAGGTTTGAGTTTCTTAGTTTGAGGGTTATCAAATCTTATGCCACTCCTAAGTTCAATAGAACTCACATTTTCATTCCCTTCATCTCTCAGATTCACTTGCAGTTGTGAAGGTAAACCTCCACTCATTTGATTTCTCATGCTACTAAAATCAAATGAAAATTAACCCATTTGATTCATCAAGGTATTAATCATGTTCTGTCATTGATCTTATGTTTGTCTCATTATTTTTTTTGTCTCATTGCCTATTATTATTGACTCATTCCTTATTCAAGGTTACTCTATGAATTTTTATTGAGATGGGAAGGCTGCAAGTTTCTTCCATAATGACCATTGTCTTGATCATTGAAATTTATTGGTTTAGAATTACTTGATTGACCTTGGAATAATCTCTTAGTTGTTTAGACCATTGAAATATTTTATTAAAGTGATTTTTCCATTCCTAATTGAAATTTTGGTTGGTTTGAAAAGGTATTTGTTTAGTTTGATTGAATTTGATTTCCAAGAAAAATCTAATTGAATTTCTCAAAAGGATCTTTCATTTGTGGGAATTAATAATTAAAATGTTCATTGGAAGAAAAAAATCCCACAATGGACTTGCATATGAAAAGTTTCTTCAGGTTTGGGTGGGGTTGACGGGTTATTGGACAACATCATCAACCTCACCATGGTGGAAAGATCTTAAAGTTGACTCACAATCATGCTGTTTTTAGAACTAGCGGTGGTGAATTCTTGGGAATATTTCACATGAATAAGGCCTCTTGTTCCAAATTTTTGAGCATTTCGGGCCATGTTTTCAATTAATGTTCTATCAACAACTAGAGTTTTGTCAACTGCAGTGTCTCCTGTAGAAACATCAATCATTATCCTATTAGTTAGACATAATACTTCATAATTTTTTTGAATTAATAGTTGTTCACTAATTTGATGGTTGGAGAAACTAAAATAGAGTCTTTTGAATTGTTCCCAGTAGTCATGTAATGTTTCACCTTGAGTTTTTCTAATCTCATAAATCTTCTTTTGAATGGAATACATTCTAGTAGAAAGGAAAAACAATTCATGGAAAAGATTCTTTAAGTCATTCTAATCTCTAATCAATATTGAATGTGAATAGAAAAACCATAATTTGGAAACTCCTTCTAAAGATAAATTAAATGACCTCAATTTCATTTGATTTGCATCAACTCCTCTAGGTTTCATGTTAACAAAAAGTTAAATGAATTATTGGAGGTATTTATATGGATATTAAACTATAAACCCATTAAATTTTGGTAGTTGTTGAATAAAAACATATTTAATTTCAAACTCGGTAGGTGAATTGGGATATTCCACAAGGTTTTCTTGATTTTCATCAAAGGAGGAAGCCAATTGTTTCAAGGTTCTGTTATTAGCCATTTCAATTTCAGGTTCACATAAATCTCTTCTAGATATGTGAGTATAAGATTCAAAACTTGGAAAATGGTTATTTTTAACATCTCTAACCCAAGATTGATAAGTTTTATCAATTTAAAAATCCAATGGTAATAAGTTCGGGCCAGAATTTCAGGTAATGCAAAAAAAATCTAAAAAATAAACTCAAGAAACCTCCTCGGAAATGGAACCAGATGATGAGGGGTTTTTTCAAAAATACCCTAATCATTCAATTTATCCCTAATAAAAATTCAATATAGTAGTCTCTAAATTTTCTCTCTAGGAAGTTACAATCTGAGTTACAAAACTATCACTTTTTCTTTGGTTTTATAGGAAGAAAAAATTTGGGTATTTGATTAAAATTTATAATATAGAAAATAAATTTAAATTAAAGTGTAATAAAATTAAAGAGAAATTCATAAAATTTATAGTAAATTAATGGGGTTTTAAATGAAAAATTTAAATAGTAGTTGTGGACAATCTTAAACCTCTTGTACAACCCCTCTTCCCTGTTTAAAATGATTTCCTAGTTGAATTTATTAATGCCCACCCAAAGACCTCTGGATGAAAACCCTAGCTTGAAAGGATATCATATAAATACCTCATTATGATTGTTTTCTCTTATATATATGTGATTAAATTACTTTAAGACCTCCAAGAAATCAAACCTAATCGAGATAACTATCCTCAACAACAAGACATCACCGAAGAAATTTAAATAGTGAAATCAATTATTTTACTTCATAGATTGATCAATCATCCAAAAATAATTCTTTGAAAATATATTAAAGAAATAAAAAAACCAATCTAATTTAAAAAAATATAATTTCAAAATAAATTCAAAATATATTACACAAGAAGATCGCAACTTGGAAGAGAGTGTTTGTCATTTGTCGTCGTCCACAACCACTTGGTGCTTAGACTCACAACACTTGAGCAGACCTCATCTTCTCCATTCCAGCATGAATGTAAAGAATATTTATCAAACTCTCTATATCATACTTTCCTTTGCTCTCTCCATCCAATAACAACCCTTGTAAATATGTGGAGATGGAAATATAAAGAGGAAAAGGGGTGGAAATCTGATGTCCAGTTTTTGTCTGCCCGAAGTTGGCATAATTTTCTCCTCCTTTTGGGCCAAATACACCCTTATGTTCTTCTATAAAGTTGTTATAAAATTAATTCAATGTATACCCAATAAATTTAAAGTCATTTGGACTCTCGGTGAAAATATATTCATTAATTACAAAAGTTAACTTTTTCTTCCCGAAGGGATCCTTCATCTTCCTCTATTTTTACTCATACATAAATTGATTTACGAAGCGAATTTTTCCTTGTAATTTAACATTCATTTGAATATTTGAGTCCTATTTTATATACATTTATAATCACCTCATTTATATTCATGTACCCATAGTTATTCCTCATTTAATGAGGTGGGGTCAATTCTGTTATCCAAATAAATTTCCCACAATGACTGGTTTATTTGGGCCTTAAGATGTTCGAATCAACACTTGGATGAGTTGAAAAAGTTATATTCCATGAATGTATAAAGACTAAAAAAAATTAATTACTAAATTTGGATAAATATTTAAAACTTTACGATAAAAATGAAGAAGTGATTAAAAATAGTTAAAGTTCCAGAATTTAGAAATTTTCACTTTTAACCACAAAACATCCCTAAAACCTAAAAAAATGTAATTAATCTAAAATTGGTAAATTGGTGGGGTTTAAATCATTAAAATACACATGAAAAATAGTGTAAATGTTATATATATCAAATTTATTCCAAAACACCTAGGAAGAACATCGTTGTCCGCCTAGAGTTGGGAGAGAATGCTATAGGGTTCAACAAATCAAGGGTGATAAAGGTTTTATAGGTGCAATTCCATGCGAATATTCACCATGTGAATGGGTCATTCATGTTGTTCATTTCCCATGTTTTAATTCCCTCTAAAAAATGCATCACCTCAACCCATTCGACCTTGAATTAATCCATGTCGTGAATCCCATGTTTACGACATGAGTTTTTCATATTCATATTCACTGGGTGAAAAACCTATTTCATTCACATTATGAGTTACATACATGATATGAATATACCCTGTGAATCACCCTTGCATAGGATGTGAATTACTTTTATGCTATGAACCAGACTCCACACAATCCATGAACCACACATTCATGATGTGAACCTGATTTCAAGTCGTGAATCCCCCCTTCTTCTAGCTTCAAACTTTAACACACTACAGAACCTAATGTTCGCCTTTTAGAGCACCTCATGATTTATAAATATGCAAAGGGGTGGACTATAAGGATCTAATCCCATATAAGAAATTCCTCAAAACGTCCAATGTGAACTTAATCGATTTATTAACTATATAATAAACGGTAATAAATCAAATAAAATAGATCATGATAAGGTAATACACATGAAAAGGGTTATTCATAAAGTAAATAATAAATATAAGTTAATTATATAGGAGTTAAAGGACATATATTCAAACTTGGGATATGGGGTAATAGATTTCTCATTAAAACATTTTTTTTAAAGTTTAAAAGTTTTTATTCTATTTTTCTTATCCTTGTTCTTTAAAATGATTCAAGTATATTATTAATATTATAAAATTTATATTCAAAGTCATTTTAAACCTTGTTTTACTTTATTTATGGAGGTTTTAAAAGAATAATTTTAAATATTTTCTAAACGTGTCATTTTTTACATTTTTTTAAAAAGTGTGAAAGAAATATATTTTTTATGTATATGACATGAATGGAATTTCCCACCATCACAACTTCTATTCTTTAAGAAGATTACTCTTCAATTTTTAACTTTTTTTTAAAATAATATCCCCTTTCCCATTCTTCTGTGACTTTTTGTTTAAATAGTTTTCAAAGCAAAATGATCATTATCTTTATTTTTATGTGAAACCTAAAAGTAATTATGAATATGTATTGAAAGAAATATATTATGATATTTTATGATGAGAATGCAATGTATCACCCCTGTTTTTAGTCACACCTTTATTTTATTCTTTTTCTTCTAGGTTTCGAGTTGTTAGAATAATATCTGGAAGTGTTTGGATGGGTAAAGAGAGAGTGGTCTATAATTAGGGTACATGAAAAATTCACATCATAAATATGTTATTCATGACATTAATATGTTTTGGGAAGATGCTATGAATTCCTTTAAATATTTAAAGGGTTTCTTCAAGTGAATTTCCAATAAAATTCACAATGTGAGACCGATTCATGAAGTAAATGAAGAATTTGATTTTTTTACCAAAGGCGGTGAGTTTTTCTGTGTAAGTGACCTCTTGATTATTCACAACATGAATTCTAGATTCACGCTTTGAATCAGTTGGTTCAAGCCTATTTTAATCCAACCTACACTTGAAAATCCCCTTACATTTCATTTTATATTCCTCTCGACTTCAAAGGATTCCTTAAGTAATTTTCAATGATCTTCAATGTTTAAAAATTGATACCAATGAATCTTTGAGTGTTAGATTATGGGATCAAAGGTTAGGATCTCATTATTCTGTATTGACTTGTATATCCTCGATTTTAATTGAATGGAACCATAGGTCGGTGTTTAATACCCAGATATATAGAATTGGATGAATTTTGATGAGATATTTTTGGTTTTTGATTGAGGAATAGAAGTAAGTGGCCAGATTTGTAAAATCATCTAAGATCCATCATGCCAATGAACCCAATGTAGGTGGTTTTTCCTTCCTTACACTTTTATTGGAACTAGAAGGATTTTAGGTTTCTAAAAGATTTATCCTATATTTTTCAATGGTTTTAAAACTCCACTGATGATTATTTTACAAGTTAGTACTGAAATTGGATTGAGTGCCACCCAAAATAGAGTGTTAAATCGATTAAAAGTGATTTCTTATATTAAATATGATTTTTAACACATGTTATTAGCATAATAGGTTGTGGGTGTCATATGTAAAGGAATGGATTTGGGTGTGTTCATGATTTCATTGTACAAGGCCTTGTTGAAATAGAATCAATGCTTGATGCTGAATAGAAATGCATAAGGAGGGATTTTCCACCAAGTGATGGCTTGGTGGAGGACATATCATTTCTTGTGAGCATAGGGATTCCATTCAACATGCATTAGTGTGTTCATGTTTGTGAACATGTATGATTATACTAGATTATAATTTATGAACTATTACTTCTATAAAGGAAAATAGTTTTTTGGTTTATCTACTTTCATAAAACCTATCCATTTGAAATATTTTATATTGTGAAAACTGTTTACTAGTTTGATATTCTCCCTGCCTTTTTATAGTTGGTGATATAACTTGTTTCTAGTCTTATTGGCATGTGTGAAAAGTCTCTTGGGTTTTCCTATTAGGTATGATTACTCAACCCTTACATATTCACCTTGGTATGTATACAAATGTTTCTTTCTGTGATGTGGGAAATGGACTAGTTTCTTACTTTTATAAAATCACTCCTTAAATTTGTTTTCATAGTTTATGGGGTTGGAGCTTGATGTTGGTTCATGGTTTGGTTAAGAGTGGTGCAACCTCAGTACTCAATTCTTTTACTACTTTGGAGTTTTAGTTTCTATATCTTAGTATTCCTTTATTACTCTGACATTTGTCTCTATTTTATTGTTCATTGCTGGATTGGTCACATCTATTGTGGTTGGTTTTTTGTGCATGCATCATTTATATATATGACTCAATTTTTGTTTAGTATCATCTTAATAATTTTGTGTTGCATGTGTGTTTATAAAAGGGTAAAACATTCCCCCATATATCTTGTGTTTAAACCCTTGGCATTTATTGTTAGCCTTTGGTGTCCAGGGAATGTCACCTAAGTTTAGTAGTACTTATGCCTTCTCTCAAGAAAATGAGTTGGGGTGGGATGTTACAAATTGTATCGATCTTGTTTGGTCCTTAATTTGGATGGTAGAAAGGGGATGGTAATGTTAGAACATTAAATGTGTGTCATAAAAATACATAGATAACTTTTTTATGTTGAACATCAGTTGGTACAAAGGCACACAACAGAAGAACATAGGTTGGGTATTTAAAAAAATTTATCGCTGGATCAACATAACTTCACCATCTTTAATGATATGAGCCTCGGTAAAGGACCTTGGATCTCATGTGAATTTATTTAAGAAAAAAATAAAATAAATGATTGCATTATTCAGATTTATGGAATGTTCTATAGTAGCTCATCACTGAATATTGAATATTGTTGCTTGAAAGATCAGAGGTTGAATCCCTCTAGATTATCCACACATGCTTCAAGAGTCTGTGAGAATATCGATCATTGAATTCCAAGTGATAGTATGGAAAGTAATTTTGGAACTATTTAAACAAAAAATTCTTTCTAGATAATAAAAGTGGGTGTCCTTGACCCAACTTGTATTGTACCTTGATTACGACTACATGAATACATTTTTTATATATACATGTGTTTATCTTTCCATAATAGTGTATATACTTCTGCGTCTATTATGTTTATGGTAATGTACTTAAATTACATGTCATATCAAATATTTATAGAAGATCTCAAGCTATAATGATAACCTAGAGATACTATGAAAATAATCTTAAATTAATTTTCTATGGTCCAGATACATCATTCTAATAGGAAACAAATGATGTGAGACTATCAGGTACTGAGGGATCATAAGCATTGAAACTTGTTCTCATGAAGTTTGCACTTGGTGATCTCTAGTAGTTGAGATCATGAGGAAAGGTCCTCCAAAAGGAACACCATATGTTTCACGTGTCATTGGTTGTTTTTATCTACAGACATGTGTAATGGTCTCCTGACTTGAGATCATTATCAATGCATGTCATTTGATTGTGTACTTTTATAAAAGGGGAAAACCATGGCAATGAAGTTGTGGTGAGGTGGTTTGTGTTGGGTACATCATTGATTACATAACATTGATTGAATGACCAAGATAGAATTTTTCACTTCTGAGTTGAGGAAGAGATATCTCAAGCCTGGATGATTAGGATGGTAATACCTTCATAAATCTATGGCCATGATAGTTGAAGGTAAGTCCATCATGAAAGATTAAAAAATAATAAACAAGTAAAGGATGATGATACAAGTGCACATCCTACTTTATGAGATATCAATAACAAAGAGATTATATTACATAGGTGTATGTTCGTAGGAAGGTAGTTGTTGCTTTGACTTTTCCTTATATCTATAGGGGACTTGATGGGTTGCTAGACCTCACTCATAGTCTGTGAATATTATTCACTGCTATTGAGATAAGGGCCTAGAGGATCACACACTATAGCACTTTGGCATCAGATTATTCAAGAAACAGATGCCGACATCTTATGAAAATCTTGCGCGCATCAGATCCGAATGAGGTATACATTCGTTTTATTTTTATACTCTGATTAATCTCTTTGTGGTCGTCAGACTGTACCAGGACCAAATCGCCAGAGTTGATGATGATTCGTTGATCCAGTGATGAAAAAATTTTAAATTCCTATCCCATCAGCATTCGCTGAGCATCTTGGTACCTTGAATTGGTATCAAAAGGATGTTTTGTTTTATGAGTTGATGAAAAACTAAATTGATTTAAATTTTAAGTAGAGGGTGTTAAAATAGTTCCAACAGATCTGACCGTGTGTCAATCCATTTCTGAATGTCCAAGTAGCGGCCAGTTGAAAATTTTTAAAGGAACGACATCGTGTTCAATATATTTACGTGTTTCGGTTCTTAATTTTTGAAGAATGTGGTATTTAAATTTTATTTACTTTCTTAAATATACTATAATCCAACCAAGTTTCAGCTAGAATCCGGTCACTGGATCTAACCCGATGGTGATCAATTATTAGAGAAAAAATAAAATAAAATATCATTTTAATTTAATTTATTTTTTTTTCTAATGAAATTTTTTTGTTAAAGTTTTCTACATGAATTTTTATGCTTTAGAAAAATTTTGGAGCGCGGCGTGTTTTTATTTCCCTTGTCAGTTTGAATCAAAATAGAAGAGTCTTCTTCCTCGTTGCGGCCCTACCCTGGCCTACTTGGCGGCACCCCTTCTTACATTACCCGGTGAGACCCGAGCGGCCCCCTATCCTTCACCTGTGGCCTACTTGGCGGCACCCCTTCTGCTCACCTCGCCGGAGGCTGTTTCCCTCCATGCCTTTCCGGAACCGCACCCGCTGCGGCCGACTCCTCCCATGTGCGCCGCCGTGGGACTCCATCATGCCCAACCTCTCTATTGTCCACTGTCCAGCCGGACTCCTCCCATGGCCGGAGGTATCCACTTTTGGTTACATGGGTCCAACCAATCCCAGTTTTCCCTGCAATAGGGCTAGGGTAGGTCTGCGCGACCCAAAATGGGTCTGTCTAGGCCTTCTTAGGCTAGAAAACATAGAGTTTTTTAAACCCATTCGGGCCAGTGGGGCTATAGCCCAGTCCGCTAAGGGTTATGGTGGGGTTTTCAGGCTCCATCGAATTTACTATATTTTAAATAAATTAACTTAATTAATTTTGGGGGTTTAAAATTTAAAATAATCCGAAATTTTAATTTAATTTGTGCATTAAAATAAATTAATGGTGTAATTTAATTTTTTGATTCGAAAATTAAGTTACAAATTAGAACCAATAAATAGATTATTTGAATTATTTAAATTAATTTAATTTATTGAAATACCCTCATACTATTTAAATTTATCACAGTTTGATTTCATTGCGTATTATTTTATATTGACTGGTCTTGAGCTAGTGACTGACCTATGCATGTCTGTTATTTATTTATTTAATTATTTATGCATTACGTGTGATAATTATAATAATTAAGTAGATAAATGACGATCTGTGAATCTTCTTATTTTAATTCAAATATTTATAAGGGCTTGCGCATCCAATGCACCCACTGTACATTGCACCCCCAGACCCCATCGCTTGCGTGTGAGTATATTTGTTAAAAATACAATGACGTTCCAAGACACGGACCCTTCCAAGTCGAGGCAGTAATCCAGATGGGAGTCGAGTACTTTGCATCAGGGGCAAGCTGCGATACAATTCAGGTGTATACTCAGGTATGGAATCTCATTGGTCAGGATTGATCCATAATGGATTGATCATAATTAAATGATCAAGACCAGTTGGATGGAATGTTTTTACTTTATTCATTATTTATTGTTTTATTTTAGTGCATAATTATTTCTTGATCACATAAAATAATAAACAAGATAAAATGCATAAAGATGTGATGAATATTTTTCTATTGCATGTTCAGTTGTGAGAACGACAACCTAGTTTGAACATATTAAATAGAAATGGATTATATTCATTAATAAATAAGAAAATCAATCAAAGATATATCAAGTCTTAAAGCCTTACATTAATCAAATTTGAGAAAAACCGGTTATTCGGGGAGCTCGTCATCCAAAGTTGAGCATTCTTCCTACTACCGGGGTGTTCCTATAAGAGTAATGGATTGACTTGACTAAAGTCAGTATCAAAGAAGTATCCAAATCTAGCATTCTAACACTTTAGAGGCAAGACATTGAGAGAATCAAGTTATGATTCCAAAAGTTGGGACTTTGCTCAATAGTACAAGGAACCGCGAGTTAATGTGGCTGGCTAGTCTTGGGCCTACCTAGAAACTAGTGGCGTAGCCAAATCTTGTAGACTATGAGTAGTATTTGTGAGGATCCTTGCCACTAGAATACTCAATAGACATAGTATTCTGAATCTAATATTGAGGTCTATTAGGGTTCAATAAAATATTTGGAAACATTAAAAATGATATAATAATTAATTAATCATAAATTTAAAAAGTAATCAATATAAAGTACCAACTACTAATATTTATCTGTTGTAGATCTAAAATCGCAATCACCAACATCATAAGTACATTATCACTGTGATCTATTTTGGATAAAGAAAATATTCTGACTATCCTTAACTTCCTGGAGTGGTACAGGCACTTGTGCATAGTGCTACACCAAGAAAAGAATCTTTACGTATTGGAATCCTTAGTTGTCACTGAGCCTCCTCAGGGTGCAAGTAAGATGGAAAAAGATGAATGGGAAAAACATATAGATGATGCACTAGATGTTCAGTGCATCATGTTGTCATCCATGTCCGACCAATTGCAAAAAATGCATGAGGATGAGGATGACTACAAAATGCTTTCTAATCTCTAAGAATTATATCAAGAGAGGGGAAGGAAGGAAAGGTATGAGATCTCTAGTTCCCTTTATAGGTGTAGTTTAGCATAAGGGTACCAAGTGAGTCCTCATGTACTCAAACTGGTTAGGTACTTTAAGAATATTAAAGCCCTTGGGTTTAAATTGAACCAAGAAACTAGCAACAGATCTCATTCTTGCAGAGTTAGAAATAAGAATCAAGGTGACGCTTATACTTCAGGTATTTTTGTCATTGAATCCAATCTTTCTTTATCTATGAGTTGGGTATTGGATATGGCATGTGGGTCAAACATATGTATCCTTATACAAGAACCATGTAGATTCAAGAAGATTGCAAGAGGTGAAGTGGATCTCCGATCTATAAATGGTGCAAGTCCGGAAGCCTTAGCAGTGGGAGACTATCACTTAACTTTTCCAAGTGGTTTGGTTCTAGTATTGAATAATTGTTATTATGTACCCTTTGTACCATAAAGCATGATATCTGTGTCAAGTTTAAACACGATTGGATTCTATTTCATGTTCCAAAATAAATGTTGTTTCATTTATAAGGATAATATGTGTTATGGTATGACACATCTTAAAAATGTCTTATATATACTTGATCCTGAAAACCCCTTAATGAAAATCAATGAAAAAAATCAGCGAGCATGACTCATATATCACCTGCCTATAGAAATTCAAGCTATGTCATGTAAATAAGAAATGATTAAAGAAAATACATCAAGGAGGGTATTTAGACTTGGTACAATTAAAACCCTTGGATGTATTTCATGTTTTTTTACAAGAAAAAATGACCAAATCACCCTCCTATGGGAAAGGAGAAAGAGCCAATAAATTACTAGAATTAATTCATACTGATGTATGTGGTTCATTTTCAGTAGAGGCAATGGATAGGTTTTCATACTTCATTACTTTTATAGATGACTATAGTAGGTATGATAATATCTAATTAATGCGGTATAAGTAAGATTACGTTCGGATGTTTAAGGAATATCAAAATGAAGTATAAAACCATATTTGTAATAAGATTAAGGCACTATGCTCAGACCGAGGTAGAGAGTATCTTAACCAAGCTTTCATTGATCACTTGAAGAAGTTTGTGATTTTATCCCAACTCACTCCTCCTTATACACCATGGTGGAATGGTGTTATTGAAAGGAGGACCAGTACCTTGCTCGACATGGTTAGATCAATGATGAGTCATGCAACTCTTACATTATCCTTTTGGGGATACACCTTATAGACAACTACATATACCCTTAACTAAGTACTAACTAAGGTTGCAGATGGGATTCCACATGAGTTATGGTGTGTAAAGAAACCCAATCTGTCACACTTATGTGTATGGGGATGAAATTATTTTTTCAAGACTATACGAAGTGACAAATTAGCATCCAGAAGCATAAAGTGCATCTTTATAGGTTATCCTAAGGAAACCAAAGGATATTACCTATAAAACCCTTTAGATAGAAAAGTTGTTGTGGCAAGACATTCCATATTTATAGAAAGGGAAAACATTTCCAATAGAAATAGTGGGAGGCAGATTGACTACAATGAAGTTAATGTCCCAGATGCACAAGAGTTGGTACGGGAAAAATCTCCACGAGAGAAAGTGAAAGAAGAAGTGGTTCCCAAGACACAAATACTGCATAGGTCTACTCAAGAGGTTAGATAACAAGAGTGTTATGGTTTTCCTATCACTAAGTCAGGTGACACATTACTCCTTGAGGATGATGAACCTATAACCTACAAGGAAGTAGTACAAGGCAAATAAGTTGCTAAATTGAAAGATTACATGCACTCTGAGATGGAGTCCATGTACCAAAATCAAGTTTGGATTTTGGTAGAACCTCTAGTTGATGTAAATCCCATTGGGTGAAAATGGATATTCAAGAAAAATCTGGACATAGATGGTAAGTTTCATACCTATAAAGAAAGAATGGTTTCAAAGGGTTTCAAACAACGTCAAGGCATCAACTATGATGAAACCTTCTCATCAGTAGCAATGATGAAATCCATCAGAATATTTCCTACAATACCAACCTTTCATGATTATTATATTTGGAAGATAGATGTCAAAATTTATTTTCTAAATGGAAAGTTGGTTTACGATGTCTATATGACTCAACCCAAAGGATTTTTCATGTCAAATAATACCAATAATGTGTGAAAGATACATAGAACCATTTATGGATTGAAGAAGGCATCATGATCATGGAATGTTTGTTTTGATGAGGCCATAAGTGAATTTGGTTTTTTCAAAAATGAAAGTGATCCTTGTGTCTATAAGAAGGTTAATGGGAATTCCATTATTTTCCTAGTTTTATATGTTTATGACATATTAATTATGAGAAAAAAAGTTAAAATCTTATAGTCAGTAAATACTTGGTTAAATGAATGCTTCTCCATGAAAGACTTAGGTGAAGTAGCCTATATTCTAAGTATCAAGATCTATCGAGATAGATCTTAAAGTCTTCTTGGGATAAGTCAAAGTACATACATTGACAAGGTACTCACAAGGTATAATATAGAACAATCCAAGAGAGGTTTGTTGCCTATATCACATGGTATTAATCTCTCTAAGAAAATGTGTCCACAAACATAGGAGGAGATTGAAATAATTAATATAATCCCTTATGCCTCGGCAGTGGGTTATATCATGTATGTCATGATATGTACTAGGTTTGATGTTGTCTTTGCTTTAATAATGGTGGGAAGATATCAATCTAATACAGGAGAGCTGTAATGGGTAGCTGTAAAAATTATCCTGGAGTACTTGAGGCATATAAAGGATATGTTCCTGGTGTATGGATGAGAATAGAAACTAGTAGTGCGGGGATACACTAATGTTAGTTTCCAGACAAATCATGATGATTTAAAATCGCATACATGATACATCTTTTGCCTAAATGGTGGTGCAGTGAGCTGGAGAATCTCAAAGCAATTTGTGGTCGCTAATTATACAGTATAATTTGAGTATATAACAGATTTTGATGAAGCAAAGGAAGCAGTTTGTATACACAAATTTGTATCAGACATTGGTTTTGTGCCTAACTATGTAGACCCTATTACAGTTTATTGTGATAATACTATTGTAGTGGTGCTTTCCAAGGATCCTAGGTCACACCAGAGGACAAAGAATATACTTCAGAAGTTTCATATCTTGAGGGATTTTACTCAGAGAGGTGAAGTCGCAGTTAGAAGAGTAGCTATAAAGGAAAAAATGGTAGACCCCCTCACTAAATCCATATCTTAGAAGAAGTATGATTCTCATGTGAGATCTAACATATTGATACTTGTTAGTAGGTGGATCTAGTGCAAGTGGGAGTGATGAAAGTGGGTTCCCTAGACCCAACTTGTGTTGTACTTTGATTACCACTACATGTTTATAGTTTGTTATATATACATGCATTTATCTTTCCATAATAGTGTAGATAATTCTTCATCCAATATGTTTATGGTAATTTTCATAGATTATGTGTTGTATCAAAGAGTTATAGCAGATCCCATGCTATAATGAGAACCTAGAGATACTATGAAAGCAGTCTTAAATTAATGTCCTATGATCCAAATACATCATTATGACAGGACACAGATGATATGAGACTATCAGGTGTTGAGGGCTCATAATCATTAAGAATTTTTCTCATAATGTTCACACTTGGTGATCTTTAGTAGTTGAGATCATGAGGATAAACACGCCAATAGAAAAACCGCATGTTTCATGTGTCATTGGTTATTCCTATCTATGGACATGTGTAATGGTCTCCTGACTTGAGATCATTATCAGTGTATTTAATTTTATTATGTACTTTGATGCAAGATGAAAACCATGGAAATGAATTTGTGGTGAGGTAGTTTGTGTTGGGTATGTCATTAGTGACATGACATTGATTGAATGATCAAGATAGGATTTGTTGCTTCTAAGTTGAGGAATAGATATCTCAGGCCTGATTGATTAGGATGGTAGTACCTTCATAAATCCATGGCTATGGTAGTCAAAGGTAAGTCAATCATGAAAGATCAACAAATAATAAAGCAAGTAAAGGATGATGACACAAGTTTTCATCTTGCTTTATGAGATATCAGAGACAATGAGATTATATTATACAGGTGTATGTTCATAGGAATGTAGTTGTTGCTTTGACTTTTCCTTATCTCTATAGGGGCATTGATGGGTTGCTAGACCTCGCTCTTGGTCTATGAATATTATTCACTACTATTGAGATAATGGCCTAGAGGGTCACACACTATAGCACTTTGAGAATCTTCCCTATTCTATTAAATAGGAATATAGAACTTGGTGGTCCCCACCATGGGGTTTAGGTATTATCTAAGTTATACGAATCACCAAGAAATAAATAAATTCATTATTATTCAAGTAAGAAATAATTGGTTTGTATTTATTTATTACATTTATTTACAAGTGATTAGGTAAATACAAGGATAAATATTATTAGAATGGATGTTAATGTAATATCCTAGGTTCGTTTAATGTTATTAGGAGGTATGATTCGAGTTAATGAATCGATATTATCATGTAATATATTTAATATATATTATAGTTTAGTGATAAAATATAAATAATATTTATGATATAGTATATTTTTTCATAAATAATTATTTATAATACTTTTATAGTGGATTCTAATTACACAGGGGGTCGGGAACCCAAAATGGGTATTATAGATTTCCACTATATAAGTAGAGAGAGGCTCTTCTAATTATGAATACCCATCCATTGAAAGTGATAGATTATCTCTCTTCTTGATTCCTAGAGAGAGGATCTCTCAATCAAGCAAGTGATTCAAGTTCTGTCTTCTCAGATCGAAGACGTTTGATTATAGTGATCATAGCTGCATCGAAGTGGACATTGGAGTTCCATGCTAGCACTCGAATTCTGGAAAACGGTGCACGAGAAGATTCAAGAAGTGTGTGTGGATGATCTAGAGGGCTTCGACATCAGAGTCTTCAAGAAATGGATGCTGATATCTTAAGAAAATCTTGCATGCATCATATAAAAATGAGGTATACGTTCATTTTATTTTTGAACTCTGATTAATCCATGTAGTGTCCTCAGACCATACCCGGACCAAATCACTAGATTCGATGATGTTTCGTTGATTTGATGATGAAAAATTTTTAAATTCCTGACCCATCAGAATCCTTTGAGCATCCTGGTACCTTCACCATAAACCTTCCGGATATCAAAGATGGCAGACTTATTTCAATTGGAACAAGGAAGTATGTGAGTGACTGAATATGCTGCTAAATTCACTCACCTTGTTCCATTTACACCAGAGGTAGCTACTAGAAAAAGACTAAAAGATCAAATCTTTGAGGTGGGTCTCTAACCATAGGTTTTCTTAAAGGTAGTGATGTTTTGTATTTATAATTGTATAGAAATAGTAAAGACACTGTTGGGATAAAGTGACCTTACAATGAATCCTAGTAGAGGGGGAACTTTTTCCATTCAAGTATTGGTGGGAGATTTATCATGGGGAATAAACAAAAGAGGGAGAGTTATTCCCTGGGTATCAAGGAAATAGAGAATCAATCCATGAGATTATCCTTTTATCCACCACATCACAATAATGAACCAGGTTGTTTATAGTGCGGCGTGCTTTCTCCCGGTAAGAAGGAATGAATGATACCACTAAGGAATTTTCACTATTGTAGAAAGAAAGGTAATCTCAAAAAGTATTATCATAAAATTCTGAGATCAGCAGGTGGAACTAGCTTGAATCATCCCCAGACTTTGTGTGTTATGATAGAATAGTTATATCATTCTAGTTCCTATCCACAGACCTACGTGAACCAGGGTAACTCCAGGAACACTTCATATGTTCAAGTAGCACCTCAGTAAGGGGGAAAGAGCTATCCCATGGAAGTTGAGTGGTAGTTATACGGAGCAGAATAGGATATCATAAGGAAGCAACTAGGTCCCTCCATAGTGTGAGCTACCATTCTTCTGAACTCGAATCTTATGCATATCTTGTTTGATAATGGTGCATTGTATTCTTTACTTTCTTGTTCTATGGATAAACAATTAGTGTTACATGTGGAAATGATGTCTAATATCATGAGTATCAAGACAACCCTCAGATAGTGAGAGTCTAGAGGATTAAATTTACCAACATGTTCTCTTACCATTGATGCGGTATAGTTCTTCTGGGAGTTTACGGTCTTAGAGATGGATGTTTTGGATCTAATATTTGGGATGGACTGGTTGGTGTAGTTTAAATCCCATTTTGACTTCTATGCTCAGAAATTGACGTTCACATCCCCGGATGGATCACTTCATGTATTAAAGGGGGATTGGGAGATAAATGCAGGTAGAGAAGGACCTTTAGTGATAGTGGGAGAAACCATATCTGACCAGTTATCAGCAATGACATTGGTTGTTTCTGATGAAATAGGAAGAAAAAAATTTCTTTCCATAGTGGATCAATACCCATATATCTTTCCAAAAAATTTATCTGGGTTACCACCAGAGCAGGAAATAAAATTTTCTATTGATCTACTTCTAGGAACAAAACCTATTTCACTATAAACTTATAGAATAGATCCAAAAAAGTTGTGAGAGTTAAAGAAACAAATAGAATATTTGGAAAGTAAAGGCTTCATCAGATCTAGTACATACCTCAGACTGCACCAGTTTTATTTGTAAAAAGGGAAAATGAAACTCTCCAGTTATGTGTTGACAATTGTAAATTGAATCATGTTTTGATCAAGAATAAGTATAATCTCCCTCAAATATATGATTTATTAAATAAATTAAAGAATCCAATTGGTTTTCTAAGATTGATCTCGTATCAGGGTATCATCATCTCATAGTCAGGAAATAGGATATGCCGAAGAAAATAGTTCAGAGTCACTATGGACATTATGAATATGCCAGCATGCCCATTGTTCTAATTAATGAACATGTAGTCTTCATGGCCTTAATGAAATGTATCTTCCACAAGTACCTTGATTCTTTTTTCATGGTATTTTTTTATAATATTTTTGTTTACTCTTGAAAAAGGAATAACCATGACAAGCACTTGGAAATTTTACTGAGTACATTGTGGGATCATTGTTTATATGATAAGTTTTATAAGTGTGTCTTATAGATACAAGAATTTAATTTCCTTGTAAACATAATTTCTAAATAATTCATATCATTTGGCCTCAGGAATATTGAAGTAATAGTGTCTTGGAAGACACCAAATAATGTTTTTGAAATATGTAGTTTTTTGGGATTAGCAGGAAAATATTATCGCTTTGTTTGAGATTTTTCAAGGATTGCTTCTTCTATGATTTCTCTAACAAGAAAGAGTGTTTTATTCACATTGATTAATGACTGTCATAAATGATTTCTAGAGATTAAAACTCATATAAATTCATCACCCATACAATTTTTTATAGAACTGGGTCACAATTATGTAGTATATTGTGATGTGTTTGGATTTGGTCTTGGTTGTGTTCTCAAGAAGGGAGACCATGTTTTGGAATGTGGTTTAGGTAGTTGTGAACACATGAGAATAAATATCTAACACATTACATATAATTAGTTATAGTCATCCATGCCTTAAAGACCTGGAGGCATTACCACTTTGGAGAAAATTTCATGATTCACTAACAATAAGATATTGAAATACATTTTTTCTCAATGAGACATGAACTTGAGGTAACAAATATGGATTAAGTACCACCAGATATTTGATTTTAACTTGGTATACACACCTAGTAAAGGTATTTTTTTGGTAGATGCATTGAGTAAGAAATTGTATAGAAAATTGGTCAAGGAAGATCATGACCAATGAAATTTGGTGAGCCTAATCGCTGACATGCATATAGACTATTCCAAACATGATGGGAAAGTTTTTTTCTTTCTAGTTAACCTTTTTTCGGACTTGAGGGACTTTTTCATAGAGGCCCAAATCAGATCCCGAATGCATCACAATCAGTTCAAACCTAAATTGTGGGGAGGTTTTTAATGGATAGATAGAGGATGAAAACTCATTATTTCATTTTTATAATCAACTAGTAGTCCATCAGTCTTTCTAGGAAAATATTCTATCATCATATCACCATTAAAAATGGTATATTCATCCAGGCATTCAGAAGATATACAAGGTGATGAAAACTTATTTCTGGTGGGCAGGTACAAAATGCAAGATTGAATATTTTGTTATGAAATGTCTAATGTGATAGTAGGTAAATACTAAACATTAAAGATAGGATAGTACTCTACAATCTATGCCTATACCTATAAGGAAGTGGGAGCAGATTTTTGTATATTTTTTCACAGGCTTACCAAGGATGATTTAGAAGCACAATGCTATTTGGGTGATTGTGGATTAACTCACAAAGTCAACACACTTTCTCCCAATCAGAGATCCCAACATAAACATGATTTTTAAAAATATTTATATTCGAGAAGTGGTTAAGTTGAAAATATTTCTAGTTTCAATTATCTCTGACTGAGATTGTAACACCCTGACCCCTCTAGACTGGAGATAGTGCATTAATAAGTACATTGGAATGGTTATAAGGAATGAAATCCCAAAGTAACTATCATTTTAGTAGTCTTTAAGAAACTATATACATAGATGTAACTCAAATTACATTGGGAATGGTAACAAGATACAGTACATAATAAAAACTAAAAACTGCACCCACAAAAACTCAATAAATGACCTCCTCTTCAACACCTGTTGAAGGTAAACAAATGAAAGGGGTGAGATCAAAAGCTCAGTAAGGGTTAAAAATAGCAGAAGAATGAATCAATATTTACTGAATCATAAACAACTTGGTATAGTCAATATGACATGTTGAATAAATGAAAAATACATTCCATTAATAAATTGAGAATGTACCTGCATCCATAGATTTTGTCATAGTGAAAACCTCATGGATAGTAATAACTGATAATGAAAAAAGAGAATTATTATTATTTGGATGTCATGTATCTATCACATGATACCATAATACCGTTAAAACGATTTAGTTCTGTGGGTAGAAACCTGTCTGGTTTTTGGAAACAAACTCGAAGGGTTTGTCACCAACTGATTGTCACGTCAGACCTATTGATGTATCGAGGGGATTTTGTGGGCCTTGACTATCACTGCATGTCCAAATAAATTTTTATACATATATTCAATACAATAGAAATATTCTTTTACATTATCCATATAGAATAGAGGATATGGATTCATCAACACTTACACTGTTAAAACAACATTCAAAATAAACATCGTATGTAAAATGGTATACGACTTAGAAAATAATCATATCCATGATATGAGAATGTGGATATTTAAAATAAATATAATTTCAAATGAAAATTGATCTCAAATGGGTAGTAGGTACACCACATAATACTTATTAGGTGCACAATACAATGTAAGTCACAACGAAATGGAAAATTGTGACAAAGCACGTTACAACATTGTAATCAATCATTTCATGTGACCAAGAATTAATAATCATAAAATGAATAATTGAATATCATGAAAATAAAGAGATTCATGATATTATATATCAAATGGCAGTACACATACACCACATATAAGAAATAAGATGCGAACAATGGAAATCCCACAGAATTGAAAGTGAGATGAGAAACCCCTTGCAAACATTTCAGCATGGTAACGAGTGTTTTTGTGAGGTATTAAAGAGAGTTAAAAGGGTATCCCATCATTTATATATCATAAGTTAAGTATGGGGGAGGTGATAAAACATACCCCATCATTAGGAATTAAAAATAGAAGGACAAAACATAGGGGTAATTCTTGAATAAAAGTGGGAGAGAGGATCCCTTACAAAGATTGTATCATCAGAGTGAGGATAAATCAATGGCATATTTATGTGTGAAAAAAAAATATCCAAAAAATATAAGTGGATATATAGTATAAAACAATTATAGGTCATTCACACATATTGTGGGAAAGAAAAAACAAATGACATTTATGTTTAACTCAATGAATGGAAATTGAGTTAAGATATCCCTTACCTTAAACTCGAAGGTGTTCTTGATTGTTCTTAACAACATGAATAATCAAATTCAGCTTCATTAATTAATAATTAAATAACCTCATCAACAATTAATTGATATGGTATAACCTTATTAGGCTCATTAATGGACTTTTTGATGGGTTTAAGAGGTTCAATTTTATTGTTTTTGAAGCATTTTCTTCCTTGGTTTTCACGATCTATTTACTTGTATTCATGAATGGAAGTTCGTTTGAAATGTGGTTAAACATACAGAACTATTAATATATATTACACTACAACAAAACTGCTGTTTAGCGGCGGTTCTAAGAACCGCTGCGAAACATTGGTTTTTTTTAACACCCGACCCTCCTTCCCCCGTGACCCCGACCCCCCGCTTCCCCTGCGACCCCGCCCCCCCGCTTCCCCCGGCGACCCCGTGACCCCGACCCCGGCGACCCCGCGTGACCCTGGCGACCTCGAAAACCCCGTGACCCCGCGACCCTTGGCCCCCCGCGACCCCGAAAGCTGCACCGTCTTCCCCTCTAGGTAGCGTTTTGTTTCTCCTTCTTTAGGTTTTTTTGGTTTTCCAGTAGGTATGTTTTTAGTATATAGTTTAATATGGGATTCATATGCATGTGTGTCCTAGAATACTTTCTTATTGTGGATTGATTCATCCATATCTTCTTCAATTTCACATATTTTTGATAGGTTAATATCGAAAGGAGTGTGATATTAGAGCACCTTCAATTTTATTTCAATGATAAAACACTTTTTATTAGGATGATAAAATTTTAAATCTCTCAACATTTAATGTTTTCATGCCACATGGTGAATATCCTCCTGTATCAGGGTCATCGACCATCCAGCTATCTCAATTCACATCATCACATTCATTTTATTTGTCAACAAATATCTCAAATGTTGAGTATTTAACATGTTTTGGTCTCTTTAAACCATAGGTAGTTTCTAAAATAATGGGGTAATATCTAAGGTAGTATGTCTCAATTGAGAGATATGGAAAGTTGGAATAAATTAGTCCATTCACCCAAACCCAAGAAATGGTCTAATTGTTCAGCAATAAAGGTGTTGATCGTGTTCCCTCAGAACCAAGTCTAAGGAATATCTGCATGTCCCATATCAGTAATCCCTACCCTCATTGTTGTATGATGGAACTACATCATGGAGGCGTGGAATGTACAATCACCCTGTTTATTTTTAGAATAGAACATAATTTTTTAATGTCCCCTACGTACCAAACCGTTCCAAGAAAATTGTCCCATAGGATTGAAGAAGATTCCATGAATTCTATTTGTCACTATGAGAAAGACATCTATGAAGACCAAGAAAGTACCAAGAAGGGGTGTTCTAATGGTGAATAGAGGTGACAATGTGGTCAGAAAAAAAATGATTAGATTCTATCATTAATGTATTCATTTAAAATAAGTAAAGGGACACCAGAGTAGCCATTGAAATGGATATGGAAGAACCCATGAAAGTTATCTAAGTTCCCAATACCAATCATGTACTTGAATTCGAATATGGATTCAGACTACAAAACCATATCATGGTGGTTTGAAGTGAAACTATGCTAGATAATTTGAACTGATCCTGTGTTTCCAAGACCATGATAGTTATAGTATAATGTTTTCATTATGATTGGTGGGGATGGTTAATGATAGCCTCCACAATTATAGTTTAATGAATGGTTCCATCCTCTACCACATTCCACCTTTTGGATGGTCTCTCATTAACCAATGGATACCCCATACACTATTTTGAACCATTTATTTGTGTTGAGTTTTGTTCACACCCTATATCCCCTCTCACTCTCCTTTTCCACATATTTTATTTTAAATTACACTTAAATGATTATTTTACTGGTTTTTTTCATTATAGGGTGGTATGTAAAGGTGTAATGAGGCCTTGGGGGATAGCCCTATATAGTGGGTCTATAGGGATCTTCTAAAAATTGGTTGTGGATGTTGATTTATTTGGAGCTAACCTATTAGGATTTGATACTGAATATCACACCTTTCCTCGAAGCATATAAAGTTATCCCTATGGGATATTTCAGTCATGGAAGATAGTTCCACCTAAACCACATAATCAATCAATGGACTGATTGAGAAAATATCCAACCTACTACCATTAGATTCTATTGAATGAGAATGGTATTAGTATTCCACTATTTGTAATGGTCATTCTTCACCACTTGGTCTCTATTTCTTATTGACCCAGGCATTCATAATGTATGTTTTAAACCTTACAAAATCATTCTATTCAATGTGATTGTTGTACCCTGAAGTTTAAACATTTGAGAATCATTTTAACAGTTAAATAAATTATGAAATTATATTCTTCTGCACCTTCCAATTTGGGTATGAATCTCTTTTGGATACCCCAAATACATAACATTAGATTCTCCTTTTGTAATGTCTTATCAAAACCATGGTCCTTTTCATAGGATAATAAACTTTGTGACACAATGGTCTAAACATCATGACCATAAAATTAATTTCCCCCTCCAAGGTATTATATGATACTAATAATCCTTAATTCACATCAGGTTGTGTTTTGGAATATCTATGAAGACTAACCAATCATTGGTTCTATGTTTTTATATATAAAAATGTTAGCAGCTACGGGTCTGAGAACCATGACCATAAAATATTTGAGTCATCCCCTAAGGATATATGCATATGTGTGTCAAGATCTACATCCATATCATATTTTTATTCCTCTCTTATATTGCTATATATATCACATAATTTTTTTCAAGGATACATTCCCTTAAACTCTATACATATATTGGTCTATGAACAATGAAATTAAACATAGTGTGAATATCCATGAGATTGTTTATATGATCATTGGGATCACAATTCATGAAATTCTCTCATTTCCATTGTTTTATAATATTCCACACCCGCCTATTATATCCATGATATATGAGATTAAAAGACAATAATATTTTTTCAATACATCTGATCCTAAAATAGAATAAAAATATTTTTATTTTTTTTACATTAAAATATGTGCACAACACCTCATGGTTTTCAAGGGTAAGTGGAAGCAATTAGGTAGTTGGAACAAATTGAGGTGATCCTCAATTATCTTAGGGAACCTGATACTTTGTGTGTGAGAATTTTTAGAACTGGATTTATAGTTTCAGTAGAGTCTTGTGGGAGTCAGTGGTACCTTCTTAACTTCATGAATGTATGAATTGGAATCTCATCAATATTGATTTTTTTAATGGTTATTTCTTAAGGGAATGAATGTAAAGAGAAATAGACTGAGATCATGAGACTTTTTATTGGTGACAGATCAGTATGGGAGTATGTTAATAACCTTTCAAGGTTTGTTATATATTCTCCAAAGATAGGGGTCATCAATTATGAGAAAGATCATTTCTTTGGTGATGGTCTTCACCCAGACCTTGGTACATCTCTACTTTCTTTGGGCATAACATCCATTTTGGAGGTTGTCACTAGGGACTTGTGAATGGAAGCTAAATATTCTTGGAAATCGATGGTTGTTCATTCCTTAGTTTTATCAGGTATGCAAAAAATTAATAGTGGGAATGAAGAGAATCCAATGTGCAAGGAGTAGAGGCAAGATGAACCATAACATGATGAAAAGGCCCATTCTTATAGAAATAGTTCATCCATTTGTGCTTCCAGTTTAGGGACTTTGAGGAATTTTGAGACCCATTCCTTGATATATCATTGAATTTTTCTCTATTATGGAAATTTTGTTCATTGTTATTTGTTTTTGATGATGGGTTTATAGAAGATGTCTCATGTTTGATTCCTTGTTTTTTGTGTAGGCACATTATGATATACATGGATAAAAGCTGAATCACATTACCAAGGAACACACCTCAGTATGTTAAGGGTTTGAATGAGTTTTTAGAATTTGCAATTTCTAATCGATCCGTTGAAGGGAGAATAAAATTTCCATGTCCTAAATGTAAATTTAGAACATGGTTGAAGAGAGATGAGGTTTATGAACATTTAATACTGAAGCAATTCCCTGATCAATATTTGTGTTGGATTTGGCATGGAGAATTGAACGTTACAGAAAGATTGAGCACTAATGTTAATCCGCATAATGAGGTCCCAAGTTCGTCGACAATGGAAAATGAAATGCAAAACCTAATAAATGATGCATTCGGCACTGCAAGACACCACTATCAGCATCAAAACATATCAGAACAACCAGAAGAGGGTGCTACAAATTGCAACGTGACAATTGATGTTTTTGAGATTGTAACACAGGAAAATCAAGATTGTCACATATCATTGGATCCTCCTCTTGATTCTGTGGATCCAAATGTAAGAGAAAACTTCACTGAGGAAAATGTGTTTCATGATTTAGTTGATTATGGAAATCAAGAGTTGTATAGTGGGTGTTTGAAATATTCAAATCTTTCATTTTTGTTGAAGATGTACCATATCAAATGTCTATGTGGAATTAAAAATAAGGCAATGTCCATGATATTGGAATTGATTCGTGATGCATTTCCTGAAGCAAAAATCTCAGAATCTTTTTATGATATGAAAAAAGTTGTTAACAAGCTTGGTCTGAATTATACAAAAATACATGCGTGTCCCAATGATTGTATGCTTTATTGGGGAGAGGATTCAAGTAGACAGAATTGAAAGAAATTTTCTTCTTCTAGATGGCATGAAAAGGGTGATGTTGGAAGTCTGAATGAACATAATTTCATGGAGAAGAAGAAAAGGAGAACACCTGCAAAGGTTTTGCGTTACTTTCCTTTGAAGCCTCGATTGCAAAGATTATTCATGTCATCGAAAACCACCGAACACATGAAGTGGAATTCTGTAGATAATAACAATGATGGGTTAATGAGACATCCACGAGATTCCCAATCGTGGAAAACATTTGATTCATTACATCTCGATTTCTCAGCTGATCCTAGGAATGTTCGATTGGGATTGGTTGCCGATGGATTCAACCCATTTGGGACTTTGAGTACCAATTATAGCATTTGGCCAGTTGTTTTGATCCATTATAATCTACCTCCATGGATGTGTATGCAACAAACATCTTTTATCCTTTCGATGATTATTCCTGGAAAACAAATGCCTGGAAATTATATTGATGTATACTTGCAGCCTTTGATTGAAGAATTGCAGGATTTATGAAGAAACGGTGTTGAGACATTTGATGCTTCTTCTAAAACAATGTTCAAAATGCATTTTGCTTTAATATGGACCATTAGTGACTTCCCTGGGCTTGGGAATTTATCCGGTTGGAACACTTACACAGGTTTGGCTTGTCCCGTTTTTAACTTTGATTTTGAGCCCAAACGGCTACCTCACAGTAGAAAATGGTGCTTCTTGTGTCATCGAAGATTTCTCGATGCATCTCATAGATTTTGGCTGAACAGATCAAAATTTAATGGTTCCATTGATTGTAGACCACCTCCAAAGTTGTTAAATGGTTTTGAAATATTGGCACAACTTGAAAATATTGAAACCAAATTTGGGAAGGTTCATCATTTGAATGATAGCAGAAAATGGGTCTGAAGTGTATCATCAAGCGAAACTGGAAAGCAACAATGGAAGAAAAAAAGTATATTCTTCAAACTTCCGTATTGGGAATTTAATTTGTTGCGGCATAATCTTGATGTGATGCATATTGAGAAGAATGTCTGTGACAATTTTATTTTCACATTGCTTAATGAGCATGGAAATTCGAAGGATCATCTCAATGCTCGCAAAGACTTACAAGCAATGAGCATAAAACACGATCTCTGGCCATATGAGAATGGAAAGTATCCTCCGGCAATTTTTTCAATGAAAAATAGGGATAAAGATACATTCTTTTGAATGTTAAAGAATGTTAAGGTATCTGATGGGTATTCAAGTAACATCTCGAGGTCTGCTGACTTAAAGAATCATAAGTTACATGGATTGAAAAGCCACGATTCACATATTTTGTTACAACAGTTACTACCATTGGCATTGCGTACATTATTACCTGAAAAAATTACTGCTATTGTACTCCAGTTCTGCACATTTTTCAGAAAACTATGTGAGAAATCTCTACATCCATTTCAGCTTGACAACCTCCAGGAGAGGTTTGTATTGACCCTTTGGACAATGGAGATGATCTTTCCTCCGTCCTTTTTTACTGTAATGATGCATTTAACTGTGCATTTGGTTGAGGAAGCTAAATTAGGAGGCCCCATTCATTATCGATGGATGTATCCAATTGAGAGGTACTTTATTTATATGTTTTCCAGTTAAGTAAAAAAAATTTAGTACTTAATTAAATGCATAATTATATTTATTTTATTTCACAGATATCTTGGGCATTTGAAATCATACGTGAGAAATAAAGCTAAACCAGAAGGCTCAATTGCTGAAGGCTATGTGGCTGAAGAGTGTCATACCTTTTGTTCTCGATACTTGGATGATATTGAGACAATATTTAATCGAGTTGGACATGTTGACGACACATCGAATCAATCTCAAATACATCAGAAATCCAAAATATTTCCTGCTATTGGCCGATCAGTTGGGAGGACCTTAAATGTGACACTGACTGAATTGGAATTATTACAGGCACATAGATATGTGCTGCTGAATAGTGAAATTGCAGATCCATTTATTGAAGAGTTGAGGATACAAACAAAGAGACGAATGAGAGGCCTAATACGAAATGAGAAAGATATAACGAAAGCTGTTAATAAAGAGCTTGTAGAATGGTTTGCACGACGTGTAAGTTCATAAATATTGCAATAAATATGAATATTAGTTTGACACATACATTTTGTAACGCCCCGACCCCAGCTACCCAGAGTCGGTGCATTACTTCGTAACATTGGCATGATCACAAAAGATCAAGTCTCGAAAGACCGATTAGTTTAATAGCCTTGGAAACACTAGATACATTCATAAATGTTACATTACATCATAAACTGAAAAACTAATAACAAAGTCTTCATAGTCCACACTCATATCCTCTTCTGACAATCCCTGCAGGTCATTCATAAAATACTTCTTCACATCCTGGAAAATATTAAAACATTGAAAGGGGTGAGCTCAGATGCTCAGTAAGGATAACAATATTGCGGAAGCTTTCAAAAATAAACATTAACATTTAAGGCAATGTATAACTAAAACAAAAGCCTTTTAAACTTGAACTTCAGCATAATATGGCAAAAATAAAATTAAATAATGCCATTTACTTACTCACATAGATATTCTACTAGTCGAATAATCACATGCAATATCAATAACCACTTTCATAATGAGGGAATGTATAATGCCAGACATTCTGAAACATTTTGTCAAGGCCTTGGCCAAGACGTCTAAAATGATTAAGGCCTCGGCCAAAACCATAAATCAAATTGGGAAAGGGCCTCGGCCAATTCCACGTCTAGTTATCTCATGAGACCTACCGATGCATCGAGGAGCTATAGCGGGCTCCACCCGTCACTTATTAAGTCCAATACATTCCTCATATGAATAGGTTTAAACATATCATAAACCATAACATAATCATATCACATAAAACATGCATAAAGGAAACATAACATTCCCACATTTCAATCACAAGATATCAATACAACACATTGATATAATAAAAACTCTTTCAAAACCATTTTCAATACCAAAATAAAAGAAAGTCAAAACTTTGTATTTATTTTTCATTAAAAAAAATGGCTTGTAGAGGAAGCCGAAACTCAAATAATGGTCACGACGGTGGAGAAGTCGTTGTCGCCGCATAAGTACGGAAAGAAAAACATTACCTTTTGTCGTTTAGCAAAACGCTTCGTATAAAAAAGATTCCTTTTGAATAAACGTAAAAGTCAAAGGGGTTTATACACCGTATAAAAGAAAGTTGTGTATAAAACCAAATATGCCTCAATGAAAGGGGATTGAGATGAAATCCTTAAAAAGATCATTTTTAAAATAAAATAGATCTATTATGTGTATTCACTATAGGTACACATAAAGAAAGTAAAAATACAAAATAGGACATAATAATATCATGACATAATTTGAAAGTAGGAGATTAACCCAAAGAATGGAAGTTGGGTTAAGAAGTTCCCTTACCTCGTGTCTGACTTGACTCAACCGTTCTTTAACCTCCTGAATAATAAACTAGAGTTAATATATACCTCATTAAGAACCATTTTCAATTTCATTATCCTTTTTATATCACTTATTACAATTTTATGAACATTATGTAATTATTTAAGTTAATAACGGTCGTTTTGTCGATCTTTGGTACTTGAGTCAACAATAAACTTCTTATAATTACAAGTTGTTTATGTGGTAGAATATCCATTATCTACAGAATTATATTCATGATTTAGATGTCATATATATCATATATATCCAGTATATACATTCATTTATAATATTATGTAACATTTAGAGGTAAGAAATGAAATGCACCGTTCATGGAGACGGTAAGCCGTACGTACGCATGAACGCTACTTTCATTTGTATTTCGTATTTAATGGAATGAAATCATAATGATATAAATGTATAATATAATTCCAGTATAATATTTTGTATAATACCATTTACTCCATCCTTTATACATCCCACATATGGCATTAACGATTCAAATCACTTTGAGGGGGCGGTAGTCCGCACTTCCTAAAATTAAATTATCGCGTTTTACCATAATGGAAATCATAAAGTATGCCATAAATGAGAAATACAGAAGCATAAGTAAAACATAAAAATATTATATATCATATATAAATATAGTTACATCTTAATGGCCACCTTTGAAGGTGTTATAAGAGTGTTGAACAATCATCGTTTCGTGAGGCAGAAATTCGCTATCCACAGAAACCGTATGTTCTTTAACCATTAGATGTAGGTGTGTGTAAGTGTAGATCGAATACTTCTTATAACAACATCCTAGTATATTGAGGATACTGGTGTTGTTACAAAAGAAATAAATAAAAAGAGTTTAGGGGGTTGGAGAAGAAAAATAAAACAAAACAACATTAGAGAAGACATTACCTCAAAATCGGGTAACTCTTTTTGATTTGAGCCAAAGGCTTCCTTGGGAAGAGTTCTGCCCAAAGTGAGGATTCTAGGAGTAATAGGGGGAATTGGGGAGAGTATTTGAGTAGAGTTTGGCCGAGCCAAATGGCTTGAAAGTGTGAATGAGGTGGTAGAGGTGGGGGCCTTTTATAAGTGGAGAGGAGGGGCTCTTTTGGAAAGATTGAAATGTTACATTATTATACAATGCTTTTCGGATTCTAAAGGTCACACACTTATATAATTCGTGACTAAGGTGATAAGGGTTCGAAATCTACCCATACAATAGTCTTTGGAAAAGTGTAAGCCTTGGATTTTACATTATCTTTTCATTTTATTAAAATCGTTAAATAATGAGGTCATCGCTGCATCATAATGATGTCATAAATAATTTAATTTATTTAATTTCTAAAAATTATAAAAAAATAATATGATGTAGGAAATCATTTTAGCTTTCCAATGACTATTTATAGTCAAACATATGACTTGTATAACCCCATGTAAAAATTGTTTTAGTAAAACATTTCATGTTTGTGTCATTTTTTTACTTTAACATTAAATAAAAGGTATTTATGTCATTTTCCAACTAAAGTGGCTCCATGGGGTCCCCAAGTTGACCCATGGATTGTCTTGGTCGGCCATGGCACATCCAATGAGGGTAGGACATGTGTCAAGCTCATCTCATATTATTAAAACATTATTTTTACCTTAAACTACACTAATTACCTCTAATAGCGATTAAGAACTTAAAAGTTACTATTCACCAAAAATTATTTTAATCTCATTGAACCACATTTTACTTCTTAATGACAACCATGTATGTCGGATTTTTGAAAATCAAATCACAGAAGTGGTAATATTTCATTTAAACGAAAAATCAGTTATTTAACTACCACTTAGTGGTTTCACTATTCATCAAAAATTGAAGTTTTTCAGAACAATGCCAAAATTTCACCCTAAGCTATAATTGATATTCCGAATTCAAAAATGATGTCTATTTTAAAAAATTCCAAACATATAAGTTGCATTAATTAATTTTATAATTAATTCCCACTGTCACAACAAATAGCGAGTTTTTAAGAAACAATTTATATCAAAAGATTGGCAATTGTTTATGTCCAATTTCAATGTTAAATTAATTATAATGACCACCATTGGATAAAATTATAAAAATATATTCTAATTATACTTTAAAACCACTAAATATTATAATTTATCACTATAAATTATTTTGATTAAAAAATTTGTTTTTAAGTAATTTTCACTATTCATAAAAAATTGGAAGTTCTCAGAAAATTACAAAAAATTCAACTTTGGATAATTTTGATATTACGAATACAAAAATGAAGTTCATTTTGAAGTATAAAATTTCTATAATTTTAAAAAGTGGTTATTACTATTCATAACGGCTACTTTGATTAGTCGTCGTGTTTTAGAACTCGAAGTTGCGTACAATGGAAGCTATTGCATTATTGAATGAGAAGCGTATCGTGGAAGCTCGGGGTGTTACATTCTCCCCTCCTTCAATAAATTGAGTCCTCGCAATTTTAAATTTTTTCTTTGAAAATAAAAGGTTGAAAAGATAAAATACCTTTGAGGAAAACCCACATCGGAAATAAGATTAATAAAATTTAGCCTTAATAAGAGAGAAAGGGAAATGAAAAAGTCACCACCCAATTATGATCTCGATTAGGAGAACATTGGTGGCAATTAGAGACATATAATTGGAGGAAAAACGTAAATATTTGTAGGGAGTGATTGAGGTCATCAATCACAATCAACTGTCAAATTGAGGGCCTCAAAGCCTTCAATCTATGTTGATTTAAAATATCATCAGTTCAACAAGACATAAGGTATTAGGATAACACATTTTTTTGTTTTTAATATCCATTTACTAAAGTTTAAGAATTAATTTATTCATTGAATAACAGATAGGTATATATATATTTATGCTTGACAATTAGAGTTTCAACCTTCAACTCACCTTTCACTCAAAAAGATAATAGAACCCAAAAATATTATACTTATCCTAATTTTATAAGGTTCCAAATGTTAACACATACCATTTAGATTAGTAAAATTATTTTTTAATAACCAGGGACTTCCTGTAGGCTAGTGGTAGGAAATAAAGGTCTGTCGCACTAGGATTGTGGGTTCGATTCCTGCAGCTTTGTCCGACGCGACGGGTTATGCCCCACCCTGTAGGTTATCCTTTTCCTAAAACTATAGTATTATAATATTCCAAAAATAATCTTCATAAATTTTTTAACCTTAAACAATACTATCCAAAGATCAACTTAATCCACTCCAACCTTTATAGTTATCCAAAATACCTCTGTCCAGACTTTCTCTAAAAGGTCTCTTAATTCCAAAATCAATTTATCAGATTCCCCAAACAAAGTAAAGTTTCTTTTATTGTCACATACTAAAAATATAATTACCTTCAACATATTAAAACCTTACTGAAATCAACAAGTACTGCAGTACAATACTTATATATATATATCACATTATTCTAATAACCAGAATATAATCCATGAGTCCAAAAGCACCAATACATTAGTTATTCTGCTTCAACTGTAGTAACAGCATAAGATTGTCCTTGATCCCTTGGCCTTTTCTGAGTTAAGTTTCCCTGACGCTTAGGACATTCATTTGCATAATGACCCATTTCTCTACAATTATAGCATTCAACTTTGATATCCTCTTTCTTTCCCTTGCAATTACGAGCCTGGTGACCCTTTTCTCCACATTTATAACAAACTCCCATTCCTTTTAGGCAAGTACCAGGGTGATTCTTTCCACAATTATCACATAATGGAAAAACCTTCTTTCCCTTTTTCCCTTTATCTGTCTCTTGTTCCACCATTCTCTTCTTCTCTTACTTTACTTTGTTGTCATAAGACTTAGAGAATTCCTTTTCTGTCTTGATAGAACACGAGACAATATCTTCGTATGATGAGAAGGATTGTGATACTAAAGCTCTACGGAGAAATGGTTTTAACCCATCAAAGAAACGATCAATCTTACTCCTTGGGTTACGTATATAATCGGCAGCATGCCTCGCTAACCTTGTAAAGTTAGCCTCATACTTTGCGACATTCTCATCCTCCTTCTGCCTCAGACTCAGAAATTGCCTTTCCATATCTGCTCGATGGTTACGAGGAAAGTATTTTTCTACGAAAATCTCTTTGAACTCCCTCCATTACATATTTGATACGTCATCATCTTCTTTTGTGTTTTGAATCAGCGACCACCACTGATTGACATCTCCAGTGAGGCGGCAAACTGCCATGACAACCTTCTCCCTTTCGCTACTCCCCAAGGCATGGAATATTTTCTCTAAGGAGTTTATCCATTTCTTAGCTACTAATGGATTTGTACCCCCATTAAATGTTGACGGTTGTTGCCTCATGAAGCGGTCTAATATTGATCCTCCACGTTGTGGATCAGGGTGATCCATACGAGTAAGGTTATTATTCATAACCTGAGTGAGTTGTCCCAGTATGGTAATAAGTTGATCAGCACCAGTTGTATCTCCAGATCCACAATAATTATCTTGAGCAGGAGGGAAATCCCTACACGGAGTCCGTGCATTGATACGGTTTCCATTCCTTCCAGTAGGTGCCACTTCTAAACAATGGCATAAACTAGATTAGTTTATGAAATAAAATACATAATTCCATATTTGTAAAACACTTTACATAAATTGAACTATTTAGGGATATAATCCATAATCATAAAAAGAAATGTTTTCTTTGAGGAAGTATATACTCATAACCCTTCATAGTGGTTTGTAAAGAAAATGAGAACTATCCTAAGCATATCCCCCGGGAGTGTCGTAACCAAGAGTGCAGCAAGGCCCATTGTCGTGCACCAGTTCCCATTTGAGTCTAGCTCAAAGCGGTGTTTTCGGGTTTTACCCCTAGGTACATCTGTTCCAGAGCCGCCTCTACCTGCTCGTATCCAGACAGGGATGTATTCCTCGGAAAACTCACAAAATCTCTATAATACCAAAATTTTAGGAAGTTCTTCTATACTAATCCTTAAAGTCTATCTTCGGGCTATGTGCTCTAATCAGAGTTTATCTAAATCTAGATTCCAAGGTTAGTACTAAACTGCCTCTGATACCAGCTGTAACGCCCCGACCCCAGCTACCCAGAGTCGGTGCATTACTTCGTAACATTGGCATGATCACAAAAGATCAAGTCTCGAAAGACCGATTAGTTTAGTAGCCTTGGAAACACTAGATACATTCATAAATGTTACATTACATCATAAAGTGAAAAACTTATAACAAAGTCTTCATAGTCCACACTCATATCCTATTCTGACAATCCCTACAGGTCATTCATAAAATACTTCTTCACATCCTGGAAAATATTAAAACATTGAAAGGGGTGAGCTCAGATGCTCAGTAAGGATAACAATATTGCGGAAGCTTTCATAAATAAACATTAACATTTAAGGAAATGTATAACTAAAACAAAAGCCTTTTAAACTTGAACTTCAGCATAATATGGCAAAAATAGAATTAAATAATGCCATTTACTTACTCACATAGATATTCTACTAGTCGAATAATCACATGCAATATCAATAACCACTTTCATAATGAGGGAATGTATAATGCCAGACATTCTGAAACATTTTGTCAAGGCCTCGGCCAAGACGTCTAAAATGATTAAGGCCTCAGCCAAAACCATAAATCAAATTGGGAAAGGGCCTCGGCCAATTCCACGTCTAGTTGTCTCATGAGACCTACCGATGCATCGAGGAGCTATAGCGGGCTCCACCCGTCACTTATTAAGTCCAATACATTCCTCATATGAATAGGTTTAAACATATCATAAACCATAACATAATCATATCACATAAAACATGCATAAAGGAAACATAACATTACCACATTTCAATCACAAGATATCAATACAACACATTGATATAATAAAAACGCTTTCAAAACCATTTTCAATACCAAAATAAAAGAAAGTCAAAACTTTGTATTTATTTTTCATTAAAAAAAAGGCTTGTAGAGGAAGCCGAAACTCAAATAATGGTCACGGTGGTGGAGAAGTCGTTGTCGCCACATAAGTACGGAAAGAAAAACATTCCCTTTTGTCGTTTATCAAAACGCTTCGTATAAAAAAGATTCCTTTTGAATAAACGTAAAAGTCAAAGGGGTTTATACACCGTATAAAAGAAAGTTGTGTATAAAACCAAATATGCCTCAATGAAAGGGGATTGAGACGAAATCCTTAAAAAGGTCATTTTTAAAATAAAATCGATCTATTATGTTTATTCACTATAGGTACACATAAATAAAGAAAAAATACAAAATAGGACATAATAATATCATGACATAATTTGAATTAGGAGATTAACCCAAAGAATGGAAGTTGGGTTAAGAAGTTCCCTTACCTCGTGTCTGACTTGACTCAACCGTTCTTTAATATCCTGAATAATAAACTAGAGTTAATATATACCTCATTAAGAACCATTTTCAATTTCATTATCCTTTTTATATCACTTATTACAATGTTATGAACATTATGTAATTATTTAAGTTAATAACGGTCGTTTTGTCGATCTTTGGTACTTGAGTCAACAATAAACTTCTTATAATTACAAGTTGTTTATGTGGTAGAATATCCATTATCTCCAGAATTATATTCATGATTTAGATGTCATATATATCATATATATCCAGTATATACATTCATTTATAATATTATGTAACATTTAGAGGTAAGAAATGAAATGCACCGTTCATGGAGACGGTAAGCCGTACGTACGCATGAACGCTACTTTCATTTGTATTTCGTATTTAATGGAATGAAATCATAATGATATAAATTTATAATATAATTCCAGTATAATATGGTGTATAATACCATTTACTCCATCCTTTATACATCCCACATATGGCATTAACGATTCAAATCACTTTGAGGGGGCGGTAGTCCGCACTTCCTAAAATGAAATTATCGTGTTTTACCCATAATGGAAATCATAAAGTATGCCATAAATGAGAAATACAGAAGCATAAGTAAAACATAAACATATTATATATCATATATAAATATAGTGACATCTTAATGGCCACCTTTGAAGGTGTTATATGAGTGTTGAACAATCATCGTTTCGTGAGGCAGAAATTCGCCATCCACAGAAACCGTATGTTCTTTAACCATTAGATGTAGGTGTGTGTAAGTGTAGCTCGAATAATTCTTATAAAAACATCCTAGTATATTGAGGATAATGGTTTTGTTACAAAAGAAATAAATAAAAAGAGTTTAGGGGGTTGGAGAAGAAAAATAAAACAAAACAACATTAGAGAAGACATTACCTCAAAATCGGGTAACTCTTTTTGATTTGAGCCAAAGGCTTCCTTGGGAAGAGTTCTGCCCAAAGTGAGGCTTCTAGGAGTAATTGGGGGAATTTGGGAGAGTATTTGGGTAGAGTTTGGCCAAGCCAAATGGCTTGAAAGTGTGAATGAGGTGGTAGAGGTGGGGGCCTTTTATAAGTGGAGAGGAGGAGCTCTTTTGGAAAGATTGAAATGTTACATTATTATACAATGATTTTCAGATTCTAAAGGTCCCACACTTATATAATTCGTGGATAAGGTGATAAGGGTTCGAAATCTACCCATCCAATAGTCTTTGGACAAGTGTAAGCCTTGGATTTTACATTATCTTTTCATTTTATTAAAATCGTTAAATAATGAGGTCATCGCTGCATCATAATGATGTCATAAATAATTTAATTTATTTAATGTCTAAAAATTATAAAAAAATACTATGATGTAGGAAATATTTTTAGCTTTCCAATGACTATTTATAGTCAAAAATATGACTTGTATAACCCCATGTAAAAATTGTTTTAGTAAAACATTTCATGTTTGTGTCATTTTTTTACTTTAACATTAAATAAAAGGTATTTATGTCATTTTCCAACTAAAGTGGCTCCATGGGGTCCCCAAGTTGACCCATGGATTGTCTTGGTCGGCCATGACACATCCAATGAGGGTAGGACATGTTTCAAGCTCATCTCATATTATTAAAACATTATTTTTACCTTAAACTACACTAATTACCTCTAATCGCGATTAAGAACTTAAAAGTTACTATTCACCGAAAATTATTTTAATCTCATTGAACCACATTTTACTTCTTAATGACAACCATGTATGTCGGATTTTTGAAAATAAAATCATAGAAGTGGTAATATTTCATTTAAACGAAAAATCAGTTATTTAACTACCACTTAGTGGTTTCACTATTCATCAAAAATTGAAGTTTTTCAGAACAATGCCAAAATTTCACCCTAAGCTATAATTGATATTCCGAATTCAAAAATGATGTCTATTTTAAAAAATTCCAAACATATAAGTTGCATTAATTAATTTTATAATTAATTCCCACTGTCACAACAAATAGCGTGTTTTTAAGAAACAATTTATATCAAAAGATTGGCAATTGTTTATGTCCAATTTCAATGTTAAATTAATTCTAATGACCACCATTGGATAAAATTGTAAAAATATATTCTAATTATACTTTAAAACCACTAAATATTATAATTTATCACTATAAATTATTTTGATTAAAAAAGTTGTTTTTAAGTAATTTTCACTATTCATAAAAAATTGGAAGTTCTCAGAAAATTACAAAAAATTCAACTTTGGATAATTTCGATATTACGAATACAAAAATGAAGTTCATTTTGAAATATAAAATTTCTATACTTTTAAAAGGTGGTTATTACTATTCATAACGGCTACTTTGATTAGTCGCGGTGTTTTAGAACTCGAAGTTGCGTACAATGCAAGCTATTGCATTATTGAATGAGAAGCGTATCGTGGAAGCTCGGGGTGTTACATTCTCCCCTCCTTCAATAAATTGCGTCCTTGCAATTTGAAATTTTTTCTTTGAAAATAAAAGGTTGAAAAGAGAAAATACCTTTGAGGAAAACCCACATCGGAAATAAGATTAATAAAATTTAGCCTTAATAAGAGGGAAAGGGAAATGAAAAAGTCACCACCCAATTATGATCTCAATTAGGAGAACATTGGTGGCAATTAGAGACATATAATTGGAGGAAAAATGTAAATATTTGTAGGGAGTGATTGAGGTCATCAATCACAATCAACTGTCAAATTGAGGGCCTCAAAGCCTTCAATCTATGTTGATTTAAAATATCATCAGTTCAACAAGACATAGGGTATTAGGATAACACATTTTTTTGTTTTAATATCCCTTTACTAAAGTTTAAGAATTAATTTATTCATTGAATAACAGATAGGTATATATATATTTATGCTTGACAATTAGAGTTTCAACCTTCAACTCACCTTTCACTCAAAAAGATAATAGAACCCAAAAATATTATACTTATCCTAATTGTATAAGGTTCCAAATGTTAACACATACCATTTAGATTATTAAAATTATTTTTTAATAACCAGGGACTTCCTGTAGGCTAGTGGTAGGAAATAAAGGCCTGTCGCACTATGATTGTGGGTTCGATTCCTGGAGCTTTGTCCGATGTGATGGGTTATGCCCCACCCTGTAGGCTGTCCTTTTCCTAAAACTATAGTATTATAATATTCCAAAAATAATCTTCATAAATTTTTTAACCTTAAACAATACTATCCAAAGATCAACTTAATCCACTCCAACCTTTATAGTTATCCAAAATACCTCTGTCCAGACTTTCTCTAAAAGGTCTCTTAATTCCAAAATCAATTTATCAGATTCCCCAAACAAAGTAAAGTTTCTCTTATTGTCACATACTAAAAATATAATTACCTTCAACATATTAAAACCTTACTGAAATCAACAAGTACTGCAGTACAATCCTTATATATATATATCACATTATTCTAATAACCAGAATATAATCCATGAGTCCAAAAGCACCAATACATTTGTTATTCTGCTTCAACTGTAGTAACAGCATAAGATTGTCCTTGATCCCTTGGCCTTTTCTGAGGTAAGTTTCCCTGACGCTTAGGACATTCATTTGCATAATGACCCATTTCTCTACAATTGTAGCATTTAACTTTGATATCCTCTTTCTTTCTTTTGCAATCACGAGCCTGGTGACCCTTTTCTCCACATTTATAACAAACTCCCATTCCTTTTAGGCAAGTACAAGGGTGATTCTTTCCACAATTATCACATAATGGAAAATCCTTCTTTCCCTTTTTCCCTTTATCTGTCTCTTGTTCCACCGTTCTCTTCTTCTCTTGCTTTACTTTGTTGTCATAAGACTTAGAGAATTCCTTTTCTGTCTTGATAGCACACGAGACAATATCTTCGTATGATGAGAAGGATTGTGATACTAAAGCTCTACGGAGAAATGGTTTTAACCCATCAAAGAAACGATCAATCTTACTCCTTGGGTTACGTATATAATCAGCAACATGCCTCGCTAACCTTGTAAAGTAAGCCTCATACTTTGCGACATTCTCATCCTCCTTCTGCCTCAGACTCAGAAATTGCCTTTCCATATCTGCTTGATGGTCACGAGGAAAGTATTTTTCTAAGAAAATCTCTTTGAACTCCCTCCATTCCATATTTGATATGTCATCATCTTCCTTTGTGTTTTGAATCAGCGACCACCACTGATCGGCATCTCCAGTGAGGCGGAAAACTGCCATGACAACCTTCTCCCTTTCGCTACTCCCCAAGGCATGGAATATTTTCTCTAAGGAGTTTATCCATTGCTCAGCTACTAATGGATTTGTACCCCCATTAAATGTTGGCGGTTGTTTCCTCATGAAGCGGTCTAATATTGATCCTCCACGTTGTGGATCAGGGTGATCCATACGAGTAAGGTTATTATTCATAACCTGAGTGAGTTGTCCCAGTATGGTAATAAGTTGATCAGCACCAGTTGTATCTCCAGATCCACAATAATTATCTTGAGCAGGAGGGAAATCTCTACACGGAGTGCGTGCATTGATACGGTTTCCATTCCTTCCACTAGGCGCCATTTCTAAACAATGGCATAAACTAGATTAGTTTATGAAATAAAATACATAATTCCATATTTGTAAAACACTTTACATAAATTGAACTATTTATGGATATAATCGATAATCATAAAAAGAAATGTTTTCTTTGAGGAAGTATATACTCATAACCCTTCATAGTGGTTTGTAAAGAAAATGAGAATTATCCTAAGCATATCCCCCGGGAGTGTCGTAACCAAGAGTGCAGCAAGGCCCGTTGTCGTGCACCAGTTCCCATTCGAGTCTAGCTCAAAGCGGTGTTTTCGGGTTTTACCCCTAGGTACATCTGTGCCAGAGCCGCCTCTACCTGCTCGTATCTAGACAGGGATGTATTCCTCGGAAAACTCACAAAATCTCTATAATACCAAAATTTTAGGAAGTTCTTCTATACTAATCCTTAAAGTCTATCTTCGGGCTATGTGCTCTAATCAGAGTTTATCTAAATCTAGATTCCAAGGTTAGTACTAAAATGCCTCTGATACCAACTGTAACGCCCCGACCCCAGCTACCCAGAGTCGGTGCATTACTTCGTAACATTGGCATGATCACAAAAGATCAAGTCTCGAAAGACCGATTAGTTTAGTAGCCTTGGAAACACTAGATACATTCATAAATGTTACATTACATCATAAAGTGAAAAACTTATAACAAAGTCTTCATAGTCCACACTCATATCCTCTTCTGACAATCCCTACAGGTCATTCATAAAATACTTCTTCACATCCTGGAAAATATTAAAACATTGAAAGGGGTGAGCTCAGATGCTCAGTAAGGATAACAATATTGCGGAAGCTTTCATAAATAAACATTAACATTTAAGGCAATGTATAACTAAAACAAAAGCCTTTTAAACTTGAACTTCAGCATAATATGGCAAAAGTAAAATTAAATAATTCCATTTACTTACTCACATAGATATTCTACTAGTCGAATAATCACATGCAATATCAATAACCACTTTCATAATGAGGGAATGTATAATGCCAGACATTCTGAAACATTTTGTCAAGGCCTCGGCCAAGATGTATAAAATGATTAAGGCCTCAGCCAAAACCATAAATCAAATTGGGAAAGGGCCTCGGCCAATTCCACATCTAGTTGTCTCATGAGACCTACCGATGCATCGATGAGCTATAGCGGGCTCCACCCGTCACTTATTAAGTCCAATACATTCCTCATATGAATAGGTTTAAACATATCATAAACCATAACATAATCATATCACATAAAACATGCATAAAGGAAACATAACATTCCCACATTTCAATCACAAGATATCAATACAACACATTGATATAATAAAAACGCTTTCAAAACCATTTTCAATACCAAAATAAAAGAAAGTCAAAACTTTGTATTTATTTTTCATTAAAAAAATGGCTTGTAGAGGAAGCCAAAACTCAAATAATGGTCACAGCGGTGGAGAAGTCGTTGTCGCCGCATAAGTACGGAAAGAAAAACATTCCCTTTTGTCGTTTAGCAAAACGCTTCGTATAAAAAAGATTCCTTTTGAATAAACGTAAAAGTCAAAGGGGTTTATACACCGTATAAAAGAAAGTTGTGTATAAAACCAAATATGCCTCAATGAAAGGGGATTGAGACGAAGTCCTTAAAAAGATCATTTTTAAAATAAAATAGATCTATTATGTGTATTCACTATAGGTACACATAAAGAAAGTAAAAATACAAAATAGGACATAACAATATCATGACATAATTTGAAAGTAGGAGATTAACCCAAAGAATGGAAGTTGGGTTAAGAAGTTCCCTTACCTCGTGTCTGACTTGACTCAACCGTTATTTAACCTCCTGAATAATAAACTAGATTTAATATATACCTCATTAAGAACCATTTTCAATTTCATTATCCTTTTTATATCACTTATTACAATGTTATGAACATTATGTAATTATTTAAGTTAATAACGGTCGTTTTGTCGATCTTTGGTACTTGAGTCAACAATAAACTTCTTATAATTACAAGTTGTTTATGTGGTAGAATATCCATTATCTCAAGAATTATATTCATGATTTAGATTTCATATATATCATATATATCCAGTATATACATTCATTTATAATATTACGTAACATTTAGAGGTAAGAAATGAAATGCACCGTTCATGGAGACGGTATGCCGTACGTACGCATGAACGCTACTTTCATTTGTATTTCGTATTTAATGGAATGAAATCATAATGATATAAATTTATAATATAATTACAGTATAATATGGTGTATAATACCATTTACTCCATCCTTTAAACATCCCACATATGGCATTAACGATTCAAATCACTTTGAGGGGGCGGTAGTCCGCACTTCCTAAAATGAAATTATCGCGTTTTACCCATAATGGAAATCATAAAGTATGCCATAAATGAGAAATACAGAAGCATAAGTAAAACATAAACATATTATATATCATATATAAATATAGTGACATCTTAATGGCCACCTTTGAAGGTGTTATATGAGTGTTGAACAATCATCGTTTCGTGAGGCAGAAATTCGCCATCCACAGAAACCGTATGTTCTTTAACCATTAGATGTAGGTGTGTGTAAGTGTAGCTCGAATACTTCTTATAAAAACATCCTAGTATATTGAGTATACTGGTGTTGTTACAAAAGAAATAAATAAAAAGAGTTTAGTGGGTTGTAGAAGAAAAATAAAACAAAACAACATTAGAGAAGACATTACCTCAAAATCGGGTAACTCTTTTTGATTTGAGCCAAAGGCTTCCTTGGGAAGAGTTCTGGCCAAAGTGAGGCTTCTAGGAGTAAGAAGTGGAATTGGGGAGAGTATTTGGGTAGAGTTTGGCCGAGCCAAATGGCTTGAAAGTGTGAATGAGGTGGTAGAGGTGGGGGCCTTTTATAAGTGGAGAGGAGGGGCTCTTTTGGAAAGATTGAAATGTTACATTATTATACAATGCTTTTCGGATTCTAAAGGTCCCACAGTTATATAATTCGTGGCTAAGGTGATAAGGGTTCTAAATCTACCCATCCAATAGTCTTTGGACAAGTGTAAGCCTTGGATTTTACATTATCTTTTCATTTTATTAAAATCGTTAAATAATGAGGTCATCGCTGCATCATAATAATGTCATAAATAATTTAATTTATTTAATGTCTAAAAATTATAAAAAAATACTATGATGTAGGAAATCTTTTTATCTTTCCAATGACTATTTATAGTCAAAAATATGACTTGTATAACCCCATGTAAAAATTGTTTTAGTAAAACATTTCATGTTTGTGTCATTTTTTTACTTTAACATTAAATAAAAGGTATTTATGTCATTTTCCAACTAAAGTGGCTCCATGGGGTCCCCAAGTTGACCCATGAATTTTCTTGGTCGGCCATGGCACATCCAATGAGGGTAGGACATGTGTCAAGCTCATCTCATATTATTAAAACATTATTTTTACCTTAAACTACACTAATTACCTCTAATCGCGATTAAGAACTTAAAAGTTACTATTCACCAAAAATTATTTTAATCTCATTGAACCACATTTTACTTCTTAATGACAATCATGTATGTCGGATTTTTGAAAATCAAATCACAGAAGTGGTAATATTTCATTTAAACGAAAAATCAGTTATTTAACTACCACTTAGTGGTTTCACTATTCATCAAAAATTGAAGTTTTTCAGAACAATGCCAAAATTTCACCCTAAGATATAATTGATATTCTGAATTCAAAAATGATGTCTATTTTAAAAAATTCCAAACATATAAGTTTCATTAATTAATTTTATAATTAATTCCCGCTGTCACAACAAATAGCGTGTTTTTAAGAAACAATTTATATCAAAAGATTGGCAATTGTTTATGTCCAATTTCAATGTTAAATTAATTCTAATGACCACCATTGGATAAAATTGTAAAAATATATTCTAATTATACTTTAAAACCACTAAATATTATAATTTATCACTATAAATTATTTTGATTAAAAAAGTTGCTTTTAAGTAATTTTCACTATTCATAAAAAATTGGAAGTTCTCAGAAAATTACAAAAAATTCAACTTTGGATAATTTCGATATTACGAATACAAAAATGAAGTTCATTTTGAAATATAAAATTTCTGTAATTTTAAAAATTGGTTATTACTATTCATAACGGCTACTTTGATTAGTCGCGGTGTTTTAGAACTCGAAGTTGCGTACAATGCAAGCTATTGCATTATTGAATGAGAAGCGTATCGTGGAAGCTCGGGGTGTTACATTCTCCCCTCCTTCAAAAAATTGCGTCCTCGCAATTTGAAATTTTTTCTTTGAAAATAAAAGGTTGAAAAGAGAAAATACCTTTGAGGAAAACCAACATCGGAAATAAGATTAATAAAATTTAGCCTTAATAAGAGGGAAAGGGAAATGAAAAAGTCACCACCCAATTATGATCTCGATTAGGAGAACATTGGTGGAAATTAGAGACATATAATTGGAGGAAAAACGTAAATATTTGTAGGGAGTGATTGAGGTCATCAATCACAATCAACTGTCAAATTGAGGGCCTCAAAGCCTTCAATCTATGTTGATTTAAAATATCATCAGTTCAACAAGACATAAGGTATTAGGATAACACATTTTTTTGTTTTAATATCCCTTTACTAAAGTTTAAGAATTAATTTATTCATTGAATAACAGATAGGTATATATATATTTATGCTTGATAATTAGAGTTTCAACCTTCAACTCACCTTTCACTCAAAAAGATAATAGAACCCAAAAATATTATACTTATCCTAATTGTATAAGGTTCCAAATGTTAACACATACCATTTAGATTAGTAAAATAATTTTTTAATAACCAGGGACTTCCTGTAGGCTAGTGGTAGGAAATAAAGGCCTGTCGCACTATGATTGTGGGTTCGATTCCTGCAGCTTTGTCCGACACGAAGGGTTATGCCCCACCCTGTAGGTTGTCCTTTTCCTAAAACTATAGTATTATAATATTCCAAAAATAATCTTCATAAATTTTTTAACCTTAAACAATACTATCCAAAGATCAACTTAATCCACTCCAACCTTTATAGTTATCCAAAATACCTCTGTCCAGACTTTCTCTAAAAGGTCTCTTAATTCCAAAATCAATTTATCAGATTCCTCAAACAAAGTAAAGTTTCTCTTATTGTCACATACTAAAAATATAATTACCTTCAACATATTAAAACCTTACTGAAATCAACAAGTACTGCAGTACAATCCTTATATATATATATCACATTATTCTAATAACCAGAATATAATCCATGAGTCCAAAAGTACCAATACATTAGTTATTCTGCTTCAACTGTAGTAACAGCATAAGATTGTCCTTGATCCCTTGGCCTTTTCTGAGGTAAGTTTCCCTGACGCTTAGGACATTCATTTGCATAATGACCCATTTCTCTACAATTGTAGCATTTAACTTTGATATCCTCTTTCTTTCCCTTGCAATCACGAGCCTGGTGACCCTTTTCTCCACATTTATAACAAACTCCCATTCCTTTTAGGCAAGTACAAGGGTGATTCTTTCCACAATTATCACATAATGGAAAATCCTTCTTTCCCTTTTTCCCTTTATCTGTCTCTTGTTCCACCGTTCTCTTCTTCTCTTGCTTTACTTTGTTGTCATAAGACTTAGAGAATTCCTTTTCTGTCTTGATAGCACATGAGACAATATCTTCGTATGATGAGAAGGATTGTGATACTAAAGCTCTACGGAGAAATGGTTTTAACCCATCAAAGAAACGATCAATCTTACTCCTTGGGTTACGTATATAATCGGCAGCATGCCTCGCTAACCTTGTAAAGTTAGCCTCATACTTTGCGACATTCTCATCCTCCTTCTGCCTCAGACTCAGAAATTGCCTTTCCATATCTGCTCGATGGTCACGAGGAAAGTATTTTTCTAAAAAAATCTCTTTGAACTCCCTCCATTCCATATTTGATACGTCATCATCTTCCTTTGTGTTTTGAATCAGCGACCACCACTGATCGGCATCTCCAGTGAGGTGGCAAACTTCCATGACAACCTTCTCCCTTTCGCTACTCCCCAAGGCATGGAATATTTTCTCTAAGGAGTTTATCCATTTCTCAGCTACTAATGGATTTGTACCCCCATTAAATATTGGCGGTTGTTGCCTCATGAAGCGGTCTAATATTGATCCTCCACGTTGTGGATCAGGGTGATCCATACGAGTAAGGTTATTATTCATAACCTGAGTGAGTTGTCCCAGTATGGTAATAAGTTGATCAGCACCAGTTGTATCTCCAGATCCACAATAATTATCTTGAGCAGGAGGGCAATCCCTACACGGAGTGCGTGCATTGATACGGTTTCCATTCCTTCCACTAGGCGCCATTTCTAAACAATGGCATAAACTAGATTAGTTTATGAAATAAAATACATAATTCCATATTGGTAAAACACTTTACATAAATTGAACTATTTATGGATATAATCCATAATCATAAAAAGAAATTTTTTCTTTGAGGAATTATATACTCATAACCCTTCATAGTGGTTTGTAAAGAAAATGAGAATTATCCTAAGCATATCCCCCGGGAGTGTCGTAACCAAGAGTGCAGCAAGGCCCGTTGTCGTGCACCAGTTCCCATTCGAGTCTAGCTCAAAGTGGTGTTTTCGGGTTTTACCCCTAGGTACATCTGTGCCAGAGCCGCCTCTACCTGCTCGTATCCAAACAGGGATGTATTCCTCTGAAAACTCACAAAATCTCTATAATACCAAAATTTTAGGAAGTTCTTCTATACTAATCCTTAAAGTCTATCTTCGGGCTATGTTCTCTAATCAGAGTTTATCTAAATCTAGCTTCCAAGGTTAGTACTAAACTGCCTCTGATACCAACTGTAACGCCCCGACCCCAGCTACCCAGAGTCGGTGCATTACTTCATAACATTGGCATGATCACAAAAGATCAAGTCTCGAAAGACCGATTAGTTTAGTAGCCTTGGAAACACTAGATACATTCATAAATGTTACATTACATCATAAACTGAAAAACTAATAACAAAGTCTTCATAGTCCACACTCATATCCTCTTCTGACAATCCCTGTAGGTCATTCATAAAATACTTCTTCACATCCTGGAAAATATTAAAACATTGAAAGGGGTGAGTTCAGATGCTCAGTAAGGATAACAATATTGCGGAAGCTTTCATAAATAAACATTAACATTTAAGGCAATGTATAACTAAAACAAAAGCCTTTTAAACTTGAACTTCAGCATAATATGGCAAAAATAAAATTAAATAATGCCATTTACTTACTCACATAGATATTCTACTAGTCGAATAATCACATGCAATATCAATAACCACTTTCATAATGAGGGAATGTATAATGCCAGACATTCTGAAACATTTTGTCAAGGCCTCAGCCAAGATGTCTAAAATGATTAAGGCCTCAGCCAAAACCATAAATCAAATTGGGAAAGGGCCTCGGCCAATTCCACCTCTAGTTGTCTCATGAGACCTACCGATGCATCGAGGAGCTATAGCGGGCTCCACCCGTCCCTTATTAAGTCTAATACATTCCTCATATGAATAGGTTTAAACATATCATAAACCATAACATAATCATATCACATAAAACATGCATAAAGGAAACATAACATTCCCACATTTCAATCACAAGATATCAATACAACACATTGATATAATAAAATCACTTTCAAAACCATTTTCAATACCAAAATAAAAGAAAGTCAAAACTTTGTATTTATTTTTCATTAAAAAAAAGGCTTGTAGAGGAAGCCGAAACTCAAATAATGGTCACGGCGGTGGAGAAGTCATTGTCGCCGCATAAGTACGGAAAGAAAAACATTCCCTTTTGTCGTTTAGCAAAACGCTTCGTATAAAAAAGATTCCTTTTGAATAAACGTAAAAGTCAAAGGGGTTTATACACCGTATAAAATAAAGTTGTGTATAAAACCAAATATGCCTCAATGAAAGGGGATTGAGATGACGTCCTTAAAAATATCATTTTTAAAATAAAATAGATCTATTATGTGTATTCACTATAGGTACACATAAAGAAAGTAAAAATACAAAATAGGACATAATAATATCATGACATAATTTGAAAGTAGGAGATTAACCCAAAGAATGGAAGTTGGGTTAAGAAGTTCCCTTACCTCGTGTCTGACTTGACTCAACTGTTCTTTAACCTCCTGAATAATAAACTAGAGTTAATATATACCTCATTAAGAACCACTTTCAATTTCATTATCCTTTTTATATCACTTATTACAATGTTATGAACATTATGTAATTATTTAAGTTAATAACGGTCGTTTTGTCGATCTTTGGTACTTGAGTCAACAATAAACTTCTTATAATTACAAGTTGTTTATGTGGTAGAATATCCATTATCTCCAGAATTATATTCATGATTTAGATGTCATATATATCATATATATCCAGTATATACATTCATTTATAATATTACGTAACATTTAGAGGTAAGAAATGAAATGCACCGTTCATAGAGACGGTAAGCCGTACGTACGCATGAACGCTACTTTCATTTGTATTTCATATTTAATGGAATGAAATCATAATGATATAAATTTATAATATAATTCCAGTATAATATGGTGTATAATAACATTTACTCCATCCTTTATACATCCCACATATGGCATTAACGATTCAAATAACTTTGAGGGGGCGGTAGTCCGCACTTCCTAAAATGAAATTATCGCATTTTACCCATAATGGAAATCATAAAGTATGCCATAAATTAGAAATACAGAAGCATAAGTAAAACATAAACATATTATATATCATATATAAATATAGTGACATCTTAATGGCCACCTTTGAAGGTGTTATATGAGTGTTGAACAATCATCGTTTCGTGAGGCAGAAATTCGCCATCCACAGAAACCGTATGTTCTTTAACCATTAGATGTAGGTGTGTGTAAGTGTAGCTCGAATACTTCTTATAACAACATCCTAGTATATTGAGGATACTGTTGTTGTTACAAAATAAAAAAAATAAAAAGAGTTTATGGGGTTGGAGAAGAAAAATAAAACAAAACAACATTAGAGAAGACATTACCTCAAAATCGGGTAACTCTTTTTGATTTGAGACAAAGGCTTCCTTGGGAAGAGTTCTGCCCAAAGTGAGGCTTCTAGGAGTAATAGGGGGAATTTGGGAGAGTATTTGGGTAGAGTTTGGCCGAGCCAAATGTCTTGAAAGTGTGAATGAGGTGGTAGAGGTGGGGGCCTTTTATAAGTGGAGAGGAGGGGCTCTTTTGGAAAGATTGAAATGTTACATTATTATACAATGATTTTCGGATTATAAAGGTCCCACATTTATATAATTCGTGGATAAGGTGATAAGGGTTCTAAATCTACCCATACAATAGTCTTTGGACAAGTTTAAGCCTTGGATTTTACATTATCTTTTCATTTTATTAAAATCATTAAATAATGAGGTCATCGCTGCATCATAATGATGTCATAAATAATTTAATTTATTTAATGTATAAAAATTATAAAAAAAATACTATGATGTAGGAAATCTTTTTAGCTTTCCAATTACTATTTATAGTCAAAAATATGACTTGTATAACCCCATGTAAAAATTATTTTAGTAAAACATTTCATGTTTGTGTCATTTTTTTACTTTAACATTAAATAAAAGGTATTTATGTCATTTTCCAACTAAAGTGGCTCCATGGGGTCCCCAAGTTGACCCATGGATTGTCTTGGTCGGCCATGGTACATCCAATGAGGGTAGGACATGTGTCAAGCTCATCTCATATTATTAAAACATTATTTTTACCTTAAACTACACTAATTACCTCTAATCGCGATTAAGAACTTAAAAGTTACTATTCACCAAAAATTATTTTAATCTCATTGAACCACATTTTACTTCTTAATGACAACCATGTATTTCGGATTTTTGAAAATCAAATCACAGAAGTGGTAATATTTCATTTATAAGAAAATCAGTTATTTAACTACCACTTAGTGGTTTCACTATTCATCAAAAATTGAAGTTTTTCAGAACAATGCCAAAATTTCACCCTAAGATATAATTGATATTCCGAATTCAAAAATGATGTCTATTTTAAAAAATTCCAAACATATAAGTTGCATTAATTAATTTTATAATTAATTCCCGCTGTCACAACAAATAGCGTGTTTTTAAGAAACAATTTATATCAAAAGATTGGCAATTGTTTATGTCCAATTTCAATGTTAAATTAATTATAATGACCACCATTGGATAAAATTGTAAAAATATATTCTAATTATACTTTAAAACCACTAAATATTATAATTTATCACTATAAATTATTTTGATTAAAAAAGTTGTTTTTAAGTAATTTTCACTATTCATAAAAAATTGGAAGTTCTCAGAAAATTACAAAAAATTCAACTTTGGATAATTTCGATATTACGAATAAAAAAATGAAGTTCATTTTGAAATATAAAATTTCTATAATTTTAAAAAGTGGTTATTACTATTCATAACGGCTACTTTGATTAGTCGCGGTGTTTTAGAACTCGAAGTTGCGTACAATGCAAGCTATTGCATTATTGAATGAGAAGCGTATTGTGGAAGCTCGGGGTGTTACACATTTTTTAAATCTAATAAAGTATATTTCTTTTTTCAGATCATGAATACTGATACTCGAGCAGAGGTATCAGAAGATTTGAAGTTTCTTGCTAGAGGTCCTCTAAAAGAAGTTAGAAAGTTTGACGCTTATAATGTGAATGGCTTTAGATTTCGTACAGTCGATCGAGAAGTGGGTTTGAGAACACAGAATAGTGGTATATTTACATTTACTGAAGTGGAATACTATGGAAAGCTGCATGATAATATTGAATTAAACTACCACAGACATTTTTTGGTTGTTTTATTCAAATGTAAATGGGTCGATAATATCAGAGGCGTTAAAAGAGATTCCTTGCAATTTACTTCTGTGAACTTCTCTCGCTTGATGGATGTTGGTGATCGTGAACTGCATGATCCATATATCTTAGAATCCCAAGAAAAAATGGTATATTATGTTAATGATATTGCCAATGAAGGGTGGAGTGTAGTTGCTCACGTAATACAAAGAGATTTGTATGATATAGGTGATGAAGTGGAAAATTTGACCTCTGAAATTGAATTTAACCAGCAACAGGAAGTAGAATTATTTGTCCATTATGATATTGAAAATATTAGTCTAGCAAGGATGAATGAAGTGGATGAAACAATAGAGCAGGAAACTGACATGATTTAAGGGGAAAATGATTGTATGTACAATTATTTATTTATTCAGCAACCACTTGTTTCATTTTTGCAGTCATTCATTATCATTGTTATATATATATTGTCTGTTAGTACTCCATCTTTTATCATTTTTAATTTTTTTTCTGCATAATTTTTTTGAAATATATATTCTGAACTTAATTTTATTTGATTAAATGACAGGAATTCCAAGGAAGAAGCGTTACATTATTTCATCCAGTTCTACGATAGATGACTATCCATCTGGCTCCCTCCCCAAGTAGTTATGTGATAATACCCCTCAAGGTGTTACCTGTGATTTCATCCCTCAAACTCTTAGAGACTAGAAATTTTTTCACAAAACACCACACAACTCTATCCACCAAACCTTAGTTAAATAGTAAATTTATATGATAATGAATACTAAATTGATGTTACATCAATGAAATGGGAACACCCATTTCATATAATTCATAGGACCAATGACACTGTGCATTCTTGGTATTTTCTAGCCTACTCAAAAAATCAAACCCAAGGGTCACGTTATCCTACATAACCATTTAACATGGATGATGACTTCTTGAGTCATACACCTTTGAAATTAAACTCACACAACTAACTAAACTAAATAAAATTAGATTGGCATGTCACTCCCACTAATCTCAAGCATTAAAGATGCTCATAACACCTAGAAGTTTTACTTATCTCATGATCGCCTACCAACTTGGGGAATCATTCCACAACTAGAGTCCTACCCAATCCCAAAATACATAAAAAAACACATTCTATGACCAAAAACTAAAAATATGCATCCAATGATGCTTAATATCTCCAAGGATGCTAGAAAAACTAGGTTAACCCCTCACATAACACGAGGAATCAAATCTAATTCTAGGTTTGTTCCTAAAAGGTCACTAGAATCTCCCACCTAACCTATATTCCAACATAAAAAGATGTCAACTAAGACTCACTGGAAATATCCACATTCCTATAAAAGCTATATCCCAATGTAACTCTAAAACTATTCCCACAATAGGATTTTTTATAACAATATATTTCTAATGTGTTATTTAAGCTATTTTATCAGTTCAAATTTATTATAGGTATTAAAGATGGTTTCTAGGCCACAAAACCAAAAAAAATCATTATATAAATGGGTTGGTACTAATATAACTACTAATTCATCAATTATCAATTTTTATAAGTAGAGTGGAATCGTTATGGATGATCTATCCTAAGAAAGTGAAGTTATAAGATTTAGTGGAATCCAGTTTGGGATGTTACAATGTTGTATCAATGGAGTTTTATCTTCCTAGTATTTACTATTTAGGATATTGTATACATGATTATGAGGAATTTGTTGGAACCTTTTATTGTTTTTTCTGGTTTTATTTGTTTTTCAGGGCAGTGGTGCAGTAAAATCCAAGAATTATTTTTTTTATTCTGGGCAGCTTTTCGCGGCGGTTTTAACCACCGCGAAATGTATACTGGCGGCGGTTTAAACCGCCACTAAAAGTAAAATAAAATTTACTTTTAGTGGTGGTTATAACCGCTGCTAAATAGGAGCATCGTGGCTGCCTCATTCCACGGCGGTTTACCTGAATTTAGCAGCGGTTTTACGGCCGCTAGAAATTGAGTTTATTCACGGTGGTTATAACCGCCGCGAATAAAGCGAAATCCAGGGCTCATAAAAATGCCGCTAAATTCAGAAAAACCGCCACAAAATGAGGCACCTACGACGCTTTCCTGAAACTACCGCTAAACGTTAAAAACCGCTGCTAATAGATTGTTGACGCCCTATTAGGCGGCGGTTTAAACCGCCGCTAAATGAAAAAAAAAAATGCCGCTAAACGATGATTCTGTTGTAGTGTTATTAGTGACATTAAAAAATATATAAATTATCTTATAATGATTTGGGTTATATACCATGAGGATGACTCATTCGATAACTTAATGATAAACTCTTGGATTTAGCTTGGCGGTTTTGTGCACAATGAACTTGTTTTATATTATTATTCCATATTATGAGTGTGTAAAGGTTACAGAATATTAAATAACATAAAATACATATATTATGATTTTGTTAAACCATTAAAAAGGTTTCATTACCAGTCTTTAAAATATTAATGCAAATTGAAAACTCGTCTTCCTTGAGTGTGATAAATTAACACATCTCGGACGATGTTTGCATTTATAGTATAAAAGGAGGGGGAAAAGAGAGATTATAATGAAATATTCCATTAGAAAAATGAAAATCCATTAAATTTATGGTACTAGAATTATCATGACATTTTGATGAGGTGAGGTGATAAGAGAGATCAAAACAATGGAACTTGTAAAAGAAATTGAATGAAAAAGGAAGATAGGTTCACCTCTTGAGTACTTCTCTTTGAGAAACTCCTTAAGACCTTTGATTTTGGACTTTTGGTGAGACCAGGAGGCCTTGGACGTGGGGAGAGGTCTTGGGAAGAGTATTTGGAAGAATTTAGGTAAGGACTGATTCTTGAGTGGTGTGGGAGGAAGAAGGGGTGAGGGGTGGTTTATATAGTGGATGGGGGAAGGGATTTTACATTATTTTAATTATTATTTTAATATTTTTGCTCAAGACTATGAATAGTCTTGATTCATGTGATCCCAAATAGTAATAATGGCATGTGAGTTCGAACCAAGTGTTATTACATCATCCTTGCATCACCTATGATGCAGTAAATCAAGTATTTAGCATTTATCGTAATTTATTGTATTTTACTATTCATCAAAAAAAATTCAAGTATTTCAGAAAAATCCCAAAAAATCACCCTAACCATTTTTCGATGCGTAGAATCCAAAAATGAACTCCATTTTTAAAAAATAATTTTCTAAATATGATAAATTTAATTTATAATTAAAATCATTATTTAATCAAAAAATATAAACACTTAAAATATTCATCATCATTTTTAAGGTGCCTAAATTTATTTATACATTCATGGATATGGACACCATTCTTAATATTCATATTAGTATTCATAAGGGTAAGTTACTATTCATAAGGGTATGTTACTATTCATAAGGGTAGGTTACTATTCATAAGGGTAGGTTACTATTCACTTAAATTAATTTAATTCTATCAGGCTCTAAATATCACCCTGAGCACAACCGTGAATGTCAGATTTTTAAAATTCAAAACACAAAAGTGGGAAATTTAAATTCAATGTCAACGTTATGTCTATATCCTAAATAATGAAGTGTTTTTTCAAAGAAACTTAGTGATTTATGAACTATAGGCTATGAATAAAATGTATTTAAGAGAAACATACCATAAAATGTTTGGGGTGTAATATTATTCCCACCTTCAGAAATTTTGTCCCCAAAATTTTTCAGGAATAGAGCCCTTCAAAAAGATATGGGTGGTTCTTCTTCATAACATCCTCAGGTTCCCAAGTTGCTTCCTCCATGTTATGGTTTCTCCAAAGAACCTTGACTAGGCGAGTTGTCTAATTTCTAAATACATGCTCCCTTGTGTCAAGAATCCCAATAGGCTCTTCATAGTATGAAAAATCATGTTCCAGTTTTATTTCTTCATAGGTGATTTCATGCATTGGGTCTGGCTTGTATTTCTTTAACAATGACACATGTAACACATCATGAACTTTTGAGAGACTTGCCGGCATTGTTAAATGGTAAGCTATAGCTCCGATTCTTTCTATAATTTCAAATGTTCTGATGTACCTGGAGCTCAGTTTCCCTTTCTTACTGAACCTTAAGACACCCTTCCATGGAGATACTTTTAGAAAGACAATATCTCCTACATGGAATTCCAATTCCTTTCTCCGGTTGTAAGCATAACTCTTCTAACTACTTTGAGATGCCTTAATATGGTCTTGAATTATCTTTACATTTGTTGTGGTCTCTTCAATAAGTTCTGGGCCTATAAGTTTTCTCTCACCAACTTCGTCCTAAGAATTTGGAGTTCGACATCTCTTTCCATATAATGCTTCAAATGGAGACATTTGAATACTAGAATGGGAAATATTGTTGTAGGAAAATTCTACCAAAGGAAAGTATTGATCCCATATTCCTTGAAATTAAAGATATCATGATCTCAACATGTCTTCCAATGTTTGAATAGTCCTTTCAAGCTATCCGTCGGTTTGGGGGTGATAAACAATACTCATATGGAGCTCAGTATCCAAAGCCTTCTGGAGACTTTTCCAAAATTTTGGTGTAAACTGGGGATCTCGATCAGACACAATCGATAGAGGTGCACCATGAAGTCTTACAACTTCATTAATATAAATTATTTCTAGTAATTCAAGTGTTAAATCCTCTCTTATAGAAAGGAAATGTGTTGATTTGATGAGGTGATCAACAATTACCCATATTACATCATTCCTTCTAGGTGTCCTTAGTAGTCCGGTGAAAAAATTCATTGCTATGTCATCCCACTTCCACATTGGAATTGGTAGAGGTTGTATCACCCCTCTAGAATGTTGTCTCTCTACCTTTACTTGTTTAAAAACTAGACACCTTGACATGTAGTCAGAAATTTCTCGCTTCATATTATCCCACAAAAAATATTTCTTTAGATCTCTATACATCTTTGTGCTACCCGGGTGTATAGAGAAATTTGAGCTATGAGCATCGTCTAATAGTTCCCTTTTTAGATCAGGTACTGATGGAACACACAACCTCTTCCCAAATTTCAGAACTCCTTCTTCATACAATAAGTCCGCCAATCTCTCATCCTTAACAACATTAATTTTATTATGCCGATTCTCATCATCAGAATGAGAGATTTTTATCTTCTCTGGTAAAGATGGTTTAACAATAATTTGAAAGAGTAAAGATGTTTCCCCTTCTGTAAAAATTCTCATATCCATCTTTAGTAGATCCATGAATATAGGATCTCTCTCAATCCTCATTTGGGTTAGGATTCCATGATATTTCCTACTTAATGCATCTTCCATGTTATTTTCCTTTCCAGGGTGGTGGTGTATTGAATAATCATAATATTTGAGTAACTCAAGCCATATCCTTTGCCTCATATTGATTTCTTTTTGTGTGAAAATATATTTCAAACTAATGTAGTCTGTATAAATCTCACATATTTCTCCATATAGATAATGTCTCCATATTTTCAAACAAACGATTACGGCTACTAACTCAAGATAATGAGTTGGATAATATTTCTCATGAGTCTTCAAATGTCTTGATGAATAATCAATAACTTTATCATTTTGCATAAGGACGCAACCCAGTCCATTCTTTGATGCATCACTATTTATAAAAAATCTATCATTTCTAGATGGAAGAGTCAAAATTGGAGCATTGAACAGTCTTCTTTTCAATTCTTCAAATCATCTTGTACATTCTTTCTTCCATACAAACTTAACCCCTTTACGCATGAGCTTGGTTAGTGGGTTAGCCAGTCAGGCCAAATTCAAGACAAAACGCCGATAGTAACCTGCTAATCCAATAAAACTGTGTACCTAAGTTATGTTTTTTGGCATGGATCATTATTGATTGCCTTTGTCTTCTCATGATCAAATAATATTCCATCCTTAGAGACAATATGTCCTATAAAAGAATCTGATTGAAACCAAAATTCGCACTTGCTAAAATTACCATATAATTCATTTCTTCTAAGTATTTTCAGAATAATCTGCAAATGATTCTCATGGTCTTCATATCTTTTGTATTATACTAGGATATCATAGATGAATAACACAACAAAGTTACCAAGATATTCCTTCAAAACTCCATTCATTAAATCCATGAAAACAGAGGGTGCATTAGTTAGTCCAAATGGAATCACTGTAAACTCGTAATGCCCATACCTGGTTCGAAATTTTATCTTTAGAATATCTTCCTTCCTCACATGCAGCTAATGGTATCCAGATCAAAGGTCAATGTTTGAAAAGTATTTTTCTATCTGAAGTTGATCAAATAGATCACCAATTCATGGAAGAGGATACTTATTATTTATTCTAATAGCATTGATTTCCCTATAATTAATGCATAGCATCATGGATCCATATTTCTTCTTAACAAAGAGGATAAAGGCTCCCCATGGAGAAACACTAGGTCGAATAAATCCTTTGTCGCTCAATTCCTCTAGTTGTTTCTTTATCTCCACTAATTCCACAGTGGCCATTCTATAGGGAGTCTTTCATATAGGTCTTACACCATAAATTAAATCAATAGAGAACTCAACTTATATCACTGGTGGATGTCCAGGTAAATCCTCTAGGAATATGTCAATGTACTCTTGAACTATTTGTACATCTTCAATTTTAATATTTCTTTCCTCACCCATAGACATTGGGTTCTATGAGAAAAATTTACATTAAAATACTTCATAATTCCTTGTAAAGAAAATGTGAATTATCCTAAGCATATCCTCCGGGTGTGTAATTACCAAGAGTGCATTAGAGACCATTTTTGTGTACCAGGATACCCCAGGTCAAGCTCAAAACTCCTTGTCGGAGTTTTTACTGCTAGGTACATCTGTACCAGATCCACCTCTACCTGTTTGTATCCAAACATGGATGTATTTTCTAGAAATATCCACATAATATATTCCTTACCAAAATACCAAGATTATATTGTGTGTTTATCCCCAAATACCACCTTAGGTATTTGTTCCCTAATCTACAATTTCTAATCCAGTTTCCAAGTTTGCTACTAAACCTCCTCTAATACCAACTGTAACACCTCGACCCCTCTAGAACAGATCTGGTGCATTAATAAGTACATTGGAATGGATAGAAGGAATGAAATCCCAAAGGAATGATCAGTTTATTAGTCTTGTAGAAACTAGATACATAGATGTAACTAAAATTACATTGGTAATGGTAACAAGATACAATACATAACAAAAACTAAAAACCGCACCCACAAAAACTCAATAAATGATCTCCTATTCAAAACCTGTTGAAGGTAAACAAATGAAAGGGGTGAGCTCAAATGCTTAGTAAGGGTTAAAAATAGCGTAAACATGAATCAATATTAACTGAATCATAAACAACTTGGCATAGTCAATATGGCATGGTGAATAAATGAAAAACACATGCCATTAATAAATTGAGAATGAACAAGCATACATTGATTTTTTCATAGTGAAAACCTCATAGATAGTAATAAATGATAATGAAAAAAGAGAATTCTTATTAATTGGATGTCATGTATCTGGCACATGATACCATAATACTGTTAAAATAGTTTAGCTCTGTAGGTAGAAACCCATCTGATTTTTAGAAACAAACTCGAAGGGTTTGTCGCCAACTGATTGTCTCATGAGACCTGTTGATGAATCGAGGGGATATAGTAGACCCCGCCCATCACTGAATGTCCAAAGAATTATTTATAAATATATTCAATACAAGTGAAATATGCCTTTACATTATCCATATAGAATTGAGGATAAGGATCCATCAACACTTCCAAAGTTAAAACAACATTCAAAATAAACATCATATGTAAACTGGTATACGAATTAGATAATTATCATATCCATGATATGAGAATATGGATATTTAAAATAAATATAATTTTAAATGAAAAGTGATCTAAAATGGAAAGTAGGTACACGACATAAGAATTATTAGGTGCACAACACAAATTAAGTCACAACGATATAGAAAATTGAGACAGAGCCCGTTACAACATTGTAATCAATCGTTTTGCATGACCAAGAATTAATAATCACAAAATGAATAATTGAATACAATGACAATAAATAGATTAATGATATTATATATCAAATTTCAGAACACATACACCACATATAAGAAATAAGAGATGAATAATGGAAATCCCACAGAATTGAAAATGAGATGAGAAACCTCTGGCAAACATTTCGACATTGTAACGAGGTTTCTTGTGAGGGATTAAAGAGTGGTAAAAGGGTATCCCATAATTTATATATCATAAGGGGATTATGGGAGAGGTGTGAAAACATACCCTATCAATAGGAATTAAAAATATAAGGACAAAACATAGGGGTAATTCTTTAATAAAAGTGGGAGAGAGGATCCCTTACAAATATTGTATCATCAGAGTAAGGATAAGTCAATGACATATTTATGTGTGAAAAATAAAAAACCACAAAATATAAGTGGATATATAGTATAAAAAAATTATAATCCATTCACACATATTATGGGAAAGACAGAACCAATGACATTGATGTTTTAACTCAATGAATGGAAATTGAGTTAAGATATTACTTACCTTAAGCTCGAAGGTGTTCTTGATTGTTCTTAACAACCTAAATAATCAAATTTAGCTTCATTAATTATTAATTAAAGGACCTCATAAACAACTAATTGATATTTTATAACCTTATTAGGTTCATTAATGGACTTTTTTATGGGTTTAAGAGGTTCAATTTTATTGTTTTGGAAGCATTTTCTTCCATGGTTTTCATGATCCATTTACTTGTATTCATGAATGGAATTTCATTTGAAATGTGGTTAGACATCTAGAATTGTTAATATATATTATCAGTGACATTAAATAGATATAAATTATCTTATAATGATTTTGGTTATATACCATGAGGATGAATCATTCGATAAGTTAATGATAAACGCTTGGATTTAACTTGGCGGTTTTGTGCACAATGAACTTGTTTTGTATTATTATTCCATATTAGGAGTGTGTAAAGGTTCTAGAACATTAAATAAGAAAAAAATACATATATTATGATCTGGTTAAACTATTAAAAAGATTTCATGACTAGTATTGAAGATAGTAATGCAAATTGAAAACCCATCTTCCTTGAGTGTGATAAATTAACACATCTCGGACGGTGTTTGCATTTATAGTATAAAAGGAGGGGAAAAGAGAGATTATAATGAAATATTCCATTATCACAATGAAAATAAAGTACATTTATTTTACTATAATTATCATGTAATTTGGATGAGGTGAGGTGAGAATAGATAACAAAACAATGAAACTTGTAAAATAAATTGAAAGAAAAAGGAAGAGAGGTTTGCCTGTTGAGTACTCCTCTTTGAGAAACTCCTTAAGACCTTTGATTTTGGCCTTTTGGTGAGACTAGAAGGCCTTGGACGTGGGGAGAGGTCTTGGGAATATTATTTGGAAGAATTTAGGCAAGGATTGAAGCTTGAGTGGTGTGGGAGGAAGAGGGGGTGAGGGGTTGTTTATATAGTGGAGGGGGAAGGTATTTTACATTATTTTAATTATTATTTTAATATTTTTTCTCAAGACTATGAATAATCTTGATTCATGTGATCCCAAATAGTAATAATGGCATGTGAATTTGAATGAAGTGGTCTTAAATCAGCCTTGCATCACCTATGATGCAGTAAATCAAGTATTTAGCATTTATCGTAATCTATTGTATTTTACTATTCATAAAAAATTCAAGTATTTCTGAAAAATCACAAAAAATCACCCCAATGATTTTTGATGCGTAGAATTCAAAAATGAATTCCATTTTTCAAAAATAATTTTGTAAATATGATAAATTTAATTTTTAATTAAAATCACTATTTAATCAAAAAAATATAAACACTTAAAATATTCATCTTCATTTTTAAGGTGCCTAAATTTATTTATACATTCATGGGTATGGATACCATTCTTAAGATTCATATTACTATTCATAAGGGTAAGTTACTATTTATAAAGGTATGTTACTATCCATATGGGTAGGTTACTATTCACCGAAAATTAAGTTAATTCTATCAAACTCTAAATATCACCCTGAACACAACCGTGTATGTCAGATTTTCAAAATTCAAAACACACAAGTGGAAAATTTAAGTTCAATGGCTAGGTTATGACTATCTCCTAAATAAACTAGTGTTGTTTCAAAGAAACTTAGTGCTTTATGAAATATAGGCTATGACTATAATGTATTTAAGAGAAACATACCATAAAATATTTGGGGTGTTATATTATTCCCACCTTCAGAAATTTCATCCTCAAAATTTTTCAGGAATAGGGCCCTTCAAAAAGATATGGGTGGTTCTTCTTTATAATATCCTTAGGTTCCTAAGTTGCTCCCTCCATGTTATGGTTTCTCCAAAGAACCTTGATTAGACGAGTTGTTTGATTTCTCAATACCTTCTCCCTTATGTCAAGAATCCCGATAGGCTCTTCACAGTATGAAAAATCAGGTTCGAGTTCTATTTCTTCATACGTGAGTAATGTGTTGGGTCTGGCGTGTATTCCATTAACAATGAGACATAGAACACATCATGAACTTTGGTGAGACTTGGCGTCATTACTAAACTGTAAGCTACAAATCTGATTCTTTCCAGAATTTCAAATGGTCTGATGTACCTGGGGCTCAGTTTCCCTTTCTGACTGAACCTTAAGACACCCTTACATGGAGATACTTTTAGAAAGACATGATCTCCCACTTGGAATTCCCAATCCTTTCTTCGGTTGTCAGTATAACTTGTCTTCCTACTTTGATATTCTTTAATATGGGCTTGAATTGTCTTTACCTTTGTCTTGGTCTCTTCAATAAGTTATGGGCCTATAATTTTCCTCTCACTAACTTCATCCCAACAAGTTGGAGTTCGACATCTCTTTCCATATAATGCTTCAAATGGAGCCATTTGGATACTAGAATGGAAACTATTATTGTAGGAAAATTCCACCAAATGCAAGTACTGATCCCATATACCTTGAAATTCAAGAGAGCATGATCTAGACATGTCTTCCAGTGTTTGAATAGTCCTTTTAGACTGTCCGTCAGTTCGGGGTGATAAGTAGTACTCATATGAAGCTCAGTATCCAAAGTCTTCTGGAGACTTTTCCAAAAATTTGATGTAAACCGGGGATCTCGATTGCGTTGGAACCGGGCATGCAGTAGAAGCCCCAAACAGGGGGGGTTTTAAAAAATTTCTATCGACGTTTGATGTGAACTTGTCGACATCGGTGAAGAGAATCCCGATATTAGTCGAGGATCTCGCGTGAAGGGTTTTAAGCACAAATATAAACTGTAAAAATACCTGGTTTAATTTTGAAGTCGTGCACGACGTCTGCTCATCATTGGCGATCACTGCTCAAATAATCCGAAGTCGAATTCCTCTAGATCATCCAAACGCGCTTCAAGGAATCCGCGAGAGCACCGTTCGTCATAGTCCAGGTGCTAGTGCAGAATACCGACGATACCTTCGACGTTCCTACGATCACCGCATCGCTTCGCTAGCGATGCCCAAGAGAGTGATCCATTTGTGCTCCTTGGATCCAGATCATCTCTCTCTAAAGTGTGGGAGAGAGAAGCTCCATGAATCGTGTTTAGAAAATTCCCCTCCTCTTCTATTTATAGTGCTTAAATAAAATACCTGGTATCACCTCGCCGACCCCGAATACTTAACGCACTATCAACGACATTTTACAACTACTTGTCTGAGTCATAAATATTAGTATCACTTACTTGTAATATATTAAAATATATTACATGACAATAATTAAGTCATTAACTCGACTCGTCGCTCCCATAAATATTAATTGAACCTTGAATAATTTAATATTCATCAATTAATATTTTTCTTATGTTTAATTAAAACTTGTAAATACATTTAATAAATAAATTCAATATTCATTATTCTAAACTCTAATAATATGAATTTATTTATTGCATTGGTGATCGTTTAACTTTGGACAAATCCTGGACCCCTGTGGTGGGGCCCACCATGTCCAAAACTCCTATTCAACTGAATAGGGCAGATTCTTGAATACGCTATTGTGTGTGACCCTCTAGGCCCTTATCTCAATAGCCATGAATAGTTTCATAGACCAAGAGTGGGATCTAGAAATCCATCATGGCCCCTAAAAATAAGGATTGTCAGAGCAGCGACAACCAACCTATGAACAGACACTGTGTAATATAATCTCTTTGTCTGTAATATCTCATAAAGTAGGATGTACTCACGTGTCATCACCCTTTTATTTATTTATAGTTTCTTGATTTAACTAGATGGATTTACCCTTAACTTCCATGGACATGGTCTTATAAAGGTACTACCATCCATATCAACATGGCCTGGGATATATTACTTCCATAACCCGGAAGTGAAAAATCCTTTCTTGACCATTCAACCAATGTCATGCCACCAACGACGCACCCAACACAAAGGACCTCACCACGAATTCATCGCCATGGTTTTCGTCTTGCATCAAAGTATATAATCAAGTGACATACATTGGTAATGATCTCAAGTCAGAAGACCATTACACATGATCGTAGATAGGAACATACAATGACACCCGAAACATGTGGTGTTCCTATTGGTGGGTCAGTCCTCATGATCTCACTACTAGAGATCACCAAGTGTGAACTTCATGAGAATAAGTCTCAATACTTATGATCCCCCAGCACCTGATGGTTAGACATCTACTATGTCTAATCAGTAAGATGTATCTAGACCATATAACATATATTTAAGATTAATGTCATAGTATCTAGAGGTTCTCATTATAGCATGGGAATTGCTATAACCTTTTGATACGACAATTAATCTTTGGACATTACCATTTCAATAGTGGACGCAGAAAAGTCTTACACTATAATGGTAAGATGACATCATGCATATCTTACTGTATACACGATATGGTAATCAAAAGCACTGAATAGTTGGGTCTAGGACACCCTCTATTTCAACACTCCCACTTGCACTAGAGCCAACTTTCTAACCAAACTTGTTAGCTACTCACATGATGACTATCATGTTTCTACTGAGTTATGACTTTAACTACTGGGTCCACCACGGTTTCTCCGCATAGAAATTCTGTTATAACGACCTCATCTCTTAGAGTAAAACTTCTCAAGAGATAGAATCCCGAGTATATCCCTTTTATCCACTGTCATAACTTGACATCTTGGATAGTAAGAATATCATAATTTACATTATGATAATAATTTTCTCACTGGTTGTGATTCAAATAACTGGAACAAATCATTGCATTTAATTTCTTCTTAGATATCTTAGAAGTTTCAATGTACTCGGTCTTGTAGGTATGGCCACCACTGGATGATATGAGCTTGACTCGCTCATCGCCTTTAGCCTAACTACAATACTAGATCACATTGATCTATAGAAGACTAGTTTGTATCCCTGAAAACTAGTATCCTTTCTTCTCCAATTACCAGGTACATATCTTTTATACTTGCCAAAGTAAAATTAGATAGTTCTAACTACATTCCTTGCAGTGCTCCTAGATATAACTGATATTTTCCTATTGTCAAATATACCTTGGCAATATCGGTTCTTGTACATATCTTGGCATGTGTGATTGATCCATCACTCCGATGTATGGATTTTAACTCACCACGTTTATCTCTTCCCATGTCACGTACAGGTCAGCATGGAGAGATTATGCCATGTGACATAGGCAACAATTCATCTCTTGAATTGTTCCAACTTGTATTTTTCAATACAATGACATTATACGTACGATTGACTAGGACCAAGCAACCTATAGATCTACCTCAGCAGATCCTGTTCCCTAGAACTTAGGTTGCTACTTTTAGTCAATCATAGGAGAATAAATTTTATTTTGTTCTTAACTAACTATGAGACCAATGTCTGTTTTCCATATGTTTCTGAACATATTTTTTATTGGAAAACCTTAGCGCTCCCACTAACCTCTGGTAAACACATGGAAAACATTTGTTTTAAATGTATATATTATGATTATGTTGCTTACTTTAATCCTAAACTAGATTTCAGCAACTTTCAACCTTTATTAGCATTCTGTGATGTGACCATCCCTTTCTGGTTGCGTCGTATAGACACCATCCATGATTGGTGTTCATGACATCCAATGCTAAATAAATTGATCATAGATATTAGCTATAATAAGTAAAATTCTAACGGATTTAAGCATGACGACTTGGTCAAACCAATCAAGCTTTATTGGTATTGCACTTGTACCATCCATGTATCAACTCACTTGAATACCCACCACATTATTCAAAATAATAGCCCCTTTTTACTTTGATATATGGAATCCATTAATTGAATTTTAGTTGGTCTTATCAATTTTATCTAATTACCATATATTGCTTAATTGTAGGAAATATTATTCACATTGAATTAATAGATCACCGACTGCGGTGAATATAAAAACCAACACCATGGTTTTATCCTTCCTACGCAGTATGTGTCTCTGGAACATACTTTGTTCCACATACACTTGTGGAACTATTTCCTATGCCAACTATTTTGTGCATCATGAGAATTGACTAAACACAAGTTAATATAGCTCACACTATCTCTAATAGAGATGTTAACCCTTATATAGAAGTGTAGTCTATTGCTTGACTACCTACTCTTATATCTTATAACATCCTAAACAATTGTTAGGATTATTACACTAAATTCACAACGTGTTTGTCTTGATGTAAGTTTGTTTATATTCGAACAAACTCTTTGCATCCAAACACATGTTCTTATAAAATTATGGGTTTACATCATACTATGACTTGTATGATATCCATTTGTCATTATAGTTGGCATATGGTTGTGGGATATCATTGTTATTTTCAAAGCATTTCATGAAATATAATGGAAGTTTCTGCCAGTTCCAACATCAATACTTTGATGTATAAAATGTGCATTTAGGAATTACTCCACACTAAATTTTGTTGATCAATGTTGATATACAAGAATTTATCATCAATCCTCCTAATTAACATCAATGTCATGATGTCGATAAGGTAATGTGTGTTTAGGAATTACTCCACGCTACATTATCATGATTGATGAATGCTTTGTTGAGATATTCTTCGGTATCCCAAACCGAAGCAACTCATATCTCCTAACCATGAAAATACTTCACTTTATTATTCCTTGATTTCTTAAAGGAATATTATGAAGCATATATACCTCTATATTATACTTGGAATAGTTCATGCTTATGTGTTGAACTATTTCCAAAAGCTTTGTGACGTTCCTTTATTTCTAAAGGATCCTTTGTCCAAACTAAATACATTGATAATACCATAAGTATTTAGCTGTGCCAAGCCTAAATACCATACTTGGTATATTCATGATGTCTATTTTTAGTATTACTTGGAAAAGAATTATCCTATCACAATTGGGTATAAGTATTACATTTATATTCATCACTAATTGCCTATGATTCATGTATCACTGAACTAGTGATTGAGTTTACCAAAAACAAAATTCATTCTAGAAACTGAAATAATGTCTCCTTGCGTCCAAGGACACATGAGATTAATGTTTTTGGTTATAATCAACAATAGTTCAACACAAATATTTTACTTGGAAATTAAATAAGTCGTGTACTTCTCACCACTAGCCTAGGTATCACCCTTTCACAGCCACTTGGAGAATACACCTGACTTCTAGTAAGGTTTCTATACTAACTTGTTTATCATATTAGAATACAAATATGTTACCAACATATTGTATTTAATACCCAAGTGGTAAAATAGAAACATTACATTGATGAATATGCCTGATGTAGAAGCGGCAACTTGATCTTTTAAATCAGGTTATTGCTTGTAAACTTCCATAGTATTATTTTATAATATGCAATGCAAATAACCTCTGTTAATACCATATTAATTGAAGGACATTGTGAATGTGTCATTGGCGTTAAATTCCTTTGACCTTTTCACATTGTCTTTCAATTTATCCACCATAAGAATTAAATCTTAATTGTCTTTTATTCTTATTCACTTGGTGAACCTTACCTAGATAGGTAATGAAGCGTTTACTCAATACTTGTTCATTTTGTAACTTAAAATGAGAATTTAGTAATGTAGTGAAAATGATATTTAAAGATCACGATCAATCTTTAAATTTACACATGCCGGTGTAAAATTCGTCTTATTCACATCATTGCTTCGCTTTCTCTTTGCAAACTTCTCAGAGATGAAACTTTATGTTATATCATCTATGTCCTGGTGTAGCGACCGCAACTGACACCAGACGTTGATGAAAGCATAATGATATAACTATCATATGCTTTGTACATTAGTATCCTGTAAGCAATTTTCACCCATGCTTCTTGAGGTAGTTTAACAGTGTCGGGGACACTGACACCTTGAGTTTCCTATAACATAGTACTATGTGCACGCGCCTGTACTATTCATGGATACTCATGTCAGTGTGGAAATTTACTTTGTCCATCGCAGTTTAAACTTGTGGTATAACTTTCCATTTTTTCTACAAAAAAGAATTTTAGTAGATTAGTGACTTTTATCTAGATTACCGGTTTAGACATTTTGATTAATTACTTAAATCATTTAATGTCTCTTACTATTTTATCAGATTCTAGGAACCCTCTGTGCTATAATCGGAATACTATGTCACTTGAGTATTCTAGTGGCAAGGATCCCAGAACCACCCCTCATAGTCTACAAGCTATGGCTATGCCACTACTTGGAGGGTTCTAGGTAGGCTTTTGGTTGGCCAACCACTTTAACTTGCGGCTCCTCGATCTGTTGAGTGAAGTTCCAGCTTCTTAAAATCAGAACTTGATTTACTCAATGTTTGCCTATAAAATTACAAAAAGCTAGCTATGGCTATTTATTTGTTGCAATTTTAGTTAATTCTGTTGGGTCGAAAAAAACGGGGAAATGATGGAACCCTATTACAGCTTGCTTTTAGTGGTAATGCAAGAACCCACTTGCTTTTAATGGTTTAGCAAGAACCCACTAGCCTTTTTAACGGGTGAAGGCTAGCTCACCGTGACACAAGCCTTTTAAAAGGGAAGGCTTGAAGAAACCTCTTCACACCTTAGTGGTGGTGTGAAACCCAAGAGAAAGAGGGGATGAGAAAAGGGTTTGGGGTTTGTAGACACAAACCCAAATTAAGCTCAAAAATGAATAAAACAATAAAAACCGTATTTGGAGAAGCCTTGGGCGCCTTTGATTGAATGAAGATATTGAAGGCCGCTTCCAAGCTTCTTTGAAGGTGCTCTTGGATGTGGAATTGGATTGGAGCACGTTGGGTTCCTTTGAAGTGGCTCGCCGGAGGATTGCCGAATGATGGAAAATGTGTCCGTTGGCTTCACAATAGTTCCGGTAGGTGTCCAGGGCTTCCTTGGCCTTTATTTATAGGCATGGAACCCTTGGGGAGGCTTCAGAGCCGTTGGAGAGGCTAAAAGAGCCGTTGGGAGCCAAGTGGGCCAGCCTGGTCAAACTGCAACGGCTAGTTTGACTGGCTCCACCGGCTGGCCGGTACAGTCCCACCGGTTGGCCGGTGTGTGCAAAAAGGCATAGGATTCTGGTTCAGGCGCCACCGGCTGACCGGTGCCAGAGCCACCGGCTGGCCGGTGGCAAGACAGTAGTTGTTCTTCTTTTCCAGGGGCCACCGGCTGACCGGTGCCAGAGCCACCGGCTGGCCGGTGGCAAGACAGTAGCAACCACTGTTTTTCTGGAGGCCACCGGCTGGCCGGTGACAGAGCCACCGGCTGACCGGTAGAGCCTGGCAGTGGGAAATGCCTCTGCCAGGTCCACCGGCTGGCCGGTGCTATCACACCGGTTGGCCGGTGGACTGCATTTCAGTCCACTTGATGTCCATTCTTGGGCCAATCCTTTGGCAATCTTTTGCCTATCATCCACAACACTTAAAAACAATGTTAGACACATATGAAAGTGATTGTGATCATGAAAATCAAAGAGTGTGGGGTACAACAATCTCCCCCTATTTTGATGATCACAATCACTTATCTAAGCAATGTAAAAACTTAAATGAAAGGCATGCTTTAAATGATAAAAAGAAATGTAAAGCAAAGCATGATCAAAAGGTTTCTCCCCCAATCAATCAAGAAATTTCTCCCCCTTTGTGATTATCAAAATAGAATGGGGCATAAAACGAGATTTAAAATCAATTGAAATTTTGAAATTTGAATTGAAAGTTTTGAATCAAAAATTGAATAGAAAATTTTGAATAACAGTTTGAATTGAAAGTTTTGAATCAAAAAATTTGAAACCAAGAGTTGAAATTGAAAGTTAGAATCGAAAATTTGAAATTGAAAAAAGCTTAAACAATCCTAACTCCCCCTAAATAAAAACAATAAATCACCGGGGATAGGAATTTTGAAAAGAGATGATTTTAGGCCCGGAGAGACTCGCAAGAAGGGATTTTTCAATCCATACTTGTCTCATGGCGGGTCTTCTCCTATAAAATTCGTCCGAATAGAAAATAGACTTGGGTTGGCCGTACCGGGCGTTTTTGCAATCACACTCATAAATGAGGTGCCCGGTTTTTTTGCAATAATTACAAAATTTATAACTAGAGCTCCCCCTTACAAAAATAGTTGGAGCATGGGAGGAGGAAGCTTGGTTGGTGTAGCCAAGTCCATTGGTGGTTCTAGATACTCGTTGAGAACCTAATAGTTTGGACAAATTTTGTTCACCTTGGGTGAACTTGGCTAAGGATTCTCTAAGATCCTTGATGGTTGATTCCAAAGAATCAACATTGGGGAAATTTTGGATTTTTTGGGAGAGTTCCTCCTTCTCTTTAAGAAGTTGTTCTTTTTCAGAGGAGAGTTTTTTGAAATTCTTTTTTAAAGAAACAAATTTTGAAGAAAGCTTATGAAAACCTTTTTCTATTTGGTCTCTTGCATGTTGAAGTTCTTCATATGATAAATGATTAAAAGAATTTGAAGATGAGGACGAGGATGAGGAATCGGAAGAAGTTACCTCATGAAATGCCATTAGGCATTTGTTACCGTTGTTGCTCGAGGAGGAGGAGGAGGATGATGAGGAGGTGTCACTCCATTTCGCCTTGAGGACCTTTTTCTTTCCTTTCTCCTTAGGCGTGGCCCGTTTTTTGTTAAGTGGGCAATCGGACTTGTAATGGCCCTTTTCGCCGCACTCGTAGCATTTTACCTTGGGCTCGTATTTTTCGGTGGGTTCTTGCTTTCGCGCCTTGCGAGATTTCTTCTTCTTCTTGTGCTTCTTCATAAACTTGTGCATTTGGCGGGCAAGATTCTCCATTTCCGAGGCGCCGCTTGAAGATGAAGGAGATGAGGAAGATGAGGATGATGAGGAGGAGCTTACTTCTTTTTGTACCTTGAGGGAAATGTTCTTTGGTGTCTTGATTGGTGTGCCCTCCTTTTGAGCTTGCCTCCTCATCGTGATCTCATAAGTCATGAGGGATCCAATGAGTTCTTCTACCGGCATATTTTTGACGTCCTTAGCTTCTTGGATTGCCGTCACTTTAGGTGCCCATGAGCTTGGAAGGACCCATAAGATCTTCTTGACCATTGCTTCAGCTGAAACATCATCACCAAGGGACTTTCTTCCATTGCACACGTCAGTAAATCGTGTAAACATTTCAGAAATTGATTCATTTGGGTGCATGGAAAAAGATTCAAAATCTTGTCTATACATGTCTAACTGAGTATCCTTCACTTTATTAGTGCCCTCATGGGTCACTTCCAATAGTTTCCAAATTTCATGAGAGGAGGTGCAAGTAGATACTCGATTGAACTCATTTCTATCTAAGCCGCAATGAAGAGCATTCATGGCTTTGCCATCAAGCTCAAAATTTTTAATATCGGCGGGGGTCCATTTGGATTCGTCGGGGGTAGACAAAGAATAACCTTGCATGACAATTTTATATATGGGATATCCTATACTTCTAAGAAAAGTGGTCATGCGGGTTTTCCAATAATTATAGTCGGACCCATCAAAAAATGGAGCCCGACCCAATGAGTAGCCTTCGGGGGCGAAAGAGGTAGATGCCATCAAAAGCATGCCTTTAAGTTTTGTTTTTACTTTAATTGTTTTGGTGATTGTGATCATCAAAATAGGGGGAGATTGTTGTACATCTCGTTCCCCTCGTTGTTTGATTTTCATGATCACAATCACCTTTATTATTTGTCTAACATTTGGTATCAGAGGACGTGTTTGAGTAATTCCCTAACCGGTTTCAAATTAAAGATCCTATTTTTTTTGATGGCTTCTACCGCTTCTTCCTCTCTTTCCCCCGAAGGCTTTTCTTTGGATCGTGCTCCATTCTTTGATGGAACCGATTATAGTTTTTGGAAAACCCGTATGTCAACTTTTCTTAAAAGCATTAGCTATCCAATTTTTAAAATTGTTATGCATGGTTTTACGCTCTCTTCTCCCGATGAGTCTAAATGGACCCCCGCCGACATTGCAAATTTTGAGCTTGATGGCAAAGCCATGAACGCTCTTCATTGTGGGATAGACCGAAATGTCTTTAATTGTATTTCTACTTGCTCTACTTCTTACGATCTTTGGAAATTTTTAGAGCTAACCCATGAAGGTACTAGCATGGCTCAAAAGCTAGAACCCGCTCAAAAGCAAGAACCCAATGCAAAATCCGTACCCGCTTGCCCACTTCACAAGAAAAGGGCCAAGAAAAAGGAGAAGAAGAAGGCTTCAAAGGCATCATGGAGTGATAACTCCACCTCTTCATTATCCTCCCTTTCTCTTGGGTTCTCACACCACCACTAAGGTGTGAAGAGGTTTCTTCAAGCCTTTCCTTTTAAAAGGCTTGAGTTGTCGATGAGCTAGCCTTCACCCGTTAAAAAGGCTAGTGGGTTCTTGCTATTCCATTGAAAGCAAGTGGGTTCTTGCTTAACCAATAAAAGTAAGCTGTAATAGGTCCTAGTGCTACCTCAAAGCCTAGTGGGTTTCTTGCTAAAACCATTGAAAAGAAAGCGGTAGGAATCTCTCAACGGTTAAGTTGGGAGCGGAGACGTAGGCCGGGTTTTTGGCCGAACTCCGTTATCAACTTTGTGTGTCTTGCCTCTTTTACTTTCCGCTGCACTTTACTTTGATTTTTAAATTGTTAATCAATTTTTTAAAAGGCAATTCACCCCCCTCTTGCCATCATTTCCCCGTTTTTTCCGACCTAACAAATTCAACCCATCATTCTTATAAGGACTCCCCAGTAGTAAGAGACACCCTCAGCTATGGTATGATCAGCACCTCAAACAACCGGTTTTGTCCAAATTTGAATTATGGAAGGCGGTTATGACTTAATATATTTTTGAGGGTTTTGTTATTTTTAATGTGATGAAAGAAATCATTTTCTAATTTTATAAGCACGTACTATGTGATCTCACTCACAACTGACCGTGTAAGAAATAGAAATTTCATCGCGTCACATGTTCATTTTATCTTTCATGCTTGTTTATTATTATTCTATGTGATCGCGTTCTAACCACACATTCACAAAATAATAAACCATGCAGAAATAAAATGAAAAACTTGATCATGAGCCGGTACTATTGGCTGATTCGTTGAGTGAATAACGGATCAACCGAAACCCTAGGGGTAAGTACTTTTAGTCGCATGACTTGCAACTTGAACAACAACGTCTACTCATCCAATGCAATTAACTCCTATTTGGTGTGTCGCCGTCACTTGGCGCGAAGTGCGTCAAGGCTCGTCTCGTCATTATACAATAGTACTCGCACACAAGCGATGGGGTCTTGGGGTATAAATATACAACTCTAAGAATGGGCGTGCATGCCCTTTACATATAACGACTCTGAGACGACACACAAATTGCCTTTTTATTTAATTAAATTAATTATTACAAAACCATGCAATAATTAAATAAATAAATAAATAAATACCAAAATGCATTGGTAGGTCGATGACTCATGGCCAGCATATACGCATTAAACTCGCGTATATTAAACTAAATGTAGAATAAAATTAAACTTTCATTAATATAAACTTGAGGGCATTATTTTATTGAATTAAAATTTCACTCTAATTTTAATTCAATATTAATATGTCTTTCGGTCCCAATTTTTTAATTTAATTTTAAAACTAAAATTAAATTAATTAATTAAAATAAATCACAAAATTAAATTAATTACGTCGCATTAATTATAAACCAAAAATTAATATTTTAATTAATTTAATTCCAAATCGAAATTAAATTAATTAATTTAATTTTTGATTCAAATAAAATGCATGATCCCCATAAACCTCGGTCAGGGCCTATGTGGGTCAGGGCGAACCTGCGCAGGCCCATTTTGAGTTATCCCGGCCCCGTGGAAGGCATTCAGGGCTAGACAGGTTTGTGACAAGCCTGTTCCTGGCTAGGCAAACCCGACCGGGCCCTTTTCGGGGTAACTCGGTATGTGTAAATGGTTACCTCCCAGTGGTGCACGTCGGAATAGGATGCGGTGGGGTACCACACAGCTACAGCTTCCGATGAGGGGAAGGAGGCCGGACCGAGACGGTCCGGTGCAGCTGCACCTGCTGTGCCTGGTGTACACTGGAGGTGAAGGAAGGGGCAGCGATCGGAGCACTTTCCAGAGGTGGTCCGGGGAGACTGCCCGCACAGGGCTGCTGTCGTGTAAGGGGGCGCCTGGGGGCAGCCCGCTGCAGCGCTGCCGAAGGGAGGAGGGCCCCGGTGCTGCTGGTGCGGAGTGCAGGACGCGCTGGCTCGGTACAGACTGCTCGGGAGAAGACTGCCTGGGAAGGGAGAGGGAGTTGAGGTGCTAAACTACTGTAGGGTGGCAAGATACGTTGCAGCTGGAGGTTCAGGTGCGGTGCACTTCTGCTGCGGATCGGGGAGGAAGACCAGTGGAGGGAGCCTTATGCTGCGGGAGGTGGTGGTCGGGGAGTACCGCGGTGCTGCGAGAGCAAGGAGGAGAGGAGGCAGGGTGGGTCTCGGTCTTGCTGCATGGGGAGAGCGCCTGCCACAGGGAGGAGGAAGGACACCTGTCCAGGACGAGGTGTTACTGCAACATAGTGAAGGGGAGGAGGCAACGGGGACCGGGGTTCTGGTGCGGTGCCGCACCTGGCAGAGGAGCTGGAGCCGCGACCTGGGCGAGGGAGGAAGGAGTCGGCCTTGTGGCCGCCGTGCATGGGAAATGGGGGGGGTCGCTCGGCCCCCAGCCAGACTGTATTTTTTTGCTTTTTTTTATCCAGCTATACCCACTATGGAGTCCTCCCCTTTCTAATTTTTTTTTTCATGACCCGCACATGCAGGTCCTCGACCCCACCCTTATTATTTTTTTTTAAAAAAAATAGACTTTCATTTTCAAGTCTTTCTTTTCTCCTCCCCCCTTTTTTCGGAGGTCTCCCCACCCTTTTAAAAAAAATTATAAAGCCTATATTAGGCTTTGGAAAGATAAAATTAATATTATAATAATATTATTATTATAATAAAATTAGTATTATTATTATAATAAAATCAACTAATTTTATTATTATAATAATAGTACAATTAATTTTAATAAGTTAATATCAAATTTTGATTTTCTGGTGAGTATTTCGACCACGGTATTTCTGGTCAAAATACGAAACATCACTGAAATTTAATCTCAAATCCGAATTCGAAACTTTGGATGGCTGCAGACTGGTCATCTGATGTCCGATTTGGATTCCGTCTGCGGCGTTGGGACTGTATCGATTCCCTCTTTATATTTTAATGCAAATTAAATTTTATTGGCTTAAAATTGACACATGCTCCCTATGATACCACTTTTTAGAACCAGGCATGCAGCGGAAGCCCCAAACAGGTGGGTTTTTAAAAAATTTCTACCGACGTTCGATGTGAACTTTTCGACGTCGGTGAAGAGCAGCCCAGTATTAGCTGAGGATCTCGCGTGAAGGGTTTTAAGCACAAATATATACCATAAAAATACCTAGTTTAATTCTGAAGCCGCGCGCGATGTCTGCTCATCATTGGCGATCACTGCTCGAAGAATCCAAATCCAAATTCCTCTAGATCATCCACATGCACTTCAAGGAATCCACGGGAGCGCCGTTTGTCTTCGTCCGGGTGTTAGCACGGAATACCGATGATACCTTCGACATTCCTATGATCACCGCATCGCTTTGCTAGTGATTCCTGAGAGAGAGCTCCATCTGAGCTCCTTGAATCTAGATCATCTCTCTCTAGAGTGTGGGAGAGAGGAGAGGAGAGAGAAGCTCCATGAATCGTGTTTGGAAAATGCCCCTCCTCTTCTATTTATAGTGCTTAACTAAAATACTCGATATCTCCTCACCGGCCCTGAATACTTAACGCACTATCAATGACATTTTACGACTACTTGTATGAGTCATAAATATTATTATCACTTACTTGTAATATATTAAAATATATTACATGACAATAATTAAGTCATTAACTAGACTTGTCGCTCCCAAAAATATTAATTGAACCTTGAATAATTTAATATTCGTCAATTAATATTTTTCATGTGTTTACTTAAAACTCGTAAATACATTTAATAAATAAATTCAATATTCATTATTCTAAACTTGAATAATATGAGTTTATTTATTGCATTGGTGATCGTTTAACTTTGGAAAAATCCTGGACCCCTGTGGTGGGGCCCACCATGTCCAAAACTTCTATTCAGCTGAATAGGGCAGATTCTTGAATACGTTATTTTGTGTAACCCTCTAGGCCCTTATCTCGACAGCCGTGAATAGTATTCACAGACCACGAGTGAGATCTAGCAACCCATCATGGCCCCTGAAGAAATAAGGATTGTCATAGTAGCGACAACTAACCTACGAACAAGCACTGTGTAATATAATCTCTTTGTCTGTAATATCTCATAAAGCAGGATGCACTCACATGTCATCGCCCTTTTATTGATTTATAGTTTGTTGATTTAACTGGACAGATTTACCCTTGACTGCCCTGGCCATGGTCTTATAAAGGTACTGCCATCCATATCAACATGGCCTGAGATATATTACTTCCATAACCCGGAAGTGACAAATCCTTTCTTGACCATTCAACCAATGACATGCCACCAACAACGCACCCGACACAAACTACCTCACCATGACTTCATCACCAAGGTTTTCGTCTTGCATCAAAGTACATAATAAAGTGACATACATTGGTAATGATCTAAAGTCAGGAGACCATTACACATGATTGTAGATAGGAACATCCAATGACACCTGAAACATGTGGTGTTCCTATTGGTGGGTCAGTCCTCATGATCTCACTACTAGAGATCACCAAGTGCGAACTTCATGAAAAGAAGTCTCAATCCTTATGAGCCCTGAGCACCTGATGGTCAGACATCTACTGTGTCCAATTAGTAAGATATATCTAGACCATAGAACATATATTTAAGATTAATGTCATAGTATCTAGAGGTTCTCATTATAGCCTGGGAACTGCTATAACCTTTTGATACGACAAGTAATCTTTGGACATTACCATTTCAATAGTGGACGCAGAAAATCCTTACACTATAATGGTAAGATGACATCATGCATAGCTTACTGTATACACGATATGGTAATCAAAAGCACTAAATAGTTGGGTCTAGGGAACCCACTATTTCAACAGATCATACACAATTTATATAGGTGCACCATAAAGTCTTACAACTTCATTAATATAAATTCTTTCCTGGTGTTCAAGTGGTAAATCCTCTCTTATAGCAAGGAAATGTGCTGATTTTTTGAGGCGATCAACAATTACCCATATTGCATCATTCCTTCTAGGTGTCCTTAGTAGTTTGGTGACAAAATACATCGTAATATCATCCCACTTCCATATAGGAATAGGTATAGGTTTTATCACCCCTCTAGGATGTTGTCTCTCTACCTTCACTTGTTGAAAAACTTTACACCTTGACACGTAGTCAGCAATTTCCCGTTTCATATTATCCCACAAAAAATATTCCTTTAGATCTATATACATCTTTGTGCTACCCAGGTGTATAGAGAAAGTTGATCTATGAGCATCATCTTATAATTCCCTTTTTAGCTCCGGTACTGATGGAACACACAACCTCTTCCCAAATTTCAGAACTCCTTCTTTATACATGAAGTCTACCAATCTCCCATCCTTAACAGCATTAATTTTCTTATGCAGATTCTCATCATCATATTGAGAGATTTTTATCTTCTCTAGTAAAGATGGTTTAGCAATCATTTGAAAGATGAAATATATTTCCCCTTCTACAAACATTCCCCATATCCATATTTAGTAGATCCATGAATATAGGATCCCTCTCAATCCACATTTGGGTCAGGAGTCCATGATCTTTCTTACTTAATGAATCTACCACCTTATTTTCCTTTCCAGGGTGGTAGTGTATTGAACAATCATAATCTTTGAGTAACTCAAGTCATCTCCTTTGCCTCATGTTGAGTTCTTTTTATGTGAAAATGTATTTCAAACTCTTGTAGTCCGTATAAATCTCACATCTTTCTCCATATAGATAATGTCTCTATATTTTCAGAGCAAAGATTACGGCTGCTAACTCGAGATCATGAGTTGGATAATTTTTCTCATGAGTCTTCAACTGTTTTGATACATAAGAAATAAATTTATCATTTTACATAAGGACGCAACCCAGTCCATTCTTTGATGCATCACTATATATCAAAAATCCATCATTTCTAGATAGAAGAGTCAAAATTGGAGCATTGACTAGTCTTCTTTTCAATTATTCAAATCATTCTGTACATTCTTTCATCCATACAAACTTAACCCCTTTACATGTGAGCTTGGTTAGCGGGTTAGCTTGTCGGGTGAAATTCTGGATGAAAAACCAATAGTAACCTGCTAATCCAATAAAACTACGTACCTCGGTTATGTTTGTTGGCATGGGAAATTCTTGGATTGCCTTTGTCTTTACGTGATCAACTAATATTCCATCCTTAGAGATAATATAGCCTAGAAATGAAACTGATTGAAGCTATAATTCACAATTTCTAAACTTCCCATATAATTCATTTCTTCTAGGTGTTTTTAGAATAATCCGTAAGTGATTCTCATGGTCTTCATAGATTTTGGAGTATACCAGGATATCATCGATGAATACCACAACAAAGTTATCAAGATATTCCTTGAAAACTCTATTCATTAAATCCATGAAAATAGAGGGTTAATTAGTTAGTCCAAATGGCATCACTGTAAAATCCTAATACCCATACCTGGTTCGAAATGCTGTCTTTGGAATATCTTCCTTCCTCACACACAGATGATGGTATCCAGATCGAAAGTCAATCTTTGAAAAGTATTGTGCTCCCTAAAGTTGATCAAATATATCATCAATTCTTGGAAGAGGATACTTATTCTTTATTGTAATAGAATCTATTTACCTATAATCAATGCATAGCCTCATGGATCCATCTTTCTTGTTAACAAAGAGGAAAGTGGATCCCCATGGAGAAACACTAGGTTGAATAAATCCTTTGTCACTCAATTACTCTAGTTGTTTCTTTAGCTACAATAATTCTATAGTGGCCATTCTATAGGGAGTCTTTGATATAGGTATTGCACTAGGAATTAAATCAATAGAGAACTCAACTTCTTGCACTGGTGGATGTCTAGGTAAATCCTTAGGGAATACGTCAATGTACTCTTGCACTATATGTACATCTTCAATTTGAAGATTTATTTCCTCACCCATAGACATTGGGTTCTCTGAGGAAAAAATTACATTAAAATCCTTCATAATGTCTTGTAAAGAAAATGTGAATTATTCTAAGCATATCTCCCAGGAGTGTCAATATCAAGAGTGAATCAAGGCCTGTTGTCGTGTACCAAGATACCCCAGGTCAAGCCCGAAACTCATTATCAGAGTTTTCACTCCTAGGTACATCTATGTCAGAGACACCTCTACCTGTTTGTATCTAGATAGGGATGTATTTGCTAGAAAGATCCACATAATATATTCCTTCCAAAATACCAGGATGATCTTGTGTGTTTATCCTCAAATACTACCTTAGGGATTTTTTTCCCTAATCTACAATTTCTAATCCAGTTTCTAAGTTTTCTACTAAACTTCCTCTGATACCAATTGTAACACCCCAACCCCTCTAGTATGGAGCCAGTGCATTAATAAGTACATTGGAATGGTTAGAAGGAATGAAATCCTGAAGGAACGGTCAGTTTAGTAGTCTTGAAGAAACTAGATACATAGATGTAACTCAAATTACATTGGTAATGGTAACAAGATACAATACATAACAAAAACTAAAAATTGCACCCACCAAAACTCAATAAATGATCTCCTCTTCAAAAACTGTTGAAGGTAAACAAATGAAAGGGGTGAGATCAAATGCTCAGTAAGGGCTATAAATAGAAGAAGCATGAATCAATATTAACTGAATCATAAAAAACTTGGCATAGTCAATATGGCATGGTGAATAAATTAAAATCACATGCCATTAATAAATTGAGAATGAACCTGCATCCATAGATTTTTTCATAGTGAAAACCTCATGGATAGTAATAACTGATAATGAAAAAATATAATGATTATTATTTGGACTTCATGTATCTAGCACATGATACCATAATACCGTAAAAATAGTTTAGTTCTGTGGGTAGAAACTCGTCTGATTTTTTGAAACAAACTTGAAGGGTTTGTCAGCAACTAATTGTCTCATGAGACCTTTCGATGCATAGAGGGGCTATAGCGGGCCCCACCGTCACTGAATGTCCAAATAATTATTTATACATAGATTAAATATAAGATAAATACACCTTTACATTATCCATATAGAATATAGGATACAGATTCATCAACACTTCCATAGTTAAAACAACATTCAAAATAAACACTGTATGTAAAATGGTATATGATTAAGACAATAATCATATACATGATATGAGAATATGGATATTTAAAATAAATATAATTTAAAATGAAAATTTATCTCAAATGGGCAGTAGGTACACCACATAATAATTATTTTGTGCATAATACAAAGTAAGTCACAACAAAATGGAAAGTTGAGACAAAGCCAGTTACAACATTGTAATCAATCATTTCGTGTGAACAAGAATTAATAACCATCAAATGAATAATTTAATTCCATGAAAATAAAGTGATTCATGATATTATATGTCAAATGTAAGTACACATACACCACATATAATAAATAATAGGTGAACAATGGAAATCCCACATAATTAAAAGTGAGATGAGAAACCCCTTGAAAATATTTCAGCATGGTAATGAGTGTTCTTGTGTGGGATTAAAGAGAGGTAAAAGGGTATCCCATCATTTATATATCATAAGGTAAGTATGGGGGAGGTGAAAAAACATTCCCCATCATTAGGAATTAAATATAGAAGGACAAAACATAGGGGGAATTCTTGAATAAAAGTGGGAGAGAGGATCCCTTACAAAGATTGTATCGTCAGGGTGAGGATAAATAAATGGAATATTTATGTGTGAAAAATAAAAATCCTCAAAATATAAGTGGATATATATTATAAAACAATTATATGTCATTCACACATATTATGAGAAAGGAAAAACCAATTAAATTTATGTTTAACTCAATGAATGTAAATTGAGTTAAGATATCCCTTACCTTAAGCTCGAAGGTGTTCTTGATTATTCTTAATGACCTGAATAATCAAATATAGATTAATTAATTAATAATTCCAGAACCTCATCAAAAATTAATTGATATGGTATAACCTTTTTAGGTTCATTAATGTCCCTTTTGATGGGTTTAAGAGGTTCAATTTTATTGTTTTGGAAGCATTTTCTTCCTTGGTTTTCATGGTCCATTTACTTGTATTCATGAATGGAAGTTCGTTTGAAATGTGGTTAAACATACAGAATTGTTAATATATATTATTAGTGACATTTAAGAGATATAAATTATATTATAATGATTTTGTTTATATACCATGAGGATGAATCATTCGATAAGTTAATGACAAACGCTTGGATTTAGCTTGGTGGTTTTGTGCACAATGAACTTGTTCTGTATTATTATTCCATATTAAGAGTGTGTAAAGGTTATAGAACATTAAATAAGATAAAATAAATATATCATGATATTGTTCAACCATTAAAAAGGTTTCATGACCAGTCTTGAAGATAGTAATGCAAATTTAAAACCCCTCTTCTTTGAGTGTGATAAATTAACACATCTCGGACGGTGTTTGAATTTATAGTATAAAATGAGGGAAAAAAGAGATTATAATTAAATATTACATTAGAACAATGAAAATCCAGTAAATTTATGGTACTGGAATTATCATGGCATTTTTATGAGGTTAGGTGAGAAGAGAGAACAAAATAATGGAACTTGTAAAAGAAATTGAAAGAAAAAGGAAGAGTGGTTCACCTTTTGAGTACTCCTCTTTGAGAAACTCCTTAAGACCTTTGATTTTGGACTTTTGGTGAGACCAACAGGCCTTGGACGTGGGGAGAGATCTTGGGAAGATTATTTTGCAGAATTTAGGCAAGGATTGAAGCTTGAGTGGTGTGGGAGGAAGAGGGGTGAGGGGTGGTTTATATAGCAGAGGGGGGAAGGGATTTTACATTATTTTAATTATTATTTTAATATTTTTTCTCAAGACTATGAATAGTATTGATTCATGTGATCCCAAATAGTAATAATGGCATGTGAGTTTGAACCAAGTGGGATTAAATCATCCTTTCATCACCTATGATGCAGTAAATCAAGTATTTAGCATTTATCGTAATTTATTGTATTTTACTATTCATAAAAAATTCAAGTATTTCAGAAAAATCCAAATAATTCACCCTAACCATTTTTTGATGCATAGAATCCAAAAATGAACTCCATTTTTTAAAAATAATTTTCTAAATATGATAAATTTAATTTTTAACTAAAATCTTTATTAAATCGAAAAATATAAACACTTAAAATATTCATCTTCATTTTTAAGGTACCTAAATTTATTTATACATTCATGGGTATAGATACCAATTTTAAGATTCATATTACTATTCATAAGGGTATGTTACTATTCATAAGGGTGGGTTACTATTCACCAAAAATTAATTTAATCCTATCATTCTCTAAATATCACCCTGAACACAACCGTGTATGTTATATTTTCAAAATTCAAAACACACAAGTGGAAAATTTAAGTTCAATGGCTAGGTTATGACTATCTCCTAAATAACCAAGTGTTGTTTCAAATAATCTCAATGCTTTATGAAATATAGTTTATGACTAGAATGTATTTAAGAGATACATACCATAAAATTTTTGGGGTGTAATAGAGATCCTCAATTCACTTCCCAATTCTGGTGCTCGCTGCAATAGGCTATAAGAACTCAATTGACCATTAGCGCAACATGTTATCCGCAGATAGATGGGAAGTCAAAAAAAATTCAAACATTGGAAGATATGCTCAAATTGTGTGTTATATACTTTAGAGGCTATTGGGAAAACTATATTCCTTTAATAGTGTTCTCATATAATAACAACTTTCAGGCGATGATACATATGTCCCCGTTCGAGGCTTTGTATGGTCTTCCTTGTTTTTATCCACTATTTTGGGTGGAAATAAGAGATACATCATTGATTGGACCAAGTCTTATGCATGAGACTATAGAGAAAATCCAAAGGATCCAAAAGCGGATGGCTATTGCCCAAAGATGACAAAAATCATATGCAGATAATCTTTATTGACCCTTAACTTTCAATGTGAGTGACCACATCTTCTTAAAAGTGTCGCTGAGACTTGGTCATCTATGCTTGGGGAAACAAGGGAATTTAACACCATAATATGTGGGACTATTTGAGGTTTTTGAATGAATTATAACTATTGCATATGGTTAGCCTTACCGCCAAGATTCAATGTTGTCCATAACATGTTCTGTGTTTCTCAACTGAAGAAGTATCACTCAGATCCTCATTATATGATCATTTGGGATCATGTTACTCTTTAGTCTAATGTGACCTTTATCCATAAAATAGTTCGGATTATAGATATATAGGATAAGACCTTTATAGGTAGATATTTTCCCTTGGTGAGAGTTTTATGGAAGCATGGTCAGGTTCAAGATGGAAAATGTGAACGAGAAAATTATATTCCACAATAATGGCTTGAATTGTTCAAAGACAATATTGATCTACAACTTCCCAAGGATGAAAATCCCAATATTAGGGGAAATGCATCACCCTTGGTTTGAGGTGTTCCATTATTTTATGCATTTTATTTTATATTTAGATTTGTTAGAATAATATCTTGAAGTGTTTAGAGGGAAAAAGAGATAGTTGTCTAGAATCTGGCAATAGGAAAAATTCACACTATTAATATGTTATTTACAATGTAAATATGTTTGGGGTAGATATCATGAATTCCATCAAAGCGTGAAAGGGTCTCATTAATTTAATCTCTAAAGAAATTCATTAGGTGAGACCGATTCATAATGTAAATGAATAATTGGATTTTTAATAGAGGTGATGGGTTTTTTGGTGTGAGTGACCTCTTGATTATCCCCAACATGAATTCTAAATTCACCCCATGAGTAAGTTGGGACCAAACTATTTTAATCTATCCAAATCTTGTAAATCCTCAAGCAGTTCCTTTTTTATTCCTCTCAACTTCTAGGTTTTCCTTAGGTTATTTTCAATGATCATCGATGTCGGGATACCAATTCTGATGAATATTCAAGCATTCAATTTTGGAAATCAAAGGTTAGGATTCCATTTTCCCTTCTCGACTTGTATCTCCTTAGTTTTTCTTGAACAGAACCATAGATTAGTGTGTAATACCTAGATCCATGGAATTGGATGAGTTTTGGTGATATATTATTGGGTTTTGATAGAGGAAATAAATAGGTCAAATTCATGGAATTTATAAGATCCATCGTTCGAATGAACCCGAGGTAGGTGGTTTTTTCCTCTTTCGACTTTTATTGGAACTTGAAGGATTTAGGTTTCTAAAATATTTCTCCTATATTTTTCAATGGTTTTACCCAGGTAAAAATATGATGGTGATTCTATTACTTGTTGGTTATGAAATTGTATTGTGGGTGTCTCCCACAATGAAGTGTTAAATTGATTAAAAGTGTTTTCTTAAATGGAAGACATTTTTGACACATGTTCTTGGGATAACAGGTTGTGGGTATCATCTATAAAGGAAAATGTTATTGTGTGTTTCCTGATTTTATTGTATGAGGTCTTGTTGAAGTAAACTTGGTGCTTGGTTCTAATTGGAAAAGAACGAGGAGTAATTTGACACTAAGTGATGACTTAGTGGAGGAAATTTCTCCACTCATGAGCATGTGAATTTTATTCAGTATGCATGAGTGTGCGAGAGAGAGAGAGAATGGATGATTATTCCAAATTATAATTTATGAACTTATTCTTCTATAAAGGAAAACTTTTTTTGGATAAACTACTTTTGAAAACCTATTCATATAAAATATTTTATATCTTGAAAATTGTTTACTGCTTTGATATTCCTTCAACCTATTTTATATCACGTGTACTAACATATTTTTAGTCTTAATGGCATGTGATAAAAGTATCTTGGGGGTTTCCTACTAGGAATTATTCCATTGGTGTGTATACAGATTTTGTTTTCTATGATACAATAAATGAACTAGTTTCTTATTTTTACAGTGTCCTTCCTTGATTTTTATATCGTCGTTGGTGGAGTTGTAACTTGAAATTATTTCATGTCTTGGTTTGGAGTCGTGCCACCTCAGTGCCTATGAATTTTTCTTCTTTGAAGTTTTAGTTTCTATCTCTTATTGTTCCTCTGTTAAACTAATGGTCTTCTATGTTTTATTGTTTATTGATGGATTGGTCACATTTATTATGGTTTATTTTTGGTGCATGCATCATCCATATAGATGTCGCAGGTTTTGTTTATTCTTATATTAATAAGTGTGTGATGTGTTTGTGTTTATAAAATAGTAAACCATTCTCTAATGTATCATGTTTTTAAAACCTTGGCATTTATTGTCAGTCTTTGGTGTTTGGGGAATGTCACTTAAGGTTAATATCACTTCTTCTTTCTCTCAAGCCAATGATTTGAGGCGGTATGTTACATGCAATCTTCTATGTTTTTTATGTATGTTATGGTTCTTAGAATTTTTTTATGATGATGGGTGATCCTAATATAGATCTACAATGCATTAGGTAATGATTATGTTCTCCAAATAATTATATTGGAATTAACCGAGTAGGTTATTCCATTTGTGAGATTTCTTGTAAGGGTTCTATGAAGATGATGTCCCAAGACACCTACATGACTTTTCTATGATTTATAATGATTTTTCATAGATTTTTTTTATTTCATAAATTAATCTAATGATATTTTGGTTAAATTAATGATTATTCCATTTAAAGGTAAAAGAGGTATGTATTTAAGAGAATGTTTTTCATGGCTTCTCATGCTTTCTAAGAAACCAGATGATTTTTACTTTATGTTTTCTTATATAAGTGTTTTATGAAAAACATTTGATATTAAATCTAATTTCATGTTTAAGTAAAAGATTATTTGAGCTCAAAGTTTATCATTTTAAAGAAAAACTCTCTTATATGATCTCATGCTTTTGAAATGGACATATGAGTTTCTTTTCTTTTTTTGTATATGTCCCTTACTGGGATTTGTTTTGTTCATTCCATGTTTTCAAATTATTTTTCACATGGCTTAAGGATGAGTATAAATTTTAATAATGTAAAAGTTATATATATGAATGTTTCCTTGAACAAATAAAGGGTGACTTTATAAAGAGCTTGTTTAGTAGAAAAAATGATCACTTGACGACTTGTGAATTGTTATGTAAGAGTTTTCCTAATTCTCTAAAAACTATAAACCTAAAAGGTCCTTGGGTATGTAAGTGATGAAATATTTTCATTTTATTTTATGTGCTTTGGATGGCTAAAATTGGGTCACATTTAATGGTATCAAATCCAAAAATATAAAGATTATGTTTTTAGTACCAAATCTAGTAATGCGAGTTTGGGGTTGTTATAGTGCATTCCTTGTGAAGTTTTTATCATAAGACTTGATTGATTCATCCTCATTTTTCTTGATTCTAAGTATCTCACTTTCTATTTTAATATAGAGAGTGAAAGGAAAATATTTATTAAAAAAATATTTTCTTGAATCTATCTCACTCTATTGATTAGATGTCTTCCTTGAGTTTCATATTCTTTATTATTTTCTACCATTGATCGGGTTCTCCCTAAAAGAGATAAGTGAATAGTGTGACTTTCTCTTTATCAGATCTTTAGAGGACAGTGAATATCTACTCGATATAATTAATCCATTATTATGAGACTAGGGGATCAAATAATCCACTAAATATAGGGGAATTTTTTTCATAAATGAATCAAATAAAACTTACTCTCTCTTGAGAGAATGAGGGTGTTCCACATGAATCAAGTTATTATTCATAACATAAGTTAGTTGTGAAAATACCACCATAAAGTTATCAACTCCCACTCCCATTATATTAGGAATTTTGTTAGATAAATCATTACATCACCCATTTCATAGGTTGTTGGCATCATTCCTCATATTTTTATCCATTTACTAAAATAAATGAAAGTTAATGATGAGAATACTTAAATTAGTAAGCATATAAAAAAGAAAAAAATGAATTCAGATAATCTTTATTTTCATCTCCATAAAATTACATTAAGTTGATTTGTTCTCTAATTACTATAAAGGATAACTTGAGGGAATTCATAAAGAAAATGGGTGAGCTTTAAATCCCAGTAAGGGAATAATCTGAGTAAATCATGATAATGAAGTAATACGTATGAGACAAGAGGTATATCATGATATCATAAAAGAGAAGGGTTGTATATAATCACATGGAATAATAACATAAGGTGATGATACTATAACACCATTACATCATATGAATGCGGCAACAATATAAATCATGACATCATATGCATAAGTCAAACCTCACTACCAAGAAAACATAACATATTGTGCTAGACTAACTTCTCATGCACCATACATAGTATCACATGAGATGAAAAACTTATTCAATGCATTGGAGGATGGATAATTTCATACCCACCCATCACCTTCATAATATGTACATTCATAAAACTATCACATAAGGAATTCATAATTAAACCATAAGCATAATAAAAACCCATGAAAGAGAAATGGGTTATATAATATTGTATTAATGAATAACAAAATGGAATATCATTAATATTCCCATGAAAAGAAGGGATTAAATCATCTTTATCCATTCATGACTGATTAAAAAATCATAGGTCATGAAAATAAAGTTCCAGTGAATAAAATTTATAAGAAAGGAGTGGATAAGTAAGTTTGAAAATGAAACTTTTAAGCGAGGTTTTAAGAAAATGGTAAAGAATCTTTGAAGAAGGTAAGAACATAATGTTTTCCTTAAAAAAATAATTAAAACAAAATGGTTTCCCATAAAATATTTAATATTTTTAGAAATCATAGAAGGGAACAAACCCTAAAAGAGTGGAACATGAAAAGGAATAATGAATAGTAAAGTTCCCTTTAATTGGGTTTACTTTAGAGAGAATATGGAGAAGAGAATTTAAAAAACATGTATAACCCTAAAAATGAAAAGGAAGAATAAACTAGGTATATATGCAAGGTGCATGTATAAAAAATATAAAATAATTTCATTATAATAATAAAGATATAAGGTGAGTTGGAGATGTTGAGTGTGTGTTTATTCAATAATTTCATTAATTTATTTTTTGTTTTGATTCTCACAAACACCCACATTTTTGTTACTAATAAAGTTTATTTTAAGTGAATTTTAGGAAAATGATATTCATTAGAATATATTTCTGGAGGCATACACAAGTCACTGGTCCATAGGAAAATATTTTTTAAAAGTATTTTAGACGTGTTTGAAAGTATTCTGGAAACACTGTTCATACCCTACATTTGTAAGTGTAACGTATGGTTTGAAACCCTGTATTTGGAATAACATGTATGGATCATGTTCCCCATGCTATTGGAAAATTATGGATAAAAAATCCTATGTTTGGAATAAACCCTATGTTTAAAGTAATAAACCTATGGTTCATCAACCTTATTTTTGTAAACAATCATATGTTGTCAACCGCACTTTTGGATTTCTTCACTATACGAAGGAACCCTATCTTTGAATGGTCCACGATGGAGTTTTAAATAAAAGATATTATCTGTGTTTTCTACAATGGTCTTGCCTTATGTAAATATCTATTTAAAAAAAATTTATGACCGATTCAAAGGCTCTTATTCAACAGATTAAATTGTTCCTATATCTACAGTAAGTTACGGCTCTCTTGAATATTTTTGAATTCAAATATTCATGATTTATTATGTGGTATTTTTTGAAGTGTTTTAACTTTGATTTTTTAGACTGACAATATAAATATTGAGATGGTCGTATTCTGAAAAGATAACAACAAAAATACAATATAGAGATATACACATTGGAAAGAAAAGTTGTGTGCTTGTAAATAACAATGTGTTTTCATCTTCAGAGGTACACTTTGGAGACATACATTTTTTTATCGAGTTGATGCTATTATTTTCATTGTTGATATACCTTATTTTTAAATATTTTTCTATAAGTTTGAAAAAGAATTTGTCAAAGTTTCACTTTGGAGACATATATGTTTGTTCATCTATCCAGTCCTTTCTCTACTACTATTTAAAGAAAGTCTAAGCAACATTGAAGATCTATTTTTTGTTGTTGTATGTTATTAAAGATCAAACACATCTATCAGTTGTTGTTGTAACTATGATTAAAACATGTGTTCTCAATCAAATCAATCTCTATTGATTTATTGGAGTTTTGGATGCTCAGACTCATTGTGGTGGTGAAGGAGTATCATCTTCTCAGACTAAAATACGGATTTATGGTTCCCTATAAAAGAATCATAAGGCTCTGTAAAATCCTTGTTGTAATGGTTGCAACTGTCTATACTCAGTTGTTAAGGTCTTTTGATAAGAGGATCTGTCAAGTGAAAATCATCAAGCTCGTGGAAAGAGCATTGGTGGAGTGGACTATGGTATATTTGTGCCCTGAATCACTATACATCATTGTGTTCTTTTCCTTATTTATTTTTGTTTCTTACTCATATTTAAGATAAAATGAAAGAATCACTGCATAAAAATAGAATTATTTTGAATCATTTAAAGGTTTTAAAGTACCATAATTCACTCCCCTCATGTTTCTTTATCGTAGTCATTCTGACCGATCCGACCAAACATGTGGTATCAAAGGTTGGGATCTGTTTCTATATATCTATTTTTTAAAATCCTTTAATATTCTATTTTTTTCTATTTGATACCACAAAGTGGTATCAAAGGAAGGGCTCTATTGATGTATTTTATTCTTGGGAATCCTTGAAAATTTTGTTTCAATTTGATACTAATAAGTTTTAATAAAGGTGTTTTTTGGCTCTAACATGCCTGATTTAAAAATTCAAATGAATAATAATATCGAAATGAATGATCTTAGAGAAGGTATGTTGATGATCCATGCTCCTTATTTTTATTGTGATAATTATCCATGTTGGAAAGTTCTCATGATTATTTATTTGAAATTTTTTGGAATAAGAGTTTTTTTAAAGGTTGTCAATCCTTATGAAACTCCTAAGGAAGAAGTGAAAAAATTGGATGATGATCAAGAAAAAGAATATGATCTTAATTCAATAACAATGAATGTTGTTTTATGTGGTTTAGGGACTGATGAGTTTAATCAAGTTTCTCATTGTCCTACTACCTATGAAACGTGGAAAACTATTTTTGTTTCCTATGAAGGAACTGAAAATGTTAGACAATTAAGGTACAATATTGCAAAGTTAAAATTTGATACTCTCAGAATGCATGAAGATGAAAATATCACTCAGATGCATGGTAGTTTGGAAGAAATTGAAAATATCATTGCTACTTTGGGAGATCTAGTTATGTAGATAGATCAAGAGTTAAAAGTAATTAGAGTCTTACCCACTAAGTGGAATGGAATATCTGCTTATATATGACAATCTACACCTATGAATGGTTTAGCAATGAAATAACTAATTATAACATTGATCATGTATAAATATGAGATGCAGGATGAAGTTGAAAATCGTATCAAATACAAAGAAACTACTCTCAAAACGACATTGGATGAATCATATGATTCAAGTCTTCCAGATACAGATAAAGATTTACAAAATCTTGTTAAAAGTTTTGAAAAACTATACAATAAGAGAAATAAAGATACTAAAGAGAATATATATTGTGAATGCAAAGAGAAAGGCCATACAAAGGTAAATTTTCCTTTACTTAAAGATCAAAGGAAAGTTGATTATAAAAGAAAATGCAAGAAAATTATGAAAGCTACTTGGAGTGATTCTTCATGTTTAAATGTTGAATCTTCTAAAAATTATAAGGATGAACATAAAAAATAAATGGTATGTCTTATGTCTCATACTGATGAGGTACAATCTTCTCACTCTCAAAACTATTATTCTGAAAATAATTCTTATGATGAATTAAATAAGTATTGTTTTATGCTATAATATAAATTTGAATACTTAAAGAAAGATCATATAAAACATATAAAATTTTATGCTGCTATTTTATTAGATAAATAAATATTTTTAAAAAAAATTATAGATTTAAAATCTAATTCTTCCAAAATTTCTCGTGACTTGCATGAAATTAGAATTAAAGAATTATTGGATGAAGATTCCACTTTAAAAAAAGATTTTATTATAATTATAAAAGGATAAAAATATTTGACTCAAATCCCTGGAAAAAATAAAATTCACAAAGAAAATTTGGAATGGGTAGTAATGTTGAAAGACCAAAGTTATATAGGAATTATTTTGTTCCTGGAAAAAATTAAAAAATCATGTCAACTATTAAATGTATTTATTATGGTTTAAATGGACATTATGAAAATGATTTTTGCTTTAGAAAACCTCAGTTTTTTGGTATTTTGAATGTTTATTGTTCAAAATAATTACTTAACTACAATAGTAGAACCTCTACACAAAATAAATAGATTTGGTTGCGTAAAACCTTACTTGCTAACACTGTCGGACCGAGAAGAATATGAATACCAAAAGGCACTTTTATTTTATGTTTTTTAGGAATACATCACTAAACTGTATTGTTAAATCATTAGTTGACTGAGAAGTATATGGAAATTTCTATCATAACAAAGTATTGATCAACTTAGAATTAGTTCATTATCAAAGAATCCTTATAAATTGAACTAATAACCCAAGAAGTATTTCATTACTATTCTCATATATGTGTTTCATTAATTGTTTTATATAGAGTGAGAGAGATATTTTATGGTAAAATTGTTAAATCATTCCTTCCTCTTTGAATTAAAAATGTTAAAACCTAGTCTATATGATTGTATAACTAAATTAATAAAATATTCAAAATAGGTTTATGAAAAACTGTAGAATTTTTTTAAATATTTTAAACTTATTATTGTTTTAAAATTTCATGTTCTTAAAATCATTTATGTAATGTTTTCTCTTAGAATAACTTTCTTACATAAAATGTATTTTCAAAAGTTAAAATCTATAATGATTATTCTGTATTTTTTAACTCAAGAATGTAAAGCATCGTCTGCAACTTGTTAGAACAAAACATATCATATTTTTTAAAACTTTATAATCTTCTTATTAAAAAAAATTCTTATGTTGTTTCTTCTTCTTCTTTGAAATATTTTTTTCAAAAACTTTTAAAACCAGTCTGAGCAAAGATTAAGCGATCAAGAACTTCAAGTTCAGAGGAAAGTTTTTTTCAAAAGAGAATGAAAGGCAATCCTTCTTCTGATCTATTAAGAGAACAATCAGTTTTGTATGTTAAGGATTCGTTTGAAGAATCTTCTGGAAGAGATAATGAGGATTTTGAAGAACCATAAGTTTCATCATCTCAAAATATTAAAGGAGAAATGTATTCTGAAGAACTTTTGTTTAAATTCAATACCTTGAATGAAGAAATAGTAAAGCTACATGCTAATCTGAATACGTCTAGAAAATCGTATGAAGAGCTATAGAAAGTGTCAGTTTCAAAAACAGTTTTTGATACACTTCAAATGGAGTATTAGAATGTGAAAGAAATTTCAGTCTCAAAAGAAGACTTTGAAGCGTTTAAAGTATAAATATTAAGTCAGGTGGAGTTACACAGAAGAAAACCTGTTACTAAGTTGGACCATGATAAACTGATTTTTTTGGTTGAACAGGTTTCGTCTTCATCGCTATATTAAAGATCTGCAGATGTTGAAAGCAGAATAGAACAACCGTCAAAAGTTTTAGCAGATTTAAGTGAAAAAGTTTGAAGTTTGGAGAGTGTTCATAATTCATCTAATCCTCCATAACATCCCAACTCTTCTTCATTTCTGTAGTTTATTTAATGTCAATATATTATATTTTTGTTTAATTTTTTTGATTAGTAAATATGTGTTATAAATTGTTTCATAATTTCTTTCTGAAATATGATACTCTTAAAAATAGTTATGTAAGCATGTGTTTAATGTTTGATTATTTTAAAAATTATTACATGTGGTAAATTAGTCTATTACCATGAGTGATAAAATTCTATTAATATATTAAATATTTTGCTCCATTATGACATGTGCAAAAGTTATTTTAAATTCCTTGATTTTTTTTGTATTATGCTATGTCTTAGGGGAAGGTATTCTAAATGTTTAGAAAGTATTATAGCATGAATTAAATTTTTTAATACATTCATTACAAATAATTATTATTCATTGAATAATGTTTTAGAAATTATCTTGGATACTTGTTTATATCCATCTTGCATGAATTTAGGGGGATTTTATATTACTAAATTTTATTCTAATCTTTTTGATGACACAAAAGAGGGAGAAATTTGTAAGGGAGGAATTTATGAGAAATTAATTTAGAAATTTGTAGGGGAGAAATTTATGAGAAGTTAAATTTATGAGACTATTGAGTAATTTATGAAAAATATATAAATAAACAAAGAATCATTCTTAAAGAATTTTTTTTATTTTAATTTAAATGTTTATTTTATGGGTTTTGTGATCATCAAAAAGAGGAGATTGTTGAGCATGTGTTGATTCAACAATTTCATTATTTTTTTATTTTGATGTATACAAACACCCACATTTGTGTTACTAATAAAGATACTTTTAAGTGAATTTCAGGAAAAAGATATTCATTAGAATATATTTCTAGAAGCATACACAAGTCACTGATCCGTGAGAAAATATTTGTTTAAATTATTCTGGACATGTTTGAAATTATTCTGAAAACACTGTTCACAACCTACATTTGTAAGTGTAAGGTATGGTTTGGAAACCCTATGTTTGGAATAACATGTATGGATCATGTATACTACGCTGTTGGAAAATTATGGATCAACAACCCTACATTTGGAAGAAACCCTACATTTAAAGGAATAAATATGTGGTTCATCAACCTTACTTTTGTAAACAATCGTACGTTGTCAACTGTACTTTTGGAATTTGTCGCTACATGAAGAAACCCTAAGTTTGACTAGTCCATGATGGAGTTTGGAATAAAAGATATTATCTGTGTTTTCTGCAACGGTCTTGCCTAAAGTAAATATATCTTTACAGCTGTTTTACGACCGATTCAAAGGCTCGTATTCAACGGGTTAAATCGTTCATATATCTATGGGAAGTTACGACTCTCTTTAATATTTTTGAATTCAAATATTCACGATTTATTATGCGGTATTTGTGGAAGTGTTTTAACTTGGAGTTGTTCGACCTAAGGTATAAATATTGAGATGGTCATTTTCTGAAAAGATAACAACAACAATACAATATAGAGATATACACATTGGAAAGAAAAGTTGCATGCTTATAAATAACAGTTTTGTCATCTTCAAAGCTACACTTTGGAGACATACACGTTATGATCTAGTTGCTGCTATTGTTGTCGTTGATGCTATACCTTATTGTTAAATCTTCTTCTGTAAGTTGGACTAATCATTTTTCAGAGTTATAATTTGGATACACACATGCTTGTTCATCTGTATGGTGTTTTATCTACTGTTGTTTAAAGAAACCACGTGCAACATTGAAGATCTATTTGATGTTGTTGCACATTATTAAAGATCAAACACATCGGTCAATTGTTGTTGCAACTATGAGTGAAACATGTGTTCTCAGTCAAATCAATCTCTATTGATTTATTGAAGTTTCGGCTGCTCGGACTCAGTCGTGGTGGTGAAGGAGTATCAGCTTCTCTGACTAAATTGTGGATTTATGGTTCCCTGTAAAAGAACCATAAGGCTCAATAAAAGCCTTGTTGTGAAGGTGTCAACTGCCTATGATTAGTTGTTAAGGTCTTGTGATGAGAGGACATATCTAGTGAAAATCACCAAACTCGTGGAAAGAGCGATGTGAAGTGGACTAGAAGATCTTTGTACCATGAACCACTATACATCGTTGTGTTCTTTTCCTTATTTATTTCCGCTGCTTACTCGCCTTTAAAAGAGAAGGAAAGAATCGCTACATAACAAGAGAATTATTTTGAATCTATCAAAGGTTTTAAAGGATCACAATTCACCCCCCCCCCCCCTTGTGTCTTCGTCGTAGTCATTCCGACCTATCCAACCTAACAAGAGAGAGAAAGTGTAACCCAATAAAGAAGAGCGCGGTTTGAAAGCTCCCTTACCTCAAGTATGAGTCGTTTGGAACGTGCATCTAAATTCCTAAATAATCAAATTAAGTTTATTAAATAATTACTTTAGAACCCTTTTCATATATATTTCATTTGTTAATGTACATTTATTATCATATTTCATTCCTTTGCTATATTTTTTTTGTTCACATTGACCACTTCAGGTTGTTCGGTTAATTTTTTCAAAACTGTTTTAGAACTTTGATCATGGTCAAAAGTGTGGTCAAATAGTCCCATAATCTCAAGAATTGTACTGTTATTCATAATTTATTATTCCATTAACACAAGAATAATATAGTTCAATGGGTTGCACAAAATAGATTCAAACTAAGAAAGTTATCTCAATATGTTCGTTTTGGATGGTTGAAATTACTATGACCATTATTTATTATTATAATTAATATAATACCCAATTTGTCTTTCCAAAATCTTAATCAAGTTATAAATATTGTATTTATTCATTGAATGCATTTTTAAACCATCCATGTAAGACGGTGATGAAAATAAAATATGTCATTCATGAAGGCGATGAACTGACCATAATATGGGCAACATTTTCTTTTTTAGAATGATATAAGAGGGGAAGTTAGATATTTGATATTCCCCAAGAATAATAGCATTTTAGTATATTAATAATATTAATGTCATTATATTAGCATAAATAGAATAGACTTTTGGAGGTAGAAGATGAAAAGAATTTTAAAAGAACACGGTTGAGAATGTTACATATTCCTTTGGATGTTCTCTCTTAGAATGCACCTTAGGCTTTCTTAGATTGGTCTTTTGGGGAGATTGGATCCTCTAGGATGTGATAAATAGGGTTCAGATGAGTTTTGGGCAAAGTTTGGGTGAGCCATGAGGCTTAGCATGTGTGGAGAAATGGGGTAGTGAATGGTGGTGTTCATAGGGCGGGGGAGGGGTGTTTTAGAATAGAATATAATGTCTTCAAACAGTGACCCAACATGTGACTTGATAATAAGGAGCTTGTGACTCAACAATAAATGAACCAATAAAATATTCATCTAACTTCTAAAAATCTCAAAACTTCGTTCATACACACTATTACAAAATACGGACTTATACAGTGTTTCACAATTCACAAAAAAGTCAACTTTTTTAGAGAAATATAAAAAAAAATCAGCTAACTTCAACATATTGATTCCAAAAATGACATCCATTTTATCAAAATAATTTTTTAAATATGAGAAATCTAATTTCTAAATAAAATCCTTACTGAAAAATACTAATTTTATGACATAATAAAATTTCCGACTAAAAAATAATAATAATGATTTTATAAAACTATTTATCATTTATATAAAAAAATAACCATTGTTTTATAAAACCATTTTATGTAAATATTTTTTCTTTCATTTATCATAAAAATGAATTTTAAATGAAAATAAAGCATATATATTTTATCAAAATATACAAGCTTTTTTTTCAAACATTTATTTCATCATGTTTAACACCTTTAATAAATGTAAATTCCTTTTATTTTTATTTATTAAGATAACCAAAAATTATTTTACTATTTCTACCCAAAGATACCAAATTCCATCCTTAACTAATGTCAGCCACTCAAATACGGAATCAAATTCATCTGCATATTAAAAAAAATGTGGGCATTGGGGCAAAAACTATTTCATTTAAAAAAAAAATTACACTTTAATGCTACATACCTCCTAGATACACAACTCTTTATCACACTATCATAAGCCGTCAAGATAAGGTATGCAATGATGACATTTTCATGGAGTGATTCGATCAACATTGATTTGGTGGTGATTTTCACTACTTGAACTTTTCCCGTAAACGATTGATCGAAGCTAAATTGTTGAAGTTCTACTTGAGCTTAGTCAAAGGCGAACCACAACGATGTTACCTCCCTCAGAAATTCTGATAAATGAACTTATTCTATTGGTTGAGGACATTGTTTTACCATTCGGCATCAATAATCTCTTATTATTACCCTACACTAATTCTAACAGTCACTTTAACAGCTACATTTCCAACTATCATAATGCTCAACAGTCATATTATGACTATTTATTCTCTAAATGTAATGTTCCAAATTAATAATAAAGTGTTGTTGGTCTATGCATGTATTTTATACTAGACATTATTACTAGATATGACACACACATGCTTATTTAGAAGGCAATTTCCAAATATAGAAGACTGGGTCATTACAAGTTCCACCTTCCAGAAACATTAACTCAACACAAAACTTGTATATCACCAAATCCGAGTTAATAACTCACTCATCCCTAACATAGCAACCAAGAGCTCAGAAGATCCCATGTTCCTTTTAACACATTCCAAAAAGCCCCTGCTATTAGTGACCTCAAAACCTGTGGACAAACTAAAATCTTCTATACAATTTCCAAACTTCTCTGTTCACGAAGTCAATGCAAGAACATGAGACACCGCAACTTAGCTTATATGATATGAAGTCTTTCATCAGAAAGAGTGCACAGCAACATTACCTGACTGGTTCATATGAGATTCAAACCAAATGAAGATCTCATCTGACTGCAAGCTAGTCATTTCATGATATGCAAATGCAAGATTCATCTCCTCCTGAATGTGACTGAGCAAATGCTTATTAGGAAGATCAATGCCGCTTTTTTTGAGAGCTTGTTTCCAATGCGTTGCACGCCCGTCATTCTTCATATAACCATCGTCACTGATAAAGCCCTTGTTGCGGAATAGCTCATACAGCTTGACTGACATGGCTTCATCCAGGCCAGAGATCCTCTCAGCCAAGAAAGTTGGTGTCAAGGGGAACTCCATGCATTTAACTTCAGCAACATCAATGCCCTTTCTCCTTAAAAACATGAAATTCTCAGCTATTTTTTGATTCCTAAGCTGATCTTTAGGCATGTGCATGAAGAGAATAGGTGGGTAATCCTCTGGGACATCAATTCGATCAAACATTCCTTCAGCAATCATGAGCACAATACTGCTAAATCTTAAATCAGTAGCTAGCACAGAAACAAAATACCCACCAGAGGAGGCCCCCAAAGCCACAAGAGGAAGCTTTTGGAGCCCGTTTCTCTTAACCCACCTTTCAATGATTCCTTTCACAATAAGCCTTTCCTCCCCAAATGACCAGCATCTTCCAGCACTTGAGACTGTCAGGACTGCAAATTTACGAGCAAGAGCATGAAGGACGATCAACCTTTCCTCAGGCAAACCAATGCAGTTCCGGCATTCCGGAGAACTATCCCAGAAGTCAACTGCTCTGCCGTTGCAGCCATGAGCAATAAACAAAACCGCCTTGGGCGAATCAGGGATTTTCCATATCACATCTGTTCCGCCCTCGTACACTCTGGTAAGGGGAGATCCAGACGCGTTTACTTCGTTCATCATGGAAACGAGCGAAGAACTTGATTTGTTTTGGTTATGAAACATACATAGAGAAATGACGGCAACAAGTACTAGAAATGTAACAAACCCTCTCGTGCGGTCGTTCCGAGGATCTTGCCCTTGTCTGGATGATTCTCCTCCATGCCTCCGCATGACTGGAAAGAGAACTAAAAGAACGTTGATGAAACCTACTGTTGGAAAACTCATGAAAGTCTACACAGAAGGCTGATCAAAAATAAAAATCATTGAAGAAAACGACTGACGAGGCAAGGAACAGCGATTAAGCAATCATCCGATCACCTTTGAATCCGCTTCAAGAACATCAGATCTATACGTAGTGCTCGGGATGAATTACAAGACGATGTGAACATTGATTGATCGACAGAATTTTATTTTAAACAATTTTCCAAAGAGAGTGGCTGAAGAAACAGGTTACCGTGATCGCAACAAGATCAAAGGGGAGGAGGAAAAGAATCATCGTCAGAATGTTGCGGGTCTTTTTGGCCCAAATCTGCTTTCCTTTTGGGCCGGGCTAAATAAAAAGGTTCAAGAAAAACTTGTTTTACGGAAATTTTGAAATTTTCAAAGAAAATATTGGTCAAAATCCCATTTCGGAAGCCATTTAAAAGATCATATATGAGGAAACACATTAGAGGGGGAACATTAGGGAAGAGATAGTGAAAGACCCAACAATTGAGGAGCTAGAACTTGTGTTTTGTTGTCATTTTATTTATATATTCAAGAGAACATGTTTTCTTAATTTTTTATTAGAATTTTCATGCAAAATGAATGTAATGACTTGTTTTATGTTATTTTCATTGTTTTTTTACTTAACATATGTTTTGTCATTACAGAAAAAAGATAGAACACATGTTTTTTCATATTTATTGTTATATTCAAATCTATGCTGAAACTCTATGTACATAATGAATTAAAAGAAAAATTAGATGAGATGATGTTATTTATGAGAAACTGTGACGAGACACCGTGACTAGACACCGTGACCAGACACCGTGACCCAGATACCGTGACTTGATACTGTGACCTGATACCGTGACCCAGATACCGTGACCCAGACACCATCATCAGACATCTTGACCAGACACCGTGACCCAGATACCGTGACTTGATACCCTAACCCAGACACCGTGACCCAGAAATAGTGCTCCTGATGCCGTGACTCAAGCACCATTCAAAGTTTTAACAAAGGACTAGACACCGTAACCAGAGACACCATGATCCTAACGCTGCATCTGTGCTACCGATTCCAGATGTCAACATAGCTGGGACATCATGACTAACTCATCGCTTAAAGGCAAAGGAGAAGACACTGATTCCAAGTGACACTGTTTGAAGACAAACTCTGACACCGTTCTTAATCTTTTTTTTTTCGTTTCCAATTTAATTTCTAATGGTCATATTCAAGTTATTAAATGGCACTGACAGCATTAATGCTTCTTTGTAGACATGTCACCTGACAGTACGAGGTACGAGTTGCAGAATACATGCATCCGGTCAACTCCAACATACGCACCCTCAATTAAAAGGAAGACAAGCCTGGCTGCTGAAACATACAGAGAGACGTGCGAGCATTTTCGAAAAAGTGAACTCATGCATGCAACATACTGCTGAAGAACACACGAAGCACTATCGACCCCTGAAGGCTGAACTTCCATAGATCAGAGCTTCAAACATCTTCGCAGTATCAACTAAAAGAAGAACACAAATTACATAGCTCATATCTTTGAACTGGAAACCAAAGTACCAGACTTGTGATACTCTTTTTTTCACAAGAGGACTCGATACTTCCATATACTTTATCCTAAAAGCCCAGAGTTGCACAAAATAACACTCAAAGCACTACTAATCCTTTCTCATCATATTTGCTATGTTTTGTACTGTTTTTATCTTTTGAGCAGTGTGTGTGTGTGTGTCAGTGTTAAAAACACACACCGTCTCCTGTATTAAACTGATGGATACAAGATATCCTTCCTCTCATATCTTCTTACATCTGTTTATTCCCACAGATAAGTGTGGAAGAGGTCCTTGTGTGACCTGGTAGCTTATTCCCACGAAGAATAGTGGAAGAGGTCGTGTGACTTGGACAGTCCTATGTACTGTTGTTTACCCTGATCCAGGGTGTGGATAAAGTTTATTAATATAGACTGCTTGGTGATAGGTGATCACCAAGTGGAGTAGATTAATTCTCGGCTTGAGACTAAACCATTTGTTTTATCCACTGTGCCTTTTAATTTAGTTTTCACTGCTTTACTTTATATTTAAGAAAACTAGATTTTACTTTGATAGTTAGTCTTGGATAGAAGTTATAACTGTTTTTCCTTATTAGAATAGCTTCAAAAGTTGTATCAATAACTCACAAAGGTATCACTGAGAATTAATCAATCTTTTGAGAAGTTATTTGAACATCCAAACCTTTATAACCGTATTACCTTGATTAACTGGTCTGTATACTTTTTTATTGGGGAATCTTTTTAAGTAAACTTTTTAATAGAAATTTTTATAAATACACAATTCACCCCTCTTGAGTACTATACTCCGACCAACATGGTTGATGCCCCGATTTCCAAGCCCTTCATTGTGATTTCCCTCATGTACTGGATATTGTATGACATTTATTGTTGTGTGTGAATGTCAATGATGTTCTTCTCTTGGTATCAAAATGTGGGGTAGGTTTGGATAGATACTTAGACACCCTTTGGAGAGTGAGGAAGGCCTAGGGAGAGTTCCATTGGGATTGAGTGGGGAGTTCCATCATTGTAAAGGTGTTCGATACATGAACAGGGTTCATGTGGATGACCCTAAGGGGTTGGAAGGGGGAAGCCTAAGGCTATCTTGGGATCATTGTTCTTGCATTAAGCCATCAGGATTGGGTGATTGATGTACTGACGGTGTGATAGGATAGCTGAGATCTAGGCCTAGATGTGATGATATATTGAGTTGTGAGATGGGCTCTATGCTTTGCGTGTTATTTCCTACATGCACTGATTGTATGATTATGAAAAGAAATGGAATTTGATGGGAGAGAGGGTCCTAATTCCTTGCCTCTCCATGAGTGAGATGAAATTGGTGGGACTATTTTGAGATGGATTCCATGTTATATATGATGGTTGGTCCCTCCATGACTGAGATGGTTGGATTGAGTGCAATGGGCCATCCCTGAGTGAGATGGTTGGACCTGATGAAATGATGTTGGATTAGTCATGTGTGAGATGCTTGGACCCAGGACACAATATCATATGGTGGGACTTCCATGAGTGAGATATGGTCTTAGTTATGATGTGTTGTAGGTTATGGATATATTTCCCTGACTTTAGTGAGATGGTAGTGGCATGTTAGTGATATATCCCCCCCCCCGATTAAGAAGGGAAAGTTATATGCTTGGTATGAGATCAGACACAAATGCTACCCTACCCAGATTCTTCAGGCATGAGTTGGGACTTTGGTATGTGGTGAGTCTTCTTTTCAAAATAATGTTGAATCAAGTAGGGTTAGGTGTCATGGTGATCTAGTTAAAACATGATGACCAGACTTATTTGATTCACGTGCACTGGATGTTATGTTTTTGGGTGTGTGTGTTTCATGAGCAAGACTGTATCTATTTATATTTATTTCATGAATATCCTTTTATTATAGAAACATTCAGTATAATGAGGCATTAGGGATACTAGGTCACTAGAATCAATGTAACACCCCGACCCCTTTGGACCGAAGCCGGTGCATTACCTGTTATATTGGAATGGTTAGAAAAAATGAAATCCCGAAGGAATAATCAGTTTAGTAGTCTTGAAGAAACTAGATACATAGATGTAAATGAAATTACATTGGAAAAGGTTACAAAATACAATACATAACAAAAACTAAGAACTGAATCCACAAAAATCAATAAATAGTCTCTTCTTCATAACCTGTTGAAGGTAAAAAAATGAACTGGGTGAGCTCAAATGCTCAGTAAGGGTTACAAATGGTGGAAGCATGGATCAATAATAACTAAATTGTAAACAATTTGACATAATCAATATGGCATGATGAATAAATGAAAAAATCATGCCATTAATAAACTCAGAATGAAACTGCATCCATAGATTTTGTCACAGTGAAAACCTCATAGATAGTAATAACTGATAATGAATAAAGAGAATTATTATTAATTGGACGTCATGTATCTGGAACATGATACCATAATACCATTAAAAATGGTTTAGTTCTGTGGGTAGAAACTCGTCTGATTTTTGGAAACAAACTCGAAGGGTTTGTCACCAAACTGATTTGTCTCATGAGACCTACCAATGCATCGAGGGGATGTAGAGGGCCCCACCTGTTGTTTCATGTCCAAATAATTATTTATAAATATATTCAACACAAGAGAAATATGCCTTTACATTATTCGTATAGAATAGAGGATATAGATTCATCAATATTTCCACAGTCAAAACAACATTCAAAATAAATACTGTATGTAAAATGGTATACTGCTTAGAAAATAATCATATCCGTGATATGAGAATATGGAAAATTAAATGGAATATAATTTCAATTTAAAAGTTATCTCAAATGGGCATTAGGTACACCACATAAGAAAGAGTAGGTGCACAATACTAAGAAAGTCACAATGAAGTGAAAATTGAGACAAAGCTCGATACCACGTTGTAATCAATTGAGTCGTATGACCAAAAGTTAATAACCACAAAATGAATCATAGAATACCATAAATATAAAGAGAATAATTATAATATATATCAAATGGAAGTACACCTATACCACATATAATAAATAAGAGATGAACAACAAAAATCCCACAGAATTGAAAGTGAGATGAGAAAACCCCTTACAATCATTTCGGCATGGTAACAAGTGTTCTTGTGAGGGATTAATGAGAGGTAAAGGGGTATATAATTATTTATATATCATAAGTTCAGTATGGGGTAGGTTCTAAAACATACCCCATCATTAGGTATTAAAAAAATAAGAGCACAACATAGGGGAGATTCTTGAACAAAAGTGAGAGAGAGGATCCCTTACCTTATGCTTGAAGGTGTTCTTGATTGTTCTTAAGGACCTGAATAATCAAATTTAGATTCATTAATTAATAAGTTCGGAACCTAATCAACATTTAATTGACATGTTATAACATTATTTGGTTCATTAATGGACATTTTTATGGGTTTAAGAGATTCAATTTTATTGTTTTGGTAGCATTTTCTTCTTTGGTTTTCATGATCCGTTTACTTGTATTCATAAATGGATGTTTGTTTGAAATGTGGTTAAATATCTAGAATTGTTAATATAAATTATTAGTGACATTAAAGATATATAAATTATCTTATAATTATTCTGGTTATATACCACAAGGATGACTCATTCAATGAGTTAATAATAAACGCTTGGATTTGGCTTGGTGGTTTTGTGCACAATAAACTTATTTTGTATTATTATTCTATATTATGAGTTTCTAAGGATTAAAAAAAATTAAACAAGATAAAATAAATATATTATGATTTGGTTCAACCATTGAAAAGGTTTCATGACCAGTATTGAAGATAATAATGCAAATTGAAAACCCGTCTTCTTTGAGTGTGATAAATTAACACATCTCGGATAGCGTTTGCATTTATTGTATAAATGGAGGGGAAAAAGAGAGATTATGATGAAATATTCCATTATCATAATGAAAATATATTACATTTAAGGTACTAGAATTATCATATAATTTGGATGAGATGAGGTGAGAAGAGAGCAACAAAATAATAAAACTTGTAAAAGAATTTGACAGAAAAGAGAAGAGAGGTTCACCTCTTGAGTACTCCTCTTTGAGAAATTCCTTAAGACCTTTGTTTTTGGACTTTTGGTGAGAACAATAGGTCTGGGACATGGGTAGAGGGCTTGGGAAGAGTATTTGATAGAATTTAGGCAAGGCTTGATGCTTGAGTGGTGTGGGAGGAAGAGGGGGTGAGGGGTGGTTTATATAGTGGAGGGGAAAGGGGAATTCTCTATATTATAATCATTAATTTATTATTTATCCACAAGACAAGGAATAGTGAGTCTTACATAACCAAGAATAGTAATTTTATCATGTGAATCCAAATCAATTGGGATTACACCAGTAGATCATCATCAATGACTCAATAAATCCCTTATTTAGCATTTATCTTAAATTATCGCATTTTACTATTATTAAAAAATTCAAGTATTTCAGAAAAATCCCAAAAAATCACCCTAACCATTTTTCAACATGTAGAATCCAAAAATGAAGTCCATTTTCAAAAATAATTTTCTAAATATGATTATTTTAATATTTAATTAAAATCATTATTTAATTGAAAAATATAAACACTTAAATTATTCATCTCCATTTTTAAGGTGTCTAAATTTATTTATACATTCATGGATGTGGATACCATTTATAAGAGTCATATTACTATTCATAAGGGTATGTTACTATTCATAAGGGTAGGTTACTATTCTTAAGGGTAGGTTATTATTCATAAGGGTATGTCACTATTCACAAAAAATTAAGTTAATTCTATCAGACTCTAAATATCATCTTAAACACAACCGTGTATGTTAGATTTTCAAAATTCAAAACACACAAGTGGAAAATTTAAGTTCAATGGCTAGGCTATGACTATATCCTAAATAACCAAGTGTTGTTTCAAAGAAACTCAATGCTTTAGGAAATATAGGCTATGACTCAGATGTATTTAAGAGAAACATACCATAAAATGTTTGTGGTGCTACATTATTCCCTCCTTTGAAAATTTCTTCCTCAAAATTTTTTATTTATAAAGCCCACCAAAAAGATGTGGGTGGTTCTTCTTCATAACATCCTCAGGTTCCCATGTTGCTTTCTCTATATTCTAGTTTTTCCAAAGAACCTTTACTAGACGAGTCGTACGATTTCTCAATACCTATTCCCTTGTGTCAAGGATCCGGATATGATTTTCACAGTAAGACAAATCAGGTTCTAGTTCTATTTCTTCATAGGTGAGTACATGTGTTGGGTCTGACATGTATTTCTTTAACAATGACACATGGAACACATCATGAACTTTGAAGAGACTTGGAGGCATTTATAAATGGTAAGCTACAACTCCGTTTTTTCCAGAATTTCAAATGGTCCGATGTACCCAGGGCTCAGTTTCCCTTTCTTACCGAACCTTAAGACACCCTTCCATGGAGATACTTTTAGAAAGACATGATATCCCACTTGGAATTCCAAATCCTTTCTCTGGTTTTCTGCATAACTCTTCTACCAACTTTGGGCTGCTTTAATATGGGCTTGGATTGTCTTCACCTTTGATGTGGTATTTTCAATAAGTTCTGGGCCTATAAGTTTCCTCTTACCAACTTCGTCCCAACAAGTTGGATTTCGACATCTCTTTCCATATAATGCTTCATATGAATCCATTTGAATACTAGAATGGAAACTATTGTTGTAGAAAAATTCCACCAAAGGAAAGTATTGATCCCACATACCTTGGAAGTCAATAGAGCATGATCTCAGCATATCTTCCAGAGTTTGAATAGTCCTTTCAGACTGTCCATTAGTTTGGGGGTGATAAGCAATACTCATACGAAGCTCAGTATTCAAATCCTTATGGAGACTTTTCCAGAATTTTGATGTAAATCAGGGATCTAGATCAGACACAATCGATAGAGGTGCACCATGAATTCTTACAACTTCATTAATATAAAGTCTTTCCATGTGTTCAAGTGGAAAATCCTATCTAATAGAAAGGAAATATGCTGATTTTTTGAGACGATCAACAATTACCCATATTGCATTATTACTTCTAGGTGTCCTCGATGGACTAGTGACAAAATCCATTGTAATGTTATCCCACTTTTATATAGAAATAGGTAGAGGTTGCATCACCCCTATAGGATGTTGTCTCCCTACCTTCACTTGTTGACAAATTAGACACCTTGACATGTAGCCAATAATTTACCACTTTATATTATCCCAAAAAAAATATTCCTTTAGATCTCTATGCATCTTTGTGCTACCCGGGTGTATAGAGAAATTTGAGCTATGAGAATCGTCTAATAATTCCATTTGTAGATCAGATACTGATGGAACGCATAACCTTTTCCCAAATTTTAGAACTCCTTCTTTATACACGAAGTCTGCCAATCTATCATCCTTGACAGCATTAATTTTCTAGTGCAGGTTCTCATTATCAGATTGAGAGATTTTTATCTTATCTAATAAAGATGGTTTAGCAATCATTTGAAAGAGGAAAGATGTTTCCCCTTCATTAACAATTATCATATCCATCTTCAGTAGATCCATGATTATAGGATCTCTTTCAATCCTCATTTGGGTCAGGAGTCTGTGATCTTTCCTGCTTAATGCATACTCCACCTTATTTTCCTTTCCTGGGTGGTAGTGTATTGAACAATCATAATCTTTGAGTAACTCGAGCTATCTCCTTTTCCTCATGTTGAGTTCTTTTTGTGTGAAAATGTATTTCAAACTCTTGTGGTTCGTATAAATCTCACATCTTTCTCTATAGAGATAATGTCTCCATATTTTCAGAGCAAAGATTACGGATGCTAACTCAAGATCATGAGTTGGATATTTTTTCTCACGAGTCTTCAACTGTCTTGATGCATAAGAAATAACTTTATCGTTTTGCATAAGGACACAACCCAATACATTCTTTGATGCATCGCTGAATATCACAAATCCCTCATTTCCAGATGGAAGATTCAAAATTGGAGCATTGACCAGTCTTCTTTTCAATTATTCTAATCATTCTGTACATTCTTTTTTCCACACAAACTTAACTCCTTTACGTGTGAGCTTGGTTAGCGGGTTAGCCAGTCGGGCAAAATTCTGAACAAAATACCAATAGTAACCTGCCAAGCCAATAAAACTACATTCCTTGGTTATGTTTTTTTGGTGTGGGACAATCTTGGATTGCCTTTTTCTTTTTAGGATCAACTAGGATTCCATCCTTAGAGACAATATGGCCTAGAAAAGAAACTGATTGAATCCAGAATTCACACTTTCTAAACTTCCCATATAATTCATTTCTTCTAAGAGTTTTTATAATAATCCACAAGTGATCCTTATGGTCTTCATAGATTTTTGAGTATACCAGGATATCATCGATGAATACCAAAAAAAGTTATCAAGATATTCTTTGAAAACTCTATTCATTAAATCCATGAAAACAGATGGTGTATTTTTCAGTCCAAAAGGCAGCACTGTAAACTCATAATGCCCATACCTGGTTCGAAATGTTGTCTTCGGAATATCTTCCTTCCTCACACGCAGTTGATGATATCCAAATTGAAGGTCAATCTTAGAAGAGTATTGAGCTCCATGAATTTGATCAAATAAATTATCAATTCAGGGAAGAGGATACTTATTATTTATTGTAATAACGTTGATTTCCATGTAATAAATGCATAGCCTCATGGATCTATCTTTCTTCTTGACAAAGAGGATAGGGGATCCCCATAGAGAAGCACTAGGTCGAATAAATCATTTTTCACTCAAATACTCTAGTTGTTTCTTTATCTACACTAATTCCATAGTGTCCATTCTATAGGGGTTCTTTCATATAGGTCTTGCACCAGGAATTAAGTCAATGGAAAACTCAATTTTCTACTTTGGTGGATTTCCAGGTAAATCCTCTAGAAATACATGGTAGGTCTGGGGAGGGGAACAAAGGAAATAAAATCTGCAGATGTGGAGGCTCGAAATACATTAATGTAAATCCTCTAGAAATACATTAATGTATTCTTGCACTATATGCACATCATCAATCTGAAGATTTCATTCCTCACCCATAGATATTGGTTTATCTTCCTCTCCAAGTATTGCATTCAATAGATCTATTGGGGGTGGATCTAGATAAGAATCAGGTGGTGAGGTTTATGCTCTAAAGATAAGGGATTCTACACCATTTTCAAAAATTGTAACTTCCTTTTTCTTGTAATAAATCTTCACATCATAGTTTGATAGACAATTATTACCAAGAATTATATCAAATTAAGTCATTGGTATGATGATAAGGTTAGCAACTAAAGAACGTTTATGTTCCATGAGGGGGACTAGTTGAAATTCCTTTGTTGTAATGATGCATCCCCTATGAGTTTTGACTAATAACACCTTTATTAAATCAAATTATAAATGTATAATTTTCTTGGAAAACTAGGAAGATATAAATGAATACGATGATCCAGAATAAAATAAAGTGTTGGCTAAGTTTGAGCAAACAATCAAAGTACCTTCCACCACATCATTAGGAACTTCAACTTCCATGATTGTAATCGCATAAGCTCTCCCTTTCCCTCTTAGAATTTTCTGAGGCATGTTTTCTTGGTGCTTAGGACACTCATTTGCATAGTGTCCCATATCTCTACAATTGTAGCATTGAACATCATCAAATTGTTTCTTTCCCTTGAATTCATTAGATAGTTGCCCCTTTTCTCCACACTTATAGTAGAATACCATGCCTTTCAAGCATTTCTCGAGATGATTATTTTCACAGTTCTCTCATAATGAGAGTTTCTTCATTCCCTTGTTATTATTTGGAACTTCACCTTTCCCTTGGTTATCAGAGTACCTATTTTTATCTTGTTTTCCCTTGAACAAATTTGATCTAGCAAATTACTTATCTATTTTGATGGCACTTGATACAATTTCATCATATGATGAAAATTTTTGAGAATCCAGTGCCCTTCGAAGACTTGGCTTAAGACCTTAAAAGAAATGATCAATATTGTCTGCCGAGTCACGTATGTAATCTACGACATACCTGGCTAGCCTTGTGAAGGTAACATCATACTCTGCAACACTATCTTCTTCCCTTTTCTTTAACCCAAGGAATTTCCTCTTCATTTAAGTTTGTTTCTCATGAGAGAAATATTTTTCAAAGAATATTTCCTTAAAAGTCCTCCATTCCATATCTTCTATTTCTTCTTTCTCTGTGGTACTCTGAATCAAGGACTACAATTGATCAGCATCACCCTTGAGACAATATACTACCAGTACTACCTTTTCATTTTCATTGCATCTTAATGCCATAAATATATTTTCAAGGGACTTGATCCATTGCTCAGCAACCACTGGATTAGTAGTCCCACTGAAATATGGGGGATTCTGCCGCATGAAATGATCCAAAACAGGTGTGGAATGGTTATTCGTCACAACCTGTGTAAGTTGTCCCAATATGGTCATGATCTGATCTGCTCCAACATTGAATGTGTTGACTTTCTTAGTGGGGAGAACCTTCCATTGCCTACGAGTATTGATTCCCCTTCTTCCATTAGACGCCATTTCTAAATAATGGAACACACTAGATTAGGATACGAATCATAATTTATAATCATAACTTAACAAAATACTTAGCATAAATTGAGATCTTATGCATGACTAATCCCATACTTAGAATAGCAGTTTCTTTGAGGAATAGTTTAAATTTCAATCCATCATAATGGCTTATAAAGAAAATATGAATTATCTTAAACATATCCTCCGGGAGTGTTATAACCAAGAGTACAGCAAAACCCGTTGTCATGTACCAGGATACCTCAGGTCAAGCCTGAAACTCTTTGTCGTAGATTTCACTCCTAGGTACATCTATACCAGAGCCACCTCTACCTGCTCGTATCCAGATAGGTATGTATTTGCTAGAAAGATTCACATAATCTATTCCTTACCAAAATACCAGGATGTTCTTGTACATTTATCCTCAAATACTACCTTAGGGCTTTTTTCCCCAATCTATATTTTCTAATCTAGTTTCCAAGCTTCCTACTAAACTTCCTCTGATACCAACTGTAACCCCTCTAGAACAGAGCCAGTGCATTACTTGTTATATTGGAATGGTTGGAAGGAATGAAATCCCAAAGGAACGATAATTTTAGTAGTCTTTAAGAAACTAGATGCATATATGTAACTCAAATTATATTGGAAAAGGTTACAAAATACAATACATAACAAAAACTAAGAACTGCATCCAAAAACTCAATAAATAGTCTCCTCTTCATAACCTGTTGAAGGTAAACAAATGAAAGGGGTGATCTCAAATGCTCAGTAAGGGTTAAAAATGGTGGAATCATGAATCAATAATAACCGAATTGTAAAAAATTTGACATAATCAATATGGCATGGTGAATAAATGAAAACTCACGCCATTAATAAACTGAGAATGAAACGGCATCCATAGATTTTGTCATACTTAAAACCTCATGGCTAGTAATAAGTAATAATTAATAAAGAGAATTATTATTAATTGCATGTCATGTATCTGTCACATGATACCATAATACCATTAAAAATGGTTTAGTTCTGTGGGTAGAAACCTGTCTGATTTTTGGAAACAAACTCGAAGGGTTTGTCGCCAAACTGATTTGTCTCATAAGACCTACCAATGCATCGAGGGGCTGTAGCAGAACCCACCCTCCACTGCATGTCCAAATAATTCTTTATATGTAGATTAAACATAAGATAAATATGCCTTTACATTATCCGTATAGAATAGAGGATACATATTCATCACTATTTCCACAGTCAAAACAACATTCAAAATAAATACCATATAAAAAATGGTATACGGCTTAGAAAATAATCATATCCATGATATGAGAATATGGAAATTTAAATGGAATATATTTTTAATTGAAAATTTATCTCAAATGGCCAGTAGGTACACCACATAAGAAAGATTAGGTGCACAATACTAAGCAAGTCACAATGAAGTGAAAATTGAGACAAAGCTCGTTACCACATTGTAATCAATTGAGTTGTATGAAAAAAAGTTAATAACCACCAAATGAATCACAGAATACCACGAATATAAAGAGAATCATGATAATATATATCAAATGGCAATACACATATACGACATGAAATAATAGGCAAACAATGGAAATCCCACAGAATTGAAAGTGAGATGAGAAAACCCCTTACAAACATTCCGACATGGTAACGAGTATTCTTGCGAGGGATTAATAAGAGGTAAAGGGGAATCCCATTATTTATATATCATAAGGGAATTATGTGGGAGGTGTGAAAACATACCCCATCATTAGATATTAAAAAGAAATGAGCACAATATAGGGGAGATTCTTGAACAAAAGTGAGAGAGATGATCTCGTACCTTATGCTTGAAGGTGTTCTTGATTGTTCTTAACAACCTGAATAATCAAATTTAGTTTCATTAATTAATAAGTCCAGAACCTCATAAACATGTAATTGATATGTTATAACCTTATTATTTTCATTAATGTCCTTTTTTATGGGTTTAATATATTCAATTTTATTGTTTTGGTAGCATTTTCTTCTTTGGTTTTCATGACCCGTTTACTTGTATTCATGAATGGATGTTTGTTTGAAATGTGGTTAAATATACAGAATTTTTAAAATAAATTATTAGTGACATTAAAGATATATAAATGATCTTATAATGATTTTGGTTATATACCATAAGGACGACTCATTCGATGAGTTAATAATAAACGCTTGGATTTGGCTTGGCAGTTTTGTGCACAATAAACTTGCTTTGTATTATTATTCCATATTATGAGTGTGTAAGGATTCCAGAACATTAAAAAAGATAAAATACATATATTATTATCTGTTTCAACCATTGAAAAGGTTCCATGACCAGTATTTAAGATTTTAATGCAAATTGAAAACCCGTCTTCCTTGAGTGTGATAAATTAACACATCTTAGACGATGTTTGCATTTATTGTATAAATGGAGGGGGAAAAGAGATATTATGATGAAATATTTCATTAGCATAATGAAAATACTGTACATGTAAGGTATTGGAATTATCATGTAATTTTTATGAGATGAGGTGAGAAGAGAGCAATAAAATAATAAAACTTGTAAAAGAATTTGAAAAAAAATAGAAGAGAGGTTCACCTCTTGAGTACTCCTCCTTGAGAAATTCTTTAAGACCTTTGTTTTTGGACTTTTGGTGAGACCAGAAAGTATTGGATGTGGGGAGAGGGCTTGGGAAGAGTATTTTGAAGAATTTAGGCAAGGATTGGAGCTTGAGCGGTGTGGGAGGAAGAGGGGGTGAGGCGTGGTTTATATAGAGAAGGGGAGAGGAGATTTCTCTGTATTATAACCATTAATTTATTATTTCTCCACAAGACAAGGAATAGTGAGTCTTCTATGACCAAGAATAGTAATTTTATCATGTGAATACGAATCAATTGGTCTTATATCAGCAGAGCATCATCAATGAATCAATAAATCTTTTATTTAGCATTTATCGTAAATTATTGCATTTTACTATTCATAAAAAATTCAAGTATTTCAGAAAAATCCCCAAAACTCACCCTAACCATTTTTCAACGTGTAGAATCCAAAAATGAAGTCCATTTTTCAAAAATAATTTTCTAAATATGATTATTTTAATATTTAATTAAAATCATCATTTAATCGAAAAATATAAACACTTAAATTATTCATCTTCATTTTAAGGTGCCTAAATTTATTTATATATTCATGGGTGTGGATACCATTCATAAGGGTAAGTTACTATTCATAAAGGTAGGTTACTATTCATAAGGGTAGATTACTATTCATAAGGGTATGTTACTATTCACCAAAAAATAAGTTAATTCTATCAGACTCTAAATATCATCCTAAACACAACTGTGTATGTTAGATTTTCAAAATTCAAAACACACAAGTGGAAAATTTAAGTTCAATGGCTAGGCTATGACTATCTCCTAAATAACCAAGTGTTGTTTTAAAGAAACTCAATGCTTTATGAAATATAGGCTATGACTCAAATGTATTTAAGAGAAACATACCATAAAATGTTTGGGGGAATGCAATCAAACCCTACCCACGTACATGATAAAGGTTTCGATGCATGTGGGTAGACCTTCCTCTTATCTCTCAATAAACATGTACTACTTGGATCCGAACATGTGGTACAAGTTTAATAAGTTATGGAGGCCGATGATTCGACATGATGACTCTGTGAGTTGGAGTAGAGGACAATGTTTCAATTTTCAGTTATTGTTCATCATGTGTGGTGGCTGGTGCACCTCTATTTTATTTTATATATGATTCTTGTATATTTTTTATCTACCACCACTACTTCTCTTTTATGGTTGATGCATCATATATTCTATTTTCCTCTTCCTATTATGGATTGGGGGGGGCATTTGGATCCCTATTTTATTTTTATAGTTGTTTGGTATGTTCATTATAAATATGGTTCGGGTATATTTAAGAATAACCCTCGATATTTATTTTATAGGGAATATTCTCCCCATGAATATTTCAGGCCCTCGCTGCTATTCAGAAGACTCTTGTGTACAAATAGGTGTGCTTAAGATCATGTGGTGACCACTGCTCAGGTGTCATTTGGGATATCTAGAATAGGGAATTAAAAAATGGAATCAGAGCCATATTTTGAGAAGGGGTAGTGTATTTATAGGTGGAGTTAGGATGTTGAGACTTAAGAGGTAGGGTAGTCACATTCCTAGACAACATGACATCAGTTAAAACCCAAGTTTCTAGGGGATGCACAGTTTCAGGACTAGGCACTCTAGGATGAGTAAGGTGTTGCATTTGACTAAGAATCCTAATGTAGGATGGATGAGACTCTGGATTAGTCATAGGGATCGAATAGGATATAGTGATTTATTTATGGATCATGATTGAAGCATGCTTGTGGCATGGTACATTTACCCATGGGTGGTGTTGTTTAACATGATGCCTCATCGAAATACATTATTAATTAAATAAACTTATAATATAATCTATGTTTTCTCAAATATATTATAATGGGTAATAAAATTAATATGGATATGAGGGGTTTATTTGATTGATTTTTATGTGTTTATCTGGCCACCATAGGGAAATGGTTTTTAGGAGGGTTGGAATTTTAGGGAAAATACGATTTTTAAAGGAAACTCATTTAGTGGCATGAGGTGTGTATAAAATTGTTTTGAAAGTTAGTTTATTTGAAATAGATTGTGCATCTAGTAATTTTAGAAAGGGTTGAAATTTTCAGTTTTTGAGAAAAATAAGTATTTTTTTTGAAATTGGATTTCAAAATGAGTTTTTGAAATAGGGATAATATTTAAAAAAAAGTATTGACTATGCTGAGGATTTTGGTGATTTCAATTTTTTTTTGTGAAAACCCTTGGATGAAAATGGATGATTTGAAAACCCATGTGAGTTTTGTGTGTGTGAAAATGTGTTTTTTAATTGGTTTTAAAATAAGAATCTAGTACCAGTGTAAACTGATCTTCTTGGAAAATTTTTGTTTTGGCCAAGAGTTACCGAAATACTTGAATTTATTCTCAAATTATATGTTATGTTTTCTTAGAAACCATAATTTTTGAATGGTAGGTGTGGACCTATTTTGTTCAGATGCTGGGAAAAAGAAACTGGTTCCTATGTAGATTGAGTTTGTTTAGTTTTCGATGGTGGAATGGGGATGAACCAACTGTTTGGATTGTGTGTTTAGTAGGTATTGCATGGATGTTTTGAGGGAGATTCTTGGTGAGGTATCATGGGATGGATGATTTTTTTGGGATTGAGTATCCAGATGTGCGTTGGTGGGTTTAGGGGTTGGACCCCTTGTTGCGTGTTTTGATGATTTATGGGTTAGACTGCTTAGTGTGTATTTCCTATAGGAAATTCATATATCGAGGAGCACTATTAGGTGGATTCATCCATTTGTATAAGAGACTTATGGTGGGTAGAACCATAATTCTTAGGATGAATTGATTATTGACACTTTAGTGTTTTGGAATTGATGGGTGCTATTGAGCACTATCTTGGTACTTGGTGATCTATGTTTTCATTTTTCACACTTGAGTGTGAGTGGCGTGGTCACATCCCATCATTACACATAGTAAAAAATGGGATATGGTTGGTGGAGATTAGGTGTTTGTTTTAGAGGTTCAATGTTAAGGATATACCTATGGTGGGGAGAATCAGATCGATCATGAATGAATGAAACTTATTTCGAAAGGGTCATAGGTGTAGTGGAACTGGTTGGTGGAAAGTTATAGTACTAGAACGATGCTATTGAGTGGGTAGAAATGATTTGGGGATTCAAGTGTGGTATCAGTTAAAGTTTGGGTATTAGAAATAGACTTAGGAATGAGGTGGTGTGATCTAAGAGTGAGTTGTATCGGTGATGCGTTAGTGCTCATAAGTAGAGTGTGATGGTTGGATGGGTTGATTGAGGATCCAAATGTAGAATTACACTAAGAGTTGAGTTTAGACTTTGGTATTTTTTATTGGGTGGATCGAAAATACATTTTAGTGTTAAGTCATCATGGTTGGGAAGTGACATCACATTGGTGGGTGAGGCTGATCATTTTCAGGAAAAGTCATCCAGAGAAGGGATGAATGGTGTTTTAGCATGAAAATTGATGTGGTGAGATAGAAAATACATATATAGATTTTTTCAGGATGTAATTGAGGTGGTTTGAGGATCTATCTAGGATTTTAGGAGGAAATTTGGTGTGGTTGGGCTTTGTGTTTAGAGTTAAATAGTGGAAGCACATTCGATGATCATGGATGAGATATGGTGAGTTAGTCATCCAGAGACAAGAATAATGGATTTTTGGCATGAAAATTGATGTTTTGAGGTGGAAAATACATTGAGATAATTTTTTGGGATGTAATTTAGGTGGTTCAAGGATCAATACAGACTTTTAGGAGGAAATTTAGTGTGGTTGGGCCTTGTGGTTAGGGTTAAATAGTGGATGAACATTTGGTGATCATGGATGAGACATGATGGGTTAGTCATGAATTGATGAATGAGGTAGACCAGGGTTCATGATGGATGACTACTGGGTTCTTTTTGAGGATGGGAAGACTTATGATGGGGAGTTTATAATGAATTATGTCATTATAGGTTGTTAATTCCTAAGGGAATTTTATTTTTTGTTTTGGTGAGGGATTCATTTTGAGAATTAGGATTTGTATTGAGATTCCAAGTGTTTGGATTTCCCTAAAAGATGTTTTTAGGTGTGGTTTGAGTCTTGTTATATGCATTTGGGGTTCAAATGGACGATAGATTAGTGTATGGGGAGTCGAGCTACTGAAAATGGGAGAAAGAGGCCATTCACAGTGTGACGGGTGGCATTCAGGTCATGAATGGCCTTTTATGGGGTCCTATCAGGATAAGAATGGGTCGCCAAGAGAGGGGATCTATTCCCAATAAGATTAATGACATGAACATATGGTTCTGTCACACCCCGACCGCAGATGCCCTTATTCTACTCTTTTCTTGGTCTCGGTCTGAAATTTTCAATGTGTATTTGTGTTGGCGGTTTCGCGCTGGTGCGCGGTCATCGCATCGCTAGCGGTGACCGTGCGTTCGGCCCGGGTGACTATGTGTTCACCCGGCATTTTAAATATTAAAATTTTTTACGTTGAAATTTTATTACTATCACTATTTAAATTATGTTATTATTATTGTAGTTATTTTTTTATTGTATATGTGTTTATATATGAGTATATGTTATGTCTATATATGTATATATATATATATATGTTTGTTGTATTTATGTTTATATGTTTTTATAAAGGTATTTATATACATATGTCTATATATATATTTATATATATATGTGTGTGTGTGTTATTTTTTTAAATGGTTTTATTATTCTAAATACTTTGGTTATAATAATTATTATTATAATTAGCTAATTTTTATTTTATTATTATTATTATTATTAATATTATTAATATTTTTTTATAACACACACAGATATATATATATATATATATATATAAAACCTACCCTAACCCTAACTCCCGCAGCCGCCACCCCCCCTCTCCTCTCTCTCTCCCCCAATTTTTTTTCTTCCCCCCTTGCTGGTCCAACCCCTCCTGCGCGCTCCCTTCCAGCCCGCCGCCGTCCGACCTCCGCTCACCCCAGCTTCGCGCGACCCCGCCCCTAGCTGCCTCCAGCCGCCGCCATCCAGGCTCCCTCCATCCAGCCGGCCTCCTTCGACCCCGTCGCCGGCGCACCCTCCTCCGGCCTGCCGACCTTCCGTCCAGCGGCCTCCCTCTGGCGTTGCTCGCCTCGCCGCACCGCCCCGGACCCCCGCTGCTCCGGCATCCCCAGCCTCACCAGCCAGCCCGACCACCGACCTCCTCTCCCCCTTGTCCGGCGACACTCCCCACTGTCCGGCGCACCCTCCTCCTGCCGAACCGCCGCGCCACCTCCCTCCGCCTCGCCGAACTGCCGCCCCGCACCCAGCCACCTCCCCGGCTCCCGCCGCCGTCCCGGCTCCCTCCGCCGCCTCCGGCGTCCGCAACCTCACCCCCGTCCGGCGCCCAATTGCCGGCCTCCACCTCACCGACGCCGCGGCACAGCCTTCGGCCTCTGCTCTGACGCCGCTGCCTGCACCTCCTCCCGACCGCTGGCCTCACCCCGCCATGCCGATCCCAACCTCCGCCGTGCCGATCCCGACCTCCACCGGACCTCTCCGCCGAATCTCCCCGCGCCCCTGTAAGTCAGGCGTGTTTTATTTTATTTTGTTATTATATTATTATTATATTTGAGTTATTATTATTACATTAGCATTATTATTTTTAATATGTTAATATCTTTAATATTATTATATTATTATTATTGTGATTATATTATTGTTATTATTATTATTATGTTAATATTATTATATTATTATTATTATTATTATGTTGTTGTTGTTATTATTATTACTACATTATTATTATTATTATTATTATCATGTTAATATTTTTAAGTTATTATTATTTTTATTATTATTGTTATGTTATTGTCATTATTATTATGATTATGCTATTATTATTATTATATTATTATTATTGTTATAATTATTATATTATGGGTATGTTATTATTATTATTATTATATTATTATTATTATTGTTATTATTATTATATTATTATAATTATGCTAAATTATTATTTTTATTATTATTATTATATTATTATTATTATTATATTATGTTATTATTATTATTAATATGTTATTGTTATCACTATTATTATTATTTTTACATTATTATTATTACTGTTATTACTATTAAGTTATTATTATTGTTAAACCTGTTTAACGGTCTATTGTTTTAGGACCTGTTTGACGGCGCAATACAGTGCGACCATTACGCAACGGGAGTTTTGCGCTGTGTCGTTTTTCATTCCGATTCGAGGTAGGTCTCCCATTGCACTCACCTTTAAATTTAGAATTTATTTATTTCTTGTCTTTTATTGGGTTTCAGTAAATTTAAAAGTATTATTAAGTAGTAATTTATAATGTGGTGGTCTGCTCTGCTTATTTTTAGCATTTCAGTGGAAGTATTTTTCTTGGTTTTAATGGTGTGTGCTTTCCTGGTGATATTGCTAAATGAGTTCTTTATGAAATGTGAAGATCATGTTGAATTGGGTTTTGAAATGGTTTTGGTGTGTGTAAAATGGAAGGTGTATTGTTTATGGAAAATGGTGTTTTTCTTAGAACCTTGATTAGAGGAAATGTCGTGTGACCTTTAAACTTGATTTTTGGAAACTTTAAGTGTGGTTATTGGTTGTTGAAAAATGTTTTCCTTTGACGCGTGATTAAAATTTTGGATTTCATTTGAGAAATAGTGTTCCTCCAAAAAGTGATTAAAGGCCCGTTTGGCTCTTGATAAAAGTGGGGTGCGTTTGGAAATTGGAAAATGATTTTTACTTGTGATACCAACGTGTTTCAGGTTTAATATACTGATTTGAGTGTCTTAAATGAAGTTCTAAGTGTGTTCCTAGTTTTCAACGAAATGACGTGTGTCATATACTTTAGAAATGCTTTGATATTAAATGGTTTAAATGTAAATGATGTGGCGGCCCGGTTGGCACTTTGTTAATTGTGAACTGACTACTTATATATATACGTACTTATGGGGCATCTCTACAGAGGGACTTCACTTCGAGGGTTGTCGTGTAGCGGTGTCCGTGTAAGGGGTTGGCAAGTGCAGTGAGATGAGTCACGCATACGAGGGCCTCCCACTTACACATTATTATTAAAACTACAGTGGGTTCCTGGGCGTCTTTTAGAGAATCGAGTGACGGTTGCTGGCTAACCCCGATTAGACGGGTTAGTTCCTCCTTGGTAGGTAAGGCCTTGTGGGGCGTGCCACTGGTTGGCTATTAGGGCGGCCAATTGGTTATTGACTGTGGAGTACCATGTCGGCAGGTAGTCTGAACCCGAGTACGTCCAGGGGTTTTCTAGGGATGTTTAGGATCGCCCATAGTTATTGCTTATAACTTCTAGTTTACCTCTACTTGCACTTGTTTTCCTTGCTTTTTTACCTTCAGTCGTCCTTCACAGCTTATAATTATACTGTTAGATTTTGGGAAAAAGGTTTTCAAATGAAAATACTTTATTTTCTTTGTGTAAGATTTGAAAAGGTAACACTTCTTTCCCTTTAGAATGAGTTTGGCATTAATGAAAGGAATCCAACTTTTGAAAAAGAACAAGGGTAATAGCTCGTGTTTTGATTTTTAAGTGAAACATAATAAAAGCTTACTTTTATACATTGTAGTTCAAACCTGGAATATGTAGATTCTTTATTTACTGGCAGTGCTTTGGGATTTGTTGTTGGGCTCACCTACTGAGTACTTTTTGTGCTCACGCCTATATTTTACCTTTTCAGTTGCAGGTTCCTTGTGTTCAGGTTTTCCTGGCTTGAGTCGCTCAGTGAGGGAGCGACATTGGTTGTAGTTGGGTGGTGACCCGTGAGGTCACGTGGAGGTATGCCGTGGTGTAGTTTTGTTTATGTCTTTAGTGTTTGTCTGTTTGTTTAGTTTATATTCTTTCGTTTGATCCTATTTTTAGTTTGGGCTGAAATCGTTCCCAGTGTTTTAAAATTTTAAATGCCCGACACTTGTTGCCATCCCGGGGGGATCGGGAACGCCCCTCGGGACTTACCGCGGACCGGCTCGGGTGTCCGGTTCAGGGTCGACCCGGGTTGGTTCATGACAAAATGGTATCAAAGGTGGTTCTTGTTATTTGGGTTGTCTGGTAGGTGGAGATTAGGACTGTTGGGACTCGAGAGGTAGGTACGGGAAGGAAGTCATGAACCCTCACCCGTTCCGCACCTCGAGTCGCCAGGGGTAGTCCAGGAATTGTTTCTTTGTCTCTTTCTGGTTTGTCTTGGATTGAGAGATGACAACGGAGGCATGCCGACGTTACATCATGATTTCACATGGAGTAGTGACCCGTGTGGAGTCTGAGTACATGGTTTGAATTCCTCCTAGTGGTCGATGCTGGCTGGGGACATGGCCCACTACCATGTCGCCAGGTTGAGCGTGACTACTAGTCCCTCACTCCAGTGGTTGATGCAAATTTGGATGCTGCTGTTGTTTTGGTCTGTGTAAGTACATTGTTGGAAATGAAAAAGGTTTTTGAAAAATTGGACTGGTTTCTTTTAAAAGACTTTAAATGTATGAAATGGGTTTTAAAAACTGAAATCTCTTGAATTTCAAATTCGTTATTGCTTGGAATTGGTTAAGAATGATTTGGGGTGAAACCTCAGTTCCTCTTTATGAACGTTTGCACATGTGTGAGAATGCATGAAAAATGCGTGTTGGTGCGAGTATTAATGGACAGTGGATAAAGACATGTGCAATGGGTCATGGGAGTACCTGGGTGTGTATTTGAAATTTAACGCTTGACTTTGTTTTCTAAATTGGTTTAAAAGGGGAAACGGTTTTGGAAAGTTTTTGGTTTGAAAGTGGATTGGTTTTGGAAAGTAGTCTTGAAAGAGGGTGGTTTTAAAGACTAAAATAAAAAGGGGATTTTAAAAAGGAGATTTTATTTTGGGTTGTGTTTGTGTTTGTTTGGTCTTTGTGCTGACTGTTTTTGATGAAGGCGCTTTTATTGATGTTGCTTCAGTTTGATATTGGTTTTGGATTTGTGTTTTATATGTCGCTTAGGAAATGCCGCCCAGAAAGGTCTCTAAGGACTCTAATAGGTCATGCCCAGTTTTTGATCCTCCTCAGACTTTGCCTATTCTCCATGGTGATCAGGGTCCGTTAGAGGCAGTGAAATGGATCGAGGAAGTGGAGTGTGTCTTTAGAATGTTGGGAACTCCCGATAATGTTAAGGTTCGTGAAATTATGGAGTTGTTTGAGGGTCCATCTCTGGACCAGTGGAAGAGGGTTACCCCATCATCAACGCAAGTTGAAATGACATGGGATGTCTTTAGAATCGTTTTTATCCAATGGTTTTTAACTGAGGAAGTGAAGTTGGAGAAAAAGAGAGAGCTTGTGCATATTCAACAAGGCCAACGGACGATGAAGGCATATGTTGACCATTTCAAGGAACTGATTTCCTTTTCTCCAGAGGTAGCGTCGCATGAGCTCATGAAGGTCTCTCTTTTCACTGGGGGTCTTCGTCCAGAGATCAAGGAGCGAGTCCTCCCTTCTAAAGACCTTTGTTTCGAGAAGCTGGTGGAGAAAGCTTTCTTGGCTGAGTTGGTCTCCAGAACACAGTTGGTTAGTACTCCAGCATCCCCGGTTGTTCGTAAGAGTTCCCCCTCTGGTGTGGAAAATACGCCAGAGATACCTGTTCCTAAGGAGTTATCCCCTTTGGTCCCAGCTTCCAGTTCATCAGGTCGTTCAATGGTATGCTATCAGTGTGGTCGTTTCGGGCATTTAAAGCCGTCTTGTCGCAACCCTCCAAAGACGTGTCATCGTTGCGGCTGTCTGGGTCATCTGGAGAAGTTTTGTAGGAAGCGTCGCTTGAAGAGGACGCCGTGATGGGAGAATGTTAGTACCTGACTGTGAGGCAGAAGATGCTTCAGCCATCAGAGCCCCAGCCATAGGTCTCGGGGTGAAGCTCGCGCACAGTCAGGAGTTCCCAAGGCTATAAAGCTTTTGTCCAGGTTTTGTTCCATGTTGGCGATGGAACAATTAGAAATATTTTCATATTTGCTTATTTGCTATTAAAGTTTCAACATCTTTGTAAGTACATTGTCCTGCTATGAAGTAATGATGAATTTGTTCAATTAAAATCCAAACAATCTTGTTTGTGTTGATGTGATCTTGCAAATTGTGTGTCTTTCGTAAAGTGTGTAAGACCTTTGTGTAGGTTGACCTTGGTTTAGTTATGCTTGTCGGATGTAGTTATGTTTCGTGGATTTATGTGGGTCATGTTCTGACTTGATGTCTGGTTAAGTATTTTCTATGGGTTATCCCTGGTGTTGAAGTCGTTGAATCTAGTCGAGGGTTCAACGTTTCAATGGAGAAGTTGTTTTGATCATGTTATAGGAGTTGGTTTGGATCAGTTATGAGTTCCCGCATTGAACCCGCCTCCTTGTAGTAGTATGTTTTGAGTGTTAAATTTTTGAACTAGTTAAGTTCTTGTGGTGGGGAGAACCCCTTCGTGTTCTCCCCTCAACTTCGGACTTCATCTTTCTCTTGAACCAGTCAGGTGTGACCTGTGTAAAGTAAGGTCATTCTGAGATCCTCAGTTCTCTTTGGTTCCTTTAGTTCCATTGGGGCATGGACTTGAATCTTGACCGATTTTTGGCTTGGTGACTTTCTGGGGGCAGAAAGTGTCTGTGGTGGGGAGAATTGTCACACCCCGACCGCAGATGCCCTTATTCTACTCTTTTATTGGTCTCGGTCTGAAATTTTCAATGTGTATTTGTGTTGGCGGTTTCGCACCGGTGCGCGGTCATCGCATCGCTAGAGGTGACCGTGCGTTCGGCCCGGGTGACTATGTGTTCACCCGGCGTTTTAAATATTAAAATTTTTACTTTGAAATTTTATTACTATCACTATTTAAATTATGTTATTATTATTGTAGTTATTTTTTTATTATATATGTGTTTATATATGAGTATATGTTATGTCTATATATGTATATATATATATATGTTTGTTGTATTTATGTTTATATGTTTTTATAAAGGTATATATATACATACGTCTATATATATATATTTATATATATATATGTGTGTGTGTTCTTTTTTTAAATGGTTTTATTATTCTAAATACTTTGGTTATAATAATAATTATTATAATTAGCTAATTTTTATTTTATTATTATTATTATTATTATTAATATTATTAATATTTTTTTAATCACATATATATATATAAAACCTACCCTAACCCTAACTCCAGCAGCCGCCACCCCCCCTCTCCTCTCTCTCTCCCCCGATTTTTTTCTTCCCCCCTTGCTGGTCCGACCCCTCCTGCGCGCTCCCTTCCAGCCCGCCGTCGTTCGGCCTCTGCTCACCCCAGCTCCGCGCAACCCCGCCCCCAGCTGCCTCCAGCCGCCGCCGTCCGGGCTCCCTCCATCCAGCCGGCCTCCTTCGACCCCGTCGCTGGCGCACCCTCCTATGGCCTGCCGACCTCCCGTCCAGCGGCCTCCCTCCGGCGTTGCTCGCCTTGCCGCACCGCCCCGGACCCCCGCTGCTCCGGCATCCCCAGCCTCGCCAGCCAGCCCGACCAACGGCCTCCTCTCCCCCTTGTCCGGCGACACTCCCCCCTGTCCGGCGCACCCTCCTCCTGCCGAACTGCCGCGCCACCTCCCTCCGCCTCGTCGACCTGCCGCCCCGCACCCAGCCGCCTCCCGGGCTCCCGCCGCCGTCCCAGCTCCCTCCGCCGCCTCCGGCGTCCGCAACCTCAGCCCCGTCCGGCGCCCGATCACCGGCCTCCACCTCATCGACACCGCCGCACGGCCTCCGGCCTCTGCTCCGGCGCCGCTGCCCGCACCTCCTCCCGACCACCGGCCTCGCCCCGCCGTGCCGATCCCGACCTCCGCCGTGCCGATCCCGACCTCCACCGGACCTCTCCGCCGAATCTCCCCGCGCCCCTATAAGTCAGGCGTGTTTTATTTTATTTTGTTATTATATTATTATATTTGAGTTATTATTATTATATTAGCATTATTATTTTTAATATGTTAATATCTTTAATATTATTATATTATTATTATTGTGATTATATTATTGTTATTATTATTATTATGTTAATATTATTCTATTATTATTATTATTATGTTGTTATTATTATTACTACATTATTATTATTATTATTATTATCATGTTAATATTATTAAGTTATTTTTTTATTATTATTGTTATGTTATTGTCATTATTATTATGATTATGCTATTATTATTATTATTATATTATTATTGTTATCATTATTATATTATGGGTAAGTTATTATTATTATTATTATATTATTATTGTTATTATTATTATATTATTGGAATTATGCTAAATTATTATTGTTATTATTATTATTATTATATTATTATTATTATTATATTATGTTATTATTATTATTATTATGTTATTGTTATCACTATTATTATTATTTTTACATTATTATTATTACTGTTATTACTATTAAGTTATTATTATTGTTGAACCTGTTTAACGGTCTATTGTTTTAGGACTTGTTTGACGGTGCAATACGGTGCGACCATTACGCAACGGGAGTTTTGCACCGTGTCGTTTTTCGTTCCGATTCGAGGTAGGTCTCCCATTGCACTCGCCTTTAAATTTAGAATTTATTTATTTCTTGTCTTTTATTGGGTTTCAGTAAATTTAAAAGTATTATTAAGTAGTAATTTATAATGTGGTGGTCTGTTCTACTTATTTCTAGCATTTCAGTGGAAGTATTTTTCTTGGTTTTAATGGTGTGTGCTTTCCTGGTGATATTGCTAAATGAGTTCTTTATGAAATGTGAAGATCATGTTGAATTGGGTTTTGAAACGGTTTTGGTGTGTGTAAAATGGCAGGTGTATTGTTTATGGAAAATGGTGTATTTCTTAGAACCTTGATTAGAGGAAATGTCGTGTGACCTTTAAACTTGTTTTTTGGAAACTTTAAGTGTGGTTCTTGGTTGTTGAAAAATGTTTTCCTTTGACGCGTGATTAAAAGTTTGGATTTCATTTGAGAAATAGTGTTCCTTCAAAAAGTGATTAAAGACCCGTTTGGCTCTTGATAAAAGTGGGGTGCGTTTGGAAATTGGAAAATGATTTTTACTTGTGATACCAATGTGTTTCAGGTTTAATATGATGATTTGAGTGTCTTAAATGAAGTTCTAAGTGTGTTCCTAGTTTTCAACGAAATGACGTGTGTCATATACTTTAGAAATGCTTTGATATTAAATGGTTTAAATGTAAATGATGTGGCGGCCCGGTTGGCACTTTGTTAATTGTGAACTGACTACTTATATATATACGTACTTATGGGGAATCTCTACAGAGGGACTTCCCTTCGAGGGTTGTCGTGTAGTGGTGTCCGTGTAAGGGGTTGGCAAGTGAGGTGAGATGAGTCACGCGTGCGAGGGCCTCCCACTTACACAGTATTATTAAAACTACCGTGGGTTCCTAGGCGTCTTTTAGAGAATCGAGTGACGGTTGCTGGCTAACCCCAATTAGATGGGTTAGTTCCCCCTTGGTAGGTAAGGCCTTGTGGGGCATGCCACTGGTTGGCTGTTAGGGCGGCCAATTGGTTATTGACTGTGGAGTACCATGTCGGTAGGTAGTCTGAACCCGAGTACGTCCAGGGGTTTTCTAGGGATGTTTAGGATCACCCATGGTTATTGCTTATAACTTCTAGTTTACCTTTACTTGCACTTGTTTTCCTTGCTTATTTACCTGCAGTCGTCCTTCACATCTTATACTTATACTGTTAGATTTTGGAAAAAAGGTTTTCAAATGAAAATACTTTATTTTCTTTGTGTAAGATTTGAAAAGGTAACACTTCTTTCCCTTTAGAATGAGTTTGGCATTAATGAAAGGAATCCAACTTTTGAAAAAGAACAAGGGTAATGGCTCGTGTTTTGATTTTTAAATGAAACATAATAAAAGCTTACTTTTATACATTGTAGTTCAAACCTGGAATATGTAGATTCTTTATTTACTGGCAGTGCTTTGGGATTTGTTTTTGGGCTCACCTACTGAGTACTTTTTGTGCTCATGCCTATCTTTTACCTTTTCAGTTGCAGGTTCCTTGTGTTCAGGTTTTCTTGGCTTGAGTCGCTCAGTGAGGGAGCGACGTTGGTTGTAGTTGGGTGGTGACCCGTGAGGTCACATGGAGGTATGCTGTGGTGTAGTTTTGTTTATGTCTTTAGTGTTTGTCTGTTTTTTTAGTTTATATTCTTTCGTTTGATCCTATTTTTAGTTTGGGCTGAAATCGTTCCCAACGTTTTAAAATTTTAAATGCCCGGCACTTGTTGCCATCCCGGGGGGATCGAGAACGCCCCTCGGGACTTGCCGCGAACTGGCTCGGGTGTCCGGTTCAGGGTCGACCCGGGTTGGTTCATGACAGGTTCACTCCATGAATATGTTAAGGCAGAGGGTCTCCCACTCCTCTTTTCATCTCCCTTTGATCTGGTTCATTTTGATAAGTTCCTTCCCACAAATCGAGGTAAGGTCTCTCCTCTTCCCCCCCTTGTTTCTCTGATTTGTTCTTCACTGATATGAGTTCATCCAATAAGTCATTTGGTGGGATTATTTCAATATATCATGGTGAAATCACCGTTCTTAATGAGGATTTCATGTGTGGCTTGTATAGAAGGTCCCAAGAGGATGTAATCATGTCATCATTTGTCGTTTTATATAAGGTGTGATTCTCGGTGAGTTTATTTTGGGATTTCTGTGATTTTGGGATAAATTTTCCACCAATTAAGATATACAATTTGGGTATTTTGTATGTATTAGGTTAGAGTGTGCATCATAAGTGGACCACATCCCATTTCTCAAGGTTTCAGGAGCATAGATCTACTCAGTTAGTTTGGTGTTAGTTATGATGGTTTGAAATTTTTGTTTTAATTATTAATTAATTAATTTGATGATGTTTATTGATGATATAGGTGCTTGTATACTCAAAGGATATTTTTAAGATCTTGATATAGATTTATGATCACTGATTGAGGTATGTTACCTTTATATCATAGAGTCTCTTGGTATTTTTGTGATTATATGTTTGTGTGTGACATGTATAATATCTTCTTGCATATTTCACGACTCTGTAAGTTGCTTATAAGGTTGGAACAAGCTCACTTAATTTTAATAGTAAACATGGATTGTATAACTTTCTAAATAAATTTATGGTGGTACCTTGGTTTAATGAGTTCTAGTGACCCTCATTATGGATTATTTGGATGCATATATTGGTTTTCAAACTAAAATGGTTTCCTTTGAAAAATGTTATTTTAAAAAGAGTTCTGGATAAAAAATGTATTTCAAGGGAAAACTAATAATTTGGGAAAATGGTTTGTGAAAAGGTTTTAACATTTTTTTAAAGAAAATCCCGAGAGTCTTTTTTTGGAAAGTTTTTTGGTTGATTTGACCTCATGTGGGTGATGCACTTATTTCCAAGATTGTGTGCTCGATGTGTGACACTGATTTTGATTTCCCTCATGTACTAATTATTTTATGATATTTCTTTTCATGTGCACATGCTGATGATGTACTATTCTTGGTATCAAAGTGAAGTTAGGTCTGTATATATACCAAGACACCCTCAGGGGTGTCAGGTGAGCTTAGGGAGAGTATCACTGGGATTGAGTAGCTAGTTCCTTCATTATGAAGGTGTTGGATGCATAAAAAAGGTTCATGTGGTTGATCCTTAGAGGTTGGAAAGGGGAATACTAGGGATATCCCAAGAGTTTTTTGCTTAAAATGATCCACTGGTGTTGGCTGATTGATGTGCTAATGGTTCAAGAGAATAGTTGAGAGCTAGGCCTAGATATACTGAGCTAGTGGGATGTTAGATGTATGAAAACCCTTACCTCTATTACACATTAATTCATGATTTATTATATAAGAGTACACATAATACAACCATAATATCGATAATTAAAATGTCTTTGGGAATTAGGTACATTACATAACAACTTAATATAGTGGATACATCATCATTATTGAAAACTTCCTTAACATGCTTCTATTTTTCCATCGTTCTTAAAATTGCATGGGATAACCTGTGGAAATACACAAGAAAGAGGGGAGATATAAATACTAGTAATGAAATAATCAAATAATAACATGAATAAGGTATTACATGTTATACAATAGTCATATAAATGGGAAATAAATGGGTGAGAATCATAAACATGAACAATGAGGCATGATATAACATGATAACATAAAGGCAACATGGGAATGTGGAAACAACTTTAAACATGACATCATAAGCATAAGTCAAGGTTAACCACCAAGAAAACATAACATAATGTTATTAGGATAAAATACCATGCACCATAAATGGAATCTCATGAGACTAAAACAATACCCAATGCATTGGAGCATTATCTGGGCGCACCCATCATAATCATATCATGTACATGCATAAGTGTGCCACATAGATAAAATACATAAGAACATATTTCAGAAAATTTAATCACATGATAATTAAGTTTGGATTAAATAAATTTAATTACCCAATAAAATAATTATAAGCGTATAATGGTGAGAACCCTTAATAGGAAATGAATATGGGTATTCAATACACAATTGTTTGGCACGTAAAATCATAGTGAAATTTCAGCAGCATAAAGGGGGAACATAAATGTTCATGGGAGGGATTAATGTGAGTGAAAGAGTCCTATCACAATTTAGAAATCATAAGGGTAGTAAGAATAATTTTGAATAACATAATCCAATATAAATAATTATAGATAAAAGGAATAATATAAAGAAGATATTTGATTAAAGAGGAGAAGGAGAGGATCCCTTACCTTGAGAGGGTGATTCCAAAAGCTTTGGAGGAGCTTCTTGAGAGCTTGGGGGAACGTTTGGAGGACTATAAAGATGGTAGGGTAGAGTAAGGAAGTTCTAAAAGTTTTTTTAGTGAAGTTAATGGAGATATTGGGTGGGTTTATATAGGATAAGAGAGGGGAGTTCTTCATTATTTCCCAAACTTCGGTTTTGGACTCTATACAATAAAATAATCAAAACCACTAACCTTCCCATGGTTTTTGCCCATGGTTTCTGCCAAAAAGGATTGGTTTTAATTATTTTATAAGTAAAAGGGACAAAATTATTAAAATATTACCCTTGGTTATGTGGAAGTGAGTCATGTTCATAAATAAATGATTTTAAAACCATAAAAAATATAATATAGGTTTTGGAGGATTCATAAAGGATTTATAAAATTAATTAAATAACCTAAAATCACATTAATTTAAATGTAAAACATATATTTGTTTTTGGATACATTTTATAAATTTATTACATCACTTTTGGGACATTATGATGTCATAATACACAATGTATATTTATACTGTATTTAATTTTTACCTTAAAATTAGATTGTCTCGTAAAATTATGAAAAATTAACCTTTGGATAATTTTGACGCAAAAATTCCCAAAACAATATTTATTTTATAATAATAATTTTCTAAATATATGAATTTTAAATTATAAAATACAATCGATAATTATTGAGAAATGCAGGGTTTTTTAGAATAACAATTTTCAAACAATTATAAAAATTATATTAAACTTTATAAAAATTATATTATAATTTATATTTAATAAAAACTATTTAATAATAATATTTTATTAGAAAAAAATTTATTTCAAAAAACCATCACTTCATCAAAATAAATTTCTTAATTGAATTTGAATATTACCCAAAAATACAATTTGTGTTTTATTGAATCAAAATAAAAATCATTTATAAAGTAAAATAACTAAGAAGTAAATATAATTATTATTATATTTAAAATAAAAATTACATATTAATATTATTAGGTTCTTTATACATAGCCCTTTATTACACCAAAAAACTCCCTAAGGGTAAGGTGTGCGATGGTGATATTTTCTTGGGGTGGTTTAGCGTACATGGTTTAGACCGTGATCTCGATAAGATTGAACTTATCCCTTAAATAGTTTTGATCATGCTTTAGTTATTAGATATCAGCTTGGGATTGGTCAAGTGAAAATACAAGTGATTCTATCTCCCTCAAAATATCTAATAAATGGGCGTTATAGGTTACGATCCTACTGGTTGAGGCCATCACTTCCTTTGTCTATGTCAATTGGTTTTTTCAAAACCCTATATTTATAATAATCATATGATCATTGTTTAACAACTATATTATCAATGGTTATAATTATATATGGTATTTTAAATATAATAGGATACAATAAAACCAAATAATTGAATGTGTTTTCTATAACCAAAACACTTAATAGGGAATTTAAATCAAACACAAAGGTAATTTTATTTATAAAATTTCAGGTCGTTACAATATTCCCCCGTTCGAAAATTTCACCCTTGAAATTTTCATTTCACACACTAAAATAGATGATGGTAAATCTATTTAATCACCACCTCTAGTTCTCACATCGCTTCTTTAAACTTGTGGTTTTCCCATATCACTTTGACTAGGTGCATTGTCTTATTTATTAGAACCTTGTTTCTATGATCTAAGATCTTCACCAACTTCTCCTCATATAAGAGATCATTCTCCAATGGTAATACCTCTAGATTCAGAAAATATGATGGGTCTAGTATGTACTTTACCAATATGGATACATGGAACACATTATATACTTGAGATAGGATATGTAGGAGTGCTAGTCAATAGGCCACCGCTCTAACGCGATCAAGGATCTCAAAGAGAAAGATGTATCTTGGACTAATATTTCCCTTCTTCCAAAATCTCATGACTTTATTCCATTGAGATATTCAGAGGAATACCTTATCTCCAACCTCAAACTCTAGGTCTCATTGACGATGTCAGTATAGCTCTTTTTTTGACTCTGAGCAGCCACAATGTCCTGCTGAATGGTCTTGACCTTTTCCACCATTTCCTTGACTATTTTAGCACCTATCAGTTTGCGTTCCGTAACTTCATCCCAACATAAATGTGTTCTAAACCTCTCCTCCTAAAGGGATTCATTGTGAGATATTTTTATACTTGATTGAAAACTATTATTCAATTATAACTTGACTATAGGAATATTTGGATCCCATCATCCTTTTAAGTAAATTGAATATACTCTCAACATGTGGTTACATGTCTAGATAGTCCACTCAGTTTTTCCATCGGTTTGAGGGTGATAATCCATGCCGAAATTCAAATCAGTATTTAGATCATGTTAGATAATCTTTAGAACTTAGAGGTAAATCTTGTATTTTGATCAGATATAATTGATAGTGGTGTTCCATATAGTCCTACCACTTCTCTAATGTATACCATTTCAAGTTGGGTGAGTGAGAAGTCCTCTTAGATTGTAATGAATTGAAACAACTTTATAAGATGATCCACCACAACCCCTATAGCATTATTTCCTCTTGATTTATTTGGAATACCAGTGAAAAATCCCATGGTTATGTTTTCCCATTTACATATAGGTATGGTTAGTGGTTGCATCACCCCCTTGGATTTTTTCCTTCCACCCTTCACTTGTTGACATAAAAAACACCTTGATGTATATTCTATGACCTATTTCTTCATATTGTTCCACCAATAGTGCTATCAAAGATCTTGATATATCTTTATGAACCCTAGATGGGTAGATAAGGTCAAGCTATGCGCATCATCCAACAAATCCTTCTTTAACTCGAGATTTGATGGGACACATAGTCGTGACCCAAATATTACAAATACTTATTCATTAATTTTGAACTATGAGGATTTCCCTTTTCTTATAGCTTCCACCTTCTTCTAAATTTACTGGATCCTTTCTAATTAAATCATCTTCCACTTTATTTTATTTCCCAGGATGTTAGTGTATTGATCATCTATAGTCCTTAATCAGATCTAACCATCATTATTGTAACATATTCATCTATTTCTATGTGAATTTATGATTGAGGCTCTTATAATCCATATATATTTCACACTTCTCCCAAAAGAGATAATTCCACTATATTTTCAATGTGAAGATTACTAAAGCTAACTTTAGATCATGCGTTGGGTAGTCCTATTCATGAAATTTAAATTACCTTGAGGCAAAGGCTATCACTTTATCATTTTGAATTAGTATACATCCTATTCCCTTCTTCTAAGAATCATTATATACTGTAAAATGTTCCCCACTTATGGGTAGAATAAGTACATGTGCAGTGATAAAACTCTTTTTCAAATCCTTGAAGTTCCCTTCACATTCATTATTTAAAAAACACTTTACTCCATTCCAAGTTAGTTTTGTTAGAGGATTTGACAATCGTGAGAAATTTATCACAAATAAATGATAATACCTAGATAATCCAAGGAATCTATGGATTTTTATCACAGATGTTAGCATCAACCTTCATTTCTTATGTATTTTAAATGTCCAAATATATCCCATTTATTATGATAATATTCCCAAATAATTATACTTCCTTCAACCAAAACTCAATTTTTTTGTACTTTTCATAAATATTCTCCTTTCATTAGGTATTTATCATAATGTTCAGATGTTCCTCATGATCTTTCTTGATTTTGAATTATATTAGAACATCCTCTGTAAATAATACCAAAACTTTGTCAATGTAATCTATAAAGAATCTATTCATCAAGTCCATGAAGATTATTGGATAATTAATGAGTTCAAATGGAATTAATATGAACTCATAATTCCCATACCTTGTATGGAAATAAGTATCGGGTATATCATACTTATTCACCCTTACTTGATAATACCGTGATTGAAGATCCACCTTGGAGAAGTATTGGGATTCACATAGCTGATCAAACACATCATTAATCTATGTAAGGGGGTATTTGTTCTTTATCGTGATCTTTTTTAGCTCACTATAATCAATAAAAAGGCACATTGACCCATCCCACTTCTTGAAAAAGAAGGCTGGTGAACCCCAAGGTGAAGCAATTGGGTGTATGAACCTTTTACCCATCCTATAGTTATTTATTTATATCCTTAAGTTATAAAACAACCATTCTATATGGAGTCTTAGATAATGGAAATGTCCTAGGTATGATTTGGATTGAAAATTCAACCTCTCGACTAGGAGGAAGGCTATGAAATTCTTCGATAAACACATCCCTGTTTTCCCTCATAATGGGATTTTCATAAATGATGATATTTTCCTTATAATCAATAATTTTAGCTAGATATGATTTTTTATAGGGAAATAATATCCATGCTTGAGATGTTGATGTTAAAGAAGATTTATCCTCCCTGTATTTTTATAGAATCAGGGGGATGATTCATGATATGGAGAGTGATTTCCTTATCTCAACAATTTATATTGTCTATATATATAAGGAAATCCAAGCCATACCCATAATTGCATCAAATTACACTAAAGTAAGCATCACAAGGTTTGCTGGTAAGTTCAACCCACAAATTTTGATAGGGGAGGAGCTATATACTTGGGATAAAATAATTGTCGCATTTTCTATTTTCACTAAAAACTCCACTTACATGTTTTTTAGTGGTGTTTGAATAGTTATAATAAACTTTCATGATATGAAGGAATGTGTTGAACTAGAATAAAAAAGTAAGTACTCTATTATTGAATAAATAACTAGTGTACCTATCACCACATCATTTTCTAGATCCAACTCACTAGTTATGATGGAATATGATCACCCTTGCTGCCTTAGTGGTTGTTGGCATTGATTGTGTCCAACAACCCTTGGATTAGGGAAGTGGTTCACATAGTGTCCTTATTCCTTAAAGTTGAAACATTAGACAATATGATGAGGGTAGGCTAGATCATTCATCTCTTCCATTCCATTGGTGGGTTTCTCCCATCAGCAATCACTAGCTAGGCACTATTCCTTCTCACTCCTAAATCATTTCCTCATTCCCCTTAGGCAATTTACAAATTTCTTCTTCCCATGCTTTTGAAAAGTGGGATGTTGACATTTCTTACCACCATTAGATTTATCCATATCACCATTATAATTAAACTCCAATTTCTACTTCTTATCCTCATGATAACCTTGAGATTATCCAATCTCTATTTTGACATTGAAATCACACCAAAAAATTTCCTCATAGCTATCAAAGTATCAGATCACTAGGACTTTTCGTATACTTAGTTTTATCCCACCAAAGAAGCGATCAACTTTTCATTCATGGGTAATAAAAAATCCAAAGGCATATCATGAATGTCTTGTGAATTTTTCCTCATATGCCCTGATGGATTCATAATTTTTTTCTTACGTTCAAGGATACCCATTTTTATGTTAAGTCGAATGGTGTGAGAAAAATATTTGTTGAAAAACATTTTACAAAAATCATTCCATCCAATAACTTAGATATATTCCTTAGGATTCATATTCTTGATCAATATCCACCACTAATCAACTTCTACCTCCATATGATAAATATCCAATATGACCTTATCTTTCTTAGAAATTTGAAGGATTTAGAATATCTTCTCAATGGAGTTAATCCATTGTTCCATGATTAATGGATCATATGATATATTTAAAGTTAGAGGACTTTGTCATATAAAGGTCTCAATTATATATTTTTTTTCTTAGGGGGATTTTGGAGTTCCTCCTAATTCAGTTTTCTATTTAGAACCTAAGTCAACTGAGAGAGTATCATCACGAAGTTTGTGATTCCTTCTCCCATCAGGTTGGACATCTCATTTGGGCAGTCATGAAATTTCCCTTCACATTGGGTTTTTACTCAGTTACTCATATTTTTGTATATTGGCTAGAATAAAGGGAAAATTAGTGATGATTACTTTTAAACTATTAAACACATATATGGGAATTAAATTAAAGGGATAATTTATAAATGACATATATTTCCTTAACATATGAATTTATAGGATTCAATATATATTATCCATGATCTATTTTATAAGATAGAAAATTATAGAATTTTTTCCCCTAATAGGTTTTTAATGATCTTGTGAATTTACCAAATCATATCCCTTAGGAGTGTCAAACTAGGTGTGTAGAAAGACTTGTTTCCATGCACCAGTTCCTGATCGAGTATAGCTTGATGCACTGTTTTTGAGTTTTAACCCTAAGTTCATCTATTCCAGAGCCACATCTACTTGTAGTATCTATACATGGATGTATTTAATTATAAATCACTTAATCTATACATTACCAAAATTTAGGGATGTCTTATTATGTTTAGTGTTATACCTAAATAATTCTCTAATGTTTTCTAATCCTAATTCAAAAATAACAAAACTTTCTTTTGATACCAATTATGACAACCCTTGTCTTTGTTATACATTAATTCATGATTTATTACATAATATTACACATAATAGAACCCAAAATATTTATATTTCTAGTGTCTGGTAATTAGGTAAATTACACAAGAACTTAAAATAGTGGATACATCATTATTATTGAAAACTTATTTAACATGCTCATATTATTCCATCATTATTAAAACTACATGGGATAACTTGGGGACATATATAATAAAGGGGTGAGCTATAAATCCTAGTAATGGAATAATAAAATCATAACATGAAGAAGGTATTACATTTTAGATAATAGACATATCAATGGGATGTAAAAGGGGTGATATTAATAAACATAAATAATGAGGCATGATATAACATGATAACATAAAGGCAACATGAGAATATGGAAATAAATTTAAACAAAAAATCATAAGCATAAATCAAGGTTTTCCACCAAAAAAACATAACAAAATATTCTTAGTATAACCTCACATTCACTATAAATGGAATATAATGAGACTAAAACATTACCCAATGCATTGGATCACTATCTAGGCACACCCATCATAATCATATCATCTACATAAATAAGTGTTCCATGTAGATCATATACATAAGAAAATATTTCATAAAATTTAATCCCAATATAATTGAGTGTGTATTAAATACATTTAATTCCACAATAAAATAAGTATAAGTGAATAAAGGTGAAAACCCTTGATAGGAAATGGGTATGAGTATTCACTACACAATTGTTTATCATGGAAAATCATTGTGAAATTTTGCAGCCTAATGGGGGAACATAAATGTTCATTGGAGAGATTAATGAGAGTGAAACAGATATATAATCATTTATAAATCATAAGGTAAGTAATGGGTATTTTTAAAAACATATCCCAACATAAGGAATTGGAGATAAAAGGCATAAGATAATAAAGATGCTTGAATAAAGAGGAGAAGGAGAGGATCCCTTACCTTGAGAGGGTGATTCCAAAAGCTCAGGAGGAGCTTCTTGAGATATTTAGGGAACCTTTGGAGGAATATAGAGAGGTGAGGTAAGATTAAGGATATGATACAAGGTTTTTTAGTAGAGATAATGGTGATCTTGGGTGGGTTTATATAGGAAAAGACAGGAGAGTTCTTTATTATTTCCCAAACTTAGGTTTTGGACTCTATACAATAAAATAATCAAAACTAAAAACCTTACTATAGTTTTTTCCCATGGGTTCTACCAAAGGGGAGTGGTTTAAATTATTTTATAACTCCAAGTTTGTCACTTATTAAAATATTACCCTTAGTGATGTGGAAGTGAGTCATTTTCTTAAAGACATGATTTTAAAACCTTAAAATATAATATGGGTTTTGGAGGATTAATAATTTCTTTATAAAATTAATAAAATAACATTAAAAATACATTAATTTAAATTTTAAACATATATTTAGTCTTTAATACCTTTAATATAATTTATTACATCACTTTTGGGTCATTATGATGTCATAATACAGACCGTATATTTATACCATATTTAATTTTTACCTGAAAATTTGAATGTCTCAAAAAATTATGAAAATTTTTCATTGGATAATTTTTACATGTCGATTCCCAAAATAATAATTTTTTTTCTAAATATATTGATTTTAACTTTTAAAATGGAATTTAAATTTATTGAGAAATGCTGAGTTTTTTTGACAATAACAGTTTTCAAACCCTTATAAAAATTACATTTGACTTCATAAAAATTATATGACCATTTATATTTAATAGAAATTATTTAATAATAATATTTTATTAATACATTATTTATTTCAAAAATCCATTAATTCATAAAAATAAACCCCTTAATTCAAATTTAATATTACCCAAAAATACAATTTGTGTTTTATTATATCAAAATCAAAATCATTTATAAAGTAACATCAATAAGAAGTAAGTATAATTATTATTATATTGAAAATATAATAAAAATATTAATATTATTAGGGAGTCAATACATAACCCTTTATTACACCAGAAACCATCCTAAGGGTAAGGTGAGCGATAGTGATATTTTCATGGGGTGGTTCAGTGTACATGGTTTGGTCCGTGATCTCGATGAGATTTAAATTCTCCCATAAATGGTTTCTCTTGTGATTTAGTTTCCGGATATCATCTTCATATTGGTCAAAGTAAAATCATAGTGATTATATTTCTCTCAGAATCTATGACAAATGGGATTAATACGGTGCAATCCTACTGGTTGAGGTCATCACTTCCTTTATTTGTGTCAATTAGATTTTTCAAAACCCTGTATTTATACTAATAATATAATCACTATTTCATGACTATATTATCAATAATTATGTCACTTAATGGTCTTTTAAATCCTATATGATATAATAAAATAAAATAAGTGCATATTTTTTCTATAACCATAATACATAATAGGGAATTTAAATCAAACAAAAAGAAAATTTTGTTTATAAAAGTTCAGGTTGTTACAAGATGAGCTATGTTCCCTGTGCATTATTTCTAGAATGTATTGATTGTATGCTTCTAAAAAGTGAAAAAATATGATGGGGGAGAGGGACCCAAGGATTTACCTCTCCACAACTGATATAGTGTTAGTGGGACTACCATGAGATGGATTCCTTGTTATATGTAAAGGTTGGGCCATCCATGAGTGAGATGGTTAGATTGAGAATGATTATCCATCCATGAGTGAGATTGTTAGACCTAATGGAATGTTGTTGGGTTTTTAATGAGTTATATGACTTGACCTATAATTAGATATCAGATGGTGAGATCTCCATGAGTGATATGGGGTTTGAGTTGTGATGTGATATGAGTTATAGGTGGATTTCCCTACCTTGAGTGAGAATGTAATGGACTATTGGTGATGTATCCCCCCTTGAATGATAAGTGATGACAATAAGTTTAGTCTAAGTTTAGAAATAGATGAAACCCTACCAAGATTCTTCAAGTATGGGTTTGGACTATAGCATGAAATGAATCTTCCTTCTGACATAGTGTTGAAGCTGGTAGGGTTAGTTGTAATGGTAACCTAGCTAGAACATGATGACCTAACATGTATGTTTTATGTGCATTTCATGTTATATTTCTAGGCGGTCATGTTTAAAAAAAACCAATACAACTATTTATATGTATTTCATTCATGTAATTGTATCACAACATCATAAAACATGTTGAAACATTGGGAATTCCTATTGGGTCATTGGACTCACCCTTACCCACGTATATGATAAGAGTTTCAATGTACATAGAGATGGGAATTCGGTATTGGTATAGAAGGTTATAGAGGATAAGGATTTGATATAGATATTATGTGAGTTAGGATAGAGTAAAATGTTTCAATTTTTAGTTATTGTTCAGCATGTGTACTAGATAGTGTTGGGACCAATTTGGAAAGAAGTTATTTTTAGAAGCTGAAAGAATTTTGTGCTGAAAATTATTATCTTTTGTTTTAAAATAAAATAAATCAATTCAATTTTTAAAAGTTTTTGGTGATCTAAATCACCATCATAATCAATAATATTGGATGAAAAATTCTTAAGAAAGTCAATCAGGCCATGAAGAAACTTTTTGGAAGGAACGGTTAATTGGACTCACCTTGGGTCTGATATAAAATTTTGAATCAGAATGAGGAAGTGAATAAAATTATATTTGGATTCTATGAAAACCTGATGATGCTTTGAAGTTATGTATTTCTAAAAAGTCATAGGTTGTTTGCGAAACTTGTGATGCAATCCTTATAAAAGAAAGGTGGAGAACAAGTGATGCCAACTGTATTCAGGTGTGGTTGAAAAGAAAGAAGTTGCTAGAAGGATGATAAGTTGCAATACTTCCCAATCTAAGTTAGAAAATTATATTCTCATCCAAAAAGTTCTCAAAGTCATGAGGAAGTCCTGATACAAGCTAAAGTTTATAGAAGAAGAAATTTTTCCAAATATTTTCAGCATCAGTTCATAGGTGTGAGAACACCGAATACAGAATTGTTTGAAGGCTATGAAGTTTTTTTCAGATTGAGAGAAGATGAAGATGTTGGTTTTCAGTCAAGACAATAAACCAAAATAAAAAAATATCCATAGAAAGATGTGTTTAAGGAAAGAAGTTTCTACTGACACCATTACATTGGATGTGGTGTTTCATCAATCATCAGAGTAATTCTAACACTGATCATCAAACACAATGATATTTGCAAAAGTTATTCGGAGGCTGAATTGTTTTTTGGGAGTTTTTGGGACTAGTGAAAAAGAAATTAAGTTTTTGTAACTGATGTAAAATGGGTTCAGGGATCAATTAAGAATATATTCAACCATTTTTATCAGGTTGAATTATTTTTGTTTCAATTGTGTCAAGAATGAATGAATAACCCTAATATGTTTTCAATTGGGTCAAGATTAATCAGACTGGAATTGACACCGACTATCAGAGTGAAGTAGAGACTGATCCAGTAGATGTAGGCCGACATTGATGACTTCATCAGATGTAGGATATTTGGTCAGAGGAAAAGAGTAAAAGGATAATTGTTTTGAAGAAGTTGAAAAAATATTGTCAGGGGAGTTTGAAGCTGAGTCAAAGTGTTGCTGAAATAAGTGTAAGAATCTGTAGAAATTGTGACTATGTTTATGTAAAAATAAAGGCGAATGAAGTATAACAAAGAAGCAACAATGTTTATGGGAGAATGATTTCAACGTTTTATATATAATAGTTAGTTAAGAGATTTATAATAAGTTTTTTGTATTTTAGTTTGTACAGAGAATTGTGAAAATAATTAATTTCCTTTTTATATGTTTCAATTGGTTTAGAGAAACATAATGAAGAATCTGCTTTTGGAAATATGTATTTGTCGTAATGAGGAAATTAGGGTGACAATCAGAATTAGACTGATGATCGATTATAAAGTATGAAGTGAGCTAAATTTGTGAGAATATTCAAGAAGGTTTGAGAATAAATAATAAAAGTTGATAAGTGATTAAGAATTCAAAGATGAAGACAATATTTCAAGAGAAATTGAATATTCGGTAAAATTGGTTTAGCGGGAAATTTTTATAGAATCCCTCCTAAACCATTTTTGTAACACCTATAAAAGTAGGAGAGTAGTTTGTACTTTATGACACTTGTACTATTCATAGGTGAAGAGAGAATGTGGAGCACTGAAATATTTTAGAGAGAAAGATTTTCTAGATTGAGAATTCATAAGAATTTGTTTGGATAGAAGAAAAATAAGAAGGAAGATCATACTCAGTGTGTTATTAGACCAGACTGGGTCATCAGATTGAGAAATAGGACTAAGATTTTTGGACTGAGGAAAAATCCATTCAGAATTGTTTCAGCTTTATTCAATAATAATTATATTATCAGACTCAATAATCAGACTGAGGAATTAGATTGGGGTATCAAACTGAGTATCATTATGAAGTCCAATGAAGTTCTTACTTGCTGTTAGGTAGGAAAGTGGAGTTTTTTTAATATCGTATTTGCGAAAGTTGACAAGGTAGTACAATAACTTGTTTTGAATAAATTGGTGAATGTTTCTTAACTTATTACGCAAACTTTTATTACATCTTTCATTCTACTTGAGGCACATGCACTATTTTATTGATCATAGTGCTACACAAGTGTAAGGGCATATCCTACTTGTTTTATCCATACAAAAGGATTTTTTTCTAGTGGAATTTGTGGTACTGTATTATTTATAAACCATACCAAGGACATAACTACTCTTGTTGAGTAGTGAACCTTGTAAATTCTTGTGTTTCTATGTATGTGTGATTGTTTTGTTTTCATCAAAGTGATAACTCTTTAACATTAATCAAAGGTTGTTTAAAAAATTAGGAAACTTAAAAAAAAAATATATCACTAATTCAACCCTCCCCCTCTTAGTTATACATTGATCCAGGATGGGTAATCTTAATTGGTATTAGAGCGAAGGTTCCATTCGGTTACTCTTCATTGATGATTTTAAAGATAAGTTTTTATGGAGAATTTGAAATGTGTGAACAGTAAGTGGATTCTGGTCTTTGATGGTAAGAACTATCATATCTGGAATGATATAACATTGCCTTATCTTATTTATTTTGGGTATGATGTTCTTAAAGATAAAATATATGATTTTACTCCTATTGATGAAAAATTTCCTCTTACATATATTGACAAGAATAATCTTGAGAATGATAGAAGAGCTAATAATTCCCTACACTCATCACTTTATGAAAGCGAGTTTCTAAGAGTGAAAGGTGTTTCTATGAGAATATGTATCTGAGATAATTAAAGAACATTTATGAAGGAAATAAAAAAGCGAAGAAGGAAAAGTTACAAATATGGAGATTGAAGTATGAAAATCTCAAAATGGGTCAGTATGAATCTATTAGTGACTTCTTTAATAGGGTGAATGATATTTTTATCACTATTAGATGTGTTGGTGAAAAGTTATAATATTCTAATATTATTGAAAAGATCTTGAGAATTATTAATGAAAAGTTTTATGCTAAATTTTACTCATTGGAAGATAGAGATACAAGAACTTTATCTCTGGATTATTTGAATAGTACTCTCATCACTTATGAAATAAGAAGGGATAAAGCTATGGAAGTAAAAAGAAAAGTTTATAGATAAATGTCCTTCAAGGATGCCAAGAAATAAAATTCTAATAAGGTTCTTAAAGAGGAAGAAGTTGTTGTCTCTTATTTTGAAAATGATGTATGTAAAAATTTTGATGAATTTTTATCCTTGTTTTATAAAAATATGAAAATAGGTACGATAAATTATAATAAGAAACTTCTCTTGAAGTGTTTGAAATGTGGATCCATTGGGAAATTTACAGATAATTATCCTTAAAGAAATAAATAATAGGATAGTGATAAAGATGAAACAAGGATGAGAATATCATGGAAGAAATTGGGTGATAAGGATAAATCTTATTCCAAAGGGAAAGATAAAAAATGCTACAAATCCAAAAGGAGAAGTTTCTTATATAATGATGCTGAAGAAGAAGACAATGAAGCTAAATTCAAAAAAACTATTGAGAAGGTTGGAGAGAATACCTTAATTTCAAAATTTAAAAATGAAGATCTCAAAAGTAGTAGTTTTAAATAATAAGAAACTCAATTAGAATTTCATATTAAATAATAATTGAAATAATGTATAAGAATTATTGGAAGGCTTTAGAAAGAAATCATAAAATTGAAAAATTAAAATTCATCAACAAACAATCAATATTTTTTTCCTAATGATAATGTTAATATGATTAAATATATTGATGATTTAAATAAATAAATTGAGAAAAAAATTAATTGGAATGAACATCTGGAAGTAAAGTTGAAAGAGAAAGAAGAAGAGTTGGAACTTGTCCAAAAAAACATTCTAAATATGAGAATAGGGTTACAAGTTTCAATAATTCGATCTCTAAACTTATTGAAAGCCCTGGAAAGGTTAAACCTGAAAAGGATAAAAAATTACCTTTAAAGGATGAGAATAAAGTTGAAATTGTTTCTAAGAAGAAGAAATATTAGAAGGTTAAATATATGGCCAAAATCAACAAAGTAGATAAGTTAGAAGTTTCTAAAAGTTATAAGTATGAAAAAGATTCTATTACTTCTGGTTCCAATAAATATAAAAATAATACCAAGATAAAAAAATAAGATTTTAGTTTATAATGTAAAGGTTTGTGGAAAACAAAGTTTTGATAACAATGAAAATAATGTTGCTAATATACATGTTCACAACTCCAGACAATATTAAAGTTACAGAGGAAAATATTTTTCTATGGATACTATTGGTATTTTTTTGTATTTGTGCATATGGAAAATATGTGTTGGTTTAATCAACAATATTAAAACTATTCCACAAATTTTAGAAGGCAAATATTGAGGGTTCAATACTGTCAAATTAATATTCTTAAGAAATATGTTTTGAAAAAACTTGAGAAGGTTAGTGTGAAAGTTTAAAATAGGTTTCAATATATGATTTTTTTTTGAAATATGTGAGAAACCTAGACACCTAGAAAAATTATGTTTAGTTTTATTACTGACACAAAAAAAGGTTTTTAACGATTCTCAAAAGCCAGATGTGAAGAAAGATAAAAGGAAAGAAAAATATCTTATTGTTGAAACTGCTCTTAAAGCTACAAAAGAAGAATGACCTTGGATCTTGGATAGCGTGTGTTCTTATCATATAATTGGAGACTTAAAATTATTTAAGAATGTGAAAGACTTAAAATATGGAATGGTGAAATTTGGAAATGATGAATCTCTCAGAATCAAAGGTGTTGGATCCACCATCATTGGGGAGAAAAGTTGAAATTTAAGAAATATTTGTTTGTTGATGGGCTGAAACACAACCCACTAAGTGTTTCACAACTTTGTGATAAAGGAAACAAATTTATTTTCCTAAAATATGTTTTTTTTGTGAAAATAGGGGAAGATAGAAAGATAGTTACAAGAGGAAAATGTTCAAAAGGAAACTTGTTCCAAGTTAGTGAGGTTCAAAAGTCTTGTTTCTTAGGAATGGTGGAAGAGAATCAGTTATGAAATAAAAGGCTGGGACACATGTGTTAGAGAAACATGATAAATTTATCAAAGTGAGATAGTGTTTGTGGAATTGCTGATATGTTAAGAAAAAGAGATTGGTGTTGCACAATTTTTCAAAAAGGAAATATTATAAACTCTTTGCATAATAAAATTGACATTTGTTCAAAGAAACCCCCAGAACTTATTCATTCTGATATCTGTGGGCCAATAAGAAAATAATCAACTCATAAAGAAAAGTACTTTATCACCTTCATTGATGACTTTACTCTCATACTTGTGTTATTTATATGAAACATAAGTCAAATTCTCTGAAAATGTTTAAAAGTTTTAGGAGAAAAGTTGAGAAGGAATGTGAGTATTCAATGAAGAAGTTGAGAGAAGACAATGGTGGTGAATATAAAAATTAATAATTTGGAAGTTATATTGAGAAGAATGGAATTCGGTATGTGTTTAGTAAACCATACACTCCTCAAAAAAATGGTGTTGCTGAAAAGAAGAATAGAAGTTTAGTGGAAATGGGGTGAACTATGTTACTTGAACATAGTCTCTCTCATTACTTTTGGAGGAAATCCATGATAACTTCTATTTATATTCAAAACTAATGTTTATATAGGCCATGTTCAGATATGACTCCATATGAAATTATTTATGACAAAAATATGAGTTTGAAACACTTAAGTGTTTTTAGGAGTATATGAATCATAAATAAGAAAGGTGGAAACCCTGGAAAGTTTGAACAAAGAGGTGAAGATGGATTTTTTCTTAGCTATGATCTAGAAGGAAGGGGATACACATGTTTTAAAAAATAGACAGTAATATTAGTTTACTTTGTTGATGTGAAAATTATTGAAAATGATAAGGAAGATTCTAAAAATACTATCACTGATAAGGAAGGTGAATATGATAAAATAATTTTTGTTAATAATTCTGATAATGATGAAATTTTTTTAATCCTACTCAAGATGAAGAATCAGACTCAACTATTTCTAGTGATGAGGAAGAATCTCAAAAATCTCATCCCAGGCTGAGGAAGCAAGTGGAAGATCAGAACATTATTGGTGATTAAAATCAAAAAGTTCAAACAAAAAGAACATAAAAATCTATTACACGTACTTCCTTATATTAAAAATTTGAGTTGAAAGATTTGAATGAAGAATTTGAGCATCTATAATGGGTTAAATCTATGAATTAAGAGATGGATTAGATAAAAAATAACGATACTTGGGAACTTGTATCTAAACCAAATCAAAAAAATGTTATTGGTACAAAGTGGGTTTTGCAGAATAAGATGAATGAGGATGGTGAAGTGATAAGAAATAAAGAAATATTAGTGTGAAAAGATTACTCATAGATTAAAGGCATTTATTTTGATGATAATTTTTCTCTGGTGTCAAGGTTAGAAACAATCAGAATCTTTCTTCCTATTACTGCATAATGAAGTTAATTTTTTATATGGTTGTGAAATTAGCATTTTTGATTGGTGATCTTGATGAGGAAATTTATATTGAACAACCATGTGGATCTGTTTTTGGGAATAATGTGTGTGAAAGTTGGAGAAATCCTTGTATGTGATAAAACAAGATCCATGGGAATGATATTCTAAATTGGATTCCTTCTTAAGAAAGAAATAAATTCAATAACTTTCCCTCATTTTAATTTTTTATGTTTATGACATTATCTTTATTGGTAATGATAAAATAACATGTGAAAGATTTTATGAAGAGATAAAAAAGTTATTTGATATGTTAATGTTGGGTTAAATGATATACTTTCTTGGGTTACAAATCTGAAAAAAGAAGAAACATGTATTTATTTCCCAGGAAAATTATGTTAAGGAACTTCTTAAGAAGTTTGGCATGGAAAATTAGTTTCCATTTTCCACATTTATTTCAATGGGAACCAATTTGAATAAAGATAGATAATACAACAAAATTAATTATAACAAATTTCAGAAGCTAATTAGAATTATGTTATATTTGTTTGCCTCAAGACCCAACATTGTTTATGATGTTTTCTTATGTGCAATATTTCAGAGTGATATAGAAGAATCGCATTTATTGGATGAAAAAATAGTTCTTAGATATATCAAAGTAATAAAAAATTTTAGAATCAAGTATGATATCTTATAAATTATTGACTTGTTTGGGTATTCAGATGTTGATTGGGTAGGAAATGTCAATGATAGAAGATCTACATTTGGTGGAGTTTTCTTTCAAGGAAAAAGTTGTGTTAGTTGACATAAAAATAAAAAAAAATTCATTAAATATTAGTAAGGCTAAAGCTGAGTATGTTGTTGCCACTCAAGCTACTACTCAACTTATGTAGATGAAAACTCAGTGGGAATACTTACTTATTGAAGTAAAGTTACCCTTTCTATTGGGGTATGATAATCAAAGTGCAATCAACCTTGCGAGAAATATAGTACAATATTCTCATTAAAAACATATTATATTAAATATCATTTAATTAAATAAAAAGTGGAGAATAATGAATTGAAGCTGGAGTATATTCATACATCAGAACAAGATGATGATATATTCACAAAACCTTTACCAAAGGAAACGTTTTTCAAGATGAGGTTGAACATGGGTGTACATCCTCTATCTCACCAAGTTTGAGGTATGTGTTTTTGTCCCCTCTATCATCTAGTATTTGGATAATGTTGTCAAGGGGGATAATTTTTTTCTAAATCTATTTATTGATATGTGCTAAACCTTTTAAGGAAGCATGTATATAGGGGGATTTGTGGGTAATATGTGAACTCAGTATGTAAATATGTGAACTATTCTAATATCTTGTTAGAGTAGTTTTATGAAAATTTTGATTTACAGGTAAGTGGAAGAAGTAAAGAATGATGTGAAGAAAAGTTCAATATGTTGCATGAGTCACTACTTTTGGACAATATAGTTTTGATGTAAATGATTCTCATTTCCTATAATGAGTTATCTCATGTAGGATTAGAATTTTTGATGAGTGATCCATTTCTTAATATTAGAAAGTTTAGTGATTTATGAACCTCGGTTGAAAAAAATCCAAAGGGGGAGATTTTTGGGACCAAGTTTGCAAGAAGTTTTTTCTGGGAGTTGAAAGTTTTTTTCTGAAAGTATTATCTTTTTTTTGTCAAAGAAAATAAATCAATTCAATTTTTTAAAGTTTTGAGTGATTAGACTCACCATCATAATCAAGAAGATCAGACAAAAAAATTCTTAAGAAACTCCAGAGGGCCATGAAGAATATTTCTAGAAGAAAAGGTTCATCAGATTCACCTTGGGTGTGATATGAAGTTTAAATTAAAATAATGAACCAAAGTCGATTTTTCTCTGATGAAAACTTGAAAATTATTTCTATTATGTATTTCTCAAAATTTATAAGTTTTTTGGGAAACCTGTGATGAAATTCTTATGAAATAAATTGGGAGAACAAGTGTCACCATTTGTATTGAGGTGTGGTTTGAAATAAAGAAGTAGTTCAAAGGATGGGATGTTAAAATAATTCCCTATGTAAGTTATACAATGATATGTCAATCCTAAACATTCTCAATTTCATGAGTAATTCATGGTACAAGATGAAGTTTGTAGAAGAATAATGTTTTTTCAAAGCTTTCTATTCTTAGTTCATCAGTGTGAGAACACCAGACACATAATTGTTTGAAGGATGTGAAGTTTTGTTCAGAATGAGAGAAGATGAAGATGTTGGTTTTTAGTCAGACCAATAATCCACAAGAAACAAATATTAGGAGAAATATGTTTATAAGGAAACAATTTTCTTCTTAAACAGATCCATCAGACATGGTGTGCTACTAATCATCGGAGTAATTTTGACACTGGTCATTAGACGTAGTTATAATTTAAAAAGTTAATTGAAAGAAGAATTGTTTTTAGGAGTTTTTAGGACCAATGAAAAAGAAAAGAAGTTTTTGGAACTGATGTAAAATGGGTTTAGAGATTAATCAAAAATGTATTCAACCATTTTCATTAGGTTGAATTATTTTGGTTTCAATTTGGCCAAGAACAAAAAAAGAACTTTGATATTTTTCATTTGGGTCAAGAGTCATCAGATTGGAACCAACACTAATTATCAAAGTGAACCAGAGATCAATTCATCAAAAACAGGCTGACACTGATAACTTCATTGGATGTAGGATCATCGGTCAGAGGAAAGGAAGAAAAGAATAAATGTTTTGAAGCGGTTTTAAAGATTTTGAAAAAATATTATCAATGGAGTTTGAAGATGATGTTGAAGTGTTGCCAAGGAAGTTCAAGAATATTTAGAATTTCTAACTATGTTTATGGAAAAATAAAGGGGACTGAATTCTAACATATAAGAAACAATTTTAATGGGAGAATGATTTCAACATTTTATATCTAACAATTGGTTCAGAGCTTCAGAATAATTTTATTGTCTTTTAGTTGGTACTGAAAATTATAATGAGAATTTATTTCCTTTTCATATGTTTCATTTGGTTTGGAGAAACATAATGAATAATCTATAGTTGGAATTATTTCTTCATCATAATGATGAAATTAGTGTGAAAATTAGAATCATATTGATGATTGATTAGGAAGTCTTAAATGAGATGAAGTTGTGAGAATATTTGAGAAGGTTCAATAATTAGTGATAAGAGATGAGAAGTTCTAAAAGCCTATATTTTAGGAGAAATTGAATATTCAATAAATTTGGTTAAGTGGAATTTTTTTAGAATCCCACGTAAACCATTTTTGGTGCACCTATAAAATAAGGAGAGTAGTTTGTACTTTTTGACACTTGTACTATTCACAGGTGAAGAGAGAAGGCAGAGCGATGAAATATTTTAGGGAGAAGGAGTTTCCAAATTTATCATTTGTGAGAATGTTTTCTGGAATGAAGAAGAAGAAGAAGGAAGATTGTATTCGGCAGGTTATCAAACCAGACTGGGTCATCAGACTATGAAACTGAACTGAGATTTATGGATAACACAAAATTAGTTCAAAATTATTTCAACAGTATTTGGGAAGACTTATATTATCGGACTGATAAGTCAGATGAGGGAATCTAACTAAGGTATCCAACTAAGTATCATTATGAATTCCAAATAATTTCTTACCTACTGCTGGGTAGAAAAGTGAATAAATTTTTTGAAGACTGTATTAGTGAAAGTTTACAAGCCATCACCGTAACTTGTTTTTGAAGAAATTGGTAAAATTTTCTTAAATTGTTACACAAACTTGCATTACAACATTTCATGGTTCTTGAATCACATGTACTGATGTGTTGATCATAGTCCTATAGAAGTGTAAGGTCATATCTTACTTTTTGTATCCACACAAAAGGATTATTTTCTAGTGGATTGTGTGGTATTGGATTATTTAAAAAACATACCAAGGACATAACTACTCTTGTTGAGTAGTGAATCTTGTAAAATCTTATGTTCCTATAGACGTTTGACTGTTTTGTTTTTAGCCTAGTGATAAATCTTTTAAAGGAGGCAAAGGTTGCTCCAAAAAGGATGAAACTTAAAAGACAAAGATATCACTAATTCACCCCTCCCCCTATCAGTGATACATTGATCTTGGTTGGGAAATCTCAAATAGTGCACCCTTGTTTTATTTTATATATGATTACAACTTATTTTTTATCTATTGCTGATACTCTATTATGGTTGATGCATCATATTGATTATTTTACTAATTTTTATTCTAAATCGTGGGGGATTTTTAGATCCTTGTTTTATGTCTATATAATGTCTGTTATATGGATGAGTTGTGCTTAATTTTTGGTAGATTCAGGTATGATCCTCAAGATTAATTTTAGAGTTAATTTTCTTCCTATGATTGTTTTAGGACCATTATTCTATTTGTAATCCTATAGAATATGAGGATCCATTCTTGAGTTCATGTGGTGACAATCACTTGGGTGTCGTTCTGGTGATCTGGTCTGAGGTGTTACATATATAACATCTCACCCCTCCTCATTGTATTGAGAAGTAGAGGGTGTGCTGCCAGACCTTAGGTGACATCTCTAAGACACCAAAGGATAGAAATAAATACCGAGGGATTCATAAAAATTTGGGGGACAATGTTCCCTTTGAAAATAAAACAACCATTTCATGTAATCATAAATAAAAAACCACTAGAAAAATCCAAGCATACCAATATATTATGCATGAGTACAATGAAATACAACTCAAAGTAAAAATAATTAGAAAAAAAATAAACTACAACCATGAACCATATTAGAGTAATTAGGGTAAACTAAACCAAAAACTTAAAGACAACCAATACATCTAGCAGTAGCTCCCAACAAGCTCCAATCTCTAACTCCACAAGCCATACCCAAAGTATCACGATGCATCACTAAAGAACTAGGATACTTTTCCTTTACCTATGTCTCAATATAAAATATCTATAAATTAACCAAAATTACCAAGCAAGGGGTGAGTATAAAACTCATAAGGATTTTCCCAATGAATTCCCAACTCACTCCACTAGTATAGAACAAGTTAGAAAATTTATATAAATATTTTTAAAAAAATTTAAAGAATTTTATATTAAAACCAACACCATTTCTAATCAAAATAGTTTTCCATGTAAAGAAACCAAAAAATCTCTCAAACCATTATACAAATCCATTTGGCATCCTCATTTCATTTCCACACATCCACACATCCACACATGCATGAAACGATGGACCTCCCTATACTCGTGAGTGGTGAGTTATCCTTTCATCAATCCGTCACTTGGTGAACTATTTTGATGGGGGAAAGTTCATACCCTTATCCATCCCATCTTGACAGGGGAAACTTCATACCATTATCCATCCCATCTTGACAGGGGAAACTGCATACCCTTATCCATCCCAAATGTACATGAACACATGACAACCACTTATGCTAAAAACCATCCCAAACCAATTATTCCAAAACACTTCAATAAAAAAAATAATTTTACTGATTTTTTATCAATTTTTTTTCCATAAATAAAAAACAAAAAACAATTTTTAAATCATTATTTTAAAATCATGTACCAAATTTCAATTTCCAAAAAACAACCAATTTCCACAATGTCACAAACCATCACTAATGAGGATTTTCATAAATCTTTTCACATTAATTTAACAATTAAATTAAATCAATTAAGTTATTTTGAAATAAATCCTTCAAGTTATAACTTGGAGGAGTCAAGAGTGAATCCACCTACCTCTCCAACTTAGGTGAAGTCTAAGAATGACACAAAACTCCAAAAACCCAGCTTGAAACTCCATGAACTATCCTTAGATCTTTTTCCCTATCATCCAAAAAATCACATCTTAGTGTTATTAGTATAAAAAAACATGAAACTATCCCCAAAATATTATATCCATGATTCCATGAGAGGGAAGAATAATAAAACTAAATAAAACCACTAATAATGTGCACTTACCAAGGAATTCAGGCCTCCAATGCACTTAGACATGACAACAGATTTCTCCCAGATCAAGAAAAAGTGTCTCCACAGCCTTGGGAGGGATAAGAATTCATGTTAGGGTTATATTAAGGAAAAATGAGGCATTAAGGATGTAAAATAAGTGAGATACACAAAAATACGGATCTAATTTTTCACTTTGCATGGTTAGGGCGCATGGTTTGGTAAACTATGCACTAACCGTGCAATATCAACTACCTCCAAACACCACCTACATTGTTAAAAAACCATGAGAAAACTATGCTAAGACCCTCTATCCAACATCACACCATTTCTTATAGGTGGCCACACTATTTGGCCAAACTATGCACCTAACTTTTCACCTACCTAGTGCCCACTCTTTCAGTTGCACGATTTTCTAGGAGGTGTTACATGGTTTCTACTAACTATGCTAAAACAGTGAACCTATAGAAAATCCACAAAAAAACTTCCAAAACTCTTCCAAACCTCCCCAAACATATCCCAATTACTTTATATGCATAAATACATAAATAAAGGGTTAAGTTCCTAAAACCAAGGGTGATAGATTCTCCCCACCATTTGTCTTTTCATCCTTAGAAAGTTGAAAACCAGCATTGGAATGAAATATTTTAGGCCATTACTCAACCATTTCCTTCTCATGCTCTCAATTGTTTTCCTAAATCCGACCATGTTTCCATAAAATCCACACTAGAACAATGATTTTCCTATTAAAGACTTTCTCTTGCCTATCCAAAATCTGTATTGGCACATGAACCAACATAACATCTAGCTATTGGTCAATGTGATACCATTGAATAACATGTTCTGAATCATGTTTATACTTATTCAATTGAGATACATGAAACACATTATGTGATGAACTGAACCTTGGTGGAAAATCCAACCAATATTCCACCTGACCAACCCATTCATGTATTTCAAAAGGGCCTATGTATTGAGGAGATAACTTACCATGCTTTACAAAATGATGATGCCCAAACCATGAAGAGATTATCAGGAACACATGATCACTTGACATGAATGATAACGAACATCAATGATGATCTGCATATGATTTATAATGACTTTGATCCATCTCTATTCTCTTCTTAATCAACTGAATTTTCTTTGTTGTTTCTTGCACAAGGCTTGGTCCAACCAGTGAAGTCTCACCTGTTTCCACCCAACAAAGTAGATAATGATAAGTATGCCCAGAAAATGCTTCAAAAAAGGCATATTTATCAAGGCTTGATAACTTTTGTTATATATGAACTCTAATACTGGTATGTGCTCCTCCCATGAACCACCAAAATCCATTACAAAAGGCTTAATCATGTCTTCTAATGTTTTTATTATCCTTTTAGATTGTACATCCATATGAGAATGATTTTACATGATCATAGTCAACTAAGTAACAAGGTATTTCTATAAGGATTTCCAAAAATGAGATGTAAACCTTGGATCTTTGTATGATACTATCAAAATCGGCACTCCATGCCTCTTTACCACTTCTCAGATATAGATTTTTGACAATTTTTCCACTGTATAATATTCAAAAATAGGGATGAAATGGGTTTAATTTGTGATCCAATCCACTATCACCTATATCGAATCATGTTTTTGAACCGTCCTTTGTAGACCTATTACAAAATCCATGGCTATTTTCTCACACTTCCAAACATGAATCAGTAAAGACTGAAACATACCTACTAACTACTGGTTCTATACCTTAACCTGCTGACAAGTGAGGCATATCATAAAAAACTCAGCCACTGTTCTATTCATGCCAACCCACCAAATTTTTTGTTTCAATGTATTATATATCTTTTTTATTCCAAGATGAATATACCATCTTGAGTGGTGGTAAGTATGAAAACTTTGTTCTTGAATACTCATAGGTATGACCACCCAATCTCAAAAACACAACACCAATCCTCTATTAAGCTTCCATCTCTCAATGGTATCCCCACCAATCAGTTTTGAACTCATAGAAACAAATTTAGAATATGATGTTTGTGACTATTTAACCTTCTCAACCAAATTAGGAAAAAAGAAAATGGAAAGAAAACCACAACACTACCTTGGTTTTAACAATCCATGTGAATGTAGGCTATCAATGACATCAACTACCACTGATCTAAATCATATTTAGCTAACTGACTATACAACTTCCTACTCAAAGCATCTGCCACCTAATTGCCTTTACTCGGTGTACACTTCAAGTCAAAGTAAAAAAATTTGGGAATACTCCATCCACATTTTTTGTCTCAGATTCAAATCTATTTGTAAGAAAATGTGTTTCAAGATCGCATGATCCATAAACACCATAAATTTATCACTAAAGAGGTAATGGAGCCAAATATTCAAAAAGGGAATACAATAGCCAATTCCAAGTCATGTTTTGGGATGTTCTTCTCATGAAAGCATCACTACCATGATCCATAAGCAATAAAATGATCTCCCTACATGAGAATACATCTCTACCCTAATCCTGAATCATCATCATACACCACATAAACCTATCCTAATTTCTAAAATATCAAGATCAATGATGATTTAAAGTGAACTTTAAGATATTAAAAATAATTTTTACAATCTTAATTACATTTAAATCAAAAAAACTCCGTGTTAAATCTTTCATTGGAGAAGATAGTCCTGAAAAGTCATGAAAAAACATTGATAATAACTAGTTTGGCTAAAGAAACTACATATATCAAAGTCATTATTTGGTGGTTTCTAAGAGATTATAGACTCTATATTTTATGGATCCATATAAACACCTATTTCAGAGATAACATTGCCAAGGAAATGTACCCCTTGTATAAAAAAAATCATACTTTGAATGTTTGGAATAAAGAAAATGATCCTGAAAGATTCCCAACACTATCACTAAATATTTCTCATTCTCACCCCTTATCATTGAATACACTAATATGTCATCCACAAACACCACCACAAAAGAATTCAGATATATTTGAAATATATGATTCATCAATGCCATAAAGAAGACTGGTGCATTCTTTAGACTAAAATACATAACCACATACTCATAATGGCCATATCTACTCCTGAAAGCTGTTTTTGGAATATCCTCCTTCCAAATCCATAGTTGGTGATATCCTAAATGCATGTCAGTTTTATAGAACCATTGGGATCCCCTCAATTGATCGAACAGATCATCAATGCATGGAAGAGGATACTAATTATTTATCATAACTTGATTAAGATTACAATAATCTATACAAAGCTGAAGAGTTCCATCTTCCATTTTTACAAACAAAATTGGTACTTCCCACAGAGACATACTAGGATGAAGGAATCGTTTTATTTTAAAATCTTCTAACTAGAATTTCAATTCCTATAATTCTATTAGTGCCATCCAATAATATGGAAGGGAAATAAGAATAGTCCCTATTAAGAGATAAATCATAAAATACCATTATCTTATGGGTGGGAACCCTAATAAATTATTCAGAAAAAATTAGGAAACTAAAAAAATTACTAGAAAACCACTATCTCTGATTTTATCCACCAATGCCAAGGTCAAAGATTCCAACTAGTATAAGATAGTTCCAACCACTGGTTCCAACTATCCTACTACACCTGCCTTTAAATTTTGATTTCCTCTAAAGAGATTATCGATACCATCATCAGTTGTAAATCTAACCCTTTGGGTATAACAATCGATGTGTTCTTTGAACATTTTCAACCAATCCACACCCACAATTATATCATAGACATCCATCTCAAGCATAGAGAGATCCCATATCAATTCATCCCTATCGATACACTGCTGGAAGCGTAGGCTATAACAATGGTTTTAAACCATTTTTATATGTTGTAAAACCATTGGTATACCCTATACCAACAGTTTTCCAAACCATTGGGTATTGAGGCGTGGGTATAACCCTATACAAAAGGTTATTCATTAACTGTTGGTATAAGATACTAGTAATTACTCTATCCCAATGGTTTGTTGATAACCATTGGAATAGATATTTACCAATAGTTTTCTATTCTTGGTATTTTTTAAGCCTTAAAACTATACGAACAATTTATAAATTGTTGGTATAGAGCTTTACCAACGGTTTTCTAATAACTTTTGGTACACTTATAGTTTTCAAATCTATACTAATGGTTTATAAACTGTTGTTATAGTTTTTTAACAATGGTTTGATAAGAACCATTGGTGTAGATATAGTTTTCAGATCTATACTAATGGTTTTAAAATCTTTGTTATAGAGTACTCCAATTCCATAAAGAAGTATACAACAACCTCCCCTCTGCAATTATAGTACAAACACATGCAGAATATCACTAATGAAGACAATAAAATGTATAGAACTCAAAATAACACTAATGAATACAATATATAGAATACCACACTAAAAATCACAACACTTGAATATACCCTACAAACATCTGAAAAAACACTATAGAAAAATGATGAATACAACACCTAAAAAAACTAACACAATACTAGAAAAAACACTGCACTGGAAAAAACACCACACTATAAATACACCTGAAAATAAAAACAATATACAATAAAATGATTGGGAAAATGAATACACTAGAAATCACAACATTCCACTTGAATACATATAAAAATAATGATGGTATCCATGCAAAAAGAAGGATGGTATCCACACTAAAGTGAACACTGGGGAAAAAGAACACTAGATAGATTGAGAAATAGAAATCCATCCTTATTGTGTTGCTATTATTGATTGATGAGTTTAGTATTTAAAAAACTTGAATGATGTTTTAAAATAGGTTCTTGATGGTAGGTAATGATTTTTATAGATGTATTTAAATGAAGGGTTGTAATGAAATTGAGTAGAATTATTACTCAAAGAGAGATTGAAGAAACCATCCATGGATTTATGGATGAATATTTAAAATAGTTGTGACTATTGATAAAACCATCCATGGTTTATTTTGGTTAAAGGGAACTGAAATATAAGTTTAAAAACACTTGGATAATGTTTTTGAAATATTTATAGTGAATTTTATTTGAACAGGTAGTGTGTGTGCATGAAAATACTCAAATTTGAGTATATAAGTTATAAGTGTTCTTGAGAATTGAGTTGAAGAGATTTATAAGATCTAGAACATTCCCAAATGTGTTTTGAAATGTTTGTGAATATTTTTTTTTGTGGGCATATCCTCTGGTGTAAATATATTCTAATTAAGATCAAATTCTTGGTCTGGCACATTTTAAATCATGTTGTGCCAACTAAAAATGCGACCAGACATAAAAGAGTTTACTTCACCTCAAAGTGCCAATGTAATCAACATTTAAAATATGAGAGGATGAAGCATATTTTTCTATGGGGAGTGGGATAAAGGTGTGGAGTGGTTTGGGATGGATCATTGGCCATAGAAGGATGACTAGTAAGGTATCTGATTTTCTTTACAATTAGCTCCATGGGTGGGGAGAAATGGAAAAAAGAGGAGGTGAGGGTTATGTTTTTGGCATCAGGATGCTGGAGTATCTAGAGAACCAAGAAAAATGGACATGTGGAAGGTATTACATGATCATGTATATATTTTCATATTTGTTTCAATTGTATGTACATAATTAAATGAAAAAACTACATAAATATGGAGGTAAAGGATTGTTAGTAAAGCTTTTGATACATCAAAGTTGGATTTAAGAATATTTATAAATAATAATTACCCAAAACAATCTTAGAAGCCTAGTGAAACAAAGAAACCTAAAATGAAAAAGGATAACATCTCCATAGTGTATAAAATCCCCAATGAGGGAAGGGACTCATTCGAGTGAAAATACCAAGAGATTCTAGAGACATTTTTTATAATATATAAACACTATATAAATTAATTCACCATGAAAAATGTGGTTAGGTGAAATTTCTTACCTAATGTTTTAAAATTAAAATTTCATCATACCCTGAGTGATAAAGAACTACCTACAATGAAATGAACCTCAACATATTAAATTCACCTCAAAATGACCTACAATTAGAATATAATTCACTATGTGCAAAAAAAAATTATTTTCAATGCAATGCACCTGATCAAAACATCAAAACATAATTTACCTGTAATAAGAACTACCAACAATAAAAAAAAATAATAAATAATGAAACTAATTGCCCACTACAATCAAAAAACCATCAGAACATCCCAACCTTCAATGAAACCAATAAAACATCCTCAACAAAAAAACCTACAATTTAACCAATAGAGAATCCTCAAATACCAACAGGCCAATACATAAATAATGATAATAGAACAAATCAATTAATGCATTTAACCATTGATAACAAACATACAAAATATCACAAATATATTCAGTCACAGTAAATAATCAAATATCAAAGGTCATAAATATCAGTCAAAAATGTAATGGATCAATTCATACCTCATCACCATCACTATCATCACTATCACTATCAGCCTCATCCTCATCCTCATCCCTGCCCCCATTTTTATCCCTTCCTCATCATTATCCTCATCCTCAGCCTCAGCCTCACCCTCGTCCTCTGCCTAGGCCTCATCTTCAGCCTCAGTCTCAACATCATCCTCATCCTCAACCTCTTCCTCACCATCATCCTTTCCATCATCATCACTAGGAACTACATCATCTCAACCACCACTAGGAATGTTACCTGTTTCACTATATAATGAATTCATTGAAAACATATATTCATCACAAGCCGTGCTAGTCTCTGGTGGAAGTGATGGACATAAAAATTTCATTAGTTTCCTAAATTCAGTGTTTTCCCTTTCAACCCATTCTTCCACCTATGCGACCCTTTTTCGTCTTGTTCTACCCATGCCTTAACCTTTTACAACTTGATGGTACTAAAACTGGTACCTAAAGAGGGCCAATACATTGTCGGTACTATACTCTTCCTAGGTCGGCAGTGTACTCTGCCATGGTGATCATCTCCCAAAATCTGATGTAAGTGATCATTTGGCCCAAAATTGTTAGGTTACTAGGCATAAAGAGCCTCCAAATCAGCCTATTACAAATATAAATAGATTATTAAGTTAAAAAATATATATTAAAATTTTAAATCAATAATGTAAAACTTACAATCTGCTGCTATGTCAGTTCGTTAACCACACTTCCATAGTTTTTCTTTCTACTCGAGAAAAACAATTTTTCTTGAGGTACACATCCTTCAATATTCAATACATACCTCTATAATGATATTGAATATTGGAAACCATAATTGAAAATAGGTTACCAATAATTAATTTAATGACTAAAATTATACCAAAACTTTAGAAATCGAATAAATTATGGAGGAAACAATAGAAAGTGCAAGTCCTAAATAAAAATTATAAACAACTATCATACCTACTTCCTGTCATGATTTGACATCATAGTATGCCCCAAAGTGTGGAGGTATTTTTTAGTATCAATGTTCTTTTATTTTATTCTGGATGATTCCTGAATAAAATTAAATAATAAAAAATATAGTATTAATGAAAAACATGAAAATTTTCATTAAAAAACCTCAAATGTGATTAATACCTTAAACTTGGTAGTCATCCAATGAGTAATAATTTGTTGATACTGTTCTATCAGACAATAATCTATGATAGGTACCACCTCAAACTCTGTGCTAACTCTAGAATTCCAGCCAATATACAATTCATGCTTATAATATCTACAAATCTCACATAATTCTATTAGATGCGCTGTCCATGCACCCACACCATTGGGAAAATTGAAATGAAGATGACACCAAAATATTAATTAATATAAATAAAAAATAATATTAATTTAAATCCAATAGATTTTTTACCCATATTTGTGCCCAATAATTATCCTTCATTTTTTTTGGGAACTTTCTTTATGAGAGCAGGCTGACAAGAATGATGTCAGAGTATTTAGAAAACATTTCCAAAAACTCTGACATTGCTGTCTTATTTTTTCAATAATTTGGTTGTCTTCATTGTAGTCCACTATCAACTACATGTATAGGTTCCACACCACATGAATGCATGTAATCCCCCACCTTCTATTAGTAGATGCAGCTGTTATAGAAGAAACAAATATATTATATCAATACATGTTATAATGAAAATAAATTCTGGTAAAAAAATTTATTAGGGGTCTAAAATATACCTATGATAGTCTGATCAATGGGCACCTCTAGATCCATAGGCATTGAAGTAACATCACCCTATATAGGTGGAATGGGTCCTAGTGTATTCTCTATAGGATTAGACTGTGTTAGAGTAGGAGTCGAAGAAGGAATGTAGAAGCTCAGAGAGAAATAAGTATACAGTAAAGAAGATGGCATATATGGCTAGTCAAATGCATGATATGGATGATGAGTGGAAATCATAATCAGATATGGTAAGGATGGGTGAGTAGGCTTAGATGTAATGACTGGTGATAACATGGGGGGCCTAAATATCCCATGCGTCCCTAACAACATAGTAGGATTAGAATGTGTGGAAGATGGTATATCAGTGGGAGGGGAAGGGTATAATTGGGTACCCTAACTGGAGCGCCTTGCTCTCATACCACCCCCTCATACCACTAGCCTGAGTACTAGGATCAATACTAGTCTGCTTGTCAAATAACTGATGCCTAAGTGGTGGATCCTACATAAAATTTTATAACAAAATTAATCACATGACATTATATGTTATTGATATATATATATATATATATATATGAAATAAAATACTCACAATAGGCACTAATGGAGAAATTCCCATCTCAGTCATTCAAAGATTGTTTTCCATCATCATTTTTCTTCACTACTCCTCAATAGGTTTCATTTACTTCATTTGAAAAAAATATGGAAGTAATTAGAAAATAATAACTAATGTGTAAACCCAAAAAAATATGAGACATGACTTATTTGTCTTAGTTCATTTGGTTTATATTTTTGGTTAGGTAATTTAGCTATTTTTTGGTTAGGTCATTATTTTCATTTGTTTTGATTTTCTTACTAATAAGTTTTATATGTACAATTAAATTACTCTTGTTTTTTATTCTAATTTAATTGTTTTAGTTGTGTTTGGTTTTGTAGGTTTTAATATAGTTCAATTCAATATTAGGAAATGAAACTCAAATAAAATTTCAACTAATAAATATTGAAAATTAAAATTAAGTTCAAGTCAGATACAAAATATTTATAATCAATATTAAATCATTTTGAATGGTACTATCCTTAACAACTCAAATCGAGCTAAACCAAATAACTAAGAATGGGGATAGAGGATTCTATATATTTCCGCCCACAACTTTAGGTTCACAGTCAACTCTAACAATTGATCTATTGGAGTCATCATAACTAATAAATGGATTGGGGCCAATGGTAGTAGGGATGGTGTCAATTCCATCATCACCATCATCAAAATATTGTCTTGGAATTACTTCAATAATGAAACCAAATTTATATCAAATATTATCTTTGACATAAAAAACTTGTTTCATCATTGATGCCAATACATATGGTTCATCAGTAGCAAGAGTGAGAGTCATGTCAATAACTCGAAATCCACAATCATCAATAAAGGTGCCTTGCCTAGTCATTGAATCAAACCACTGGCATTTCATCATAGCGACTCGACCATGAGAGTAACAATCCATTATTATTATTTTTTCAAAGAATCTATAATAAGAAAATTTTTAAAAATGAGTTCTATTATCCAATACAATAGTATAATAGTCTGTTGTGGTAGTTATCATAATGCCATTATGTTGTGTTCTCATGTTATTTGATCATTCAGTGATAATAAATTTGTACCCATTCATCACAATTGATTTATATTCTCGAACCATAGTATTAGGAACAAAAGAAAAATCCCTTATTTCCTTAAAGATAGTTTCAACATGAAAAATAGATACATGAAATATAAACAAATATTAAATTTAATTAAATATTGATTTTATTTATTTAATATAGCAATATTTCTACCTTCAATTTTAACCAAGAAAAAAACTCTTTGTTATGATAATTCTCTCTCTTTATCAAAGATAAAGAATGATGCTTTCTATTTATCATTTATTTATGTTCCCTGTAGATAAAAATAGAAATAGTTTAACAGATATATAAAATTACATGATATGAGATAATATTTACATGTTCAATTTACCTACTTGATGTAGTCATTGAACAAATCACTATTGAACAACACTGTGTGATGTACCATCTCCCACTCTTTAAGGCTTAATGTCGTCAATGTATATGATCCAGGAATTCCTCCTATTTAAGGAAGTGATGGAAAACTGGGTTCAATTTTCTCATACTGTTCTTCTTCATTTCACATTGGTCTGTTCATTCTTGTAGTAATACCAGACAAATACATTGAGCAGAAATCCATATATTCTTGATCCAAGTAACCATTCACAATAGAACCTTTATGATGATTCCTGTTCTAGACATATGATTTCAATGTGTACATATTACTTTCAGTTGGATACATCCAATGAAAAGAAACAGGTCCTCTGAGAATTATTTCAGTTGGAAGATGGAAAGTTAGATGCAAAATTCATGTGAAAAATTATGGAGGAAATATTTTCTCTAAGTCACACAAAATTAATGGCGTCTCTGACAACATTTTTTACAAGAAAGACTTGGAAAACTACTTAGCACAAATATCTCTAAACAAATGGAATAACTTAATAAATGACACCCTTATATTATTAGAAAAAATATGACATATTTTTATCAAAATAAACTCATGTAGAAGGATGTGATAATCATGAGTCTTCAAAGATTTCAGATTAAACTCTCTTTGGTTGACCCATTTTGAAATATTGCTTGAATAAACATCATGAACTTTAATAGTTGCTATTAATTCTAGGAATTCATTTTTTTCTATAGGTGTCATCACATGAGAAGCACATGTAACTTTCCATTTATTTTCACTAATACACATAGGATGCAATTTTGGTCTGATCCCCCAATCCAACAAGTCACACTGAGATAGTAAATCATCTTTTTTATTTCACTTGAAATTTAGAAGAATAAAAAGTAACATTTCACATATATTCTTTTCAATGTGCATTACATCTAAGAAATTACGTAACAAATTGGTTAACCAATAAGGAAACTAAAAGAAGATACCCATCTTTTCTTAATTGTAAATGGTATCATTGGAAACATTCTTCCTCTTTCTAAATTTCATTTGACCCTTCCCAAATGAAAAAATAAAATCCTTCAATTCATCAAGCACATAAGTTCCAGACATAGGCTGAGGTGGATCATCATTCTACATGGTATTGTAAAATCTTTGATGATTATTTCTATATGGATGGTCCATTGGAAAGAATCATCGATCCCCTATAAAAATAAATTTACAGTTATATTTCAGTCTTATGGATCGAGTATTCTTCATAAAAATAGTACATGATAGTTTTCCCTTCATGATCCATCCAAACATCATTACATAAGTAGTAAAATCATTGATCATCCATATAAGCACAACACACATATGAAATATATCTTTCAAACATGCATCGTATGTTCACACACCCACACCCCAAAGAATTTTTAACTCTTTTATTAAATTTTTCATGTATACATCTATATCATTACTGGGATTAGAAGGTATAGATATGAGTATACTCATTAAAGTGAAAGGTTTTTTCATACACAACCATAGTGGAAGGTTATAAATGTGTATGAAAACTAGACATATGTTGTTCAAAGTGAAAATCTTCCCAAACAGATTAAAACCATCACATGAAAGACCCAACCTCACATTACGCACATCAAATGAAAAATCTAGATATCAATAATCAAATATCTTCAATGAAAATCCATCTTCAAGGTGAACTAAATCTTCATTATTATTATTTCTATCGGTATCATTCCATCACATTTTTATTGATATTTCATTAAACAGGAAAAAATTCTATAGTCTAGGGATCAATGTAAAGTTCCACATTACTTTATGTGGCATACGAGATGGTGTTCCATCAGCTTTTGGATTCCATCAGGATATTCCACATTTTATATAATCATTTAGTTCAATAGTTTCCTCCTAGAATAAGATGCAATATTTTGGGAAAGCATGAATTTTGTTTTTTGAAAATCCAAGTTCTTCAACTAACTTCCATGCCATATAGTGGTTTGAGGGAATATCTACATCATTTGTAATTAAGTACTTCAAGATGGTAAGAATGTAATCAATGGAAGTATTAGAAATCCCATACATGGTTTTCCCATGAAATAAATAGTTTAAAAATTCTAGCCTTTTCATTTTACCACATTACAGATATACTGGAGTCATGGAAACATCATTCAATTTTTTCACCTTGTCAATATCATCATTTTCATTGGACACATCATGTGTGCTCATATCTAAGTCTTCTTGGGTCGAAATCCTTTCCTTCTCATGATGAAGAATAAACAGAAACTTTCTATATATCAAATTCTCCAATCCATTCCTCTCATTTGGATCATCAACATTTTAAGATTCCATTTTCTCCCCATTTTTATTCCACACATAGTATTTTGTTTGAAAACTATATTTGGTTATGTGGTAGATAACTTCTTTATAGCTCAACCAAGGTCTTTCGACACAACTATAACATGGGAAGTGTATGTAACCACTATCTGAAGCATTATCAATTAAAAAATCTAAAAATTTATCTAAATTGTTTTGAAAAATGATAGAGATTAGATTGGTTTCATACATCCAAATGTTATCCATTCTATAAAAAAATTGTAATAAGTCATTTCATGAAAGCAATTCAATAATATTGAAGTTCAATCAAAAATACATTTAAGTAACTGAGAATTGTTCACTTTATATAAAACCATAACCGACACACTACTCTATATGTGAATCATAATATGAAATACAACACAATACTATATATATAACAAAATAATATAAATATAAAACTATGATATTGAATTGAAACATGGTGGATGTGATGTAAAATCATTGTATAAAGAATTATCTCTCTAGGATAATTATGAGAAAACAATTGGCATTAAGTATAAATTTATTGAGATCACTGTATTACATAATTAATGATATATTTCTAATCAATGGTGTCATTGTAGTATTGGTGATCAATGATATTTTTTATAGGGTGTGTTATTTAAAATGAACCCATCTTGGTGTCATGAACTAGAAACATATAAGTGATCAATGAAAGTTATATATATTCAAAAAGATGAGTTATTTAAGGGTTGATGGACTTCATGGTATACCCCAATGTGTTATATTTACCTTACTAAAATACATGCCAATATTTTCAAGGGACGCCCCACTTTAGGATGATAACTTCATTCTAACTCTGTGGTCATATATTAGTAATTATTCTCCCTTAGGATTAAAAAATGATACTTCTTCAAATGATTCATAAGGTTAATAAGTGTGGGGTCATATAATATGCAATATCATGGTACAAAAATATCCAATATCTAATAGATGCATGCATAAACTTCTTCATCTAAAATATAAATAGTTTTCTAAGACATTGTAAGTATGAAAGTAGGCATACAAGATGTTATTAGTACTAATATAATTATTTTAATGTATCATTAAGTAAAGGATATCATGGGTCAAAGTTGGCTTAATTCCATCTCAAGTGGTTTGTGTAGCCTTGGACATGAATTTTGAAAATTCATGAATTATTACCAATTGCCTCACACAAGTCACTTCTCCCAAGTGTATCCCACATGTCACTTCACCAATAGGCCTCACACAGGTCACTTAGCCCATGTGAATCGCACATATCACTTCACCCAAATTCATTTTATAACTCACTTCCCATTATGTAACCAATCATTTGAATTTATATATAAAGGATGCATTGAAGAGTTTTGAGAATAGTTGATTTACTTCACCCAAAATAGTGCAACTATAGGTGGGAACCATCGGGTAGACATCACAATTTATAAACATTCTAGTGACCCACATGTCAAACATACATGGATAAACTTCAAAATAAAAAAGTGAAAACTAAATATAGGAGAGGGAATATTGGTAATATGAAACCAAATCAAGGGAACTAATGATATTTTTGAATGTGTGGTGACCAATGAAAATGAAAATGATAAAGGTGTGTTAAGAAAGTACCAAAATGTCAAGTGGTATTAATAAATTAATAATTATTTTCCTCTAAGAAAATTTTACACATTTTTATGTCATACATGCATCATTATATAGGAATTAAGACAATGGTATGAGTAAAAAATTTATTTTCCATTAATCTCTTAAAAACCAAACCATTACATAAAAATTTCAATAAGTAATTGGTGGAACTACATTTTCTAATAAAATAATTAGTTTTCAAGGAAAAATACCTCAAAATGTGAATGTGAACATGACCAATGGGGGGAAATATAGTTCCCTTAAAACACTAATATTATGTAACATGCTTGAAAAAATTAGAGATGGTGGAAGTGGTTCAAGAAGAGACATTCATTATCAATGTGTAGGATGAATTATTTGGAACATGCTAATTTCAAATTCAAGAATAATAAAATGAAAAACCTAAATGATAGAGATTACAGGCCAATAGGGAAATAAATTAAACATGGTATATAAAAATTCAAAATAAATGTTGGTAGAATATATAACTAAAACTCACCAATTTTAAGCGGAAGAAACTGAATGATTTAAACCAGGATGGATCACCTATGAGGAGGAGGAGTCATCAACTAAGAAGAGAGAAGCACTACTATAGGTAAAAACTGAATCAAATCTAGAATGGGGAGGGGGTATCACTACTGTATTTAGGGGAAAACTATCCCAACAGTTTTTAAAAACCATGGGGATATATGTTCTCTACTAATATTTGTTAAAAACTATTGGCATAGACTTATTATAATAATAATATTCCAACAATTATTCGAAACCATTGGCATTGGATCGGTGTATCCCAATGGTTTTCAAAAACCATTGGGAACACCATATTTTGATAGCCCTGTCCCATTGTTTTTTGAAAATCAATGGGAAAACATAGTATAGAATACCTTGTACCAATGGTTTTATAAAAACCATTGGTATAGAAGACCTATCCCAATAGTTTTATGAAACCATTGGGATGTGGGCATTGGTATAGATCAGAATTCTATTAGTGATAGTTATAGAACATTATTTTCACATAAAGGATCAAAATTTTCTTTGGGCAAGAGGACTTTGAAGCTTGAAAATAGAAGGAATCATCTCAAGATTCAAACCTATAAGATCAACAACATGGGAATAAATAGATGAATGGGATGGGCCCATATCAAAAAAATCTTGAATAAGGATGGAATTCAAAATAATTTTACCTCTCACCATTGAATGTTTAGATTAACCACCATTATTTTCTCATCTCTATATAATTTATTACTCTCTACACTTTGTTCTTTATTACCTTGTTGATATTTCACTGGTTGAGGATTCATGGTATTCCTAAAATCTCCCTGGATTTATCATTTTTTCTGATGAGAACTATTCTGCTTCCCTCGTCCTATTAAAGCATATGATATCTTTGAAATATTAGATGTGTCCCTAGAACACAACCTTGGAGCATGTCAACAATAGAACTGAAGATGTCCCATCTGGTTTCAATTGTGACATGCTCTAGGTGGTGTTGTAAAATATCACTTGATATGATTTAAGGAACCACATTGGAAACATCCCAAATTACTTTTGGGTATTGTAGGAAGGTTAATTGATCTTGTGATCTAATTCTGAGGTGTTCCACCTCTTTAAGAATATGTGTCCCTCTTCTTATTTCTTTTAGTGTTATAGTTCTCACATGTTCTCATGAAGACAACCATACTTCCTCCACTTAGATTTCCAATAGTGTATTCTTTCATCATTATCACTCTATTAAAAATCTCCATAAAATCTATAATATTGAGGATAAATATCATAGAAAAGAGTATCTGGTTGTAGTTCCAACTCAATGGTTTGAAAATCATAAACGATGATTTGGACCAACTGTTGGTTCACCTGTGGCTCAAGTGTGACCAAATTTTCAGCATCCTCATTCGGTTGTTTCCTATGATGCCTATTGGGTGACATTTTCTATAACAAAAAGAAAACCCCATTTAGTATAACTCTCTAGAAACTGAAGGATTATCAATTTTAAATTTACCACATCACACATATCACAATAAGGCTTTACAAAATTCAACAATTTCATTTTTCAAAACATTTTTTAAAATTCCACCATGATTTTTGAAAATCAAATCCTTTTCAACTATTTTAAAAAATATTTTTTTTTCACCAAATCATAAATTATTATTCAAAATGAAATATGCACTCCTAGTGGGAATTCATTTCTATCAATGCATGTCATGATCTTCTCATCATCTAAACCCATGATGATGAGGTTACAACTCCTAGAAGTGTCTCAAAACACTTATGTACCCAATTCCCTAGTAATTTGAGGTTCAAAATAAATAGGTTAGCTACACATCTTTATTCTCTACATTTCAAGTTCCAAATATCTTAATCCTTGTTACCATCCTAACTCAAGGACTAAACCAAAATTATTTTTCCACTCCAGGACCGAACAAACTGATACCTTTATAATATCCCGCCCCTTATCATTTTCTTGAGAAGTTATTGGTGTTCTACTAGGCCTTATATGACATCCCGAAGACACCAAAGTTTGATAATAAATGCTGAGGGATTCATAAAAATTTGGGGGATTATTTTCCCTTTGAAAATAAAACAACCATACCATGATAATCATAACAAAAAAACCACTTGACAAATCCAAACATACCATTATATTATGCATGATTACAATGAAATAAAACTCAAAATATCACCAACTAGTAAAAAAACGAAACCAAAAACATGAACCATATTAGAGTATAATGAATAAACTAAACCAATAACTCAAATATAACCAATACATCCAGCAGAAACTCCCAAAAATCTCCAAGATCTAACTCCACAATCCATACCAAATTTATCATGATGAATCACTAGATAACTAGGATACTTTTACTTTACCTGTGTCTCAATATACAATATCTACAAATGCACAAAAGTTCCCAAGAAGGGGGTGAGTATAAAACATATTATGATTTCTTCAATGACTTCCCAACTCATTCCACTAGGATAGACCAATTTATCATATTTATATAAAATGGTTTAAAATAATTTAAATTAGTTTATATCACAAATAAAAAATTTCTAAGCAAAACAATTTTTCATGGAAAGCAACCAAAAAAGTCTTTGATACCATTACACAAATCCATTTGGCATCCTAATTACATTTTCACACATCCACACATCTACACATGCACTCAACCATGGAAATCCCTATACTTATGAGCTCTGATTCATCCTTTCACCAAGCCATCACTTGGTGAACTATTTTGATGGGGGAAAGTTCATACCCTTATCCGTCCCATATTGATGGGGGGAAACTTCATACCCTTATCCATCCCAATTTCACATGAACACACACCAAACATTTATGCCAAAAACAACAGGAAAATAATTATGCCAAACCATTTAAATAAAATAATCATTTTATTGAAAAAATTTCTACAAACCTTTTTCAATAAATCAAAACCAAAAAACAATTTTAAAATCATGTAACCAATTACACTTTCCACAATTTCACAAACAATCACTAAAGAGGGATTCCATAAAGATTTTACCATAAATTTCATAATTAAATTCAATCAATTTAATAAATTTTAAATCAAAAATTAAATTTCTAACTAAGAGGAGTAGAAAGTGAATCCACCTACCTCTCCAACTTAGGCGAAGACAAATAATGACACAAAACTCCAAAAAACTCAGTTTGAAAATCAAAAAACCATCCTTAGTTCTTGTTCCCTATTATACAAAAAATCATAACTAAAAATTATTAGCATAAAACAACATCAATCTATCCCAAATGGATTAGATCCACGAATCAAAGTGAGGGAAGAAGAAAAAAAAGTAAAATCACAAAAAAAAACGAGCACTTACCAAGAAATATAAGCCTCTAACATACTTAGATTCACCAAAAAATTAATCCCAGATCAGGAGGAAGGGTCTCCAAATCATTGGAAGGGAGAAGAATTTGTGTTAGGGTTATATTAAGGAAAAAAATATGAATTAAGTGTGTAAAAAAGGTGATATCCACAAAATCCAGATCTAATTTTTCACATTTCATGGTTAGGGCGTACAGTTAGGAAAACTGTACACTAAACATGTGTTATCCACTAAATCCAAACACACCTTTCATAGTTGGCTCACATGGTTATACAAACCACATTACATCCATGATAAACACCTCTATCCACCATAAAATGGTTTCTCTTAGCTGGATGCACATTTTGGCCAAATCGTGTGCCTAATTGCATGCTAATCCAATGCCCACTGTTTCAGTTGTATAGTTTCCTAGGAGGTGTTTCATGGTTTATAATAACTGTGGTCAAACCATAAACCTCTATAAAATCCCCAAAAATTTCCAAAAATCCTCCAAACCTCCCCAAACTTAAACCAATTAATTTATATACTCAAAATACATAAATAAAAGGTCAAGTACCTGAAACCGGGTGTGATACAACATATGAGATGAGAGTTTATAGAATTACACATCAAGTCAGTGTGAAGACTAACTTATACCCCAAAATTGTTACTACCATGGTATATATTGGAATATTATGACTATTTATAGGGAATAATTAATCTGTATGAATCAATATTTTTCTTAAAAATACCTTTATAAATCATTCCTTGGATATTGATTTGTATATAGAGTGTATGATCAGAAACATTATTATTATCCAAGAGGCTATGAGATAAGAGTTTACAGAAGAAATTATCCATTAATAAATAAAATGAGAAATAAACCTAATAATAATTGGATTATCAGAAATTAGTTTTATATTATAAATAAAGAGGAAGATACCTTTATGAGGACAATGAAATAAGGGTAATTGAAAAACTAGTGGAATAATTTGTGTATTGAAAGATGTAAACCATAGATAATGTTTGAAAAAAAACACCATACATACCTAGATATGTTCATTCAAATACTTTAAAATTTTTATGTTGAAAAGTCTCTTTGAGGAATGATATTTTAGTTTGTGCCATGTTTTTTAATCATGCATCACGATGATGAAGGTTCTAGCATGAATAATTGTAGTGCTTCAATATTTATCTTATATAGGAGGAATTTTTTATGATGATATGTGTTGCACCATAACCTTTTTATATATTTAATCAAGTAGGTATGAGGTTTTATTATGTTTTCCAAAGGTTTAAGGATTGTTCCATGATGGCATGTGCTGCACTGCAAAGAGGTTTGAGTTGCATGATGTTTTTAAAGTTGACTGAGTTTTCTAGGGATTTATGAAAGGATTGTATAATGTTGTGGTTTTAGGATCATAGATTGATCTTGGGACATTGTGAAATTATTATACTTCATACATCATTGTTTTGGTATGATATTAGAGAATTCCACCACAATTTTTTGTGTTGCATCATAATGGGATCAACTAAGATTTTTATTATAAATACTGATTGAAACCTATCCCCATGAGATTTTATTTTCCTTAATTAACTCCTATGGGTTTTATAGGACCATATAGAACTTATATAAGGTAGAATAAATAAATTAAAAACCCAAATATATAAACACCATGCTTGATAAATGAAATCATGCTACTGTAAAATTTTGAAACTACTGTATGTGTACCTTACACCATAGTAATGAAACATCCATTTTCATATTTTTTGGGTGATAATATAAAAAAGAGTCAAATTAAAGTTATCTCACCTTTTTATGTATCCATGAGCTATGATGAATCACTCAATGCTCAAGCGGGATCCTCTCTTCACCTACAACATACCGTGTGTTTGTAACATTTTCTTAAAACAAATATTGTTCTTTAAAATATTCAATTGATGGTGGTGGAATCTCAATCCCACTTATTTTAAAAAAAATGTTGATAATTTTTTAATCATTTTATTCTTTTCAAAACATGTTATAGAATCTCATTTATCATAAACTCTATTTATAGAATCCATCACCTCATATTGTTCATAACAACTATTGGTTAATAAAAAACTTCTCTCATCATATAAGATAAACATAATGACCATACACATCCTTTAATAAGATATACTAAGCTTAATAAATTTATTTTATATTAAAATATTTTATATAAAAACTCTTTTCTTCATCACTTGAATTCAAACTACAAGATCTATAAATTATTCCCTTGTTTTTGAACTTATATATATTTACAACATTTTTAAAGTATACACTTGGTATCATATACCCTTAAAACTGAATAATTGATTTATCTAGCACTGATACATGAAATATAAATTCCAAAATGTTTCAAAAATATATTTAGGTATATTGTATAATTACATCAATCCTCCTTCCTGATAACTTTAGGTTTCAAATGACTATGACTCACTACTAAAATAAATATTTTTAGACACTCTGATTAATATCTCTTCTTCTGGATTGAAATTTTTACCCACTTTTACTATCAACACAACACCAAAACCTAAAAATTATATTCATATTTTATCTATCCTCAATATTTTGATAATATAGGGTGAAAATTTTGTTAATTCATTCATCTTCTCATAACATTTCCATTAATTACAATAGAATGAATTCCATAACCAAAATAATCCTTAGGAAAACATTTAGTCTCTCAAAGTCCTTATCATACTCAATAATATTGAGTATATGAATGAAGACTAAAATTTATTTGTTCATGATGTATATAATGACTTTGAAAACTTAATTGAATCTTTTTATGTCCCCATAAGCATCTAGAATCTCCCATGCTCTAGAAGGTTTTTTCTAACACATAAAATTTTTCTTACTTAATAACTTTTCTTAAATTTACAGTCTTGAGTTTTATTACAATAAGATTCTCCTAGGATTGATTTAAAATTTTAGTTTGATGATGATGATACTATTATATACAACATTTTCTTTTATCATATGAGTATCATATTTTACAAATATTTAATAAGGAATTTTATTAGATGTGCTCCCACTAAAATGATGACCCATATTAAATTCATTATATACATTAATGGGATAAGATCTATATTTATTTAAGATAATTACCCCAAATTGGTGTGTACCTCACCACTTATCTATTTAGGTATTCTTTTATACCAATCATATCATATATGACTCTTGTAAGGTTCAACATACAATTATTTTTCAAAACCATCACATGAAATAACTCAAATCCATTCTTTTTGTTCAAAATAAAAAAAATATTTTAAATAAAGAATAAATTTTAAGAGTTTAACGAGAACCCTCATAAAATCATGGAATCCATAATGAAACAAAAAAAAAACCACTACCAAGGATCCCACCCATCACAAGCATCACTGAATCGTTGGACTAGTACTTCTAAGCTAAATCCCTGATATCATAATCAAGGTGTCAATAGATGTATCCCTTATACTTAATAGATATAAAATCTATCAACTCCAGATAAGTATGAATGTCATACAGTGAAGTTCCAAACTACAGGAAAGTGACATCAAGTTGTGAGTTTTATTACTTCAATTTATCTTTATTAAGTTACTCGAGACATTCCCCTGTCCAAGTCTATCCCTCTCCTCCTCAATCAAATCAAAATTTAGATTTTTTTCCTTTCTAATTTATTCATATGAATTATTTCTAATTTAACTATAAGATGATATCAACTTACCATTAAGTATAGGGTGAAAAGTTATGAACTCCTTATTATGTCTTTCCAAGGAATACTCTACATTCTTGGGAGTATAGCCTTTAGGAATATTTTCATGTTCACCTATGGAAATTTGAATAAACTCCATGGATCCCTATAATCTCCAATCTATAGATTTCTTAAGGCCAGTAATATTTCTTATTGTCCTAGTCATCATATACTTGGGAATATTTTAATAATATTTTTACTGTTTGGTCGTTATTTAAATTGAGATTAGGTATTCCCTAGATTTTTTGGATTCTTTTTTCTCTTATCTATGCACTTGACTAGGAAAAAATCTTCAGCCTTCACATCCTATTCAACATATGTTGTATTTATATAATTTTAACCTTCCTCTCTACCATTTGTAGGATAATATTCTACTATAAATATAACATTATTATTTCCCATCACCTATATTTCCTCATCCATCTAAACTTTCTTCGTTTTCTTCCTGTTTTCCATTGAGTTTTACCCATCCTTCTCATTAGAGTTCTCCAAGACCCCTCCTAGGGGCCCAAACCTATTATGAATATGAACTACTGTAGGGTCACCCAATCTATACAAAACATTTGTACATGGAATTTCTATGCCCACAACAAAATTATTAGAGAGTCTCAGAACATATCCTTGAATACCCTTAACATCAAACCCTTTAATGAGATCTCTCAGAACCCTGGATAGTGTAACAAAAATCCCATGATAGTTCAATTCCAAATTCTATACAATAATCCCTTATAAATCTGATATTAGATTTTAAAAAATATAAATAAATCTAAGATATTGTTATTTCGGGCCTAAATCCTTGCTCATCTCAATGAGAGGACCACCTAGAATATTATCCCCATTAGTATTAGTAACTATCTTAGGATCTATCACCCAAAGAGTAGAGACCCCAGCCTCATTACTAGTATGGAAATACCCATAATTAGAATCAAAATCCAGGATTATATTGAAGTTCCATACGTATATCAAATTTACCTAGGATCCAAACTGAATAACCTCTAATTAAATTAAAGGGGTCCACATCTTCTTAACCCCACACACCACTATAGCAGTTTCATCCAGAGGAAGAAACCCATTTGGTAGTGAAACACTAGAATGCACTATAATTTGATGGGTAAAATCCCCAAATAAATTAATATCCATAGGCCTAACTATGTATCATTCTTCCATGTAGCACCCATGGTATCCATGAAGAGGAAACCCTACATTATTTTAGTATATTATATCCTTATTCAAATTAGTTTAGGTAGAAGAAGGGATGTGATTAAAATATTTCCTTTTATTTGAATCAATATTTACCCTAAATTATGATCCAAAAAAACTTAGGCAATGGTTTGGATAAATTAGTTTCTATAAAATAAAATCATAATATGGGTACATAAACAAATTCAAAATCAAATCTAAAAATATAAATTTATCCCAAGCGTTACCCACAAGCCTCAAAATAAATATATTTAAGAAAGACAAGGGAAAACCTAGAAGGCACACATAAACCAAAACTGTCAAAGGGTCATGACCCATATAGAATTTATTTGGCCATATGAAGATAAAAACTAGAAACGATCCAATGAAACGAGAGGTTATTGACCACACCATCAAGAAATTAACCTCTTGAAAATGTAGAAAAAAGTTATGTGAGTCGAGAAGACCAAAAAAAACTTATGTAACATATTTTTTTTCTATTTATATAATTTGGAATATTTTAATAGAAATTTATATAGTAAGGCATTGATTCAATGTGGTTTTATAGGCCCTATGAAGATTTGAGTATTTTTGGTCTGCTTTGGGTGGATTTTGGCTTAAAACACGCTACACCACAACTGTGGTGGTCCCTGGTGAGCCCAAATAAAAATGAGAAAGGTGAAATGGGGATGCTAGGTAATGGATATAGGTGTGGAGTGTTGGGTAAGAACCTATGGGTCATTAATATAGCGACCTCATAATGTTTTTGGTAGTGGTCATGGTGAGGGAAAATGACTAGGATCTAGGTTCAAGGACACTACAACCATGGGGGAGGCCATGGTGGTAGTTATGTAGATTTTGAAATAGATAAAACTTACACTTTCTTCCTTGGATTTTGAACATTTCTTAGAGGAACTGTTATGACCTTTTAGTGAAATAACTAATCTTAGGACGTTATCACATGCTATGTTACACATAATAAGAATCATGATGTCATAATGAGTTTATTAATATTAAAAATTATAAAAATAAGTAATCATAAAGTACCCATAATTTAGGTCTAGGGCACCAAATCTAACAGACTACCACTTGCAATAGATCCAATTATTAATAATCGTCAGTCTACTAGCTCTCACACAATACTCATGATTTTGATAAGATAATAATTTATTCATGGGGTCCACCACATTTTCTTCCATGGAAACTATGATTACTAAAAATATACCCCTCTAAGAAAAATTCCTCAAGAGGTGATACTTTTAGATTATATTCTTTTTCCATTGGTGGGATATTAGATATTTTTTAAGATCCTCCCGTACAGTATTATCACAATACAATGTGATAGGGTCTTTAATACTAGGTACCACTTCAAGATCATAGAAAAAGCTTCATATGAAAATGAATTCTTTGGTTATATCAGAAGATTCTATATACTCAGAATTAACTATTGAATCAATGATAACTATATGCTTTGACTCTTCTAGATCATATATCCTCTGTTGAGACTGAAAACATATTCAGAAAATGATTTCAGATCATTCTAATCTATTAGAAAACTATCATCACTATAACCCCTGATGTCCAGCTCCTCGTCTCCTCCATACACCAATAATATATCTATATTTCTTCTTATATACTTAATGACATCCTTAACATCAGAACAATATTGTTAACCTGAATGGGATTGATATATTTCTACCATGATCAATGTAAATTAAACATCAAGTCTAGTATGTAACATGAAATACATGATTGATCCTATCACTAAAGCATATGGGATCATACTCATTCTCTTTTTATCATGTTGTTTCTAAGGGAACATTTTCTTATAAATATGTATAACATGTGACACTAGAACCAATACTCTCTTGGATTATTTTGTACTAAATATCTTTAGTATTTGGTCAATTTATATACCTTGACCTAGTCCAAGTAGCCTCTTATATTTATCACAAATTATATTGATCCCTAAAACATAGGATTCTTCACCTAAGTCCTTTATGGAGAAATAATTGATTAACCTATCCTTAATAGATAATAATACTAGTATTTTTTTTCCAATAAGTAATATTTCATCACTATATATACTACTAGGATAAAAAACACATTCTCACTAAACTACTTGTAAACACATGGATCACATTCATTCTGAATGAAAATAAATTATTTTATATCCTCATTGAACCGAATGTTCCATCACCTAGATGCTTATTTCAATAAATAAATGGATCTATGTAACTTTTATATTATATTAGAATCACTTGGAGTCACAAACCCTTGTGGTTGTGTCATGTAGAAATTTCCTGAAGTTTCTCATTAAGGAAATATGTTTTGACATCCATCTTCAAAATTTCATATTCATGATATACTAATATAGAAAGTAGAATTCTAATGGATTTAAATATGAAAACAGTGAAAAGGTTTCATCACAATCAATTCCTTGACATTATTTAAACCCTTTATACATTATCCTTACTTTATAGATTTTTACTTTACCCTCCATGTCCATTTTTCTCTTGAATTCCCATTTTCACCCAATAGGCTTTACATCAACTAGTGGATCAACCATAACTCAAAATTAGTCTTGATACATGGAACCCATTTTAGAATTCATGTATTCTCACCAAATTGTAGATTTTTGAGCTCTCTAGTTCCTCTTTTTAGGAGAGTGGTCTATTATTGTCAACCAATAACGAGTCACCATCTTCAGTAACTAGAAAACCATATCTCTCTGGTTCTATTACCAATTTGGTTCTCTTACACAATACCGGTATTTCAAGAATAAAATTTTCCCTAAGTACCTTTATAATATATTCATCTACCAACTCTTATGTATCTTGAGCATCAAATTCATCAAAGTAAATCTTTATCCCACTATACTCCTTGAGAATGTGATCCCTCTCTAGAAAGACAACTTTTTTGGTGACATTCACTTTCTCATCTGAGAGGTTGTATAGGTAGTATCCCTTTATTTCCTTAAGATAATATATAAAGATAAACTTTGTTCCTAAATGGGTTAGTTTGTTACTTTATAAGGTATTAACAAATTCCTCGCAACACCATACATGTGTATGTGAAAAAACAAGTTTATTTATAATTTATAGATTAAAGGGAATTATATTTACTACTTTAGTTGGAAAAGTTTAGTTTTTATTCTGTAGTTTTTAATACATATCACCAAAAAGATAATAAAATATTTTTATGACTCCTAATAGACCTTACTATGTCAATAAAGGTACAATTCCTCCTTTCACTAACACCATTCCACTTTGGTTTTTAAGGTGGAGTGAGTTGATATAGAATTCCAAAATCCCATATAAAGTCAATAAACTCTTGGTCAAGATATTCACCACATCAATCCAATATATGATTATTTATCTTCTTTCCAAGTTGATTCTATACTTAATTTTTGAATTTTTGAATTTATAAATGGAATCATACTTATATCTCATTAGATAGATATATCCATATCTACTCATGTCACTAGTAAAAGTTATTAATTAAGAATACCCACCTCTATCTTCTACTAGAAATGGTCCACACACCTAAGTGTTTATCTATTCTAGAAGATATGTGGTCCTTTAACCATATACACCAAATGGTTTTTTGTTAATTTTTCCATGTAAAAAAGAATGAAATATGTCAATTGTTTTTAGTTCAAAAGAGTCTAAATAACCATCTTGACAGAGCTTTGTTAAATTTTTATCATTTATATAACCAAGACGGTGATGCCATAGTTGGGTGTTATATTAGTCTCACAAATATCATTATTTATCAATTTCCAATACATGTTTTTTCATAATTTAAAACATAAATACCATTATTTAAATTTTTTATACCATAACATATGTTTTATTTATAAAAGAAAAAATTTTTATTTCCAAATTTTAAAATAAAACCATATATATCTAGGCAAGACACAGAAATTATTTTCTTGGTAAAAATTGGTACATAATAAAAATATATTAAAACCAATATCATTCCTATTTTAAATGAAAGGTGGTATTCTCTAATGGCTAGACCATCCAACCTCACACCATTGGAATCTTTTAAATCCACCTCTCCTATGGTAATATTTTATAATATACTTGGTTCCTTCGTTTGGATAAATATGTGAACATCAAAAGATATATCTAATACACAATGTGTAGATATTGAAATATTACAATTGATAATGAACACACCTTTATCTTCCCCTTAATTACATGTTCAATTCACCTTCCAATAGAATTTATTTACACATGAGAAACATACTTAATTATTTTTATTTCCCTTTTTCCAGATCCTCCACTTCTTGGATGGATGATGCTTAGGATATTTAGTCTTTTTATGAGTCTTGGAACCCTTTTTTTGTTCTTCCTTTTCTTATTCACCATAAGGACTATAGGTTTTTCATTCCCCATACCCTTGTCCACTTGGAGAATCCAATTAAAAAGTTACAAAATACTTTTCTCATTATTTATCATGTTATAATTAAAAATAAAATTATATGTGGACTTTTTTTGTGAGAAAAGTATGAGATATATGAACATATCATCTAAGAATTTAATCCCTAATATATCTAATCATTTATTGTATCCAATAATCTTTACTACATGAGGCATAAATAGTACTGAATTCCCAATCTTGGTTGTAAAGAAAGCATTGGATATCTTTTATCTCTCTTGTCTCACATTCTTATGATAGAGATACTGAAAGCGAGACATATTATTGTACACATAAATTTCATTATGTTTCTTTAGAATATCATTTTTCATGGATGATATAATGAAACATTGAACATCTATTACATATTTTAAACATTTCTCATAGAGAGAAAACTCTTCCTCACTAGCCAATTTACTAGGTTCTATAGTAATAGGTTCTTCCAACACATATAATTTCTTTCATTGCATAGGATAATACGTAAAACCTTTGTCACTCTTGGAAATTTTTGATGTGGAGAAGGTTATACTTATCAATTATGGATCATAGTGATATGTTTTAAGTCATTTGTATTACTATTTCTACAAATAAGATGAGAAATTTTTTAGTACTTTATCTGATAAAAGGTAGATAAATAAATATTATATTATATTCATTAATGCCCAACTATTTTATCAAGACCCAATGTACCTCACCATTATCTTAATAATATCCTATTTCTTTGACATTATTTTTCAATGATCCATATTACCTTTCTCATCACCCTGAATTTGGTTGGTTAAGAAATTTGAAGGGTTTTAGGTAGGAATTCCAAATTCAAACTGCATTAAATCATAGTTCCTTGATTTGTTGAGTAGACTCCCCAATCCTAAAATCATTAAATTGGATTTCCTCAAACTTTACCTCTTAATTACACTAAGTCATTTTTTGGAAGTCAACCCTTGATCTGAACTAACTTAATTCAAACCAAAAATTCAAGTTATAATTCCAAGATAATTGAAAGAACCCTGACTTTGGTCGGTCAAGAACTTTGAACTATGATTAGATTTTAACATAAGTAGTGGAAGGATATACCTAATTAATATATATAATTGATGTAATTTTAATATTTATGAATAAATTGACCATTTTCATCTTTATTATATTCTTGTTAAAATTATTTAGATTTACTTAAGTGATTAACCATGTCTTAGATAATTTTTACAAATAATCTAATTTATTTTAGTTCAATATTTCATGATTGTTAATTCATTAATTCATGTGATCATGACTGAAGATACATAATGAAATTAAGAATGAACTTGACAGTAATAAAATAATAATTTGGTTTGATCATGAGCTTTTACTAATGGTTAGTTTATCTAGCAGATAATAAACTATCCATAGACCTAGGGGAAAACACCTTTAACCATGAAATGGCCATGTTACAACATTCCATTTTTCCTCCTATGTATCTCTCTTATATTGGTTTCAACTTAGATCCAAAATTGAAATGACTCTGCTATCTTGGGAGCTCCATCCATTACGTGAGCTTTTACTTACACACAGGTGAGGGGAACCAAAGGATTGGTTAAGGGGTTTACATAAAAGAAACCATGGGATCACATAACCTTACATAATTAGAGGAGGGATGACATTCATGTCATAAATTTAATTTAATAATAAATTAAAAGGAAACCAATCACACAAAAAGGTTTGGCCTATTCTCATGATCATCCACATACATGTAATGAATTATGTATTTATCAAAACTACATTCAATTATAATTGTTCTTATTTAAGATAAAGTGCACTCGAATCAACTAATTATCTTCTTTAATTAATAAATTATTTTATATTAATTCTAATTTTATTTTTTTCTTGAGATTATCATCCATCATAATTTTAAACAAATTAATTTATTTAAAATTAATTGTGTAAAAAAATGTTCCTCGGAGTTAATAAGGTGAGTACCCATATGAACTACACACCGTTTATTATATTCATATACTGTTTACTCATGTGACATGTAGAATATATGACTTAACACATAATTTCATGGTGTGTACTATCAACTTAATGACCAGATGGAACACATGGTATTTACGTAGCGTGTTATGTTTCAATGCCCGTAGATTAATGAATGTATTATGACTTATAATTATAAATTTAATATATATATATATATATATAAACCATTACATGGAATGTACTATCAACTTAATGACCACACATAACACATGTTGATAAGATTTAACTAGTATAATAAAATATTTTTTTTATTTTGTATAAATTGGTAATATAAACAACATATACAATATAAATACATGGAATATAAATTTCTCACCATCCATATGTATCAAACACCTAGGGACTCAATGTGTAGTCATGCCAAAAATTGGAGTACATTATGGATACATGGTCTACATGTCATGTAGTCACTAAGTTACATAGTCACCAGTCATGTAATCCGTGTGAGAGAATACAAGACCCGTCTTTGACTAATGTACTACACATTGTGTATGAATGTTACATGCCATGTAGTTTGGCCGAACATACACCATCCCAACCCAGTCAACACATGGTTAATTTTAATAATGACCACATGTAATAAATTCACATGGATCAAATTAATTCTAAATTAATTTTGAATTAATTATTTATGAATTAAACCTAGATACATGACATGTAAAAACAGGCTACATGATTTGTACTATTTTGTTGACTGGCCAGAATCCTCATCACCTATGGATGAGTTCTTTGAATGTATTTTTAAATGAAATTAATCAATTTGATTATATTTGTGAGAATGAAGAAGAATAATAATAGATCTCACAATTTAAATGAAAGAATGACAAAAATAGAATTAAAAACTAATGATAAATGTGTAAATCAATAATTGATATTTAAATAATTAGAAATAGTTATAAATAATTATACTAACCCTTTTATACCACTTGAAGGTTCCATGAATAGTGGAATCACCAGATGCTGCATGCCTAAATTGACTTTTTTATAATCAATGATTAATTCGATATTTACATGATGATAAATGCTTTGATCAATAGAATTGAATAAAATATTAATTGATGATTTAATGTTGTAACCATGAAAAAATATCATCACATATTTTTTATAAATAATTTAAATAATTAAATAATTACATTACGACGAATTCTTTCTTTTTTGATAGATCTAACAACATGTCTACATCATACCACCATTGCATTGTAAGAATCAAGAGTATATTACCTCTAGTGTTGATCTACACATGCTCCATAAACCTTTGAATATCATCATAGGAATATCTGAGTTCTCTCATGATAGATCCCAATGCTTGCATCGTTAACCTTTGATCACCCCAAGAATCGCTTGAATAATGATTCTATTTGATCTCGCTAGAATAGGAGTAGTGGTAGAGGAGGATCGTTCTTTGTTCTTGAGAGCATTCTTGGAGAGGAATCTCTCTATGGTTTTGAGAGAATTCTACTTGAATTTCATTATGAACAACCAAAATTAAATTTCCACCATTAATAAAATAATATAATTGGGTTTATATACTACTAGGGTTAAAAAATAAAAATCACACAAGTTCCTATTTCTTATTTCTTTAATCCCTATGGAACCCCATGTCTATAATAATAATAATATTATTATATATTTACATGCACAAATCTATAGAATTAAATTAAATATTATTTATTTAAATAATATTTAATATATATTATTTTTCATCAGACCATTAAAATTGGTCTGCCATTACTCCACAATATTTACTGACCCTTTAATAATGAATATTTATTTATTAAATAAATATCACTTCATTATTCACTAATAAATAAATAAATATTATATTCACTAACTAGAAAATAAATATTTATTAAATATTCTACTGAATAAATATTCTATCGAATAACTGATGGAAAAATATATTTAATCAAGAAAACATGAATACTTATTAAACCAAGTATGGGAATAATATTTATTCAAATGGTTAAACAATAAATAATATTACTATTTAACTGAATTTATAGATACACTTAGTGTGTGAACCTCTATGCCTCTTTCTTAGTGGTATTAGGTGAAGCAGCCTAAAGTCCAAGGTTAATATATAAAAACACACCAATATTCCCATAGAGAAAGAAGTTAATGTTTCAATTATATAAAACTCATAAAAATTCTTATCATGTAATATAATACATTTATCATGAAATATCAAATAAAGTAGGATGCATGTTGGTTCCATCAACCTATGTAATCAATTTTTCTTTGTTTGAATTTCTTGAAGTTGAAATATTTTATAGAACTCCATGGCCATGGATTTATTTAGTATATATCATTTCCATAAAAGGGACTAAGATATCAACTTCCATTAATGAATATAATAGATAAATCATTTCTCACAATATTCATTAATTAAGTATTATTCATGACACACCCAACATATCCTACTTTTCCGTAAACATCTTCCATCATAGTTTTTGTCAATGCATCAAAGTACATGACTCATAATATCCATTAATAATATTCTTAAAGTCTAAATAACAATACAAACATCCAAAAATAGGAACATCCAATAGAACATATAAATGTGGATTTCACACTGGCAGTCTCGTTCTCATAATATTCTACCTTAGAATTTATCAAGGGTGAACACCATGAAAATGTGCCTCAAATTTTTATAAGTCTCCAACTATGATATCCTATATCACTTGTGTCCCTCAAATTATTTATTCTGAATATAAAGCATATATTTAAGAATAATATTGTGGTATTTTTGGGTTCTAATCACTGTGGGGAACTGCTATGACCTTTCAGTATTACAACTACTCTTAAGACATTATCACATGCAATGTGATGTATAAGAACAATCATGATGTGATGAGGATTTTATTAATATTCAAAAATATGAATATAGGTAATCATAAACTATAGAGAATTTGGTTTTAGGGAACCAACTTTAATAGTGATAAGAGATGTTATAGAGGTGTGACAATGGTGATGAAAATTTTATGGTGGTGTGGGTGATAGTGGTTTTACGAACCAGATCATGATTGTGTTTCTTTTTGAAGGTGTGATAAAAATGAATCCATCATGGTTTACTATATCTTTGTGATTTTTAAAAAATACCTATGGTGGAAGTAGAGGAGATATTGGAATGAGTAGATATATGTGAAATATCTTGAGTTTCTTGGAAATTTTTACCTACATAGTTTATGGTTTGGAAGAAAACTTGTCATTTAGATCCCTCCATGTGATAGATGGCCTTACCAGATGAGGAAATATCATATGACCATGTACTTTTTCTATATATTGTGATATAACTAGGCTTTGTTCAGAGTTAACATGACTTTTCTCCCTTAGAAAATTTTTGTATGGGTGCGTTCCCACAATTCTATTCCTATGAGGGTATACTGATGCATATTGTCTTGTATAGAGGAAAATAAATCCCCTATACGGGTTAGTACTAAGATAGATCTAGGTATTCATTTGTATAGCCTGGGGCATGATCATATATCTCTTTCTTCCCTTGGGTTTGGTCAGGTGTCCCATGGCAGACATCCAGGGCATGAGATCCTCTTCATAGTGGGTTATTCCATATAGGGCCAGGTATCCCCCATAGGCCATGGGTGTGATCCCCTACCATTGTATATTATCTTGTAAGTATCTTCATTATTGGAAAGACCTGTGTAGTGAGTTATCTCAAGTGATAATTTATGTATATCTTTGAGTATAATCCCTAGGATGGAAGTAAGGATATACCTCACCTTGAGACTTAGATTATTCCATTGAGCATATATAGGTTTACCTTGTCTATCCCCCTTGTTTTCATGATGATGAACTGACTCCCTCCTTGATGTTTTTTATTTGGTCATTTTGGGGTGTCCTACTGGGTATATTTATACTCACCCCTGAATGAGATATACCTGTATATGTCATAACTTATGAAAATGAAAATCTTTTTGATGGAGTTCTAGGTGGACCAAGAGAAGGTGGATATTAGTTAGTCTATTCAAGATACAAATGATTTCTAGAGTTTTAGGTTTATAGTTGACCCCCTTTTGTTATATGGTTATACTCTTTAATAGTTTTGATGGGACTAAATTTTTTCCCTTTTTATATTTCTATACAATTTTTTCATACTCTAATGTGTTTTTAGATGTTATTCATGCAATTACATTTTTAGCTATTTACCTTTCTGCATTATATTGGGGTTTTGAGATGTGTTCATGTGCATAAGTACTTTAGTATAAGGCCACATATGTGTGTGATATGGCTACTTGGTACTAGTTTCTACCCACTGAACTATTTTATATGGGATTGGGCTTTCATTCTTTGTTTACCATTGGCCAAGAGGGCTCTGGTGGGTCAGGTTGTGAAAAAGTGGTATTAGATCCTAGGCTATCTTAGGACTATATTTTAGAGATATTCGGATTATGAAGACTATTTGGGAACCATGAAAATAGTCTTAAAGTGTGTTAAGTTTGTCTCTTAGGCTAGGGAACCTAGTGATAATAAGATGACCAAAATATCCATTAACCATGACTCTGATAACATTTTTTTGGAATTAGTACATGTATTCAATGGATATAGGGCAAACAAAGGTTCATGCATCATATAGGAATGAGTTGTTTTCCATGTACTTCTTGATTTAGATCCCCAAATATGCTCTTATAACCATGGTTCATATTGAATATTACAAGATTCCTCCATGATTATAACCAATTATGATTCCACATTAAGATCACGATGATGATCCTTTTAATGACAAGGATTTAGTCCAAGGAGCTATATAGGAGGTGGTTCCTTTAGGTGGATTTCAGAAAATACCTCCACCCATTATGCAGCTGGTAGTTTTGGTGATAGTAACAGATGATGCATATAGATTGAGTTCAATTTATGAGTTCTAGAGATAATGTCTTCTTATGTTTCAGGGCAATCCAGACCCCTATGTAGTAGAGGATTGGATCAATGTAGTAGAGAAAGTTTTTTTACCTTATGGGTACCCCTCCCAACCAGAGGGTAGTCCTATTTGTGTGCCTTTACCATGTAAGAGTAGGGTGATGGTTGATATTGGTGATGTAGATTCACGATGAGGAGACTCTATCTTGGATGGATTTGGATTACATTTTTAGAGAATATTTTTATCCAGTGATGTTGTAGGTAGTACGTATCTTGGAGCTTCTAAAGCTCCAAAAGGGAAGTATATCAATCGCAGAGTAAAAATAGAAGTTCACTAACCTATAACAATATTCCATAGATATGGTTAATGATAGATAATTTCAATTATAGAATTCACTGACACATCTGAGATAGAGTGGTATCTCTTTTCATCCCTTATTATATTGGGGTGCTATAACATGCTTTGGTTGTGTAGAGATTTTTAGTAGAGCGCTCTTCAATAATTGTTTTTGATAGTGGTAACCCTAGATTTGAGACCTCAGTAGATGGTAGTCAACATCAAAAATTAGGTATCCAAGCACATGAGGTTGCTTTTTCGGTAGTATTGGGACAACAATTCATCTACTCAGGGATCCTAAGGGCATTCCTGTCATCCAAGGGAGAGGTAGTACTTATCCTGTGATGGGTGAGGCCATATCGCATGGGATTGCCTAACCTTTCATATATTAGACATGAATATGATCGATAGGAAACCATGATAGTGGAAAAATATTGATAAGGGAGGTCCGTAGGGTGTCATAGGTTCTAGAAAAGCATAGAGATCTGTGATAGGTGGTCTATATTATGATATATTGCTACCACTACCACCCCCAGGTGGTCCACACTATACTCATAGAGCTGGTGGTTAGAGATGTGGGAAAATATAGGTATTGGAGCCTCACATCCCAGAGATATAGGTATGGTCCAAGGTATGATATATGTATACTATGCTTTATATATAGTTTTTATAGACACAAGAACAAGCTATTCCATCTTTTCCAAATCCCTTGTGCGATACTTTAAGATTCTAATGGAGCATTTTTCTTGAAAGTTATGATTAGAGAGTCCTACCAGGGGCGATTCGATGATCACACAATATTAATGATAGTGTGAATTTAATATTGGAGGAGAGTGATTTTTATGATATATGTTTATAACCATAATGACTTCCTATGATGTAATTACAGGTATGGGCTATCTCTATATATTATATGCATAGATTAACTGTTTCAGGCCTAGGATGCATTTTTTAAAAATGGATGGGATGTTTTTTTACTTTATTGGCATGAATAAATATGAGATAGAGCAGGATGGGCTCATACATAGGAGGATACATCCAATTTCTATTTATTTAGATAGTATGACCCATTGGGTATCACATTATTTGAGATCTTAGTTCCTTGAAATGGTGGAGGAGTATGAGGGAGTCTTTCCCAAGGACATGTCAGGCTTACCTATCCATCAAGAGATCAACATTTTCATTGACCTATACCCAAGGTCTACCTCGATATCTATAATAGCATATTATATGGCCCTCATAGAGATGTGATAACTAAATGTGTATTTCGAGTATCTATAGAGGAAGGGATTTGTTAGACCCAGTGTGTCCCCCTAGGTAGCCTTAGTGTTGTTTGATAAGAAAAAAATGATACCTTGAGGTTATGCATTGATTATCATTACCTGGATTAGGTGATTATCAAGAAAAATTATCCCCTTATGAGAATTGATGATGTATTCAATCATATGAAAGGGGAGAAGTTTTTCTTGAATATTTACCTCTGGTTGGGTTATCACTAGCTCCAAGTTTGTGAAGAGAATATACAAAAGGCAACTTTTTGATATCACTATAGTCACATTGAGTATTTAGTGATGCCCTTCGATGAAAATAATTCCCTAAAAACATTAATGGGACTCATGAAATAGATATTTTATCCCTTCCTAGACTGATTCTCTATAGTCTTTATAGATAAAATATTCGTGTACTCACTATTAGAGGAGGAGCACACAATATAATTGTGGATATCGCTAGATGTATTTCGAGAGCACAAAATTTATGGAAAGCTCTTGAAGTTTCAGTTAAATATTTGAGAGGTCCACTTCCTAGTACATGTCATCTTATAGGAGGGAGAGGTAGTGGACCCAGAAACAATCAAGGTAGTGATATCTTGGGAGCCACATAATAGAATGTATGGGGTTTGGAACTTCTTTGGGCTGGAAGGTTATTATAAAAGATTCATTCCTGATTTCTCCATGATTATGGAACCTATGACTACCTTGACTCAGAAGGGAAACATTTTTTTGGTTAGAGGAATGTCAAGAGGCTTTTCAGAAGTTGTGATAGAGGTTAATAAACACCCCAAAATTCAGACATTCATAGGAGGGTGTTGAGTATATAGTGTTTTGTGAAACCTATAAATATTGTCTTGGATGAATTATGATGTAGAGGTTGGTGGTGATTTATTAGGGGTTTTGAAATCTGAGACCATATGATCATAATTATGTGACCCATGATCTGGAACTGGAAGCATTGGTGTTCTCCCTAATGTATTGGAAACATTATCTCATAGGAGAGAAATTTATTTCCTATTCCAACCATAAGAGTCTCAAGAATATATTCTTGCAAAAATATCTTAACCAGAGGTAGAGGTAATGACTGGAGTTTCTTATGGACCATGACTTTAAAATAGTCTATGCTCCTAAAAAATGGAATGTGGTGGCATATTATCTTAGTAGGAAATATTGGTTATAGTTCTTAAGTGATAATATAGAGTAGTTAGCCTCATTGTAGTTATCATTTGTGAATGATGGGGAAGAAAATTACCTTTGATTGATGGTTTTGAAACCACCACTTATTCAACACATCATGGAAATATAAATTGGTGATATATATTGTGAGGTCTTGCATATCAAAATATTTATAGGATGTGATCCTGATGGATTTTTTGAAGTCATAGATCATGTCATCTTTTTCTAAGGATGGATGATGGTGCTAGTCACACTGTAAGTGGAAGTGTTGAGGGAGTTTCATATATATCCCTTAACAGTACATCCAAGAGTGGTGAAGAAATAAATATACCTTCAACATCAGTTTTGGGGTCCAAGTATTAAGATCAGTGTTTCTAAGTTTATATCTCAATACCTCACCTACCAACAGGTGAAGGCCCAACACCAGGTTCTAGTGGGTTTGGTCAAACCTCTTGAGGTGATAGAGTGAAAGTGGGATGTTATCACCATGAATTTTTTGATGGGAATTTCATGATCAGATAAAGGTCATGAATCTATTCAGGTGATCATAGATGATTCACCAAGTCATCCCACTTCAAAAACATGTAATAGTAGAGTTCATTAGATATTTTGGGATACTTGTACATACATGAGATAATCCAACTTCATATATTTCCATCAGTTATTATTTTAGACCATGATTATAGAGAGGTATATAAGAGGATTTATGATGTAGTTGAGGTTGAGCACGAAATTCCAACCCTAGATGGATGGCTAGACAAAACGTACCACTTAGGTCCTAGAGGACATGTTATGGGATTATGTGTTGGATTTTGGACACATAGAGGGAGGATCATATAATATTGGTGTATTTTTCATACAATAATAGTTTTAATTCCACCATTAGTGTGACTCCATTCAAGGAATTTTATAGGAGATCCTGAAGGTCACTATTATGCTGGATGGATCTAGAGGAGACATCACTTATAGGCTTAGAGTTGGTGTAAGAGATGAGAAGAAAGGTACAAATCATTCTAGGAGTGGGTGAAGACTAACAAGAAACATTAGTAGTCCTATGTGAACTAAAGATGGAGTCCTTTAGATTTTTATGAGGTATATCTTGTGTTCTTGAAGGCCTCACCTCATCAATGCCTATAGATATTTGGTCAAGGAAATAAGATATCCTTGAGCTTCATTGGCCCTTTACAAATACTACATAGAGTCAGCGAGGTGGTGCACCACTTATCCTTACCACCGTAGTTAGAAAAGTTTCATGAAATATTACACATGTCATGACTAAGGATATATGTACATGAAACATCGCATGTTATTGACCGGAGTGAGTTGAATAATGAGGATAAAGCTACCTTTTTGGAGTATCCAATGGTGATGAAGGATTTTAAAGAGAATATCCTTCATAGATGACTGATTCCATGTGCTCATTTTTAGTAAAAAAATTTATGAGAGAACTTGTGAGAGTGGGATAACTAGATGTGAGCTTAGTACCCTCACCTGTTTGAGTAGGTTTTTACTTTTCAGGATGAAAATCCTTGAGGTGGGGAGAATGTAACGACTTCATTTTTATTATTAAAATAATTTGGAACAATTAAAGATTTTTTAAAGTAATGGGTATATTTTACATATTTTCCAGGCCCCATGATGATTTGAGTGGGTTTGAAGTATTTTGGGAGGCTTTTGGATCAAAATAGTAAACACTATAACTATGGTTCAAGTCATGGTGGTCCTTGGTGATCCCTGATCAAAATGGTGATGATGAAATAAGGAGACTAGGGAATAGACATAGGTATAGAGTAATGAGGTAACACATCTGGGCCACTATAATAGTGACCTCACCACACCTATGGTAGAGGAAATGATGAGGGAGAATGGACATGATCTAGGAAAGAAACTGAAAAATTGGATGTGTCGTGCTACCTAGGTTAGTGAGTTCGAGGAAACTACAACCATGGTGGGGGCCATGCTGGCGGTCATGTAGATTTTGAAATGGACAAAACCAATACCTTTTTCCTTGTATCTTGAACATTTCAAAGGGAAAACAATTAAGATTCTTTACAACATGTATTAAATATTCCATTGATCAATTTCCTACTTTATTAATCAATCCATGCTCCTCACCTTAATTGTTTTTAGATGTTTTCAAGACATTTCATAAAAACCAAAGATAGAAAGAAATTATCACTTATTTTTGTTGTCGAGGGAAGTTTTTTAACCAAGTAAATAGATCAGAGTTAGAGAGGTAAGTAATTGATCCTACTAATCAATGAAATACGAATTTGAGTATCCCTAGAGATGAAAGTGGGTGTATCAATTTTTTTAATAAACTAATTTAGATTTCTTCTCCTCCAATGATAAATCTAGTTTAAGGTAGTGTTGTTTGTTTTTTATTTTCCCAAACATTATTTCCATGATGAAAATGAATTAATTTATCTATAAATTAGTTTTTTAATCATTCCTTATTATATTTTTATTAATTAGTTCATTCTTTCTGGAATTAGGGGTTTGATATTTGTGTTTGAATTTTTGTTTATTCTCCTAATCCTTTGGTTTCTGTCAATGATGGCCAAATGAACATGGACTTCATTAAACACTCAAATTTTTATTTCATGACATCCCCATATTCTTCATTTATCACCAGTGTTTGATTGTACAAGGATTTGAACCTATCTAGGAACTCATTTCATGGTTCATTTGATTTGATGTTTCTATATATTATTTACACAAGTTCACTGTTTGGATTAGAGACATGATACAGGTGTGATGATGATGAAAAAAATCTGATAGTGGTGTAGGCAAAGGAGGATTTTTGAGCCTGATCATGTGGATTCTTATTTCTAGAGGTGAAAAAATGATTAATTTGACACATTCTAATCAATCCATAGTCTTTTTGGGCAAGAGTTAGAGTAGAAGATGATGATATAATGGTATGGGTGGAGACTTGTAAAATATCTAGAGTTTCTAAGAAATTATGACCTACATGGTCTACATTTTGAAAGAAAACACATCATTTGTACCTCTACTTAGGATGGATGGAATTACTATTTGGGGAAATATCACATGACCGTGCACTTTTTCTACATACCATGAGAAACCTAGGCCGGATTCTAAGTTATCATGAGTGTGTTCCCTTGGAACGTTATAGTATTAGTGTGTTCCCATAGTTTTGTTCCCATGAGCATATAGTGAGGCATACCATCTTGTGTAGAGGATGAGTGATCCCATATCTGGGTTAGTAAAAATATTTTAACACCCTAAGATTTTATATTTATTTCATTTTAAATAAAACTTATAGTATTTGATAATTTACCTTACACACAACCCTGAGTCTATTTGAATTGTGACATAGAAAACTGGTATAAACTTACCCTTAAATTGAAAGGTTTAAATATAAGTAATTGATTTATGAAAAACATTTATAAATGTTTTAAATAATTCATATTTATTTATAAATTTATAATAAATAAAAACTCAATTTTTAGTAAAGTCATTTTATGTTTCAAAAATGTATTTTCTTCAAAAATCGTTATTATCGCATTTTTGTACATGATCATTTTAATTAATTTATACCATTTTTAGAAATTTTATTTTATTAAATTAATATTATATTTTAAATAATCATTTCTATATTATCTTATGGTGAATTTTTATAATTTTTCTAAAAGATTTATTTTTTATTGAATAGTGAAAAATATCGTTTTTTGTAAAAACTGTTCTTTATTTTCAAGTAAAAGTACCATTATATTTTCAAATTGATCTTAAATTAACATAAGTATAATTTAATTAAAAATAAACTAACTAATTACACAGGAATCATAATATTACTTGATTTTTATAGAAGTTAATTTTTAGGCTTAATTTTTTTTCTTCTAAAAACTATTTTATGCGCACAATGCATTTTTATCTTAATAAATTAAATTAATCTCTATTAATTAATGGTTTAAATGAAATTTTTATATTATATAATTAAAAAAATATTTGAATATTCATCTTATGGTTTTTAAATGGAATGAAATTTAAGTAAAATATGTTTTATGGTTATTGATTTATTTTCTAAAATAGGTTTTCGTTGCAGGATTCATGCTTATTTAAAATTAAATTCTGCCACTTATAACTATTGAATCTATTAAAATGGATTCAATTTTTGGAATAAAAATAATTAATATAATCCAATAGTTCTAGATTAATTTTTTTTCATAGTCAATCATAAGAATAGAAATTTTTTGTTACCATGGTTAAGGTTAAAACAATTTTACCAGGGGGTGGTTCCACCAAGAGACAAGGTTATTATTTCCACTGCAACCTATATAATAATAATTATTTTTTAATATATTTAAACCTTATATTATCTTAACTTCAAATAACTATCCATTTGAATCCACTTTCATATTTAAATGACCTTATATCATTAAAATATTTTTGAGAAATTTTATTAGTGTGCCTCCCCTCACTTATAAAATGACACCTCTTATCCTCCATTATTCACACCATTTGAGCATTTTAGTTTATAAAATAACTAATCAAGAGAATTTATATAATCCTTCAATTCATCTTATATCTTCTGTTATTCTCCTAAGACCAATCCATCAAGTATTAAGGAGTAATCCAAAGGAGGCCTCTCCAAGAAGAGGTATATATCTTAACAAAGTTCTTTCAATTTTATTTCTTATTTTTCTCAATTTAAACTTATTGTATCCATAAAAAATGATTGAAAAAATATTTTAAATATATTAATATTTTATTGTTATGATTTCAAAACCATTTACCACCTCTTCTCTGTCAAATAATAGATGAAAGTATCACTCATACGTACATGTGGACTACCGCCTCCATGTAGCGATGCGATTCATTTTCTATATCCTTCATTTATGTATGGTTATTATAAAACATCGCTCATGAATACGTATGGATGTCATGAGCCCCTCCCACCAAAGATACCCCTCCTGAGCTGGCAATGGTGAAAGGGAGATAATGACCCCTGAGTCCCGCCTCCAATAGGCCCCGGGGTGGCGACTAGCACCAAGGGTATGAGTTTTCACAAATATGGGAGGTATTACCCTTTTTTATTATTTAAGATCGGGAAATAGGACAAGTGAACCACCAAAAAAGAAATTAACAAGTGTATAGAAATAAACCCAAACCAATCCCACATGCATGTTTAAAAAATTTTATAACAAGGTGCAAGTACAAGAAATCTCAAAGTACAATACTAAAAGAAAACAAGAGTACAACAACTGCAAAAACTCCAAATGTCCGACTAGTAGGGTCCTGCATGGCCCTGGTAGTCCTCCTGGAAACCTGAAAGTAAACTTAGGGTGAGAATACAAGTATACTCAGTAGGGAAACCTAAAGCTCTCGTGCATAAGTGGGGAGACATCCTAATGTCCCGTGAGAACAACAGAATAAAACTAGCAAGGAATTCTATCCACCCAACCTCACCAGCCACACTCAACAAAACACAATCACAACAGGTAGTAGTATATAAGAACAAGAGTATTGGGTACCCCACACCATTTCTCACTAGTTAGATTCTCTTCCTAATAGCGAACGTCCTGACGCTACCACACTCTTGCCGCCCGCACACACTTGAGCCTCACAACCACGTATCCTGCCTGCACACACCTGGTCCTCACAACCATGTATCCCGCCCGCACACACCTGGGACTCACAACCATATATCCCACCCGCACACACCTGGGCCTCACAACCACGTATCCCGCCCGTACACACCTTGGCCTCACAACCACGTATCCCGCCCGCACACACCTGGGCCTCACAACCACATATCCCGCCCACACACACCTGGGCCTCACAACCACGTATCCCACCCGCACACACCTAAGCCTCATCCCGAAGGTTCTTAGGAAATAGTAAAACCTGCCCGAAGAGTCTTGGGCTAAAACCACCCCAATCGAAACCTACCCGAAGAATCTTGGGTGTAAGGTCACCTCAAGCCATCACAGCCTAGGGAAGGAGCAGGAAGGAGCTAGTAACTAAAGGGAAAACACCCTCTCCCATGAAATGGGAGTGTTCAGCACCAAGTGCTCAACATGGGTGGGGTGCGATAAAACACAAAAGATATAGATATATATATGTATACCAAACACACAACCCAACCTATGGATTCTAAATATAGAAACTGAGCACGTGCCTCGACATTGCTAATACAAAGCATGCATACAACAAACAACCCCAAACCCTATTTAGGTTTTCACGTTTCAATAGAATTTGTTTATTAGTTCCTTAACTACTGGGAAAATAACCGCAACCAACCATATCAATCATTCTTGAAACATATCCCTGCCATCCACAAATCAAGTTAGGAAAACACAAGCAGCACAACAAGTCCCTTCTTATTAACCAACCAACCCATTGATTATTATTCCCGTTCCATTACCATGACCCACCATTCATTAACTCTTCCAATTTTTATTTATTATTCACAACCCATAGTTCGTTCACATTCAAGCCCATCCATGCAGCCCCACTGCCAACCACCATAACAACAAACACACCGAAACCCGTACATCATTATACCTTTAATACCATTTATCGCAGCCCCACTGCCCATCACAAACATAGTATTCACACCAACCCACAACCAAGCCAACCGCAGCCCCACTGCTCACCTAATCCACAAAAACCCACAAAACAAGGTTTTTGACACATCATCGCCCCTTTTATCATCATTTACCACAGCCCCGCTGCCTGTTCTATTCATAACAACCCAGGATTCACCCCCCTTTCACACACCACATAACCAATCCAAAACCCACATGTTTATTATTCCATTTTGTTTAACCGGGGTGATCACACAAGGGTTCCAGATTTTAATCAGCCAACTTTACGTGATTAACCAAATTCCACGTTCCATTCACAAAACAGTCTAGAAGATAGGGCATCATTTAATTGTGCAGGCAAAGTCCCCCAATGACCGTGATTTTCAGTAGGCATAAGCCTATTCAATTCACAACATAATATCACAGAATATAAATAATGTAACTGCATTCACAAACTTCCCATCCCCATTATATAAGACAATTATTATCTTTATTAAACCAGTTCAAATGTTTTTCATGTAAACAAGAGGACACCCACCCCGCATGATGAAAAAATTAGAGAGACGAAGGTAAAATCCCTACCTCAACAGGTTCTGATCACAATGCTCACCCCAGATCAACTTTAGAAGATGTCCGTCGGCGTCCATCACTTCTGTCGAGTCCCGGAAAAACCTCCTCGGGTGGAAGTTGGAAAGGAAAGGCCAAAGGAAAGACAACGGATCCAAGCTCAGAAGTTCCGCCTCGTCATTACGATCCTGTGGCCACTGACGAATCATAAATCGGATCTCAGACGAAGAAGTTATGGAAGAAAAGGAGCCTTCAAGTCTCTTGGGAGAGCTCTGCTCAGACGAAAGGGGAGGAGAGGGGTGAGTTGAAAAGGATGAGGGGACCCCTCCTTTTATAGGTGAGAAAAAAAGTACACGACATGTACTTTATGGTACACGGTGTGTACTCGGCCATTTCACACGGTCACCACGTGGCTTCCAACACGACCTTCAACGCAGAACACGACCATTGAATGGTCAACACACGGGTTGAAGGTAATGCGTACGCGGGGAGGGACTACACGGCATGTAGTATTGGATACATGGCATGTACTCATTTATTTCACACAGCAAGGACACGGCCTCAACACGGCACACGGCTGTTGACTGGTCAACACATGGGTTGAAGGTAACGCATATGCGGGGAGGGACTACACGGCGTGTAGTATTGGATACACGACGTGTACTCATTTATTTCACACGGCAAGGACATGGAAAGTACATAGCCTTCAACACGGGGTATACCTGGCAAGGTGTTACATGGCGTGTACTCACACTACACGGCGTGTACTTACAAAATTCTGAAAAGTGTGGGAAAAGTCCATTTTACCCTCCAGAACACTTCGTGAACTTATTTTTGACAAAGGAATGGGCCGGAGAGGTCTGGGCCATTACATCAGATACCTCTTAAAACATTATCGTCCCCAAGAATTCAAAAAACAACCCAGAGGAATCCAAAAAGATACCTCTTAGGGTTCTCGTTATAACAGGAACCCAACCAACAACCCTAATCATAGGTGTTAGGAATTCCCTCTCCTATGTCGAGATATTATCCACTTTAGACGACACTGACTCGCCTACACGGGTTTAATCGCATCCGCATTAATGCATCTCGATTAAGGATTGGGCCATCATACTTTCATATATTAGGATTTTCCAACTTACACTGCCCCCAACACCGTACAACCCACACACTGCCCGAACACGTGGTTTGGGGAAATTCCTTCTCCTATGTCGAGATATTATCCGCTTTAGGCGGCACTGACTCTCCTGCATAGGTTTAATCGCATCCACATTAATGCATCTCGATTAAGGATTAGGTTTTTCCCTTTCCCCATACATCCGGACATGTTAAACACTTCCAGAGAACAAGGAAACAAGACGTCTCACAACCTAAAATCCAAGCATTCCATATATCAAAGGTACATAGTATAACATCAACACAAATCTCAGAAGAACAAGGGAAAACACAAGTCAAAACAACTCCGGGTACTGAGCGTGCATCTAGGACTCCCGCTCCCAAGTGCTCTCCTCGAGGCCTCCATGCCTCCACAACACACGAACCAATGGAATGGTTCATCCACGGAGCACCTTCTCTTTATGATCCTCGATTATGACTGGTCATTCCTCGAATGTCGCGTCGTCTCCCATATCTAACTCTCCCCAGTCGATAACGTGAGAGTCATCGTCTAAGTACCAACGAAGCTGGGAGACATGGAAGACGTCATGAACCTTCTCCAACTGAGGTGGCATGGCTAGCTGATATGCCACCTCGCCAACTTGCCTCAGCACCTCAAAAGGTCCAATGAACCTAGGGGAGAGCTTACTCCCCTTCCCGAACCTCCGCTGCCCCCGTCGAGTGGAAACCTTCAAGAACACATGGTCTCCCACCTCAAACTCTAAGGGCCTCCTCCGATGATCAGCATAAGACTTCTGTCGGTCTTGAGCCGCTTTTATCCTCTCACGTACAAGATGAACTTTCTTTATGGTGCTCTGTACTACCTCTGTCCCAAGAGCACCTGTCTCACCAAACTCTTCCCAGCAAATGGGTGAACGACATGGTCTTCCATACAAAGCCTCAAACGGTGCCATGGCAATAGTAGAGTGGAAGCTGTTGTTGTAGGCAAACTCTACTAAAGGCAAGTGTCGTACCCATGATACTCCGAAATCCAGAATGCATGCTCGCAGCATGTCCTCTAATGTCTGGATAGTCCGCTCTGTCTGCCCATCAGTCTGAGGGTGGAAGGCAGTGCTAAGGCGTAACTGGGTGCCAAAAGCATGCTCTAACCCCCTCCAGACTCATGAGATAAACCGAGTATCCCGATCTGAGACGATAGTATTTGGAACTCAATGCAACCACACAACCTCGTCTACGTACCTCTGTGCTAAGGTACTCACCGGGCCTGACTCCTTAATTGCTAAGAAGTGAGCTGATTTCGTCAGTCGATCCACCACTACCCATATAGCATCATAACCACCCTGAGTTCTGGGTAGTCCTGTGACGAAGTCCATTGAGATGTCATCCCACTTCCACTCAGGGACATCTAGAGGATGCAACAAACCACTGGGAACACGGTGTTCAGCCTTCACTTGCTGACACACTAGGAATTTAGCCACAAACTCCACCACTGCACGTTTCACCCCGGGCCACAAAAACTGTTCCCTCAGGCCTTGGTACATTTTTGAAACTCCTGGATATACTGCCAAGGCTGAGCTATGGAACTCACAGAGAACTCCCTCACGCATCACCTCCATAAAAAACAACCTTCCATGAAAAAGCATCCAATGTCGGCTGTCATCTGACCATCCTTCTGGAGCGTTCCCCTGATCGATACGATCTCGCATCACTTCCGCCCCGGAGTCCCCCCACTGAGGCTCTTCCACTTACTGCAATAAGGAGAACTGCACCGTCATCTGAAACAAACAGCCTCTAACACCTTCTACCCTGGCATCCAAGTGTAAGGAAACCAACTCTCCCATCGCTTTCCAAGCATCAGCGGATTCCCGAACCACTTCCTTATGTGAATTTCTTCTCAGGGCATCAACCACAACATTGCCCTTACCTTCAGTGTAAGAGATATCGAAGTCATAGTCCTGGAGAAACTCGACCCATCTCTGCTGCCGTAAGTTCAGGTCACGCTGGGAGAAGATATAACACAAGCTCTTGTGATCTGAGAAGACCACAAAGTGCTCCCCAAAGAGGTAATGTCGCCACAACTTTAGTGAAAACACTACTACTGAAAGCTCTAGGTCATGGGTGGCATATTTATGCTCGTGAGGGCGCAACTGCCTAGACCCATAATAGATCACTCCCTTCTTCTGCATCAGCACGCACCCCAAACCAAGGCCAAAAGCATCACAAAACACCTCATAAAACAACCCTTACTCTGGAAACCTGAGTATGGGAGCACTGACCAACTTCTCCTTCAGGTAGTCGAAAGCTTTCTGGCACTGCTCGCTCCATAAGAAGACTTGGTTCTTCCTAGTCAAAGCTGTTAATGGAGCAGAAACTCGAGAGAAGTCCGAAATAAACCTCCGATAGTAACCTGACAACCCCAAGAAATTACGAACTTCCTCCAAGCTCTTGGGTGTCGCCCAAGAAACAACTGACTCCACCTTCGACGGGTCCACAAACACTCCATGCTGAGACAACACGTGCCCAAGGAAGTGTACTTCTTGCATCAAGAACTTACACTTCAACAATTTCCTATAAATCTGGTGGTGTTGAAGGACTTACAAGACTGCCCTGAGATGCTCAACGTGCTCCTCCTCTAATCTTGAGTAGATCAGGATGTCATCGATAAACACAAAGACGAATCGATCCAGAAAATCTCAGAAGACAAAGTTCATAAGTCCCATGAACACAGCTGGTGCATTCATAACTCCAAACAACATCACTACAAACTCGAAGTGCCCATAACTGAACCTGAAAGCTGTCTTCGAGATGTCACTGTCCTTTACCCTCAGCTGATGATATCCAGATCGTAGATCAATCTTAGAAAACCAACCTGCTCCCCTCAGTTGGTCGAAGAGATCATCTATCCTTGGAAGGGGGTAACGGTTCTTAACTATTACCTGGTTCAACCTTCGGTAGTTTATGCATAGCCTGAGACCACCATCTGCCTTCTTCATGAAAAAAACTGGAGCAACCCATGGTGATACGCTGGGTCGAACAAAACTCTTCTCCATCAGATCGTCAATCTGAATCCACAACTCCCGAAACTCCAAAAGTGCCATCCGATAAGGGGCCATCGAAATCAGACGGGCACCATGCTATAAGTCTATCCCGAACTCAACGTCACGTTGGGGGGGTAGAGTCAAAACCTCATTGGAAAAAACATCAAGGAACTCGCCAACAACCTCCGGGACATCCATCATTTCTGTATCAGTTGAAACCACTGATAACCTGCCTAACAGGGATAGGAGAGGCTTCACATGCTGGCTTCCTACCTGATAGCTCCTCTCACCAACAAAAGATACGTGTTGCCCATCCACATTGGAGAACACGACCCTTATTTGGAAGCAGTCGATAATGACACTAACAGAAAAAAACCAGTCGATGCCTAGGATGACATCGTATGGCTGCATCTGTAGTAAAAGAAGGTCCCCACTAGATCGATGTGGTCCCAACGTCAGCCCACATCCCCGGAAAACACAAGATACGCTGGTCTGGCCTCCAACTGGTGTACTCAGCACCAGTGGTACGAAAAGTCTCTCTATATCTAGTCCCAAAGCATGGGCTATACTAGGTGCAACAAAGGAGTGCGAAGCTCCCAAATCGAACAAGGCAAAAAAAAAAGAGTATTGAACAAACAAATCGTACCTCGCACCACCTCTGGTCCTGTCAGAGCTGACAACTCTACTGCGTGTAACTTTCCATGCCCAGCTCCTCTGCCTCTCTGATGTCAACCACCTCCTCGACCACGTCCTGGTCGAGGTCCCTGAGGAGAACCCTGAGGTCGTCCTCCTCTCGCAAAGTCTACCCTCGGAGGAGCATGGTCCTGCTGCTACTGGAAGGGCCTTGCCGGCAACTGGTGCTACTGAGGTGGGCACTGAAACTGCCCATCTCTACCGTACTGAGCTCGGGTCAGGCACCGACTCTGAATGTGCCCGAAACCTCCACAAGAAAAACACATCGGTCCTGGGCTCGTGAAAAAGGGACAAGGACCTAAAGATCTAAACTGGAACTGCTGGGGCCTGCTCCCCACTGGCCTGAACCTGGAAGGTCCCGTCGCAGGAGACCTGCTACTGAATGCCTTCCCCTTCAACGAACCTGGTTGGATCCCCTCACGTGGTGCACCTCCCTGTGAGTGCATCCTCTATACAACCTCTTCCTTCTTCTGTACTGCCAAGTACATCATAAGGGTGAAGGGGGTAAAATCATACTGGAGTGAAGGACGAAGTGCCTCCTCCAAACATCTCTCCCGAGACTCCTCATCCGGAAAGAGATCCGGAGCAAAGCGCAGGAGATCCTTGAACTTGATCCCCAACTCTCATACTGACATACACCCATGCTGAAGGGAGAGTAACTCTTACCGCTTCTCTTCCTTGATCATGGAAGAAAGGAATTCCTCTCGTAATTCCTTCTCAAAGTTAGCCCACGAAACCTCTACCTCTATCCTCTCTCCGAGGTAGAGCATCCACCACTGTCGCGCTACAACTCTTAGCTAACTAACTGATAGGGGAACCCAATACTCCTTCGGAGCACGAATCAAGGTAAAAGCGATCCCTAGCTCCTCAAGACACCCGTCCGTCACCGTATTCGAAGTACTACCCTCGTACTTCTTGAGGGTTTGCCGCTGGAAAGAACAGAGAGTCTTCTGCCACTAGATATCTTCCTCCTCTCGGTCAATCCTCAACTGATCGACCACCTGAATCTGCTGGGCCTCAGCTTTCTGAGCCACTCAGGGACGATGTCCAGGTGCCATAGCTGTATGGTAAACAAAGATCGCCTAAGACCAAGTAGTAAGGAAATTTCTTAGGGTTATCATTTTATTTCAATTTCTTTCCCAGAACACCCAAATCAAGTAAAACACAATCATGATGATGCATGTACCTTCCCTCGGGTCTCTACCCTACAATCAATGTAGTCTCACTTGGTCATTCGGTAGGCTCAGAGTCCTTGCATCGGATCACAGGGGGCCCTAAAATCCCATGTCCTAGCCGATCTTCTCTGGCCTATGTCACACACCAAGATTAACCAACACTGTTTCCCTACTATCCCATGCAATCCTCACTGTGCCTAACTCCAGACTCCATCCTATCTCTCAACCATCAGCTCTGATACCATTCTCTCACGGCCCCCTCCCACCAAAGATGCCCCTCCTGAGATGGCAATGGTAAAAGGGATATAATGACCCCCGAGTCCCGCCTACAGTAGGCCCCGGGGTGGCGACTAGCACCAAGGGTATGGGTTTTCACAAATATGGGAGGCATTACCCTTTTTTATTATTTAAGATCGGGAAATAGGACAAGTAAACCACCAAAAAGGAAAGGAACAAGTGTATAGAAATAAACCCAAACCAATCCCAAATGCATGTTTAAACAATTTTATAACAAGGTGCAAGTACAAGAAAGATAAAAGTACAATACTAAAAGAAAAAAAGAGTACAACAACTGCAAAAACTCCAATTGTCCGAATAGTAGGGTCCCACACGACCCTGGTAGTCCTCCTGGAAACCTGAAATTAAATGTAGGGTGAGCATACAAGTATACTCAGTAGGGAAACCTAAAGCTCTCGTGCACAAGTGGGGAGACATCCTAGTGTCCCATGAGAACAACAGAATAAACCTAGAAAGGAATTCTATCCACCCAACCTCACCAGCCACACTCACCAAAACACAATCACAACAGGTAGTAGTATATAAGAACAAGAGTATTGGGTACCCCGCACCATTTCCCACTAGTTAGATGCTCTTCCTAACGGCGAATGTCCTGAAGCTACCACACTCTTCCCGCCCACACACACCTGGGCCTCACAACCACGTATCCCTCCCACACACACCTGGGACTCACTACCATGTATCCCGCCCACACACACATGGGACTCATCCCGAAGGTTCTTGGGAAATAGTAAAACCTGCCCAAAGAGTCTTGGGATAAAACCACCCCAATCAAAACCTACCCGAAGAATCTTGGGTGTAAGGTCGCCTCAATCCATCACAACCTAGGGAAGAAGGAGCTGGAAGGAGCTATTAACTAAAGGGAAAACACCCTCTCCCATGAAATGGGAGTGTTCGGAACCAAGTTCTCAACATGGGTGGGGTGCGATAAAACACAAAATATACAGATATATATATGTATACCAAACACATAGCCCAACCTATGGATTCTAAACAGAGAAATTGAGCACGTGCCTCGGCACTACTAATACGAAGCATGCATACAAAAAACAACCCCAAACCCCATTTAGGTTTCCACGTTTCAACAAAATTTGTTTATTAGTTCCTTAACTACTGGGAAAACAACCACAACCAACCATATCAATCGTTTGTGAAACATATCCCTACCATCCAAAAATCAAGTTAGAAAAACACAAGCATCACAACAAGTCCCTTCTTATTAACCAACCAACCCATTGATTATTATTCCTCTTCCATTACCATGAACCACCATTCATTAACTATTCCACTTTTTATTTATTATTCACAACCCATAGTTTGTTCACATTCAAGCCCATACCTGCAGCCCCGCTGCCAACCACCATAACCACAAACACACCGAAACCCGTACATCATTATCCCTTTAATACCATTTATTGCAGCCCCACTTCCCATCACCAACATAGTATTCACACCAACCCACAACCAAGCCAACCACAGCCCCGCTACTCACCCGATCCACAACAACCCACAAAACAAGGTTTGTGCCACATCATCCCCCCTTTTATCATCATTTACCACAACCCCGCTGCCTGTTCTATTCGTAACAACCCAGGATTCAACCCCCCTTTCAGACACCATGTAACCAAGCCAAAACCCCCATGTTCATTATTCCATTTTGTTTAACCAGGGTGATCACACAAGGGTTCCAGATTTTAATCAGCCAACTTTACGTGATTAACCAAATTCCACGTTTCATTCACAAAATGGTCTAGAAGATAGGAAAACATTTAATTGCGCAATCAAAGGCCCCCAACGACCATAATTTTTAGTAGGCATAAGCCTATTCAATTCACAACATAGTATCACATAATATAAATAATGTAACTGCATTCACAAACTTCCCATACCCATTATATAAGCCAGTTATTATCTTTATTAAATCGGTTCAAATGTGTTTCATGTAAACAAGAGGACACCCACCCCGCATGATGCACAAATTAGAGATACGAAGGTAAAATCCCTACCTCAATAGGTTCTGATCACAACGCTCCCCCCGGATCAACTTTAGAAGACGTCCGTCGGTGTCCGTCACTTCTGTCGAGTCCCGGCAAAAACTCCTCGGGTGGAAGTTGGAAAGTAAAGACCAAAGGAAAGACAACGGATCTAAGCTCAGAAGTTCCTCCTCGTCATTATGATCCCATGGCCACTGACAGATCGTAAATCGGAGCTCGAACGAAGAAGTTATGGAAGAAAAGGAGCCTTCGAGTCTCTTGGGAGAGCTCTGCTCACAGGAAAGGGGAGGAGAGGGGTGAGTTGAAAAGGAGGAGGGGACCCCTCCTTTTATAGGTGAGAAAAACAAAAGTACACGGTGTGTACTTTATGGTACACGGCGTGTACTCGGCCATTTCACACGGTCACCATGCGGCTTCCAACATGGCCTTCAACACAGAACGCGACCATTGACTGGTCAACACATGGGTTGAAGGTAATGCGTACGCGAGGAGGGACTACACGGCATGTAGTTTTGGATACACGGCGTGTACTCATTTATTTCATACGGAAAGGAAATGACCTCAACATAGCACACGACCATTGACTGGTCAACACACGGGTTGAAGGTAACGTGTACGCAGGGAGGGACTACACGACGTGTAGTATTGGATACACGGCGTGTACTCATTTATTTCACACGGCAAGGACACAACCTTCAACACGGGGTATACCCAACAAGGTGGTACACGACGTGTACTCACACTACACAACGTGTACTTACAAAATTATGGAAAGTGTGGGAAAAGTCCATTTTACCCACCAGAACACTTTGTGACCTTCTTTTTGACAAAGGAATGGGCCGGAGAGGTCCGAGACATTACAATGGACTTCCACCTCCACAAAGTGACGTGATTTATTTTTTACATTTTCAATTTACATGGATGATAATAAGAATATATTTAATATATATATATATATATATGCTATGATATTTATGATATAATAATGATTATGGAAAGGTGTATTAATATTTACATTTCTTTCTTTCCATCCATTAAAAAAATAGAAACATCACTCATGCGTACTTATGGACTACCATCTCCATGATGTGATGTAATTTATTTTTCATCATCAATTTATATAAATGATTTTAAATATATATATATAATGAATATATATGATATTTATATCATTATTAACATTATATAGATTAATTAAATAAAATCAATGTTAAAGGGCCATAACTACAAAGCCAAAACATACATGAAAAATGAAGTAGTTAACACCCAAAATGATGATGATAATGAAAGATTATTAATGAATAGATTATAATATATCATAAGTATAACATATATGGTATTATAGGTATTAATATGGTTCTTTTATATAAGTATAATAAATTTAAATTTATTATACAGTAGTTTATAGTAATTATGAATCAAGACAAACTTGTGGTGAGGGTTTTATGTTACAATCTCATTTTTACCAGGATTTGTTTATGCATATATTTTCTCATGATGAAATCATATTATCTATCTCTAAAAAATACTATATATTTTATTATACTCGAGTTATTTTTGTATATTTAATGTTTTATTTTCATTTTTATCACTTTAATTACTCACGAGTATGAAAGAATGTTTTTTAGGAAAACTGACCTTGTTTTACCCTTTGGCCTCAAATCTTTTCTTATACGCATATATTTTCTTTAAAATGTTTTCAAGAATGTTTTTACTATTATACAAAGATTTTTTAAATTCATATTTTATTATATTTTACTTTCCTTACCAATTTTTAAAAGGAACCTTATTATCATTTTCCAAATGTGGTACTTTTGACTTTTTATCGAAAACATGAAAGAAATTTTTATTTTAACATACACAATATAGATACCTCTATCCACCATCATGAAAAATATTTTATTTAAAGAATAATTTATAATTTTACTTTATTCTTTCCAAATAAAATGTTTTCCTTAATATTTTATAATTTATTTGATTCTAAGTAAGTATTTAAAAAGAAAAGTTTATTTTTCTCAAGAAATGTTTTTGTGATATTTTAAAGGTATTCTTATCTATAAAAACATCTATTGATGTTAGTTAAAATTTATAAGGGGATATGATCCAATGTTACCATATTTATTTTTTATATATATGTTTTATGATCATGATGATGAAATATTTATGAATCTTTTATCCTTTCCATGGGTTATGATTTGATGATATGATGAATCTTTTATGATCATGTGATACACATATATTTTCTTTTAATTATGTAATGGGTGGGACAAAAATTATATATCCCTATAATGAATTGGGTAATGATGGATATATAATGATATAATAAGGACTATAATGGAAAGTGAAACCAGTTCAGTAAGGGAATTTATCTAATAAGATAGTATGGGGAGTGAACATTGACTAAGGAAATGATGTAATGGGTAGTGAACCCAATACACTATGATAGTATTGGAAGTGAGCCTTAATTGAGGAAATGATTTTATATTCTTATGTGTATGCTAAAAAAATTTCTTATGATATTTTATCATGGATCATGATTTATTATTGATGATTTAGAACTCTTATGTCTTATGTATTTTGATTGATATAAATTTATGTCATGTTTTATGATTATGATGTATGAATTGATGGGTATGATTTTATATTGTTAAAATCACGTTCTCATACCATTATGATTATCTTATAATTACTCATGATCATTGATTTAAATCTATTATGTTTACCCTTACTAATCATTCGATCTTACTCTTTCTTATGTTTCCCTTACCCAAGTTGCGGATAAAGGTTTTATGTATGATATGTCTAATAAGAGTTCTCAGTTATGAATAAATTAATGGGAAATTATGTAGATCATTTAAGTAGAAGTCATTTAAGTATTCATGTTTCCAAATATATTAATACTTTATGTTTTTTTTTGAATTTTATTTACATGAAATGAATATTCTACTAATAAGATATTATATTTCTATATGACAATTTCCAGGTCACTATAGTTAGTATCAGAGCAAGGTTTAGTAACTTTTGGAAACTAGGATGAGGAAACTTTAGTGAGAACCCTTATGATAAGAATAATTATAATTAAATATAATAAGTTATGATAAATAAAGGAGTTTAGTTTCCATAATAAAATACATCCCTCTTTGGATACTATAAGTGGATTTGTTTTTTTCATAGATGCATCTAGGGGAGATAACTTTGAAAAGAGTTGCTAAAGTATATCTTGGCCATCATTATGATGCATGATGAATGATACCATACTATGTACCCATTTTGAAACTCTTGATGGATTTTCTTATGTTAATTTACATTTTCTTTAAGATCCATTATGAAAGATTTGAATAAAAAATGACCACGAATGGACTAGGTTAAACCTAATGTTTCATAGATTGGTAATAAGGTGTCAAGATTTAGATATAATATAAATTATTTTCATGATTATATGATTTTTGGTTTCAGTTAATGGATAGAACTAGAAGAAACCATATTAATGTTCAATGTGATGGAAAATTCAATGATTCCCCCTGGATAAAACGAATGTTATTGGTGTTAGAATAAAAAATATTTTTTCTATACTTATGTGAATTTATTAGGACACGATCATGATGAGCTTCCAAATGTTAAAAGGAAAGAATAATGTACTGTTGATTCCTTCATGAGGTAATGAGAACCTTATTTTAGTGACTATGTTAATCCACTAATTATTGATAAATTCATCACTCCCAATGAAAATATATTTCCCATTCTCTAGTGTTTGGAACATAAAAATGTTATCTTATCTATTTATCATTTAGAAGGTAAATAGGATCAATAGTTCAATATTATCAATAATAATAAGAAACATGAATAAATTTAATCCATGTTGTTAGATGAGTTTAGGATCTTATTTTTCAATAAGTACTTTCCCCGTATTCTTCATATAAAGATGGAGAAGGAATTTATTGAGTTTAAGAAGAAGGATTATAAATCCATTAATACCTATGAGGAAAATTTTACAAGACTTGTGACGTATGATTTTGGTATTATTATTTAATCATAAAGTAAGATCGATCAATTATTCAGTGGATTAAAGATAAGTATTTGAAGAGATTTATCCATAACAAAATTTAGAAGCTATGAAGAAATCATTAAATGTGCTTCCAAGGTGGAAATAGATATTAGAGTCACCCATTAATCTCATGGTTTTGATAAAAAATAAATATGTAATTAAAAGGAAATTCTAATAACAAAAATCATGGATGGAAGAATATGAGTTTTATTTTATGGAGGAAGTGCGGAAAGAAACATAGAAGAAATTTTATCAAGGGTATTGGTACATGTTTTATGTGTGAAAAATATGGCCATTGGGTAATTCAATGCTAGTGTAATAGGTAGAAGTTAGATATTGATGAAAATGGAGAGAAATATCCACAGAATGAACCAACCACACTATAATGATATAATTTCAAGGAGTATAGACATTATGTTAACCATTTCTTGAATTTTAAGGTTAATGGTGATGATAGATGTCAAAAAACTCTTAATCCCATGGACAAAGGGAAATATCATGTGATCACTATTACCAATGTGGGGTGAAAAATTATGTGGTGAAAGGTATACTTACCATCCACTCTATAAATGATAATGTATTATTTTATTATGGTTCCACCCACTCTTTGATATCTGTAAAATTTTTTGAGGGTATAAAATTATCACTTTAACGACTAAATGTTGAGATACTTGTAAAAAATATTAATGGAATGATGATCACATCTCAAGTTTATTAATATTACCCAATTTAAGTTTGCAGGAATGTGCTCCATACAAATCTTGTTATTATTCCTCTAGTTGAATTTAATTTGATTTTGGGCATGGATTTCCTTTATTTATATAAATCCTATATCAATTGCTTATGAATAAAAACAATTTATATTATAAAATAGCCTATGATCATCTATCAGTGTGTGGATAAATATAAACTTCCAATGTAAATTACATCCATTACATGGGTCCCGATTCCTATTAAAAGGGGGTATTTATCATAGATGTTTAGAGAGAAACTCAATATAAAATATATAACTATTGAATGGGGTTTTTATGTCTTTTAGGAAGAGTTATCTAGTATTCCTATGAATCATGAAGTTTAGTTTTCAATATAACTCATATCTGGAGATGCACCTATTTCAAATACTCAATACAAAATGGCCTCGATTTGTAGGAATTGAAGAAGAAACTCTAGGAGAATTTTGATAAGGGATTAATTCATCCAAGTGCATCATCAAGGGGTGAACCTGTTATTTTTTTTATGAATAAAGAAGGATCAATGTTACTATGCATTAATTATTAGGAACTTAAAAATATTATGATCAAGAATAAGTATCCTCTTCCTTGTATTGATGATTTTTTCAATCAATTATAATGAGATAAATATTTTTACAAGACATATATTTGATCTGGATACTATCAATTTAGGGTAAAATGTCAATACATAACCAAGAGAACATTCTAATAAAGGTATGGGCACTATGGATTTATAATAATTAAATTTAGTATTACTAATCACCCTGTTATCTTAGTGGATTTAATTAATAGAGTCATTATATATTACCATTTTTAGTTTATGGTAGTATTTATAGACAATATTCTTACATATTCAAAGAGTAAGGAAGGGCATGATGATAACTTTAAGATTATACTTAAGTCCCTAAAGAAAGATAATCTGTATGAAAAATTTACCAAGTGTGATATTTGGTTACAAAAGTTTCATTTTTTAGGTTATATAATCTTAGGAAAGGGTATATTTATGGATCCATCAAAGACTGAAGTCATTAAACATTGGACCAAACTAACCAATTTAACTGAGATTCATAGATTTTTGGGATTTGATAGATATTATTGATTATTTTTAAAGGATTTTTCATATCTATATAATAAATTCACTATGTTAACTTAAAAGGGAGTTAAGTTTCTTTGGAGTGATGAATGTGAATAAAATTTCAAGGAAGTAAAGAAAGGGTTGCTCAGTGAACCTGTTCTCACACTATCCTATAGTGGAGAAGGGTTTGTGATTTACAATGATGTATTAAAAAAGGGGATGGGTTGAATTATTATTCATAATGATATGGTGATAGCTTATGCCTTATTCCAATTTAAGGTTCATGAAAAAATTACTTGACTCTTGATTTGGAGTTAACAACTGTAATATTTTAATTAAAGATATAGAGACATTATATTTATTGAGAAAGGGGTGACATATATAATGTTCATAAATATTAAATTATATATTTAAATAGAAATATTTGAATATATACCAAATAAGATATTTGGATTTGATTAAAGATTATGACTTCTTGAAACATTACCACCCTAGTAAAGCTAACAAGGTGGTTGATTATTTGATTAAAAAACATCATGCTAGATTATCTATGATTTGGATCTCCAAATATCCAATATTTATGAATTTTAAAAGGTTTGATATTTAAATCCTTAAAGAAGGGGAAAAATATTATCTTTCTCAAATGAGTGTCCAACCATATATCCATGTAAAGATTAACAAGGTGTAGAATGAGGATGTGAATCTATAAAAGAAGGTGATATATATTATGAAGTTAAACCTTTATTATGATGATAATTTTTAGGAACCAAGTATGCATCCCATTAATAACATACTTGAAGAAGGATATATTGGAAGAAGCTCAAATCTTATCATTCTCTATTAATCCTTGAAGCATGAAGATACATAGAGATCAAAAAGAGTATTTTTAGTGGGATAACATGAAGAGAAATATTGTAGAGTATGTTTATCAATTCTTATCATGTCATAAAATTAAATTTAAGTGACCTAAGTATAATGTGATGTTACAACCATTACCCATGACATAATGGAAATGATAAAACATCACCATGGATTTTGTCATTAGACTCCCCAAAATATCTAAATGCCATAATGCTATTTGGGTCATATTCGATCACCTTATAAAGTTAACACACTTAATTACTATAAGAGAAGATTTATCTCTTGATATTATTTCTGAGATATAAGTTAATTAAGTAGTAAGGTTACATGGGGTAACACATTTTTTTGTATCTGACCAGGATTCGAGGTTTAACATGATGTTCTAGAGAAGTATTCAGCAAGATCTAGATATAGATGTGTTTCAGTACTAATAATCATATTTAGAAATATGTTCAGTATGATAGGATTATAAAAACATGTATGATATTTTGAGATATTTTTCTCTATATTTCAAATTTGATTGGGACAAACACCTTCCTTTAGTTATTTTTTATTATAAAAATATCTTTTACTTGATAATTTAGATGGATAATCATGAATCCATCTATGAAAAGAGGTATATACCTCAAATATAATAGGATGAATTTAGAGAAATAAGTCTATTAAGATATATTATATCAAAGTAAATGGTAGTTAAGGTTATATATATTTAGAAACACATCAAGGCAACTCATATTCAAAATAAGTTTTATACTAACAATCATTGATGAGATCTAGAATTCGATGCATGTGAGAAGTTTTTCATATGAATTTACCCATAAAATAAGGTTATAATATTATAAAATAATGGAAATATGATCCATATATATATTATTCTTTTCTAGATTCTTGATCATATTGGGATAATTTCTTATCACTTGACACTCCCACCAAACCTTTCAAAAGTTCACGATGTGTTCCATGTATCTCTAATGAGCAAGTACATACCTGATCTGTCACATGTAATGAACTCATAGGTTATAACATTGAAGCATGATATTTCCTATGAAGAACAAAAAATATAAATATTGTATCTTAGAGATAAATTTATATGTAATAAGACTACATTCCTGGTAAAAGTTCTCTGGAGGAATCACAAATTTTAGGAAGCTACATTGGAACCCAAGGATGTGTTAAGACAAATTTATCATCATTTTTTTGTATTAGAGTAATGAAATTTTGAAAGAAAAATTCATTTTAATGGGGAGTAATGTAACACACCAAGGTTTTATTTTTATTTCCCTTAAAATAAATCTTAATATATTTGATAGCTTTCCCTACATGCTACCCTGAGTCTATATGAATCATGAAACAATAAACCATTATAACCTAGGTGTTAAATTGTAAGGTATGAATTGTAATAAAAAATTTATAAAAACTATTTATAAATGATTTAAATAAATTAAATGTATTTATTAATTTATAATAAATAAGTACTAAATTTTCAATAATTTCATTTTATGCTTCAAAAATATGTTTTCTTCCAAAATGGGTTTTATTTCATTTTTGCACATGAACATTATAATTAATTTCTTCTATTTTTAGAATTTTTATTTGAGAGAATGAATATAATTTTTGAAATCATCATTTCTATATTATATTATGCTTAATTTTTAGGATTTTTCAAAAAAAAATATTGTGTAGTGAATAGTGAAAAATATTGGTTTTTGAAAAGACTATCATTTCTTTTTATGTTTTGTACTTAACGATTAATTTTCTAAATTGGTTTTTTATTACGAGTTGTATGCTTATTTAAAATTAAATTACAAAAATTATATAAATTGAATATGTTAAAATGGATTGCATATTTGGAATTATAATAATTAATATAATCTAATTGGTCCAACTTAATTTTTGGTCATAGTGAAGAGTAAAAGAAATAAAAATTTATTACCATAGTTAATGTTATAAAGGGTTTACTGGGGGTGGGTGTGGGGGGGTTAAACCAATAGATAAGGATAGTATTTCCATTAAAAATTATACTATTCTTGTTGGTTGAAGATATTTCAAACTTATCTTATCCTACCTTTAAACCCCTAGACATTTGGAGCCACTTTACCATGAAATTGACCTTATATCATTGAAATATTTTAAGAAATTCCTTGTGTGTCCCTCCCCTCACTTATAAAAGAGAACTTCTTATCTTCAATTATTCACACCATTTGATCCTTATATATTTGAGAATCCCTAATCAAAAACTTTACTATAACACTTTCCTTCTTCCTAGAGCTTATAGTATCATTCTATGACCAATCCTTTAAGGATAAAAGAGTGATCTAATTGGGGTTTCTCAAAGAAGAGGTACATATCTTAACCAAGTTCATTTAATTTTATTTATTCTTATACTATATCTCAACTTTTTGTATCCATAAAAATATTATTATTACAGTATAATTAATATTATGAGATGTTATTATGTTTATGTCACAATAATTTACCACCCCTTCTCCAAAAAATGGGAGATGAAAGTATTGCTCGTGTGTATGTGTGGACTACTACTTCCACGCAGTGATACGATTCATTTTACATATATTTATTTTATATATAGTTATTATGATGGGATTAATGTTTATATATAATATAAATGACATAATTATTCCACTGTAATTATAATATTATATCTACCTTCTTACCATTCCATCTGTTGGAAAATGATAACGTTAATCGTGTGTACATATAGACCATCACCTCCACAAAGCAATACAATATGTTTTTTCATTTCCAATTTATGTGGATAGTAACAAGGATATATTTGTTATATATATAATATTTATTGTATAATATTTATTTTTTAATTTTAAATTAATATTTACCTTTATTTCATTCCAGCAATCGAAAAATGGAAACATCACTAATGAGTACGTACAGACAACTAACTCAATATAGTGATATAATTCATTTTTCATCACCGCTTTATATGAATGGTTTTAAATATGTATATAATATATATATATATTATATTTATATCATGATTAAAATTATATAGATAAAAAACCATGATAAATGTGAAAGGATAATAACCGCCGAACCAAAACATACATGAAAAATGATGCAGTTAACACCCAAAATGATGATGATAATGAAATATTGTTAATGAATGGGTGATAATATGTTATAAGTAAACCATGTATGGTATTATAGGTAGGTTTTAGTATATAATAATAATAAATTTAAATTTATTATACAAGATTTTAGAGAACTTACTAAGAAACACAGACTTGAGATAAGAGTTTTATGTTACAATCTCATTTTTTACCTGGATTATTTATGATTAAATTTTATAATGATGAAATTTTAGGATCTATCTTTCTAGAATATTATTTATTTTATTATACTATTTTTATTTTTAGATATTTCATATTTTAATTTTATTTTCCACTCTTTATGTACTCAAGATATCAAAATAATGTTCTTAAGGAAAACTGAAATTATTTTTCCACTTGGTTAGGAATATTTTCTTCCATGTTAATATTTTATTTAAAATGTTTTTATGAATTTATTATTATTCTAAAAATATTTTTTAAAGTCATTTTTACTATATTTTATTTAATTACCAAGTTTTATATAAGAACCCAACTTTTCTATGAGGTATGTATCCTTTAAATTCTAGCATAACTCCCGATTCTATCATTATAAACGTTCTCTATGGTTTACATAAGGGGTTGGGAGTATCTAAGGGTCGTTAGGATCCTAGTGATATAAATATTAGAGGAATTGTAGTTGTGAATGGTTTGCGCACATTTATTTCTAACCGTGCACCTCTAACCTTATGACCTAGTTAAGGTGCCATACGATTTGTTTAAATCGTGTGAGGGAGGTTTGAACTATGTGGGGTTGAGACAGGGGGTGTACATGGTATATATATAGTTTTTCTAACCATTTATATAGGACTTTCAATTTTTTCTCCCTAGAAAGTGGGGTGTGCACATTTGGTGCATAGTTTGTCCAACCTTGCAGTCAAACTGTGCAACCACTTTAAAAGTAAAAAATTACCAATTTTTCCTCATTTTATTTTTAACTCACCCCCTAATTTATTTTATCCTCCAAAAAACAACATCCCCATATAATCCTACATAACTTTTACAAGCCTAAACCTAGTCTTTGATGAATATCCTCTATTCTAACTTTGATCAAGCCACCGTCAGTCTCGTTGGATAGCCACCGATGAGTTCCATATTCCTCTTGAAACTTTTTTCATTTCTATTCTCATCGATGGAGTTATTTTGGTGAAAGATAATATGAATTATTTTTAGGAAAATTTTCTATTTAATAAATTTATTTCATTCTATCCTGGATTAGAGTCCAATAGTGAATGAGGATTTGACTACCAAGCTAAGGTAGGTGGTATTCTAATTTTTCCTCAAAAGTATTTTTGTTTATATGTTATGACATTCTATCACATGATGAATTTTCTAAGAGATTATTATTAAATGAATTTATCCTTAAATTAATTGGGTATTCTTGACATATAAGATCCATGAGACCTATTGAGGTATAATTAAAGGTTAAGAACCTCAAATTATAACCACCCATTGGTTGTGTTTATAAATGATATTAAACCACCATGGGTGGATTATGTTTTGATTCACCTTTTTAGGTGTCACCTTTTCACCTTTTCCTTACATATTTCATGTCAATTTATTAAATTTTAAATTGAATAAATAAAATAGGAAATGTAATTACATGTCCCTAGGCCCTTGTCTATTGTTCTTGGTCACTTATCTTGTGACGTATTTCATATTTTAAATGAAAAATTAAAATGAATGGAAGTATTCATGAAATTATAGGACTTCTAAGCCTATGATATTATTTAAAGAAAATTAATAGGTGAGTTAATTTATTATAAATGTGATGAAAAATTGTATTAAAGTGTGTGATTATATGGCATGGTTAGACTTTGGGCCTATAACTATTCTTATTGCCTCTTCAAGTGTGAGATATGGGTTTCAATTTAGGAACACCATAGATGGACTAGTAGAGATATTTTATTAAATGATTTGTGATGGAATTATTATGTTTTATGGGTGAAACATGGGTTCTAATATGAAATCCATGGATAGACTCACTTGGATTCTCATTTTTATCATGCCAAGGGTGATACTCGAGTTTCTTATGAGGAATGCTAAGGGAGAATTTAGAGGGAAGATTGTTTATATTCCATGAGTGATACTTTGGCCCCCTATGTGGTCTACCAATGAGGTACTTAGAGGGAAGTTTATTATATACACCATGGTTAACCCTTGGGATCCCTTAGTAGACCTCTAAGGATGGACTCAATGAGAGATGATGTTATACCACACCTAGAGAGATACTCGAGTTACTATGAGGATCACTATGGAAGGATTTGTAAGAGGATGGGTTCATATATTCCTGGAGTGATACCTGGTTTCCAAATTAGGAATTACAATAATGGGATATGGTTAATTTTAATAATAATAAAGTGATTATATGTCACATATTCCAAGACGAATCATATGTTTGGATTCAGTCAGATCCTTAATTTTTACTGATGGAATTATTATACACATATTTTTGGATATGGTATATGGAGGATTCTTGGTCTATGAGCCAGATCCCAATACATCATTATAAATTAAATCACACTGATTTATTATTGAGATTTATTTTATCTTAGGATGATACAGGTAGTAGAGGTCAGGTGTTCCATGGGAACCCTTACCTATTTGGGTTATTTATATACCTCACTTCATTTACAAATTTTACTATTATCTATACACTGTTTATTATATATTCACGGACTAGATGAAATTAGACATTGTTGGTTGTGACCTAATAACTTTATCTCATACCCTACTCAGGCCATCTTTTGGTACCCAGATAGACTTCATGAATGCATGTAGAGATAGGGGAAAGTGCTCAATTACCGATGCATATTTTACTATAGCATGGGGGTGGGGGAGCACAAAATAGATCTTTGGATCATGATTATATCTTGATATATACTTTTGGTCTTTTTGGTATTTTGGTATAATTTTATGTATGTGTACCCGCTACCATATATGCTTGCATTTCTTTTTTTATAGAATGACATGATCATCATTTTTGTTTATGACATTGATTGATGAAATTACCTAGTTATTATATGATGAATTTTTTCTCTTATGTTGTTCAGTTATCTTTCATGCTTATGTTATTATTTGAGATGATTATATTGCTTTGATACACTCTGATCATGAGGGTAATGTCTCCCCACTATTCCAAGATAGACTCTTACTACTAGTCGATAGCCTCTGGTGTATGGACTAACACACTTAAGGTGATGTGGCCAATCAGGTTCGGTTAATATTGAGTGAATTGGGTCCAGGATATCATAAAGTGGTATCATATGATTATTTTATTTTCCTTACTATTTTTCGGATAATAGAAAGGAGATATAGGATGTGTAATAATTTGTTTATGATCTTGTTCTCGGGATTAGCTAACCCACATATAGTGAAAATCCAAATTACCTAGGATGGGACATGTTGTTCTAAATTATTCTTATTAAAGATTTCTTGAATTATCCATTGGGTGACACACTTGAAGTTTTATGTTGTTTATGATTATATATTTTTACCCTTGGCCTATTATGTAAAGTAAGTAATTCATCATTCATCATCATAGGAACTTATAGATTTATATTTAATGAATTATTCCATGCCATGTTTACTTACTACATGCATTAAATATAGCATGATTTGGTTCCTTTATTGTTATTTTCATGAAATTGTGCTAACATTTCTTATAGGTTCTTGATAAATAGCTGGTTGGGATTAAATGGATGCCACACTTCAATTTATATGGTGTATGGGACCTTATAAATTTGAAATAGTTATCTATTTAATTCAACCATTTAAGTGAATTTTTAAATAAATAAGAATGAAATTGAATTCTAAAATGAAATGTTCACCATTACATTGGGTTTCCAATTTCAATTTAAAGGGTTTTTCTTCTATAAATCACAATTAAGACTTTTTATATTGGTAACATGGAATTATAACATATAATTTGATCCTAAAATGACCTTAGTAGTGGATATTAGTAATTATCATGTTTTTATTATGATCTGTACGTCGCCCAGAACTAGATTTAGAAGCAAACAAGGGGTGTAACTCTTATATAAGAAGAATTATACCTATCTTATTCTTATAACTGTGATTTTAGTGATTTTTAATCTTGTTCTAAGGTGTGTGTTTGGAATTTATAGAGACATGCCACTATTATGTCTTTGAGTCATCCACTAAGATGGTGGTGATGACCATACTCCAATGGTGGTGGGCCCTGAGTCAACAATAGAACCTCTATCAATGCCTCTTGTGGTACTACTAATTATACTTGATATGGGTTCCAATGCCTAGTTTTGAGATGGGTTCCTATGCTTTATCCATACCATTTAGGGAGCTCTGAGACTTACCCCCACTATGAAAGAGTTTTCACATGAGTTCCAATAGTAGTATACACCCACATTTTTAGGGGATAGCGGACCGCAGGTTGCTGAGTCCTAACTAGAGGCCATGTTATCAATTTTGGAGTATCTTGAGACACCTCCTTGGAGGAGAGTGAATATATCCACGTATATACTATGTGATTACACCAAGATATGGTGGTATTTTATTACTCATATGAATTATTATCAGGATATCAATATGATCTATTTTCATAAAACATTATATGATTATTTATACCTCAAGAAATTGAGGGACTATAGGAATAGAGAGTTTATGCACTTATGGAATAGTGTATTATCAATATTGTACCATTATTCCCATTTCATATAGCTCCAATGTTTCAAACCTATTATTTTAGGTGGAAAGTTATCTAGAGATAGGCTATTTGAGGTTGGTATCAGGTATGAAATCTGATCAAAAGTGAATTTATTTCGTCTTACTACCATATCTGGAATAATGAATTAATCAATTATCAAAATACATAACCCGAGAGAGGTTGGAGGTGCATGATAGGGTGGTTCGACACCTATATCTTGAACTTAATTGACCAACAGTCGGAAGAATTTTCTAGAGATTCCTTGTGGTGATATTAGTATATAGGAAGCATACTTAGGTAGCTAGATGAGGTGCCATCAGTGCGGTATTATGGGATATACGAGATCCCAGTGTATGAGGGACCCAATCGAGTGCCGATATTGTAGTACGTTGGTACATATACAACAATTTTATAGATATTTTTTCCATTAGATATTGAGATAGGGTCCCCAATGATTCTATGTTTAGGAGAGGGGTCAACAACTTCTCTTCAAGAAGGGAGCTGGAGTGTGTTTGACCGATCAGGCTGAGGAGGTGATTGTGGATGAGGTAGCTAGACACTATACTTACAACACCAATATAGTGGACCTACTTAGGGTATCTAGACTATATCATAGGGACTTGGATTAGGCATGATATATTCAATGCAACTAGTACCTGAGGAGAAGAGTTCCAGACCCTTTATGGTGAAAGGCACTATTATGGTAGCCTCTATGTTAGTATATTCTATTTTTGATATAGGTGCTTCTCATTCCTTTATATTGGTGCCTAATTTGGATATCCTTAGACTAAATGTTTAGTTTTCCTATGACATTATTAAACTTGATAATCTATTGGGAATTCGATCAGAGAGTGTATGCCAGTGTAGGGAGTACCCCCATTAGATAAGTGGGTGTCACTTTTAATGGGACATCATTGTACATGATATGAAATTTTTTGATATTATTATCAAGATTGAATGGATAGTTCCCTATCTTTATTTTTATGACTACTATCACCGAAGGGTGAAATTCACATCACTGGAGGGAAGACTTTTTATTCAAAATGGTGAATGGGATGTCCATGTGGGCTGAGATAGACTCGATCATCATGTCCTGGGTGGGATGACAACCCAGATTACAGATTTATATTTGGATTATTATGGAATGCATCAGAAATATTTACCTCTAGTGGTAGATAATTTTAGGGATGTTTTATAGAATTCATTTTTAGGACTACCTCTCGAGAGAGAGGTAGAGTTTTCCATTGAGCTAGTACCTAGAGTTGCACTGGTATCCATTCCTCATTAGAGGATGGAAACTACAGAGTTACAAGATATTAGTAGGTAGCTAGATAATTTGTAAGATAAGGGTTTTATTAGATTGAGTTCTTCACCATGGGGTTCATTAGTCCTTTTTCAAATAATGTGGATGGTACCCTCATGATTTTAATGGATTAACATCAGTTGAACCTTTATAAAATTAAGAACTAGTGGATATCTTTGACTATATCTAATGGGAAATAGTTTTCTCCAAATTGATCTAAGATCGAGTTATCATCATGTGTGTGTTAGACCATCATATATACCATGTAAAATATTATATAGTTGATATGGCTTGTAATAGTATTTGGTCATTCCGTTTGGTCTCACGAACACACCAACAGTTTTCATGGCACTAATGAACTAGGATTTCCATCTATATCTAGATTCACTTATGGTGGTATTTGTGGATGATATCGTGATGTATTCTCACACTCAAAATGACCATGAGAAACATCTTGACATCATATTGGATATAATGAGAGAGAATTATATATATTCTAATATAACAAAGTTCCACTTTTTGGATGGGTAAGATTCTCTTCCTAGGTCATATTATCTCAAAGACAAGAGTATCAGTTGACCTAGAGAAGGTGAGAGCTTTAATTTCCTAAGAGAATCCTAAGAATATATTAGATATAAAGAGTCTCTTTGAGATATATGGATATTAAAAAAATTTCATATAGTAATTCTCACACCAAGTATCACCTCTTATGGGTTTGAATAATAAGGGTGTGAAGTTAATTTGGTTAGAAGCCTATTAGAGAGCGTTTCAGGAGATTAAAGGGAGAATAGATTTAGCTTCGATCTTGATTCTTCCCATGATGGGATAAAGATATATAATTTATTATGTTTCATCATATATTGGGCTAGTAATAGTTCTGATTTAGGAGGATAGAGTCATGGCATACAACTCTCATCAGTTGAGGCCACATGAGAGGAACTACCCAATGCATGATCTTTTGTTAGTTGTTGTTGTACATGCCTTATGTTGTTGAATGAACTACTTATTTGGAGAGAATTTTGTGGTGTGTATGGACCAAAAAATACTCATGTATATATTTACACCGTGTGAATTAAATCTTAGGAAATGAAGGTGGTTTGAATACCTTCTATTATTCGACTTCGAGCCTTCCTATATGCCCAAAATATGTAATGTAGTTACTGATTCTATGAGCAGGAGGACTCAAAAACAGGATGTTCTTAAGGCCAATAGAAAGTGGTAGGTCATGGAACTATTTTATGAGATGAACATGAAGTATCTAGACTATCATTGAAAGTCTATACTTCCATCATTAGCAGTTACCTCTTTAGTTCTGGAGAGAGTGAATATGATACAGTTATCAAATTCCAAGGTCTTGATCCTATAGTAAAGAATTGATGGTGATGAACCACCACTTGATTTGGTTATTGATGAAGATGAGATCTTTCACATCCATATACATATCTAGGTTCCTACAGAAATCTGGTAAATGTTTATGCAAGAGTATCATGACTCGATATGGGCTATGAATCCTTGTCTTACTAAGATTTATCATGACTTACACCATTAATATTGGTATCCACAGATGAAAAGAGAGATAATTGGGTTTCTTATTTGGTGTTCCACTTTTCAGTAGGTGAAGGCTAAGTACTAGTGACCAGTGGGTCTTTTATAACTGTTACCTATTTTTGAGTGGAAATGTGATGACGTCACAATGGATTTCATGAACGGATTTCCTAGATCACCTTAGGGCAGTGACACCATATGGGCGATCATAGAAAATTTGAAAAAGTTCACCCATTTCTTACCTATCCAGGAGACTCTTTTAGTGGATGATCTTAGAAGGCTCTACATTCATGAGATTATATGCCTCCACTAGATTGCACATTCTATTATATTAGAATGATATTCTTAATTCACATTGTGGGTTTGGTAAGTATTGGGTAAGGAACTAGTTTAACATGTACTATTAAGTATAACCTATCACCCATAGACTGCCAGTTAGTTTGAGCACATGATACATGTTTTAAAGGATATATTCTGAGCATGCATCCTTTATTTCATAGGTTCTTGGGAGAAACACTACCTCTCACCAAGTTCTCTTATAATAATAGCTTCCAAGAGGCCATATAGTTGGATCCTTATGAGATTCTATATGGTAGGATATTTTGTTCACCCCTTTACTGGATAGAGGATGGAGAGGTAGTGCAACTGGGTCCATATATCATTCACGAGAATTCAGGGTAGGTTTAAATATTAAGAAATAGATTTCAATAGCTCAATCTAGACATAAATCATATACTAATCATCACCTTCAACCACTAGAGTTTGAGGTGGGGAGTCTGGTTTTTTTATGAGTTTCACCTAGACTATGACCTAGATGGATTCAAAAATAAGGGAAGTTATCACCTTGTTAAATCATGACTTTTAAGATTCTGGAGAGAGTCAGGCTGGTAGCCTATCAGTTGTAGTTACCTCAGAGGTACCGGACCATGTATGATGTCTTCCATATATCTCAAATTTTCTGATATCATTCTAATCCATCACATATTTTTCATCCTGATGAGGTTGAGTTGGAGGTAGATATGTGTTTGGAGGAGAATACTATCTGTATTGTCCATCAAGACAAGGCAGTTCTTTGAGGCTGGTCAATTCCTCTAGTATGAGTGCTATAGAAGCATGACCGTGTATAGGATGAGACTTGGGAGTGGGAGGTTGACATATGTTCCCAATGTCTAGATTTATTCTTAGATTATTCTTTACCACCATTGGAAGGGAAATTCAAGGATGGATTTCATTTAAGGGGGACGATTGTATGAAACTAGATTTTCTATGATGTATGCATCCTTTAAATTTTGGATTAAAATCTTGATTTTATCCTTATAAATGTTCTCTATGGTTTAGGTAAGGGTTTGGGATCTTATAGGTATTTTTTGGAGTTCGTAGGTCTTAATTTTGGAGGAACAAAAAAGGTACACAATTAGCTCACATTTAGTTCTAACCAGGCACCTCAAACCATACAGACCAGTTAAGGTTCCACACGGTTTGTGTAAACTATGCGAGGGAGGTTTAGAATATGATAGATTGGGACATAGGTTTCCCACAATCTGCACATGGTTTTCTCTAACTATGCACTTCAGGCCATGTAGGGTGTGATCCGTGTATAGTGGGGTGCACATGCTTGGTACACAGTTTGGCCAACCGTGCATCCAAACATGAAACCACTTAAAAAGTAGAAAATTACCATTTACCTCATTTTATATTTAACTCAAACCCTCATTTATTTTCTCCTATAATGAACAAAAACCCCCTATCCTCCTATGAATATCCTATAAGCCTAAACCTAGGCTTTGATGAATCTTCTCTGTCCAGACTCTAATTGGGCCGCTGTCAATCTCATTGGATAGCTGTCAATGAGTTCTCTATTCCTATTTCACCTTTCATTGTTCTTATTTTCATAAACTAAGTTATTTTGGTGTGGGATCACATGACCTATTTTTAGGGTGTTTGTATATTTTATCAATTTCATCCGTTCTATCCTGGATTAGTGGCTGACAATAGATGAGGAGTCAACTACCAAGATTATGTAGTTAGTCTTGTACTTTTACCTCCAAGTCCTGGTGTTTATATTTTTTATAATTGTGACACATGCTATATTTTATGAGTGATTCTTGCTAAATTAATTTAAACTTAAATTAATTGGGTATGATTAACCTATAATAACCGTGAGACCAATTGAGGCATCATTAAAGTTTAATAACCTCGAATTCTAACCACCCTTGGGAGAGTTGTTAAATGAGATTGAACCACCGTGGGTGGATTATGTTTTGATTCACCTTTTGAGGTTTTTCCTTTTTCTCTTTTCCTTAGGGATTTCATATTAATTGATTAAATTGTAAACTAAATTAATGAAAGAGGTAATGGAAGTCCATGTCCCTAGGAACTTGGACATTGTTATTTGTCTCTTATTCTTGAGACATCTTTTATATTTGAAATAGACAATTAAATTGAATGGATGGATTCGTGTGATGATAGGCCTTTTAATCATACTCTATTATTTAAACCACCTTTATAGGTGAGTTAATTTATTATAAATGTAATGATAAATTGAATTAAAACACGTGCTTATATGTTATGGTTAGACTTCATACCCATGATAATTCTTATTACCTCACAATGAGTGAGAGATGGGTTCCAATTTTGAAACACCATAGACAGACTCGTCAATATATTTTATTAAATGAATTATTATGGAATTATTATTCAATATCAGTGAAACACGGGTTATTATATAAATTACATGGAAAAAATCACTTGGATACTTATTTATATCATGCTAAGGATAACACTTGGGTTTTCTTATGAGGAGGGACAAGGATAGACTCCAAGGGAAGATTATTTATATTCCATGAGTGATACTTAGAATACATATGTTGACTTACAAGGAATGGCTCAGAGGGAAAGTGATTATATATTCCATGGGTGAGACTTGGGCTCCCTTAGTGGACCTCCTAATATGGATTTAGTTAGTAGTGATGTTATAACACACCTAGAGTGATACCTTGGTTCCTATAAGGATTTCCATGGTTAGTCTTATAAAGTAATGGGTTCATATATTCCTAGAGAGTTAACTGGGTTCCAAACTATAAATGGAAAGGATGGACTCATGTTCATTTGAATAATAATAAAGTGATTATATGACATGTATTCTAAGCCAAAACATAAGCTTATATTAGTCTAGAGACTTACTTTTTACTGATGGACTTATTATACACATCCTGTTGGATATGGTAAATGAGGGATGTTTGGTATATGACCCACATTATGAGAATTTAAAATAAATTAAATCAAATTAGTTTATTATTCATAGATATTTAGGTTTAGGAAGAAGCAGGTAGAAGAGAATGAGTTTTCAATGGGAACCCAGATCTATGTGGGATATTTATATACCACAATTCACATATAAATTTTACTATTTTCTGCACAATTTTTGTTTTATATCCACAGACTGGATGTCATTAGACACTATTTTTTGTAGCCTACTGAGTTTATAGCACACCCTTATCAGGCCACTGTTTGGAACCCGAACAGACTTCATGGATGTAGGTAGGGATAGTGGTAATCACCCAGTTGATGATGCTTGATTTACTATAGTATAGGAGTGGGGGAGCATAAGACTAAGCTGTAGATTGTGATGCTATCTAGAGATATTATTTTTCCCTTTTTAGTTCTTTTGGTATAATTGTATTTATGAGTAACTTATTCCATGTCTCTCTATATTTATTTTTGTATAGCATGCCATGATTATCATTTTTGTATATTAAATTGATGGATTAGATAACCTGGTTATTATATAATGGATGTTTACTCTTCCATAATTCAATTATATTTCATGCTTCCTCTATTGTTTTATATGATTATACTGTTGTACTACACTCTGATCATGAGGGTATAATCTCCCAACTATTCCACCATGGACCCTCACAACTAGATAGTAGTCTCTTATATATGGGTAGCCGCTCTTAAGGTCATGTGGACAATTGAGTTCAGTTACTGTTGAGTGAACTAGGTTCGAGATGTCATATTTTAAAAGGAGACTTCATATATTTGTCAAAATGTTGTACTTTTGACTTATTACCTAAAATGAGAATGTATTTTTTATTTTAACATATACCATGTGAATGAATTTCCACACCATCATGAATACTCCTTTCTTTAAATATTAATCTATAAGTTTCCTTTGTTATTTTCAAAGAAAAATGTTTCCTTAATATTTTTAAAATTTTTAGATTCTAAATAAGTATTTCATGTGAAAATATATTTTTCAAAAGAAAAATTTTAGTGATATTTTAAAGGTATTTTTCTCGATAACAACATCTTATGATGTTTCTTATTATTTTTTAGGGATATAAACCAATGTTACTATGTTTATCCTTTCTTTGTATGGTTTATAATTATGATGATGAAATGTTTATGAAACCTATTTCCTTTCCATGAGTTATGATTTTATGATATTATGAATGTTTTATGATATTTTGGAACACATATGTACGGTTTTCATTATGGGACGGGTGGTCGCAAAAGTATATTGACCTCCAATGCATTGGGTAAAGATGGATATCTCTTGAGATAATAAGGACTTGAATGAGGAGTGAACCCAATTCAGTAAGGGACTTTATTCAATAAGATAGTCTCGAGAGTGAACCTTTACTATGGAAATGAAGGAATAGGGGTGAACCCAATCCACCATGATAGTCTTGGTAGTGATCCTTGACTAAGGAATTGATTTCTTATAATTATGTGTATTACGCAAACTTATGTATTATTCTTTTTATGTGTTCTCATGGTGCATTATTGGTTTTTTATGATTCTAAACACTAACACCTGATGTCTTTTTATTTATAAAACTTTATTCCATGTTTCATGATTATGATCTATAAATTGATGGGTATTATTTTCTATAGTCTATATGCTATTATCATACCATTTTTATTATATTATAATCACTTATGATCAATTAATGATATATGTTATGTTTATCTTTAATAAGAATCTGATCTCACCCTCTCTTATGTTTCCCTTATCTAGGTTATGAAGAAAGGTTTTATGTATGTTAAGTCTAAGAAGAGTTATAGTTGTAATGAACTTAATGGAAAATAATGTAGATCATTTATGTACCGGTTTTTTATGTATCTATGTTTCTAAATAAACTAAACCTTTTTTGTTATAGCATGTACCATATTGATATATTATGAATATTCTTTTAGTAAGATTTATTATTTATGTATGAAAAGTTCAGGGTTGATATAAAGATATATTCATGTATCCCTCTATGCGGCCTAAGGTGTGATCCACTATCTATTTATTCCCTAGTTTGGGTCAGGTATCCAGTGAATGAAATCTGGGGAAAGAGATCCCCTTCATAGTGTATTTTTTTTCTAGATAGGTTTAGGTATCCCCCATAGGCCTTGGGAATGATCCCCTACCAATATATCTTGTCTTGTAAGTACTGTCAGTGTTGGAAAGATGACCCATGGAGTGAGTCCTCTCTGGAGATAATTTTCCTAGAGATTCAAGTAGAATCCCTAAGATGATAGTGAGGATATAACACACCATGAGACTTGGAGTCTTAGATTTAGTATATATATATCCACCTTGTTTGTTTACCCTTGTTTTCATGATAATGATCTGACTCCCTTATTGATGCTATGTGTTTGTTGATTTTGAGGTTTTATAGTGGTTATATTTATACTCATCCCTACATGATCTCTACCTGAACATGTCAAGGCTTATATAGACAACAGAAATTTAAATGGAGTTCTTGGTGGGCCAGGAGAAAGTGGAGCTTAGTTTGGATAAACTGACCACAGATGGATTATGGAATTGCAGTTTGATAGGAGTCCCCCTTTTGTTAGCAAGCCGAGATCATTTATAATTTTGGCGGGCTTGTATTTAGGCCATTATGTATCTTTCCATACCCGATTATCTTACTATGATGTGGGTTTATATTTCAAGTTTACATTTATTGTTTTTTATTTAACTTTATACATTATATTGGTTCTTGTAGATGTGTGAATGCATATAGGTACTTTAGGATAAGACCTCCCATGTTTGTGATATGCCTACTTAATTCCAGTTTCCTACCCCTAGCCTGTTGGAGGTGAGGTTGGGGTGTCATTTTTGGTTCATTGTTATCTAGGAAGGCCACATTAGATTTCTTTACGACAACTTTATTTTTAAAACCCCAATCAAGTTTGATATCCTGAGAGAATTCATGTAAGGAAGAGTATCTTCAACCAAAGTGAGAAACCAATACAAATTAAAGAAGTTCCAAAGGATTAGAAAAGTCTAAATGGGATATCTCCCTGACCTAAAGACCCTTTGAGACCCTAGGGACCTTTAGAACAATCACGATGAGTGGAACCTTTGACAGACAATCCTGAAATGGAATAGGGCACTGGGGATAAGGAATTTTTTCTTCCCTTAGTGGCCAGGGAGGGGATTCCATGTTCTTCACACTGATTTGGTCATCATTATCATCGAGAGAGATATCCACACATCCATCATTATAAAAACCATTCTTATTGTGTGATAAATCTTAGGTTTTACTAGATTATTTTAATCCAAATAAAACAATAATAACGAGGAACCTAATTCTTAGAGTCACCTCATTACTTTATTTCCTTAAACTAGGTAATATAGGGGCACCTCAATTTTTTGTGAACCTACCCATTTGGATGATTAAGGTCTTGAAAGGTTTAATATTTATAATAAATATAACACTTACTATGTTAAATAATATTTAAATTTACAATCATATATCGTGTCATTTACTTTACATGTATGCATTCTTATAATGATTTAGTTTGGAATATTATTCTTTCCACCAAACCAATATGTTTATACCATATTTATGTGTAACTCTTTAAACAACTCATGAATTGTGTCACTATCTCAAAACAAAAACTAACTATATCCATACATATCTAAATGCATCCAATCCATATGGTACATGAAACATTTTCATGTAAATTCATATAATCATATTAAATAAACAATCTCCAAAAGAAAATACATTGAGCTACATATAATCAACCCCCACTTTTCTAGAATAATGTATAAGCCTCCTAGATAGTGGGAATTCCAACCCAAAGTCCCTATACCCAAGTATAATTTACTCAAGAGAGACCTCAATTCCATTATATATCTAACACGTAATATGTATCAATCATAATTAACTACTTAATTCAGGCTCATAACTCAATAAAAGTCGAAGTCAAGGTAGAATAAAACTAAATCTATTATCATACCTAGAATGAAACTCCTTAAATGCATGAATGATAGAATAGAAGTAGTTTAAAAACTTTAATTGAAGAATACACATTTATTCATAATAAAAAAATTATATCTATGAATAAATAAAGGAATATATTTTAAATAAATGAACAATTCAGATAAATAAAAATGAGATAAATAATTGACTAATAATTTATATATAAATATGAAATAAACACTCCCTAATTTATCTAACCATTATTAAAATTCCAAAATATTTAATATAAACACTTTATATTCATTTACAATATGAACTTTTCAAATTATTCCTTATATGGAATTTATTTTAAATATATGATATTGCATGAATTATAAACATATTATAATCCAATTTATATTATGTAAACTAGTTTACATAATCTAAATATCACATATTTATATTATATAAAACTTGATCAAATTAATCATCAAAACTTTTTTTGAAGTGGTTTAAATAATTTCTTCAAATTAGGTATTTAATTTTAATAATTCAAATCAAGTATTATAAAAAATTCATAACATAAATATAAACTACTTTATATTTATAACTTATTTTTATAATTTATAAAATTTTTATAAATCACCCTTATAATTTCCAAATAAACAGATTATATCTAAATCAAAAGTCATACTGAATAAATTTAAAAATAATTTAATATTAAAATTAAATATTATGTAATATTTATTAGTAAAATTTTCAAAAATAAATAAATAAATAATTATAAACAATTTATAATTAATTAATTTATAAAAATTATGTGTGTTATTAAATATACAAAAATAACTTTTATCATAATTTACAAACAATTTATAAATTATATAATTCAAATCTTAATTTAATTTTATGAAAAACTATATATTTTTTTAAATTGTATTTAATGATGTTCATATAATTGTATAATATGATTGCGACGAGAGGCTTTTGGATCTCCACTGGATGCTCCAGCTTCTCTCCGATGACCTAGTTTGAATGCCTCTGGACTCTGCTCCCCCCTCCCGATCGGAGGGGGAGTCTCGCGCCTTCATCCGCATGGGAAGAGTAGACCCTCCTCAAATTACCTTCTACCCTTCTCGAGGATCTCTATCTCACCGAAGGTCCCAGACCTCTTTCGTGAGGCTCTGTAACTTTTACTCCTTCCAGCGGAACTCAAAAGTGCTATGGATATCTGCAAGCTTACATTGGTGGCTCGATTCTGTCTCCATCGTCCTTTGGTTGAATTTTTTGATCAAATTGTCACTGATTCTTTGAAGCTACAGGAACGTGTGGTCATTGGTTTGCTTGACTGGAGGCATTTAATGATTCAATTTGGATCCGAAGAATACTTGATCACTTCCTGGTATAGGGCCCCTCAAAGATGAAACAGGTCGTCATTCTACCTGTTTTGCTGGAACTTCGATTTTCACATGCGGCGTGACCCTTAGACGATCACGACATGGGTAAGCCTTCCTATTCTTCCTTTTTCCTTTCAAAATCCATCGATTCTATGTGCCATTGGAAATATGGTCAGGAGATATCTTTGTTTTGATCATCGTACTGAGGTTGTATGCCATCCTATTTGTCTGAGAATCTGTGTAGAAGTTGACGTTGCAAGGTCACCGGTCCGTTGTATTTGGGTGATGGATGAACAAGAGTTTCGCTGGAAACATGAGGTTGTTTTTGAGTCGTAGATGCCCTATTGTGTTTCCTGCGGCCGTTTTGGTCATCTGGCATTGGTTTGTCGTTGCGGTAGGGTGGGTGGCTTCTCACAGGTGGTGAAGACGAGACACAGTGGATGTGGTGTTTCTACTTGTTTGGACCAGGCCTTGAGAATGGACCTCATTGAAAATGGTTTAACAGTGAGTTGGGATGAGACTGGGGAAAATGTTCGGGTGGGAGTTTCTCCAACTATTAGTGCATTGATGGAGGAGAAATTGGCTCAAGTTCAATTGCAGAGGGTGAATCGGGATATTTTTATAGCGACTACTGCATGCTCTTCTGCTATGAAGTAGATGTTGGTGACCTCAAATCCATCAGTGAGGAAAATTTTTGATAGATTGAGGAGTGATCTGGGTGTTGGGAAGCAACCCTTTTAGGAGAACACTGCTGGTTTATGTCAATCAGGACCTGGATCTGTTGAAACTATTGAAAGAACAGATTGTGAGGCTAAGGAAATGCAGGTTTCCACCACATGAAATCAGTTTGAAATATTGGAAGTCGAGGAGGTACCCCTTGTGATTGAAAGAGTTCACTCTGTTGAAGATGTCCAGACTAATTCCAAGGAAACAGAGGCTGATGAGGGTGAAATGGAGAGGGTGTTATGTGATGGTCTTGGCATCACATCAAACTCTCAATGTCATTACCCAATTGATTAGAACATGAAATCTCAGATGCCAGAAGGATGGAGCTTAGTTGTTGTAAAGGATGTACTGGTGCGGAAGGATGATGGATGCAATGATCTTGTCTCTATAAAGGTCACTGGAAAATGGGGAGATATTTCTAAAAGTGATAAGTAAAATAGTGGTGTTGTCAGACCCTCTTTCAGTGATATTGTTCAGAGTGGAAGAAGGAAGGTCTCTGAAAATGATGGCGTTATGACTGCTCCACCAAGGAGAAAACCCAGGAAGGATTATTCTTATCTGCCTAAGCCAGTGACCACCAGGGCTTCATCTAAGAGGGAAATTGGGGCTACCCTGGTGTCGTGTGTGTAATAATGTAAGGATCAATCATCATTGGAGAAGTTTAAGCTTAGAAATAAGTATGCTAATATATTTAAGCAACATGAAACATCTTCAGAATGGGAATCATCAACTGTAGAGGAAGAGCCTTATTATGGATATAGTGAAAGGTATGATTATTATGACATTTAGTTTTCTTGTTTTGGTTGGAACGGGTTGGATGTGGGAAATATGTTCACATGCATTCTTCTTTTCTATTTACTGTACCTTTTCCTTTGTTTAATAAATGGTCAGGGGTTCTCCTATGACTGAGCTTTCTGGGTATGATATGATTTATATGACTACAATTCATAAACCATTTAAGTGATATCAGTCATATTTTATGATATATACTCTTATTTCCACTTATGATAAGTGGATTTCACTCTTGGAAAATATAAGGACTCTTGAATATATAAGGATCTAGTGGTGTAACCCTTATGAATCTAGATGGTAACCATTATATATGCTAGGATTTACCCTCACGTATCATCTTTTTCTATTATATAGTAGTCTTGACCCTTATTTATTGGCTATTTTTTAAACCTTAGGTATCAAATTCATAATGGACCTTACGTATTGAAGAGTAACTCTTATGTATCACTTAACACATACATACCAGTTTTTCACTTCTATAGTGAAGGAAAAACTCTTATGCATGAGAAAATTAATTCTCATGTTTGGGCCTGTTGTATTTGATGATATATTATATATTTTTATTATAACACAACGATATATTTTCATGTAACCCAAATTTTAGTTATATCGTATGATTTTACCTATATCATAGCTTGTGACATAGAAAAATCCTCTATATTTAATTTTATCATACCTTATGGTACACACTAGTCATACCCTATGACTAAGAGAAAATAGAATCATGTATTACAATATCCTATACTGTAAAGGTATGATGATCAATCCAATGGATAACACTCATCCATGTGATATCATAAATTGTGATATAGCTTGTTACAATACTGATATTCATGTTTTTTCACAAAGAAAAAGGAAATGCATGATTTCATGAATCAAATGTATAGTAAATCTTTAATACTACTTATGGGTTTCATAGGACTATAAAAAACTTATAGAAGGAATAAAATATTAATTAGAAACCCAAATCTAGGAATACCATTCTATATATGTGAAATAATTATACTATAAAATGATGAAACTTTTGTATGTGTACCTTACACCATTACTTCATAACATTCATCTTCATTGTCTATGATTGACGATGATCATGAAATTGGTAGTTAAATGATATCCCTCATTTGGAGGTATCAATGGGATATGCTGGATTGATCAACACTCTAGCAGGATCCTCTCATCACACACGACATTCTAGTACCTCTTGAAGGTAAAGGGTGGAGAGGAAAAGATATACCAGATTAGGGGAGTTTCAGTCAATAATGCATGGGAATTATTACACACATTGTATGGAATTAGGGCCCTTAATATCTCCTTCAATTATCTCTTGAGAACACCACACATTTACTCATGTATTACAAAAGGCATGAGTAATTCCTCGACCAATTATACATTAATCATATGAATGGAACCCCCATTTATTTCATCTTATGAAACATATTACATAATTATAGAAAATGAGAGTTATTTGAATGTTTAACTATTAATCATTACACTATATTCATAAAAAATAATAATCCAAGGTAGTGATTATGATATCACTCATATCATAGTAAATGATATGCCATGCATGCATGTTGTACCATACGAATTACACCAATCCTATAATATTACATGGCCAAAAACTCATGATATGAGTTAAATATTTTAGGGAATATTTCCTTCAAACCACTTAGTTTGTTACTGGTGAATTTATAGATCTGTACTCATCTTGGATGATCCTTCAACCGATGAAGATCATGTGGTGATACCTTGACACTTTAGGAGTACATATTTGTGCAGTATCAATAAGTGAGATTTAGGGTAGGACTTTTGATCATCTCATGATTAATTATTTCATGATAAAATTATGAATATATCAACTATTGTTTTGTATTTTTCTTTTTATATCACTATTGGGAAGTCTTATCATATCTTTGATATTTTTTTTTGTAATTGGACCATTTTTGATTAGTTTCCCATATTTGATATCATGATGCTTAATATTTATATCCAACTAAATATTCCTTCTCATTGTCTGATATAGAATAATCCACAATACCTTATAATGGTGTATTTTTTCATATATTTATAGTATCATGGGAACATTATAAAGATTATAGTACTGTATGGAAACAATGATAAGAGAGAGATTGTTTTGTATCTGGTCTCATTGTACCATGAAAAGTCATGTCATTCTATAATGTAGGGTTCTATGAATTTACCTTAGCCTTCATAGGAGTATCACTCTTTAGCACTATAATTTTCACAAGAACCACCCCATTTTTAGTGGTATATAATTATAGTAAGGTCACTATGAAGGAATTCGAGTTAATATTCTATAGATTTCATGATATTTGAGTTAATCATACACAATGTGTGTGGTGACATGGAAGTTCATGATTTGACATGAAGGTTATATTTGTGACATTAATGAGTGGTTATGGAATGGTTATTGAGTTTTTGGTTAGTAGAGTTTTAATAAAGAGTTTCATTTCATCATGAAACGAATGGGTTATGCATTACAAAAATTTAGCATAACTCACAAGATGACTGTGTCAGGCCCTAGAAAAAAATAACCCTACATGATCCCTTCCTGGGAATATATGTATATTTCCCCCCATATGTTATATTAGGGAGATAATATACACTAACATGATTGTTTTTACACATAAAAAATTATGGTACACCCCTCTTCAAAATCAGAGGTGAGATTTGAGACTATTCAAGTAGTCTAGTACCCTTATCTTTATAGGGACAATGAATGGGATCAAGTGTGATGATCATAGGATTCCCCATGGTTTGATATTTTCTATGTTGTGTGCTGATGAAATGGTGAAGATCCCCTATAGGGTTATATAGTTTGGTACTCCCTCACATATATTAGGTTCAGGTCCTCTATAGTTCAAAAATTGAGTCAATACTCCCTTAAACTTGACAAGGCGTAGGTCCTCCAAAAGGTTAGATATAGTCATTACTCCATTGATCGATGTTCTATATATCATTATTGTATTAGTTCTATACTTATAGAGTCATTTAATACTTTATTTTATGATCTTTCTTGACGAGGATAAGGTACTCCATCAGGTTTTGGAACTCCCTTTAATGATACTTTCTTTAGAAATTCATGATTCACCCACAACGACTAATGATATAACATGGGTATAGATTTACTGGGTAGTTCATATCTAATATCTCATGTTGTATGGTCCTTTGATTATCTAGTATGTAAAGAGTGAGACCAGATATCCCATTTTATCTAACTTAGAATCATATTTAGGTTATTTTGTGATCTTATTCCCTATGTGGGACATCCTTTACCTTTTGGTTTCTAAACTAATTGTACCCATTTAATAATTTTTGGTTTTCAGAGAATCCTGTTGGGTATGTGAATACCCACCCATTCATGGGAATTTCATATGCATGTGTCATGTGTTAGATTGAAAATGGATCATATGATGGTGATTAGGGTGGATAAGGTGTTAGATGGATGAGATCTTAGTGGTACCCAGAGATGATGTTAACAAAATACATTCAAATCTAGATCTCGTTCATAATAAAGACCCATTTACCTTACTTGATTTAGGTTGGTTTCTTTACGGGAGTGTTGAAAACGAATTTTTACACTTTAATTTATATATTTTACACTTTTCATTCCTTTATAAATCTTAGCCTATGTCACATGAATTTATAAATCATATTTGGTTAATTATTTGGTTTTCATTACTGTTTTATCCTGTGTAAAGATTGGTGAATGTGAACCAATAAATTAGACGAAGGCCTCTCATTATGTGTGATATTCCTACTTGGTTTTATTCATCTTCCTTGACCCTATTGGATGTGGGCTTGGGGTGGAATAATATGATCACTACCAGCTTGGATGGGGTCCCACTAGGTTGGATCATATCATAGTGATATTTTACCTGGTCTTTATTAATGATAATGATTGTAGTTAGGTGTCTGAAAGATAGTTTTGGGAACTTTGGGACACAATTTCTAGGGGTTTTAATTTTGAATTTTAGGATATTGAACCCAAAATTGGTGTATCGATAGTCATATCCATTCACCAAGACCTTGTTCTACTACTTGTTGAATCAATTCTCTAAAGCACTGATTATGGGGATCAAGTAAATGGTACATGAATCATGTAGAAATTGGTCAATATTTTTTATTTCCTTATTGAGTTAACTCCCCAAATATGATTTAATAACAATGTTTAGTTTTTTCAAACACAAGATTTTTTCATGTAGGAATCGAACTATGATCTTGAGTTAGGGTCATAACGTGCTTGTGCTAGTGATTGAGCCTTATTTCACTAACCATATTAGTGAAAAAGATTCCATCGAGTGACTAAATCATGATATTTCTCTATCAGGTTAGCAAAGATCAATTACTATTCCCATAGTACAATGAGTAGGCCAACCTCCTGTAGTTTAGGAATATATTTTTCCACATACTGACCAGAGAATCATCCCTGGAGGCTGGATGATCATGAATGTATGTTGAGTGAAATTTACAAAATTTATCAGAAATGACCACCCATGTTTTGAGGTGAGTCTAACCCTAATTTAGTGAAATATTTATTTGAGGTGATGAATCAGGTGTTATAGCTTTTATGGACACCCTCTGATCATATGGTATTCTTAATATCCAATCTTCTCTATAACATAACAATTCACTAGTGTAAATTGATCATCCAAACCCATGATGATGCAACTCTCCCATGGAAAGAGTTTGATATCCTCTTTTATGAAAATTATTACCTAGATACATTTCATTATTCATGTACACATGAGCTATTAGATCTATAAGAGGGTAGTATGACTATTTTAGAGTACATGTTGTGGTTCACTAACCTCCATAGGTACTCCATTGGAATTATTCATGATGGATTACTTCAATATTAAAAGTTTTATCATAGTCTTCATATAGATAATCAATCTGATATTGTTCCCCTTTACACCCCCATATATGTTGGGGTTTTGGAGAGGGATCTAGTGATTGAGAACTTTTTAGAAGAGGATCATTAGATTAACGGAGATTGTGGTGGTTATCCAGTAGTAGATTCATCAAATATAGCCATTAATTATTAGGTTTTAGGGTCACAAAACTAATGGTATACTCACACACTGTCCTATAATTGAGGTTTTACAGGTTAATAGTCATGTAGAGGATCCAATAATACATGAGTCAAAATATTCTATTATTGCAGAGGATGAGATGACATAGTTCATTAATTCTTGACCTAATATGTAGTAAAGGGAATCCAATCAGTAGATAGACCACTATGATAGTGGTGGAGATATGACCTAGGAGCTCCCTAAGGTGGTTGGGGTGATCCTTAGGGTGACAGCTATAATAGTGGAGCTATCGATGCACTAGGATTTGGAGTTAGAGGTAAGAATCATTATGATAATCTTCTACCACCATTACTATTACCAGGTGGTCCACATTATACTCAAAGATCTAGTTTCATAGGGAAAACTAGATTCAAGAAATGCAGGGCTATAACCCATAAGTGCTTGACATGATTCTTGGTATGATATATGTCTACTCTAAACTGGAACCAATACTCAAGATATTTGTACAATATATTCCTTTATTGTTGTATCCCTAATTCAAGAGACATAAATCATAGTGTATCCCCTAGACTAGCATATGTGGGTAGATACTCTAATTGGTAGTGTTCACATGCTTACCAATATCTTCTGAAAACGCGAGCTTTCCATTAGTGGGGAGAGATTTGTTGTGTGACCTTATAATGGTGAGGATGAACCTGTATGTTTTCAGCCTTGATATAAAATATAAATGCTTATTACATGATCAAATAAAACACTAATATCAATGAGTGATGTGATAATAATAATATGGATAGAGGTTTTTCATCATGTTTAAGTGGTACCTTCAGATGAGATGGGCACAACCTATTCATTATTAGTTTTAGCTGATCACCCATCAATTAGTGATTTTGGGTTTATTTGTGGTATACACTTTATATTATTAGCTTCTTGTAGTTATAGAGGATCATATAGATGCAATTACTATATATTTACCTATATTTATTCCTCATTGGAAGTTCAATTTATGAATTTATCTTCCTCTTGGAAAAACTTTGATATCTTCTGAAGCTTATCATATGGCCTCAACTGAGCCATGAGAGATGAAGGAGTAGTTGGAAGGCTCTACTGTTGCTAAAAAATGAAGGGATCAATAGGGTTTTCATTGATCATATCTACCTAAATTAGGTGATAATTTAAAAAATACCCTCTACTAAGGATCAATGACCTCTTTGATCAATTAAAATGAGAGAAGAGGTTTTTGAAGATCGATCTTAGTCCTGACTACCACCAACTTCAAGTATGCGATGAGGATATCCTGAAGACAATTTTTAGGCGTCACTATATACATTATATGTTTATATTGATTCCATTTAACATAAATAACTCCGAAATAGTGTTTATGGGACTCATGAACTGAATCCTTTAGCCTTTTCTAGATCAGTTTGTAGTGACATTTTTCAATGAAATCCTCTTTTATTTGACATCAAAGGATGATAATTCTAGGAATATATGGATTTTATTTGACTTCATTTGAGATATATATCTCTATGGTAAGCTCTCAAAGTGTCATTTCTAGGTTAAAGTGTTCTAATTCTTAGGGTAATATCATCATAGAGGGTGGGGTGGCTATAGGCCCAGTAAATATTGAGGTAGTGTTTTCTTGATATCCACCCAAGAGCATGTTTCAGGTATATATCTTCCATGGGTTAGTGGGATATTACTAGAGATTTAGGGAATAATTTTCTAAAAATTATTCTTGCACGACTACCTTTACCTAAAAATAGAATACCTTTATTTTTTTTGAGATATGTCTGAGAGATTTTGAGATACTAAAACAAATATTGATGAGTCTTATTTTGAATCTATTAGAGAAGGAAGTTGAGTAAATAGTTTTCTATGATTCCTTTGGAGATAGTATTAGATACATACTACTACATAGGAATGTGGTGATTACATATGGGTCAGATAACTGAGACATCACAAGTATAATGAAGAATACATGAATTTTTCTCTTGAATCCTTTAATAATTTTTGAGTTAGAAAGTACCTTGAGTTATGGTATGTTACCTTATGCTATGATTTTTCCATTTTACCATGGTTTATATTAAATAGCATGATGAGTTTGGTTCCCTAAATTTAATATCACGTGAGAAGTACAAGAGGAGTGTCACCCTTGGTTGCATCTTACATGGGAGGTGTTGCACCATGATGGTTTTTGTTAATCTATAAAGGTTGATCTATTCCATGGAACCTTGTGTTACACTATAGTGGGGTCTAGTAACACATAATTATGAAATTTGAAAAAGTATTATAAGGTGTTAGTAAAGTATTTCTATCACTCTATGATTTTGGATCTTAAATTCATTGAGGTCATTTTCTGTGTGAGGGTGCACATTACATTGTGATTCTAGTTTGTATTTGAAATTTTTTACACGACCATTAAGAGTTGTGATATAAATGGTATGAACTAGAGTGTACTTATAAATAATGGTTAAAAAGTAACTCTCCCTCTATTTAATTTTAATTTTCTCCCCTAAACACTTAACTTTCTCTAATGTGATTCTGGAACCTTAGGTATCTTGTAGGATCCTTCAACTGAAGATGACTGTGTGGTGATCCCATCACACTAACAGATTGTGGATTCATACAACATCATCGAAAAACATACAAGGTAGGACTCTTTTATCATCTTATGCTCTGTTATCTCATAATATTATTATGATTATACCTACTATTTCACCATTTTTCCCTTAATAATTTAAGTACTATGAATCCCCTTGAAATATCTATGTAAATCACCCTTTTTTAGATATAACCATATTGATTAGTTTCCTATATTAGATATAATTACTAAATATTTATATTGAATCACTTTTTTATTCTCATGGTTCAATAGATTGAAATCCACTATCCTGTATGATGATAGATTTTAGTATTGGTGTTCAGTAGTGGAGGCAAAGTATGTATAGAGGCCCAAGATTCTCATACCTAGATATTATATCTTTTTAGATGAATATCCATTACATTACACAAACACATGACTATGGAACATAATAGTTTAGTTCCTTTTGAATCATGGAACATAATGTTATTAATTCATGAAATATCTTCAATGTATCCCATAAAGATCTTCCCCTTTAGTACACATACTTTAAAAATCTCTACACAACAAGGGGAATGGAAACATAATAAAGGGTGAGATCAGATGCTTAGTAAGGATAAATAAGGGAGATATATAATTATAACATGATCATAAGGTCATGATAACATGAATATAAAATTTTAAAACCATACCCTATAAATCAAATATTATAATCTTGATTCATGGAATAAATATTAACAGTACAAAAGACATGAATCATAAGGAAATAAAAGAACACGAGACATGTGAGAATGAAATTGGAATAAGACATAGAATTTTTGAATACACCTAAGAATATAAAATCTTATGTCAAGTATATCTACCAAGACATTAAAAACATGTTAGGATTAAAATAATCACCTGTGTACCTGCTTTGGGCTAGGGATGACCTGTAATGTACCCTCTAGTTTCAGGATTGGGATAACCACCTGTATACCCTCTTATTTCAGGATTGGGAAAACCTCACATGTACCCTATGTTTTTGGGATTTGGATAAACTCCCATGTACCCTCTTGTTTCAGGCTTTGGATAACCTCTCGTGTACCATATCGTTTCAGACTTGGGATAAACCCCTGTGCACCCTTATGTTTTTGGCTTGGGATAACCTCCTGTATTTCCTCTTATTTTAGGTTTGGGATATCCTCTCATGTAACCTTTGAGTTCATATAACATTAATCTTTACATAATGAATTATATGGAGATATATGTCCCACCCTACACATAATCCATGTTTTTCTGTTCCACAAGATCATAGAACATTCATCATATCAGAACAAATTGAAAATAAATAGATTTCATAAAAAATTTCATCATAGAATAACCAATGGAAAAGAAAAGAGTTTCATAATAATTTCATCATTCCATTATAAAACAACCCATTTAAAATATATAGGTTTCATAATTTTTTTCCACTGTACAAACCATGGAAGAGAAACACGTTTGATAACCTTCTTGTCATCATAAACCATTCAAAGAAAGAATAATAATGGTATCCTTGGTTCATATCCCTAGTAAAGAATAAGTTACATCAAAGGATTTCATCTTAGATGGAAAATTATTTTTAATGATAAGTTACTTAGAAATTTTCTTGAATAAGTTTAATTTTCATTGAAAATAACTTTGCAAAACATAAATCATTTTAAAAATAAATTTCTTTGAAAATAAATGAAAAAACATATAAAGGAACCTTAAAAAATCATTTAAAATATTTATTGATGAAAATATCCTGTCCAATTTGATTTTTTTAAAACACATTTTTTTTGAAAATAATTTCCTTTTAAAATAACCATAGAAAATTATAAAGAAATCTTCAAGGAAAATAATGGTCATTACGGTGGGAAATTCCATTTATGTCGTACATAAAGATTCCTTTCACATTTTCGGTAAAAGCCCAATGAGAATTGTTTTTAAAAATGACATGAAGTTTATGTTTTTTTGTAAAATGTAAAACCTAGGTAAAAAATTATTTATTAATTTATTTTATTTTATTTTAAAAAATATTTGAAAACATTTTTATAAAACATGTTTTTTGAAGAAAAAGGGATTTCTACTTAAAAGATTATTTTTCTTAATTATTTTTGAACTATTGAGCACATACATAGTGTAAAATGAAAGGAAGACATGAATTCTCATGAAATACCCACATTAAAATAAAATTGAAGAGTTTTATGAGATATTAATCAAAAGATTCTATCATTAGAAGCATAATCATAAACAATCCCAATAAATGATGATATTGTAACATAAAACTCTTACCACTTTGGTAACTTTGAAACATAAGACCCATGATATAATAACATTGAATTAAACTTAAAATATCATTATGATAAACAAATTAATTATATTACTTGTGAAATGGTCTATATATACACCTTTTAAAAGGATATATATGCATAACATAACATATGTCTCAGAGAAGGAAAATTGAGACAAAAATCCATTAGCTCTTTTATAAATTTTGAACTGTACACCTCTTCAGATAGTGGTTATAAAAAGGATATATAAATAAAAATACTTTTCATGATAATAATCATAAAATATATACATGGGAAGTATTCACACCTCAAAAAATAAATTTGTGGTGAAAATGGTATGTGTCTCACAAAGTAAAAAGTGAGATGAAAATCCCTTACCGCTTTAGTAATATTTTGAATCATAAGAACCAATAAATAATAACATAAAATGTAACTTTTAAATATAGTTAGAATAAAAATATTAATTATATAACATTTAAAAGGGGTAGTATATACACTACACAAAATAAACATGTGGTGAATTTTCATGTATTTGAGAAATAAAAGAGAGACTAGAAGTCCCTTAATAATTTGTTAACTATTGAACCACAATCCCCATGAAAGAGAAGTACTAAAATAGATATGTAAATTTAAATACTTTTAAGTATAATAATCATAAAATAATTTTATGTAAAGTATATACACTACAAAAAATAAATACATGTTGAATATGACTTGTGTCTCACAGAAAATCAAAGTGAGATGGAAATCGCTTACCTTAAGTCTCAAATTTTTTCGTACACATTAAAAACTAATTTATAATAAATATATGTTTATTATAAATCAATTATAGAACCATAATTATTTATATCATACCATATATATTTTACTTATTCCATTTTATTATCCATTTACTAACAATTCCTTATTAAAATTACGTTTCGGGTAATAACCACTTTGTTTTTCGTATATGTTTTGATTTTTTATTTTTGATCCTATTACATTACTAATGGTACCTTTATCTACATAATAATAACAATAAAAAATTATCATATTTATACATAAATTACACTTTTAATACTAATCACAGAAATTGGTTTTGATAAATGAAGTACGTTTCGATCATGGAGATAATAGGTTGTACGTACACTTGAGTAACATTTTCATTTTTCAATGATCATTATTGAAATGAGTAAAGTAATATATTATCTTTCCATAATTATAATAATATCATAAATAAAATATTTTTTTTAAATATACTTATATATATATATCATAAATGTGATGTTGTTATGAAAATAGAGTCACATCACTTTGTGAAGGCGATAGTCCACATAAACACGAATGACGTTATCATATTTCAGTGAGTGAAAAGGTAAAAAATAGGATGATATATTATCTTTTAATAATGATAAATATTTAATTAATTTAATAATTATTTAATGTATATAATATATATTTATTTACTTTGTACTTATTATCTTCCATGTAAAGCGTTAGTGAAAATGAATCACATCACATCGTGAGGTGGCAGTCCATTATACACACGAGCGACGTTATCATATCCACTATGGAATGTAAAGTAAAAAGTTATATATGATATAATTACTAAAAATTAATAATTATGTTATAAATATTACATATATAATTTATATCCATCATTATATCCAACTGTGATCGGTGGTAATGGAAACATGAATGACATCGGTTCGCGTGACGGTAGTCCGCCGTACACATGAATGATGATTTCAAAACCCATTTTATGAAATTAGAGATGGTTATAAGTAATAAAATTAACATAAAAATATCTAATTATATGTATTATATTTATGTTATTATATTATCATGGTTTAATAATACTTTATGGAGATGGAGGGAGAAATAAAATAAAAACACTCATTGAAGAACATTGCCTCTTCTTCGGGTAACCTCATTAGGTTTTTCCCAAAAGCCTTATAAGGTTGGATTTATGAAAAAACTAAGGATTATAGGATGAGATAAAGGATTTTGGGAAGTGATTTAGGTATATATTTTCTAAACCAAAATGTCTTGAATGTGTGAGGGGGAGAGGAGAGGGGTGGCCTTTTACAAGTGAGGTGAGAGAAAACTTATAATTTTTGAAATGAAAAAGATGTAACCACATATTTAAAATTATAAAAGGGTTAAATATGGATCATTATCATGAATTAGACATTATATGGTTGATATATATCCATAAAATAGATTTTATACAAGTTTTTAGTCATTTTAACACTTATATTTTCAGTTTAACCCCTAGTAAACCCATTTTTTTCTTAACCGTGATAATTAATTTTTAATATTTTAACTATTCATTTTGTTAAAAAATAAATTTGAACTTATTAGATAATATAATTTATTCTTATTGTAATTTCTGAATCCATTTTCCAAATTAAATTCATATAAGTGGAAAATTTTAGTTTAAAATTAATCCCACATACATGACGAGAAAGATGGGTTCTATAGAAGAAAATTTCAAAAGATACAACATTTTTATATCCAATTTCATTATTTAATTTATTATAATGACCTAAATTGGATTAATATATTTATATTTTAACTAATTTAACTTTAAAATCTATTTAAAATATAATTTAACTTTATAAATAAGTTAAACAAAAATGCATTTTTTAATTAAAATTCAGTATTTTTCACTACTCATTAGAAAATTATTATTTTTAGAAAATTATAAAAAATTCACCTTAAGAAAATTTTGAAATATGATTTTAAAAATTAATTTTATTTTATCAAATTGATTTTATAAAATTGTCAAAAAATTAATTTTATTATTGTCCACAAAAGAAAATAAAAAACTTTTTTTTGATAAAATATTATTTTCAAAACATACAGTATTTATAAAAAAATTCATTTCTTTTATATAAATATGATTTATTTGTATAAAAAACTTATACATAATATTTTAAAATTATTTATTACTATTAAAATAGCTATTATTAATGACTTTTTATAATATTTGTGTTTGAATAATATTAATAATATATCACAATTTTGTTAAAACTCAATGTCGTGTGTAACAAAATCTCACCCGGTGTTTCATATAACACAAGATTAAGTTAGTGTTGCGTGTAACACAAGATATCTAAGAAATTTAATTTATTCAAAAAAATAAATAAAAACTTGGGGTTTTACAGTATGATAATATTTTCTCTAGATAAAAACAATGAGAGTAGTGAGACTATGCTACATGGTGTCTCATTACAGTGTGGTAAGAGTAGTAACATCATGATTCTAGGGTCTCTTAATGGATCACACAAAAAAACTTTGTGTTTCACCATGATTTCCCCTTAATAGTGGTAGGTAAGATTATATTTGAGTTATTATTATATAGAGGCCATAAATTCTAAATTTAATCTTGCATTAGGTAATCCATGATGTGAAGGTTTTGGATATGAAGTAAAGGAGGTAGTTATGACATGAATATGTGGATAGTATCATGAAGAGGATGAAATTAGTAGTTGAATATGGCATGAAAATTTTCTATTACTATGTTAATCCATAGGGATAAGCATTGAAATGTGACAATATATCTCAATCCATATCTATAGATAACCCTATAGAGAAAGACATGACATAAGTCCTTTATGGGTGTTTGTGTATCTTTTTCCATATGTCAGATTAGGGTGAGGATATAGACCATCCTAAGCATTTTTTCATTTAAATAATGACGGTGTGATCCTTTTTTCCACTTGTGGACATCTAAATAATGTCTCAAGTGATTTTTTATTTATTTATGTTAGGAAAATGATTGGGTTTGGATGAGACAACATGGACATGAGGCCAGGCACTCTACCGATAACATGTGATATTGGGAATGGGTACCATATATTATTTTCAAATTTTTGTACTCCCCCATCTAACTAGTGTGTGGTTCCTCAATATCAACATGGGGTTGGTACTCCCTCAACACTAACAAGGTACAAGTCACCCACACACAAAATACATAGTTCCTTACTCTCATATAAATGGGGAACATGTCCTCAATCCATGGAGTTCAGTACTCTCTCTTCTGATGAATAATTATCGACAATATGTACGTGATAACTTTGGGTTTAGTACCCCATTGATTGAAATGTTTACCTCATCAAGGAATATTTCTCGTATTATGTACTCTAATAGGTGATTTAAGAATAATTTTTCTAGGTGGATTGGATTATTTTGTTTCTTTGGGAGACATATTTTTCCTTGTGAGCCTAGTCAATTGATGGGTGAGACTTGGTGTCACCTATTATCCTATATGAAATCATATTTTGGTTTGTATTTTAACTTCATATTCTTTTCCTTAAGCGGTACATACTTTAATTTAGTGCCTCTAATCTGATTAAGACTTTATTCACTCCTTTTTGGTTTTTAGGGAATCCTATCATGTATGTTTATACTCACCCTTTCATAGGAATTTCACCTAATTTTTTTTATTTATTATTTATATGACCATTAGTTCATTGGAAAATTTTGTGGATAAGGCATCAGTGGAGTAAGAGTATAGTTGTACTCGGAGGTGATGAATATTGATAAAGGTTGTATTAAGAATTAGTCATTATTGAGATCCCTTACTTTAGTTATTAGGTTGGGTTTTCTATAGGATTTCAGGCATGTGTTTACCCCCTTTATTTCACGGTTTATATTATGATTACTCCTTTATGGATCTTAGAATTTTTGTATGGATTTTATATTATATCTAGTTTTATTTATCTATTATGAATTATTATAAGAGGCATTCTTGGGGTGGAACACTCAACTTATAGCCACCTAGGTTGGTTCACATTAGATCAGGTTGGTTTAGATTTGTATTAAAATGGGATTATTCTAAGAGAGGATTTTAGAGTAAGATGTATGGTGATGATTAGTTTAATAATTTTAGGAAATAATGTTAATGAGACTCATGTTTGGATTTCAATATAGGGAAGGTAGTGTCAGTGTGTTGGTAGGAATATTTATTTAGGGCTCTAATAACTTACTTATCAACCTATCACATCAAGTATCTGATTATAGAAAAAAAATGGTACATGAACCATATAGGAATAGTTCACTGATTTCCATGTCCTTCTTGAGTCATATATTTAAATATAATATAATGAATATATTATATCCTATCAAATTGTAGGATTATTCCATTTAGATAAAGAGACAAGATCCTAAGGTAGGGTCATGATGTTCCCATGATAGCGATTGAGTCTCCTATCACTGAACATACATCATATGATGATTCTACCTAGGGAATTGATCATAGAATTCCTGTACTACACATATGGGGTGTATTACCTCTACCCATAATACAATTGGAAGAACCACCTCTTACAGTGTAGGTGAAAATTCCCCTTCATAATGGGTATAAGATGATTCTAGTAGGACATGGTGAGGATGTGTGTGGGATGAGTTCACTTTTTGAGTTTCAGTGATAGTGACCACATATGTTTTGAGGTGATATTATCCCTTAAGCAATATAGGTCTTTCTTGAGGGGGTGGTTCAGACGTTATGACTGTAAGGAGTCTCTATGATTATATAGTGGTGCTAGAATATATACTTCTCTATGAAATAATGATTCACTAGTGGATATTAATTATCCATACTCATAACAAGGAAACTCTCCCAAGGTTAGAGTTCAATCACCTCTTTTGTGAGTAGTACTACCTGGACACAATGAGGATTGTTTTCATACTAGCGATTTTGGAGCTACAGTAGGGTAACATTTTGATTTTAGATTATGCATCAAGGTTTATTTACTACATTAGGTACTCTATTAACATGATTCATGATAGATTCATTCGAGTATGTAAGTTAGAGTGCGACCTTCAAAAGGAGATCTGAGTAAACATTGATCCCCTCTTAATCCCCACCCATGCCAGGGATTTATAGAGAGAAAAAGTGATTATGATATTTTTAATAGATGATAATATGTTAGATGGATCATGATGTGGACATCCATGGTAGAGTCATTATATAACATGGAATTATTAGGCATCAAGATCAAATCATTAGAGGCATACTCACACACAATACAATACATAAGGATACATGGAATAAGAGATGCAGATAGGTACTAGAAATATTAGAGATAGTATATTGTATTTTTATAGGGGTCAAGATTATATGGTACATGAATACCAGACTCATCATGAAATAGAGGGTAGTCAAGTAGTAGATGGACCCCGTGTTAGAGGCAGTGATATGACCAGGGTCCTCCCTCAGTCGTACATAGTGGTCCTTAGGGAGACAACTACAATAAGGGAGATAGTAATTCTCCAATATGAGGATTAATATGTGGGAATATTTATGTTCCACTTCCACCACCTACACCACTTGGTTGTCCTTATCAGGCTTAGGGAGTTTGGGGTAAAAAAATTTCTAGATGTAGACAATGGAGGGTTATGACCATGCATTATCTGATATGATTTGAGGTGTGATCTGAAAATTCTATAAAATAGACACTTATAGATACTGACATGATATATTATTTTAATATTTTATCACTTATTTGAAAGTTATAGTTTTTAGTAGAGCCTTTAGCCCAACCTATGAGACATGTACTTCTACTAGAAGAGATTATATACTCACCCACATATGATGACATTGAGAAATGTCTCTTAGTGGAGAGAGGTTTTCCTGGGATCTTATAACATCTATGATAAATACATGTGATTTTATCCATGGTATGGATATACTATCACCGGTTTATGCTCAAATAAACTGCTAGTTCCAGAGTGTGATGTTATTCTAAGGTGTTGGATTGATAATATCTTTTATAGGCGATGGGGATCATCAATCAAGATGAGTAGATCTTATATATGGGAATTTGTATCTTATCACCCATGAGTTGGATAGTTTGGATCTATGATTATTATATTCATCAGGTGACCAAATTCTTGTAGTTACTAAGGAATATAAGGATGTTTTTCTTAAGGATGCACCAGGTATACCCCCATCTATAGATTAACCCATGCATTTATTTTCACTTTGAGTTCACTCTGATATCATATGAGTTCAAGAATATCAGATATCCCCCACTCAACTCACAAAAATAAAGGTTTATCTTGAGGAAATTATGGAAAAAGTTTTCATTAGACCTAATGCTTCCCCCTAGACAACTCAAGGTTTGTTCTCTAAGAAGGAAGATAAAATATTGAGGCTTTATATTAACCATCACCACCTAAATCTTATGACAACCCAAAAAAATAATCTTGACCAAGAATTGATGAGATCTTTAATTAGATAAAAGGATCAAAGTGGTTCTCAAATATTGATCTTAGGTTTGGCTATCACTAGGTTCAGATTCATGAGAAGGATATCCTAAAAATGAAATTTTGATTCCACTCTATCCATTAGGATTTTATGGTGATTCCTTTGGCATGAATAATTCCATAGCTATTTTCACAGGCCTTATAAAAAGAACTTTTAATATTTCTTAATCTAGTTTTTGTTTTTCTTTATCAATGAAATCCTCATATATTTAGTGTCATAGGATGAGCATGTTGAGCATATAGGTATTTTCCTAGAATTGATTTAGGTGTACCATCTATATTAAAAACTCTCAAAGTGTTAATTTTTTATTGAATAGGTCCACTTCTTGGGGAATTCTATGTAACACTCTAAGATTTTATGATAGATTTATCTTCAAATAAATATAATTTATTCAATAGATTACGATACAAACAATCCCGAGTCTAAATGAACCATAATATAGTATACCGTTATAACATATCCATTAAATTGGTAGAATGAATAGGAATGACCATAATTGAAAAAATATTTTTGAAGGTTTTAGATAAATAAAATATATTTATATATAAGTAATATATTTTTATTAAATTCATTATATGCTTAAAAATACATTTTACCTCAAAAATGTTTTTATTGATTTTATGAGAAAGAAATAAAATTAATTTCAACCAATTTTAGAAAATTTATTTGAAAAAATTAACATTATATTTGAAATAATAATTTCAAAATTATTTTAGATTGAAGTTTTTAGAATTTTATGAAAAATTGATTTTTTCAATAAATAGTGATTTTTTTTGTTTTTTATTAAAAAATTTATTTTCGTTTAAATAATTTATAAAGATCGATTTTATTTTAAAAAGGTTTAAAAGTGAAATTATTTTATTTATAATATTAAAAATATATTTAAGTTCATTATAATTAATTTTATATCATATTTTGGTATAAAATCATTTGATACTTAAGAGAACATTATTTTTGGAAAGCTGCTTTTTATCACTTTTTGGTGGTTTAATTTTAAATTAAATTCTACCACTTATGTTAATTGAATTTTATAAAAAATCATCAAATATTTTGAATCATGATGATCGTATTTTATAATTATTACACTTTTCTTAGTCATAATTAATAGTAAAAACAGTCAAAATTTGTCACCATTGTTAAGGTTATAACAGGTTTACCATGGAGTGGTGTTAAACTATAAGATAAGGGTATGTTTGACAATTAAACCTATCTAAATCTTATTTTTTGTCCATTTTTGACCTCATCCTATCCTAATTTCATATATATGGCCATTTGGAAGAATTTGGATTTAATATGACATTATTTTGACCTCATCCTATCACAAATTTAAATATATGTCCATTTGGAAGCATTTGGATTTAATATGGCATTATTTTAATTAAATATTTTACATGCTCGAATGAATAATCCCCTTATTCTACAGTTCCTCTAACTGAGTTTTAAGTTTCTATATTTCTATCAGTTCCATTCTATATGGAAGAATAGAATCTGGTTCTAATCCTGACAACAACTCTACTGTGAACTCAACATCTCTCTCATATGGAATCCCTAATAAGTCATTAGAAAAAAAATATTGAAAATAATCCAAAATAGGAAGATGGAAAATCTTCTCTACTCCCCCATCATCAAGTATAAGACAAGCCACTTGAGCTATGAGTTCACCCAAATGATGACTGATTGGTCCTGCATGTCCTGCTAGGATATCCCATCCCCCATTATGAACATAATTATTCCCTTCCAGGGAAATGAATTTTACCCTAAAATGGTAATATTTGATATGGGCCTACTACAATACTATACAATCCATTTCCAAAATCTGATCAAAACTCGACATCTCTAGCAAAAATAAATCCCATTGGAAATAGTACCCTCCAACCTCAAGGGTACACTCCTTACATTACAAATTTTTTTTTGATCACACCCCTAATGGAATATAAATTGACTTGAATCCACATATATTTTCCATAAATAGGCTTAAAAAATTCACTAGTTTGGAATATATAAAATAATATGAGGCACTAGCATCAAACAAAGTACTAAAAAGCATGTAATATATAAGAATCATACCTAGAACTGTTGATGACCCAACCTCACCACCTCTAGGTGTATATTGAACTACATTAAACTAACTTAACCCTCTAACCTAAGCTCTATCCTATGTTGCTAATATTTCACTACCCTGTTGATATGGACGCTCTCTCCCCAAAGTATCATATTTACTACCCTAACTGGTACAACTAGTAAAGCTCCAACTACCTGCCTGATATGGGATAACTTACTCCATACCTGCACACTGATCCACCCTCAACCCTATATCAGCTCCCATCTATCAAGGGTTACTACAGAACCTCTAAACATGCCCCATCCTTCTGCATGCTCGAAACTGAACTGGTGGTTAGGGGCACTGACCACACATGTGTCATGGTCACTAAAATGATAGAAGAAAACTTGATAATTAACCTAATATGATAGTTATCTTTTCTAAATACTCTATTCACCATCACCCTGGTGAAAAATCTCAAAGCGACACTTCCAACTATCGAATTATACACCAATGGATCACATCATCAGTATTGCATGTCCAACACCAGATTCCTTCTTGAGATTTCCTTATGAAATAATGGTCTGATCCACCACTACAAAAAAAACCTATTTAAATAGAATATATTCACCTGGGGCTTAATCTCATGTCTAATTATATCCTGGAAACGTCTTCCAGTAGCTGTCTCATCCCATTCCAATGGTATAATAAAGTGTTGCAGATCAGTGAAGCGACTAACATAATTCATCACTATCATAGTCCCCTGAGTCAAAATCATAAACTTTATAGCCTTCTGCTGCCTCATGGTATCCAGATAAAAATGTTCTAGAAAATGTTCTTAAAAAACCTTCCACAACACACCCTATTCCTTCTTAGTCAGAACCAATATATCCCACCAACACTTTTCTTTCCCTTGAAACATGTAATATACCAACTTGAATCACTTCTCAAGAGAAGTCTCTAAGTGATCAAGAATCATCTGGATGGACTTTACCCAGAACATGACTACCTTAGGTCCACCCTCTCTAGTAAAAGTTGCAGGGTGTTATAGATAAAACTCTCTTTTCATCTCAAACATACTCAAAAACACTCACCCTGGTTCCTATTCCATCATTTTCATAAACTGAGTAAATTTCTCATGGAACTACTCCTCTCCTCTATTACCCTGGATCACTAGGGTTTCTTTCTCCAATTTTGGAGGAGAATTATCAGTGATATCCTCTTGTATCCCAACTGACATACACTATCATGATGGTATTTATCTACAATGACAAACACACATCTCATAACACATAACATAAAACTTCCACAGTTTTCACAAGAGAAGTCTCTTTACTATCCATAAAGAACTCATTTTTCATACACTACCCCAACAGAAATATTCACATCTCTATCACCACCCTTAGCCATACCTACTATGGTTCATGGTTAGTATGGGGTAAAACAACTCATACAACCACACATCTTTTCATTTAGAATCATTTTTGTCCATTCTCACTTCCACAACGTAAATATTTATCTTTTAGGCATCATACCATCTTTAAAACACTTCACAACTAGATTTTTAACCCATTTATAACCTTTAATTATGAAATAATCTTAAACCATTCTTTCACATTCTTCATATTTATCCATTTTCATCATCTTTATTAGGTACCACTCATTTCAAATTTTTAAATAAAAAAATGTATTCTATCCCTCATGTCCCACACATCTTCTCCGTGTGTGTTCCTACTATGGTGAATTCCACCTATATCCCTAGGTTCCTAAAATTATGCATGAATTCACAACCTCGTACAATTCTATCCATAAGAAAAATATCATAAAATAGTCACATCACACAATATGTGCATCACCCAATGGTGAAATATCATCCAAATATAATAAATAACATCAAGAACAATAATCAAACTCTGGGTACTTGGGTTTTTCCCTATCCATGGGATATCTATTCCCATGAAAAAGATCATTAAAAAGTCCAGAAACATCATAGTATCATGTCTACCATTCCCAAATAGAAAGAAAATAAAAAAGAATAATTTTCTGATACCACTTTGTAACGTCCCCAACCTGGATGCCACTAAACCCATGTCCCGATCTGGGTCACCACATGACCTCAGGTGTTCCTCCCTATATTCCATAGGCTTATGACTAGTAGTGAGGGTCTAATAATTCATGTGGGGAGTCAATAACCTTTTTATTAGAGTAAGACATAACAAATAAAGTATGAAATAAAGGAAAAATATAAACAATAAACAATGAACATGCATTACAAACCATTTTTCCAAAACTACGTACAAGATCACAACCAAGTTGTAAATATGTTATGCCATTTCATATAGTTACAAGTGTAAGGAAAAAAAATAAAGGTAAATAGAAGAATCCCAAAAATAGTTCTTAACTCTATGTATAGATCCCTCATCCATGCACATCCCATGCCCGGATCAAACCGTTAGCATAGGGCCTTTTCCCTTGTCCTGAATTGCAACCATAAAATCGTTTAGGGTACCAAAAATAGCCTGAGTAGGGTGTGAGTACAACTCAGTAGGCCACCAAAAATGGTGTTTACAAAATATTCAGTCTAAAATAATAATGTATGCATGTAATAAATTAATGAAAATATAAAAAAGGTACAAAATAGGTTCCACTATTTAATAATAATCACTTAAACCATTTTCATTGTTTGTTACATGGGTTAGGAATTTTCATCAATTACACCATGAACTATGCTGGTAAACTACTATGCATAAGGGGATTAGTTGAGTTCCCTATCTTACTAGGGAAAACATTTCAAAAAAAAAGTACGTCACAATTACCTTATATCCTCATACCAGGTAGTTTTATCCAGTGAAACCATTAGGGGAATAGAGCCTCAGTACATATCCCTAACCCATGAATTATAGGGGTGGTATTTAGAGCCTTAGTCCAACCTGACCCATGGGAATAGAACCTCAAGTTAATACCCCACATACCACCAAGCCATGTGCACATGATTCTTTAATCATAACACATTTATCAAACATAACCATAACCATTCAACAAATTCATCATTTACAAAAATGTTCATTCAACACATATCCATAGTTATACCTTAACCCATTTATACATTCTCATTTGTATGAATTATCCCAATTAACCCATTTATCATTCTCATTACTTAACCAATCTAAAAAATTACACTTTACAATCCATTACTCATTTAACTAATTAACATTATACCAAACAACCCATTATTCTAAGTAAATAACTAAACACAATTACCATTAGTTCCATTTCATAACCCAAACTAATATATCAACACATTTATTATGGGATCTATGAAATAATAATTCAATTATATCCTTAAAATTTCAATTTCTATGTTCAAGAAGAGGCACACACCATGGGTGTCTCTTAACTTGGTGAAATCAACCTCAACACATCCCACCGAGATTATGAAGGGTTAAATTAAACATTTACCCAATCAATTTATCATTTACACCTAGTAAAACCAAATGGGAAACACAACAACACCTAATAATAACCACATAAACATAAATATCCAACAATACTATGGGATATAAATTAAAGACCACCTACCTCGATTTCAAAGATTAATGCTCACTTAACCCTAACCTTTGATTCAGATTCAAACACCCTTTGAAGCCCCAACCTAAGATCCACTAGAATAAAGAGGGTTTTAGGGATTCATAAGAAAAAGAATTTCTATAAAAAACCTAATCCAAAAATGATAAGAAAGTGGAGTGTTATACTCACCTAAAGATTCAATACGCACCCAACGACACTCCAAATGACTTAGAAATGGGGGATATAAAACCATGGGAAGTCTATGGTGATTTGGTTGAGCACTAGGGCTACTAGGGGAAGAATGGAGAAAAATAAAAAGTTATAACACTTAACTTCCAAGAGAGAATAATGGTAAAAACCCACTTTTAAAGGGGTGCATGGTTTGGACACACGTTTGGCCAAACTGTGTGCCACCCTCTGTACAAGAGGGGCCTAGGCTGCATAGTTACCTGGGAAGACCACACAGTTGAAAAAATAGTGCAATGACTATTCAGAATGGTACTGTCCAAGATCTAATAGTTTTCTATTCCCCCTTTCACTGTTTCTGGAAACCATTTACCCATCCTCCATGCATGAACGGTTTAGCTGCATGGTTACTACTAATCATGTTCCAACCTTACAACATGCACTGGATGAACCTATTATCACTTATTTTGTGTCCTGAACCTTTAAAAAACCTCCAAGCCTCCTCGTATACCCGGTAAACATTCGTTTAAACAAATAAAAGATACTTAAGCTAAAATTTAAACAAAAACATACCTCAAGGAAGTACATGATCTTATAGAAGCTTTAGTGTTCACCTTAAAGTCTTAGAGATATTACCTTATTAGTGAGTTTTTCATAGATTATACTAGCCATATAAGACTCATATACAAATTCACCTAGAGAGACCTTAATATGAGCTAGATTCATTAGTGGGAATTCCTTCATACACTAGTACAAATATGGCCTTTATCAGTGCTAGAAAAGTCGATTAACAGTGCTAAAAAAGCAATGTTAATCGAGGCGAGGATATAGGGGGGTCCCTTTTATCGATGCTCTAGAAAGCGCTAATAAAAGTCAAAAAATAAAAATAAAAAATTATATAATATGGGGGGGAGAGCTTTTAATAGCACTTGACCCCCCCTCACACTCTCCCGTGCGCTGCCCTTCCTATCCATCCCCACATGCGTGCACCCCTTTGCTTCCACCCAAACTCGAACCTGCGACCTCCCCCCTTTCGTGACTGCACCAATACCACTAATCCATTTAGTTTTTTCTCTACTTAATGATATATCTATATATATATAGTTATATTTATTCATATATTAATATAGATTCATATTAATATAAATATATTTATTCATATATTAGTATATATATATTCATTTGAATATTAATATATATTAATATATATTTATATATATATTTTTAGTTATAATTTTTTATCCGTATATTTATTTGTATATTAATATATATTTATAAGATTAATTTTAAATACATTTATGAAATATTTTTTATGTGTGTTTATAAATAAATAAATAATTACATACATATATATATACAACACACACACACACACAGACACACACACACACAGAAACACACACACACACACATATATATTTACAAATAAATACATATATATATGTATTTGAAAATCCATAGAATGTTAAAATGACCATAACTTATAATCTAGAAGCCCATTTTAACTCCACAACCAGTCAAATCAAATAAAATGAAACAATCTTCGATATGATATGTGGTACAGGCCTAACAAAGATCTGGATTAGAAGTTATACTTGTTTGAATATTAACAAATCGTGGTATCCTGAATAAAAACTCAGTTTTGGGGGACTTTTAGGCATTTTTTGGCCTCAAAAAATGTGATCGAAGCTCTTCTTGGATCACTAGTGTGTAGAGATTGTCACAGGCTTCAATTTAATATGTTTTAGAGCTCAAACGAACACCCGGATAAAAAGTTATGGCTATTTGAAGTTTGAGTTACATTTTCAACTTATTTTAGATCTTTTTATTATTTTTTTGATTTTTTGTGTCTTAAAATTGTTATTAAATGATTTTAATCAATAATAATTAGCAAATTATTAATTAATAATATTTTTTAAAATATTTTTAAGCCATTTTCACTAAATTTATTATATATTAAATGTAATAGTCTATTTATACTCATCTAAAAAATATTTAAAACATATATATTATATTTAAATCAACGTAAATATACTTATAAAATAATATTTTATTTTTCATGATTTTTTTTGAATCATAAAATTTATCAGTGGTTGGAAAAAGCACTGATAAATCCCCCCTTTATCAGTGCTACTAAAAAAAGCACTGATAAAGGGGTCCCCAATATCAGCGCTAAAAAAATGCGCCGATAAAGGGAGTCATTTATCAACGCTAAAAAAAGCACTGATAAAGGGTCACTTTTAACAGTTCTTTTTTTAGGGATGTTAAAAGTGCCCATTTATCAGTGTTTTTAGCATTGATAAAGGCCCCCATTTATCAGTGCTTTTTTTAGCACTGATAAAAGGGTAGCGCTTCCCTTGCCTGTTTCTGTAATAGTGATATTAATGAATTTAAAATTATCTATACCCCAGGAAAGGGAAATATTACTTAAAAGACGATCGAGAAGAGGGATATATTTTATCTATGGTGGTGGCCTCCCCCATTATATAATGTGTGAGGGAGGTCCAGTTGGGATACATAAGTTATGGGGTATTTCATGACTGGATATCCTCTTGTGATGAACAAAATAGATTTTTTGAAAGTGGGGAGCACGTCATCCAATTTTTAGGGAAGATAGTAGTTCCAGTCATGCTACATGAGGAGGTACTAAGGGAGTTACTCACACCCCCTTAGCAGTACATCTAGGTATGATGGAGATGTACCAAGACATCATGTTTATATTTTGGTGGCCTGGTATAAAGAGAACCACTACTATTTTTTATAAAAAATTGAGTCTCACAAAAATATTATTAAATGTTTTTCAATATAAGAATCTATAAAACACAACCCAAAAGTATTGATGTCTAGTATCTTTGGGAGATTAGATATATAATACATTAACATAAAAATAAACGATATCATATTTATTTTAATCTCTCTATTTTTTTTAGAAATCTGATTGAACTTCTCTTACTTCATAGGATACCTTAGATAAATACATAGATAAAGGGTGAAAAATAAATCCCAATAAGGTAATAATAATGATAATAAAGCATAATATATTATTGAAGAGGCACAACATGTTATTATAAAAGAGAAGGATAATATATAAAAACATGGTAAAATGGAATACAGAATAATATAGCACAGGATAATGGAATTATAATAATTTGGAAACAATATTAAACATGAAATCATAAGTATAAGTCAATTCCCACCAATAAGACAACAATACATAACATTCTAGGTTTATTGTTTGTTCACTATACATGGTATCCCATGAGATAAAAAAATTAAACCATGTATTGGGGGGATTTATAATTATAGTCCCACTCATCACATCATAATATATATATGTATATTTGTTCCACATAATGAAATCATACACAAACATAAGAATACCCATGAGAAGGTAATTTGTTACATAATCATATCTTAAAGATTAAGAAAATGATATGTCATAATGATTCACAATAAAAGAAGTGATTTAATAATTTAAAATTATTATATATGATTAAATAAACATAGGTCAAAAATATAGAGATCAATTTAAGAAAAGATCTTGAGAAAGGGGTAAAGAAATTGGCGTTGCAACGAACCCCTTAAATGATGTTTTGGTAATTGAGCGAAGAAACATTGAAGTAAATACATATATAGGGTGTTTTATAAAACAATAAATGGATTAGAATAGTTTTCACTAAAATAATTTTTATTTTTAGAAATCATATAATATTTTTTTTAAATAGTGGTACATGGAAAGAAAAAAAATAGAAAATATCTCTTTTGCTGGGGTTTCTTTAAATAAAATTTTGAGAAGGGAACTTGAAAATATTATGTATCCCTAGAAAATAAATGGAAGATAAAATAGGTATATATTTAAGGAAAATATATACAAAATATATAATAATTAATGGTTAATAATAGAGTTATAAATAGAGTTAAATATATAAAATTCATAACTCAAAAGAAAAAGGGTGGTTTGGGATTTCCCTTATAATGGGTCCAGACTCTATTGGTACATGCATATAACCTATTGAATTATAAAAATAATTTATTAAATACTTTATTAGAAAAAAATCTTGTATATTTGAGTTATTATCAATATTTTTGTCTATTTATGACCATTTTATTAGTACATTATGTATAAGTTCACCATCCTGAGAATTTTTGTTTCATGGTTCTATAACCGCATCAACCTTTTGATATTAATGAAAGTTCTTGTAAAATGAGTCTATAAATACATAAGTATAATTTTATAGAGTTAATTTATTTGTAGAAGTTTTAAGTATTCTAAATATATAACATTATTTAAAAATAATCTTGGTTAAAAGAGTATGAATGTTATAATTTAACAATTAGTTCATTTAGGTGGGTTTTTTCCGACCATGATAGAATTAATTGGTTTTATTTAATCATTATGTTTATTTACCTATTATAGAATATTAAAAAAATCTGGATATACTTATTAAGTTAATATTTAATAATAAATTTATTATTATAACTTTTAATGAAAGAAATTGAGACCCAAGCTAAACATACATAAATAATACATTTATTCCATGTTTTAGATAACACATCTCACAAATATTCACCCAACTTGAGGACCAAAATATTTAGTGTATTATATACTAGCTACATAAACATCCCATTTTACTAAAATTGTGAATTTTTTTCCATAATTTTCTCCTATATACCCTTTTCTAGATATATCACATGAAACAATCATCTTCATAGCCTGGGGATTTGAAACATAATAAAAGTGTGAGCTCAAATTCCCAGTAAGGGAAAAATTATTATAGATTAATAGAACATAAACATAGAGGAGAACATGAGGAATAAATAAATGTCATAATAAAATTTTAAACTAACATATATTATAATTATAAAATACATTAGAGTATCATGAGATCATGGAAACATCATTAATGATGCATAAAATATATAACATGGCTTAAACACATCTCAATAATCATATAACATGTGAGTATGAAATAAATGTGGGGTTAACTTTAAAAATAGGGAATAATACTAGAAACATGGAATTTAATGTAAATAAAATGGTTCTTGAAAATTTATCATAATTTTATAAAAAACTTGAAATGTGTCACAACCATAAGAATAGGAAAATTAAAACAAAAAAATCCGTGCAACCTCTTGGTATTGGGACAATCTTCCCACATACCCTTGGGATTTCGATTAAAACTTCCATGTACTCCTTTATCTTGGGGATAAATCCTCCATTTTACCATTTGGTTTGGGATAAATCCTCCCATTTACCTAACTAGATTTGGATAAATCATTACTTTTACCCCATTTTCTTGGGATAAATCCTCCCATATACCCTTTGTTATGGGATAAATCCTATCATGTACCTAATTTTATTAAGATAAATCCTCTCATGTACCACATTAGCTTGGGATAAATCTTTCACTATATCACATTATCTTAGGATAAATCCTCATGTGTACATTTTGTCTTAGAAAAAATCCTCCTATGTACTCTTTTGAGCTCATGAGACATGAAATTAAACCAATATATTAGAGGATGATATAGGACCCCACCCTTCATCATCCATAAATAAATGTTCCATAAAAAAATCAATAATAAAAATATTTCAATAAATACATGGAAAAATAATGGGTTTATTAAACATCCAAATATAAATCGTTAACTTATCATAAAGAATCCACAAAGAGAACATGGGTTTCATAAAATATCTAAATAGTATAAAATAGCATCATGAATTAAATACTTTGAAACTAAAAACTTAAATACCCAAAATAATCACACAATATGAAATAAAGATATCATAGGATATCAAAACTCTCATTTTATAAAGTAAATTATATCATATTATCATATAAATGGTGATCAAAACATAACATCATAAAAGATATAATTTTGAGTATAAAAGATGTGAAAATAAAAAAATTTCAAAAAAAAACTTTTAAAATGTTGAAGTATAAATTAATTTCAAAAAACATTCTTGAGAAATAAAAAAAAACTTTTGAAAATATTAACATCAAGAGTTTTAAATAAAAGATACCTGAAAATACATAGTAGTTTCAAAAAAAAAAATAATAAGTGAAAATACATTGAAAAAAATTTATTTTTAAAATAATATTTAACAATGGATACTTAAAAAGGTAATAATGTTTTCAAAAATAGGAAGTGAAAATAATTTGAAATATTTTACTTTTAAAAAGAATCATTAATAACAGATACTTGAAAAAAATACAAATTTTCCCATAAAATAAGTGAAAATATATTTATTTTTTTTTAAAAATAAAATCTAATAATGTAAAATAAGAAAACACATAAAAGTTATCAAAATAAAATATGGAGTTGATAGAATACTATTTTTTTTGGAAGTGATAGAAAATTAGTTGAACATTTTGAAACAACCATTTTGAAAACTCACATCATTAAAATGATGATGAAATATTTTTTTCAAATAATTAAATGGATGAAAAAGATCACTAAAAATAGTTTTTTTTAGTTTTCACTAGGGAATGAAGATAATTGGATGGAAATAAAAACATTTATATGGATGAAAAATAAATTAATAGGAATGGGAATTATTCTTAACAAAAATTCATTTTTATGAAACTATAGAATTATAAAGGAAGACTAATTTGGTGGGAAGCATTATTTACATATAAAATAACATGAAATTAAAAAATATTCATCATAAGTTATAATATATAATTCTTTAAAGATAATAAACAAATAAGAGTTATTATGACTCAAGTAAGTGATTTGTGTCCCGAAAACCTCTTACTACTTTAGAAGCATTTTAATAAAATGACGATGAAAGAGAGAGATTAAAATTGGACTTATTTTATCATTAATAAAAGGTAATTAATGATATAATATCTAAAATATTAATTATATACAATATATAAATTGAATTATGTTCATAAAATAAAATGTGTCTCAAATAATTGAATTTTGATACAAAACCCTTAGACTCAAATAAAAATTCAATCAAAAACCCCGTAAAAGGGGGAGAATGAATTAAAATTAAAATAACATAAATATAATATATTCAATGAAATTTTATATCAATTAGTTAGTAGACAAAAAACTTATATATTAATTGGTTCATAAATACAAACTATGTGTCAATGAATGGAAATTGAGACGAAATCCCTTACCTTATTCCAGATTCATACTGTCCACATGGTACATTTTATGAATAAAAAAATTAAGTTTATTAGATACATTATTAATAAAATTATACTTAAATATTTAATATATTATGTTCCATTTATTATCACATGATATTTATTTATTATATAGTTCCTCCTTGTGTTTCTGTGGAAAATTAATTGGTGCCAACTTTTTTAGTAATCATAGTAAACAAAAATGTCACTTTAATAATAAGTTAAATAGTTAATATAATATTTATAGAACCATATAATAATCATTATTTTTTTAATATATTATAATAAAATTATTTTTCATGTTTCCATGGTCATCCATAAACATATTTTAAATCATTGTTGCTATATGTGGTTAAACTGTCCCAAACTTGAATATGTTTTTAATCGGTTGGAGAGTATGGTTAATGAGGAATTTATTTTGATTTAATATAATTATAATATAAGAATTATTTTTATTATTATTATTTTTATATTATTTTAAACTAGATTTTAATATTTTAATATAATTTATGAAAATATAAATGAAAAAAAATGTTTCATCATGGAGGCTGTAATTTTCACATACGTATGATTAAGGTTCCTGTTTCTAAATGCATGAGAGGGGGTGAATTTGGATATTAGATTAAAATTTTAGAATCATAATTATATGATATATATCATATTTATTCATTATTACCACCATTAAGTCCATCCATGAAAGGAATTAATGAAAAACAAATGATGTTAATTTTTGGAGGCGGTAGTCCGCGCAATGTGCCAATAATGTTCTTTTGTTTTATCTAAGTGAGTGGAAATGAATAACTATAGTAAACCAAAATTTACATACATAAATATTAAATCCTTTTATATGAATTTTAAAATCACAAAATATTGATCCACATCAAAACTATAAAAGTTTTATGTATATGGAGATTAGATACATAATCATCTTATTTCCAAACAAATCTTCAACGTTTAACACATAGAACAATTCTTAGGTGTACCCTACTTAAAACCATTATTTATAACTTGGGGAAGGAAGAATACAAGAAAGGGTGAGATCATATTCTCAATAATGGTAGTCATAGGACATATTAATTAATAATCAGTCATAATCATAAGAGAAAAATAAGGGTATGAGATCATGATCATAAAATTAAAAGTTCACACCCAATATTTCATAGATTATAAACATGATTCATGCCATAAAACATTATCATAATAATAATAAATATTAATAAGAGTGTAGAATCATAAATAATTTGTCATGATCTATGATATCATTACATAGACATACGAATGTGTCAAAAACATAATCTTATAACATTGTAAACATGTATAAATAGAAATAGGTTCTCTCATTAAGTTAAGGATGTGAAATCAGGATCTTGCATAAACTTATTTAAATGAAACTAGGTCTACACATAACATTATGGACATGATGACATATTCCATTCATAATATTATGGATATGAAAACTAGGTCCATGCATAAAATTGTGAACATCAAATCAGGTTCATGCATAACATATTTATCTCATGAGATATCCATATTTACCGAATGAATTAGAGGGATTCATAATTTAGGGCCCACCCATCACATAATCATAATCCATTTATATGTGTACCATAAGATCATAAATCATATATTATAATCCATGGAAAGAAAATAATTTTTATAAAAATATTATCATCATAATCATAAACCATGCAGAGAATGAATAAGGATGGTATAATTGGATCATATCCCTAATAAAACATAAGTAATACCAAAGTCTATCATATTAGATAAAAATTACTTTAAAATACCTCTTAGAATATTTCTTGAGGAAAATAACCTTTTCAATTTTAAATCACTTATTTAAAATATAATAATTTAAAAAAATATTATGTAAAAAAATATCTTTGAAACTGCCTTTGTAAACTTCTAAAAAAAGCTTTAAATCATTTCCATTTATGTTAAAATAAAGTTTCTTTTCCCATTTTTGGTAAAAATTCAAAAGTTCCTCATTCAAAAAATGAAAATAAGATTCATTTTAAACACTTTTATAAAAAATATAACATGGGTAAAAGTTACTTTAGATATTCCAAAGAGAATAGTAAAGCATTCTTGAAAATATTTTAAATAAAATATGGATGTGGAAGAAAAATATTCCCGACCAAAGAGAAAATAAAGCATGTTTTTCTCAAAAACATTTTCCTAATCTTTTTAAGTGAACAAAGAGAAGAAAAATGTCATTGTTACTTGAAAATTACATTAATAAACACATGATAATAAAATTAAAGGGGATTTATCGAATAAGTATCATATAATTTTCTCAATATAAATTCAATCATAGACAATCCTGATTAAAATGGGATTGAAACCTAAATACCTTACCACTTTGGTAAATATAAAATCAAAACCTAATGAGAGGGATAAACATAGATGGATATGTATATTATAATAATTATCATTATAATAATCAAAAAATAAATTAATGGGTAGTATATACACCACTACAAATTAACAAGCAGTGAATATGGCATGTGTATTATAAATGTAAAAGTGAGATGAAAATCTCATAACCCATGTTTGAATTTCTTCAAAAGTGATCTAAGATCCTTAATAATATATTTAAATTTTTTATAAATATATAAATATTCATGTAAATAATTATAATATTATATATTATTCACTTATAACATTTGAGTAAACATTTATTAATAATTATTTGTTAAAATCAATGTTTTCAGGTCTCAACTGTATCATTTTTCATGAGAATTTTATTCATTAGTTTCTGTCCTTTTACTTTAATCATGGATAAACCATATCAAAAATTTTATTAACAATTTAAATATAATATATATTTATTATATATATATATATATATTTATATTCATCCATAAAAGGTAGAGATAGAAAATTGAATTACACTGTTCGTGGAGGTGGTAGGCTATACATATGCATGAACGCTATTTTCACTTTTTGATGGATGAAAAAAATAAAGGTAAATAATAATTCAATTTTTTATAATCATTATTATATAATAAATATCTTTTATATATTCATTAAATATAACATTTTTACCATCCATTTAAAGCATAAATGAAAAATGAATCACATCACTTTGTGGAGGTGGTAATATGTACGCACACATGAGCAATGCTATAGTTTTTGAACGGACTATAAATTAAGAAGGTAGATATGATTTTATGATTAAATAATATTAATTATTTCATAAATAACATATATAACCTTTAAACATATCTAAATTAATATCCAATAAATTTTGTGATGAAAATAAAATTACACCGCTGTGTAGAGATAGTAAGCTGTACATACAGACAAGTGATGTTTTTTCTTTATATATGATAAAAAGGTGAATAATGGTTGTTACATAATTATAATAAAAATTACATATATTTAATATGCTGAATTAATTATTTTAAAATGTATATCATTGGTTTATAAAATTTATAAGAATAAATGAAATTGAAAACGCTTGGTTAGGAGTTATACCACTTCATTGAGAAACCTCATTTTTCCTTTTACCTTAAGACTCAAAAGTATAGTCTTTTATAAATAAAATAAGATATATGATAAGGTTATTAAATCTATAAAGGTATTATGGTATGGGTTTTTTGAGCTATAATGCTCAAAAAGTGTGAGGAAGAGAAGAGAAGAGTTGGCCTTTTATAAGTGAGTGGAGGGGCACTCTTGGAATTACATAAAACATTAAATTAATATAAATAAATTTTTATTATAAAGTGAGTCCAAATGCGCATATTTTGAATATATGATGAGGATAAATCTAAATCATCTATTTTAATAAAATTTAGATAATTTTATGCGATGTCTTAACCCTTATCTTTTTGTTTTAACCTCTATTAATCATTTTGAAAATTTATACAAAAACAATTCTACTATTGAAGGGTAAAGAATTATTCAATAAGAGGAAAAGTGGATTATAAATGGACTGTGGTTGATATTTTCAAGCATATCTAATTAACTTGGTTTAATATAGTTTTTTATGAATTTTAAATCATTTAATAATACTTTTTTTCATTATAAAATATCATTAATGTAATTTTTGGAAACACATGAAATATTATAATTTAATATGTGTCTAAATCATATAAAAAGGTTCCAAAATGACATGTATTAAAATATAATGAATTTATTGTATTAATATAACTATAAAATAAAATTTTTATAGGTTTATATATCATTTTAAACCTCAACTTTTGGTTTAGCCCCTTGGTTAACCAATTTTAATCTTAACTATGGTAATGAATTTAATAAGTTAAAGTTGGTTCATAAATGGAAAAGTGATTTAATGTTAGTCTATTTATCACTGCAATTGTTCCATTTAAATATTTTTATATTTTTTTAAATAATTTAACAAAATATATTTGATATAAAATACTGTTAATGTCATTCTATAAACTATTCCTATAATTTGACTTTGAAAACAAGATAGAAATAATGGAATTTTAATATTAACCTTTAAAAAATCACTAATATGTTATATTTATCAGAAAAAGAATTTTAAATAAATAATTCATCCAAAATTTATTAATTTTAATATTTTTAAAATTATCTATTTTATTTTTCTATTAATTGAGTAAATACTTTGTCGGCGTTGCATAAGAATTTACTGTAATTATTAAATCACTAAAAATTTAAAATAAATTACCATGATAAAAAAATTAATTATAATTTCCATGCACAAGATTAAATAAAAATAATTTTTGAATAAAACTCATATTTTATGCACAAAATTAATTTACTAACAATTGAGTACTATTTTCCTTATAAATAATCAATAAATTTAATTGAGTAGGCTTACTATACAAATATTTTATAATTCAATTACTCATATTCATACCAACTAATTCACTGATTAGGTTACATTTAAATTGTAATATTTTTATAATATATCTCAACACCATTAAATCTCAGTGTTGTGTGCTAAGTAAGTTACTAGGAATACTATTATTAACACAATATTTTTAGGGTGTTCCATTATCCCTCCTTAAAAAAAATTTCCCCTCTCAATTTTATACTAGTTATCAATGGTTTAATATTTTAAAATACATTTATTGATACCCAAATCATAAAAAAAGAATAATAAATTTTCATTTGAATAAAGGAAGTGGGAAATGTAATGGTTACATGGAATAACACTTATTAGGTTTCTAGATAAGGATAACATTGGTGGAAGTTAAAATTTAGATATAAACGAGAAAACTACCATCCAAACACTAATAGATAGTAATATAGATCATGGTCATAAGAAATTTAATCACTAAAAAACAATAAATCTGTGATGGGTGAAAAGGGAATCAATTCATCACAAATGAAGGTAAAATTATATATTTTTTTATTTCAAGACCCTTTTCTTAAAATTGAAATATTCTTTTACTATCAATATATAAAATATGTTCAAATAAACTTTAATGACAACTTTCTATTTCATAAACACAATTTTATCCTTTGGTTGTGATTCGATGAATTTATACTTAATATTTTACTCCATGAAATGAATATTCAAGATGATTTTTTTGTGTCTAAATCACTAAAATTATCTTTTAATAGATCATAAGATCTATAGAATAATTAAAAGTCATTATTTGTTTATCTATATATTTAAAAAAACCAAAATGTTTAGCACCGGTTTACCAATATGGATTAATATCTAAAATCCCCACAATAACACCTAAAGTTCAACTTAATCTATTACACAAATAGTTAACCTTAAGGTTCCTCCAAAATACATCTGACTAATATTGAAACCAAAATATTAATTTGATTTTATCTCATATCCTACCATGATCAACATAATAACTATATAAAAATAATTTTAATCACTCATAAAGTCTCATGCAATAATGTATATACTTGGATCACATATTATCCAAATTATACTAATCATTTCCCAAAAATAAAGTCATAATATAATCATATATGATTTGAAAAGATAATTCATCCTTAAATAAGATCCTATATTGGACAAAGGTATTTTCACTGGAAGTTCAGGTTCATCCCTTCACTAATAGATGATCATAGATTGATTCATAATATCAAATATGATTTCCTTATTCTATAAATTTATATGTAATCTATGTAGAGAGAAATAATAAATTATTATAATCAAATTATATTTCAATAAATGATAATATTTTAATAGGGTTTATTCATAAAAACATTAACTTGTAGTCCCCAACTTTGGAGTGGAGGATAAATGTTCCCTATGAAGGTACCGAGGCACACAACAGAAGCCGGTGGGCCAGGGATTTAAAAATTTTCATCATGGAAGTGATATATGTTCTTAATATCTGGTGATCCGAGCCTTGGTAGAGGTATGAGTATCTCACATGAATTTAATAAGAACAAAATATAAATAAGAAAATACTTCATCTGATATAACACTAATTCAACTATAGCTTGTTTCCGGTGACCATTGCTGGAAGGATTCAAAGATAAACCCCTGTAGATCATCCAAACATTATTCAAGAATCTAAATGTACACCATTCATTGAATTCTAAGAATTATCACAGAGCTTTAATGATCTGTTTGACATCGTGACAATTACCTTGATCCCGTGTCTTTGATCTGTGAAGGCGCTCTTGGATTACTTACTTGAATAGAGCCTTTATCTCTCTAGGATATGAGAGGAGATATGATATTTCAATCCATTATAATGAATTACACTTGAAAATGAGCTCTTTATATGATTATATGGTGGATGTATAAAATACCTGGTTAGGGTTCCTCGTCCCTCATATATTTAACATTCACTAAATAAGTAATAATTAAATAATTATAGCAAGCTAACTACATAATAAATATTAGTTATATTTTATCAAATAATTATAATAAATATTAAATATATTATGTGATATAAGGCCTTCCACAAGGGGTCGTGAATTTGGTCACATATATCATCTTCTATGAATGACTCTCATCTTCAGTCACAACATCGCCATTCTTGGAGTTAGGGGTTTTCGGGCATTATAGATTTAGTTGATGTAATATTTGGCTTCAAGAATTGGTGAAGAAAGTTCATATATAGGTGATGGAAACTTTGAATAAGCTCTACTAGTAGTGGAGGTGTATTTTCTCTGCACAATGATATCAGATCTTGTCCAGATCTATTAGGAAGGGTGTGCGACAGTGTTCAATGGTTACTTCGGTGGTCTTGAGTGGAGATTTGGCTATGGAGATGTCTTCGGAAATAGTCTCTCCTCTTGGTCTAGCGAGAAGTGGTCCACGGGTTGAGCCAATGTTTTTGATGGAGACTCAGGTTGCTGGACCTCAAGACTGAACATTGTTTCTTGTTATGGTTATGTGCCAGTGGGTTCTTGATCCACTATCATTCAGGCTATGTGCTTCAGAATGTATGGTCCTTTTTTGTAATGGATTTTGTCCCATTGGGATTTAGGGCCACTAATTTTTAAGGCTATATACCTTTGATCCTACGGGTCCAGGTTATCATGGGTTCACCTTTATCGCAATTCAAAAGGGCTCTTATTTTCTTTTTCTCATTTTTAATAAAGGGGCTTGGCCCCAACATTTCTGGAATATTATGTAATAAAACCCAAGTCATTAAATCTAATTTAAATTCTCAATAATATTAAATGAGACTTGAATATTAAAATAATATTCATTCCTATAATATTATTCCATGTATTTAATTAAACTCTTGTAAATACTTTAATAAATAAATTCAACTTAATTATTCTATACTTTAATAATAAACAATTTATTTATTTTTTGATGATTGATAATACTTGGATAACTCTCAGACCCTATGGTTGTTTTCATCATTTCCTATATACATGTTCATTGGAATAAGAAATAATCTTGAATGTGTTATCATGTGTGAACCTCTAGGCCCTTATCTCGATAGTAGTGAATAATATCCACAGACCAAGAGTGGAGTCTAAAACCCCCCAAAGGCCCTTAAATAGACAAGTAATATTCATAGAAATGACAACTATCCTATAAAAATGCACTGTGTAATATAATATCTCTGTCTTATGATATCTCATAAAGTCGTATGAACAAATTGTGTCATAATACATTCTTTATTTATTATTTTTTAATCTAACTGGACGAATTTACCTTTGACTAAAATGACCATAGATTTAATTAAGGAACTACCATTCTGATCAACTAGTCTCTAGATATCATTTTCTCAATTCATAAGTGATAAAATTTATGTTGACCATTCAACTAATGCCATACCACAATTGACGCACCCAACATAGGCTACCTCACCACGAAACAATTGTCATGGTTTTTTCCTTGTATCAAAGTGCCTGATAAAATAGTACACATTGATAATGAACTAAATTCAGGATACCAATGCACATTTTGATAGATAAGAACAACTAATGATTCCCAAAACATGTAGTGTTTCTATATGCATATCCGTCCTCATAATCTCAACCATTAGATATCAATATCTGTGAACTTCATAAGAAAAATCCTCAATGATTATGATCCCCCAACTTTTAATAATCTAACATCAAATGTGTCGAGTCAGTATGATATATCTAGACCATAGGACAAATATTTGAGATTAATTTAATAGTATTTCCAGGTTCTTATTATAACATGGTAACTATTATAGCCATTTCATATGAAAAATAATATATTGATATTATAATTTAAATAGTGTACATAGAAATATAAACACTATTATGGTAAGTGTATATCATGTATAACTTACTATATCCATGATATGGTAATCAAAAAGTACTGATCAAGTTGGGTCTAGGGCACCCACTATTACAACACTTCCACTTACATGAGAGCTAACTTTCTAACTAACTTTATTATTTATCACATGATAAGATCATGTTTCTATTGAGTTATGACAATAGTCAATGGATTTCCATGTTTTCATTATGTGGAAATTCTTCTATCTCTGAATTTACCTACTTGAGTAAAACAACTCAAGAGATGATGTCCCTGAGTATATCTGTTTTGTATACTATCAGAACATGAAATCTTGGCTAGTACTTGTTGTAGAATTATTGTAGTGCATATAATTATAAAACTTTACATACTAGGTTCGATACCAAGAGCTAGAAAAAATCTTTACATATTATATATTTCTTCTTTAGCTGCCACTGAAGCTGCAACACACTCAGAATTTTTATAAATGGTAAAAAATATCACACCCCAACCCAGCACCTTACGGTCACGATTATTTTATTTATATTTGAGTAGTTTTTAAGTTTAAAATTGATTAAATTAAAATCAAAATTAAAGAAAATAAAATAATATAAAATGAATTTTAAAAAATAATGATATTATTATTACTATTCATATTACTTTTTTAGGGTTTAGATCCTTCTCCCTCACCCCTATCCCATCGCACCTTTCCATCCTACCACCTGTATCGTGCCGCCCTACCCTCCCCCCACCTATGTCACGCCACCCTCACCCCTTGATGATCGGCTTCATTTCGGCAAGCCACCTCTGGCACCCCAATCCTCCTTGTGCGAACCATCGGCGAATGATCTCCCATCACATAATATCCTTCTGGAAAGCTCATATCTAGCATAACACCCTATTAGTACCCCTATGCCAGCATGACCCCTGTCGGCACTCCCTACCGGCTGACTCCCTTCCGATGACATCACCTCCTCCCTCCGTGTAAGTTTCTCCTTAAATTTCTATAGGATTTTGGTTCTCTAATGGGAAAAGTTCTATTATTTTGATTGAATCTTATGAGTTATTGTGTAATGTTATTATTTTTTGCAAAATATTTCCTTTATAGGGTTTCTTATGGTGCAGTTTAGGTGTGATTTTGTTTTCGATCCATTTCCCAGAAGCTTCTTGGTTCGAGGTCCATGGTTACATGCTTTAACATTTTAAGATATTTTTATTATGCTTTTTATGTATTTATTATAATTATATAAATTAATTATGCGGTGTTAAACATGATTTGATATACTTTTTCTCATATGTGTGGTGAAAATGTATTTTTTAAGGGAAAATGGTTATATTTTTGTGTTAGTTCTATTGTGTTTCTTTTTTAAAAGAGTTTTATGCCTTATTTGGAAGGTGAAAAATGCATCTAAAGGTACTTGAAGTTTATATATATTTGTAATGTATTTTCATTGGAAAATGAGTTAGTATCGGCATATTGGCATTGTGTGAATTTATAAATATGAGTTTTAAATGTCCTTGCTTGATTTATTCTTTATTTATGCTCTATGGGTAATATATGAGGTGGGAATTGAGTTTTTCAAAAGATTCAAAGTGATTTGGTATTGAAAAATGAATTTATAAGGAAAATTTAATATGTCCCTTATGTCTTTCATATGTTTCATTTTGTGTCATGCCTTGAAAGTGTTTGATAAAATGTGTAGATGGTGCAAAACCCTTTTTGAAATGGATTTGATGTGTGTATAGTTTAAGAAGGAGTTTTCTAAATTAATTTGGTGTTTACCAAGTGTAAATATTTGTTGTGAATATTTTAAGTGTTTTTTGTAAATTGTGAAACATAATTATTAAGTTGTGAAAGTTGTGTGAATCAGGTTTTCTATGGCACATAAGGTGTAAGTGAATTAAAAAATGTGATTTTGAAGGAAAAATGTATTGTTTTGGAATATTGAACTTGTTTCACACGTTTGAATTTATATTTTAGATAGTTTAAGTAATTAAAATCATGTTTTAAAAATGATCTTCCTTTGAGTATGATTTTACAAAGGGTCTTGTCCCATGGCATTGGTTGAACAATGGTGCGTTTTTCTTGTGTTTTGTGAAAAGGGGAATCTATGAATTGTGCATGTGATGATAAATGCATTGATAAGAGGCTTTGGTTTGAGTAAACTTGAAAATGTTATATCTTATGAAATTTTTTTATTTCATTGAAATGATTGGAATTGGTTTATGAGAGTGGTGGTGTGTGTGACATGTGAACATGAACTTGATTCCACAATAATCCTAGGTATCTAGGTGGTCAGGCTATTTTTAGTACACTAGATAATGCATAAGTGGTTCATCCTAGTTTCGTATGGCAGGATTGATGCTTAAAAAACTAAGTAAACTATGATTATTGGGGACCACTAGGTTATGCGGGTGACCCTAATAGTGGCTTGTGCATGAGAACACTATTGGTTGTGGTTTTTAAGCCATGTTTCACCGACTTATGATGTTCTAGTGTCCCACTCAAGCTAGATTAATCATAGGGGATTTACCCATGGTGATCTAATTTATATGAATGGGTTCCAATCATAAGAATATGGCGGACCTCATGTGTGTATGTGTGTGTGTCCTTATAAGTTCCCTTTTTCATTTCAGTAATTACTTGAAAAATGGGTTTCCTTGAAAGTGTTCCTTTTTAAAGTGTTTACCTGTAAAGATTCTTTTTCTTAATAATGAATTTAAAATCCTTTCTTAAATAATAATGTTAGATTATCTTATAATTTTTTTGAAATGGAATCTATTTTGGGTGATATCTTAATAGTATTTGGATCTCAACCTATTACAACCTTTGTTTGTAAGCATGACTATTTTATGTATAATCCAAGTAAAGGCTTGTGTTAGGTTGTAAACTTTAAATATGGAAATGGATTAAGTCTTTTTTTGTTGCCTATTTTTAGTTTCTATTTATTTTTTTATTGTTCGTAGTTTTATATTTGTATATTTGGGTAACTCATTCCCACATGTTTTTATTAGTACCCAGAAACTTGTTCCAGCTTGTGGGGATCGAGATTTCCCTTCAATCCATGTTGTAGATCAGGTCGAGCACCAGTTTGGGAGGTGACCCAACTTGGTTAGTGAAAAAATGTTATCAGTGGTGGTTACACTCTTTTGGGTCATGTTCCTTAGGGAAGTGTCTAGGTAGATCATATCTAAGAATATCAAGACTTGAAATTCTGGTCATGAGTATAGTTTTTGGCCAACACACCTCCTAACGGAACTCAAGTGACCAGGGGATGTCAGGTTTCATCAGATTCATTTGGTTCTTGTGGTTCATTGATGTTTGGGGAAATGAAATGGGAGATGGTTCGATGGTCCCAGTGAGATCATAGGGCCTAGAAAGAAATGTGGATCCGAGAACATTGCCCTTGAACACTATTCATTGTGGTGAAGTGATTGGAGTATGCCCAGAAACCACATGTTTATGCCACCCCAACACTAATTTCCTTTTTCATTATCTTGTGTCTCATTGGGTTCTAAAAAATTAATCCAGAAACTTTTTTTTGCAAATTTATGGAATCTGGAATTTTAAATGGAAATGGTTTGATTTATAAAATGTATGGGAGGAATGTTTTTCGAAATTGGGGTTTATTAATCTCAACATATGGTTTGTGGGAATTAATTTTTAGGAAAATCATGAATTATGTTAAATCAGATTTAGGAAAAAAAATTTATATAGGATTTTCAAAACGGTTGGAAATAATTTTTAATGGAATGAAGTGTTATGAAATTGGTGTGTAAGATTTGAAAGTGGGTTTTTATTTAAATGGTTGGTGCTTTTCTAAAAAAGGTTTATGAGACTTAAATTGGGTTTTGATTTTTGTTCCTAGCGGTTTTGAGAAAGAGAAATTGTGGGTTGAATTTTTTGGTTTTGAAAAATGGAAAGGTTTAGGTTTGATCTTTGGTATTCTCACGGGTGACCACATAAATGGGTATATATGGGAAGGTGGATGGTTAATGGAATGACTAGATAAGTGCCAGGATGGACATGAGGTGGGTTATTACTGTGGAATGGGAACATGCATGTGTGAGGCCCATGGGATTCCATTTGTGAATTTGAAAACCACCAACCTTGTTTATTTTAAAAAAATAAATTTAAATGAAAATTTGGTGTTCTGATAATCAGTTTTTATGTGTTGTGTCTTCTTGTATTTTGGGAATGTTATTTGTGAGGCGTTTCGAGCCTGAGAATCCTTTCTGGTAGACTTCTATCTTGAGTTTGAGTAATTATTGGTAAGTTGGTTTGAAAATGTGTGGTTAGTGGGTTCTTATAAAGAGTAATTTGGGGAGACTTGTTTTAGTTCCCTTTGTGTGATCAGTGTTGGTTTTTGGTATGTTTGGGCAAATAGATTGGTTTATTTGAGTCCTTAGTTTTCCTTTGTTGTCTGGTGCACACCCCCATAATAAATTGTTGTATATTTTAAATCCATCCACAGGTGATTCACCATTTTAAGGTCCTCTAGTTTATCAGAGTATATACTCTCTTATTGGGTTTCAGGGTTGAGTTTGTCTCTATTATTTTTTGGATTAAGTATATCCCCTCCCAAGGAAAGGGTGGATGCAGAAGGAGTTGAATGAAATCATAATTTCTTGAGTTGTTTTAATTGCTAAAGGTGAATTTGGGAATCTTTAGGCCTAAAGGTACTTCCTAAAAGTAGTTAAGGGAATTCGAGTGAGGGATGTGGAAATAAGTCCGGGTTATTTGTGTGGGCCGTTGTCTTAAAGGGCCTTCAGACTTTTCATTGGTTTCTTTTAAGAAAGGGTTCATTCTAGGCCACCTGTGTGGAATTTTTGGTCATAAGAGAATGTTATGGATTTATGAAGGAATCATGTGCTAGTTGGGACTTGGTAATGTACCTCTCTTTGTAATGTTTCTATCAGTTTCAAGGGTTATGTCAAGTAGCATCTTGTAGAGTTATGTTCTCTTTTAGGTTCAAAGGTTGTTGTTGTGGAACCTTTCAACAACTTCTGTTTTAACAGATGCATTTTCCTATTTTGGGAATACCTAAAATTCTTCATTCTAAATGAATGTGCCTTCCAAGTGATCCTTATTTCATTGTTTCTTATTTAGGGTGAAAGGGGAGATAATTTAAGATCTCATCGTGATAGAGTATCATGTTGAAACCAAGTGACTCTTTTGATGTGTGTGTTTTGTTGGTGTTGTCTGATTGCAGTGTAGTTGTGTGTGGCACCAAGGGAAAAGATCCATTCAGGAGTCTTTAATGCCAGACTATGAGGTAGGAGATGCTTAAAATAGTAGGGCTCCATCCATAAGCCCTAGAGTGAAGCCGGTGCATAGTTAGGAACCCCAAGGGGTAAGGGATCTTAGTCTAACATCTGTCTTATGCATGATAAATAAAGACAATTTAAGCCCTACATGGTTGTTTGTTATAATGATCCCATTTGGTGGAAAGAGGCATGAGGACCTCACTTATATGTTTTGACCTATGTGCATGGAAGATTCCTTCCTTGGTTATGAGAAGGCAAGGTTGTTTCGTTTTCTTGAACCCTGGTGCTTATACCCTTTTGGGTGTGAATCTCTATGTGGTTATCCATGTGTATACAACCTTTTAAATCTATTTCTATCCTGGTTCTATATTGGATCATCCAAGGATGGTGATTCCCATGGGAGTGGGGAACCACGTAGTGGCTTCTTTTTTCTTTGAAGTTTCGTTAATCAAGTCCCTTGCGGTGGGATATTAGGTTGTGCGGGAAGTTTTTGAGTTAGCCCATGTCAGGTTATTTTGTATTCCCATTCCAATTAGTTAAGCTAGTTTGTCTTTATGGTGGGGAGACCCATTTTGGTGTAGACCTGGAGATAGGTGTTGACTTGGGATTAGAGCATACCCAATGTTTTCATTGAATTAAAATCATGGGAGTATTTATCGAGTTGTGGTTTGATTCTGTTTTCTGATTTAGGCTAGCGCAGTAAGTTTCATTTAGTGATGTTTGGGGTGTTTTAATTAAGTGGTTGGACTGTGAGTTTTGGGAATCTCTTTTCCTTTTATCGATCAATTTGAGGTGTTTTCACTTTTGGGGGAGGGTGACACACTGTGAGGAGTCCATTTTGAGTCTATTGATGTAACACCCCAAGATTTCATAGTGTGTTATTTCTTCAAAATAATTCAATAACTTGCACTACACGCAACACCGAGTTCAAGCACACCATGACTTACCAAACAAGCCGTTCAAAAAAGGTTATGAATAGTATTAACTAAATTTTAAACTTTATATAATCCTTATAATTTTAGAATCCATATTATGAGTTTCTTAGACATAATGTAAGAACAAATTCATTTTCAATATTGCACTTTTACCAAATTTTAATAGTGAACCCTTTTTAGATACAATATTTTAAACCTTTTGACTAAATGGGGACATCAAAAAATTTAAAATAAAACATTCCAAGCTTCCACGGTACGCTTTCCTTTGAATAAAACAGTAGCGTATGTTGTACGCAACTTCGAGTTTTAACACACACCACAACCGATCAAACTAGCCGTTATGAATAGTAATACTTAATTTTTGAAATTATATATATTTTATATTTCAAAATGGACTTCATTTTTGGATTCGGAATATCAAATTTAGCCTAAGGTGAAATTTTGGTACTTTTCGGATAACTTTCATATTTTGATGAATAGTAAAAATTACTAAATTTTAATTAAAAACAACTTTTTTAATCAAAATAATTAATAGTGATAAATTATGAATTTGAGTGGTTTTAAAGTATATTTAGAATATATTTTTACCATTTAATATAATTTTGGTCATTGGACATAATTTTACAATTAAACCGAACATAAACAAGTGTCAATCTTTTGATAGTTATTATCTCTTAAAAACACGCTTTTTGTTTTGACAGCGGGAATTAATTTTAAATTAATTTCTGCCACTTCTGTGTTTTGAATTTAGAAAAATGGATTCCATATTTGGAATCAGTATGTTCAAATTGTGTAAATAGGTAACTTTTATTTTTAGACATTTTGAATAATTACTGCGGTAAATATTTTATTTACCATGGTTAAGGGTAAATCCGGTAAATAAGGGTTAAAAAATAATATTATAATAATACTAAATTACCCTAAAACGTGTCTTAACCCTATTGGTTGATACATGGTCGACCATGGGCATCTTTGGGTCAATTTTGGGACCCCATTGATCCACTTGTAAGTGATAATGACACTTTATATTAATAAAGTTAAAATAAAAATAAAAATGGCATAAGCTTACATCTTTTAGAAGAACAATTTTTACATAGGGTTATACATGTTGGATTTTCGATTATAAATATTCATTAGAAATCTAAAAAGATTTCCTACATAATGATATTTTATTTATAATTTTTAAACATCAAATAATTTAAATTATTAATGACACAATAATGATGCAATGTTTACCTCATTAATAAATCATTTAAATAAATAAGATTATAATGATTAAAATATTATCTAAAACCTGTCCAATTCTTATTGGTTGATGTTATTTAGAATATGAGTCATCTTATCTTCGACCTCAATGATTTTTGGACCATTATAAACCGAATATAATTATATTATAAAGTAATACTTTCACTCTTTCCTAAAGAGCCCCTCCTCTCCCTTATAAAAGGAGACCACTTCTACTCATTCCTCACACCTCTCAAGCGACTTGGCTCGTCCAAACTCTGACCAACTAAGCTCCCCACATCCCTCTCCTCCTCCTTGAAGCTTCCCCTTAGGCAGAAAGCATTTCAAGAAGTCCTTTGGTTCCAACCAAAGTGAGTTACCTAAATTAAAGGTAACAATTTCTCTTAAAGTATTTTCATTTATTTTGCTTCTCCAACCCCCAAAATCTTTTTATTTCCCTTCTTTTGTAACAACAACAGTATCCTCAATATACTAGGATGTTGTTATAAGAAGGATTCAAAATACACATTCACACAACTCCATCTAATGGATGATGAACATAATGTTTCTGTGGATGGCAAACTAACGCCTCACGAAACGATGATTGTTCAAATACATCTTACCGCCTCTCATGGTGGCCATTAGGATGGCACTGTAATTAAATATGATATTAATGATATATATTTTATATATAAGCTTCTGTAATTCCATTTTATTTCATACCATTATTCGTTTCATGTTGTATATACATACGATAATTTCATTTGAGGAAGTGCGGACTACCGCCCCCTTAAAATGATATGACTCGTTCATACCACACATGGAACGTATAAAGGATGGTATAAATGAACTTAAGTAACATATATAAAATATTATATTATACTGGAATAGTAATATACCTATGTATAATTTGGATTCGATTCTTTTAAAATAAAAATTAAATGGAAGTAGCGTTCGTGCGTACGTACGGACTACCGTCTCCACGAACGCGATGAGATTCATTCTCCATCGTATCCATTCAAGTATAATTATCATTTGATGATTTAAAAATGATGTTTAAGAACTTGATACCATTCTGGATATGAATAATATACATCCCATTAATAACGAATATGTCTCACATAACAAATAATATAAAGTAAAATGAACCCGTTAACACCCGAAATGACGATAATTCTAAAATATTATTAACAAATCAATGATAAAAGATCATATATGATATCATATTAAAGTAAATGATTCTTGTATTATTCAATAACAATTATTTCACCATTATACAGGAGGTAAACCTACCATCGACCAAGGAAAAAGTACAATGTAAGGGATTTTCTTATCTCACTTTCAATTCCGTGAGATTTCCATTTTTCGCCACTAAATTATTGAAAGTGGTGTATTGTGTACTGCCATTTGATATATATTCATGATTATATTTATATTCATGTTATTCTGTAAATCATTTGGTGGTTATTAACTTTTGGCCATACGACTCAGTTGATTAACGTGGTAAGGATTTTCTTATCTCACTTTTAATTCCGTGAGAATTCCATTGATCACCACTTAATTATTGCATGTGGTGTATGTGTACTGCCCATGATCGTATTCATTGTGTAATATACTTTAATTTATGGGTATTTACATCATCATGGTATGATACTTCTTTCATGGGTGTATGTTTCGTAAGTTACCTAATCGATAAGGGAATTTGAGATTTCAATTTCCACTCATTTGGCTTTACACATATTTCATTGATTATATTACCCCAAGATTATGTGTGGAATCACTATTCATTTGATTATGTCATAATTTCCACTCCCCTTCCTGTGGATAGAATTTTGGTACACATAATCACTCCATTGGTAATTCTCAAGTCATTGATATGAATTTGATAAGAGTAATTTTAACTCATTCTCCATTTGTTGAGTTAAACATCCAATTCGTTGGTATTGTTTTTACAAGAATATGTGTGAATGTCCTTTGATTGTTTTACACTGAATATCCAATCATATTTAGTGTATTTATATTTGTCACACATAATTATGTCATTGATTTATCCTTAACCTAAGGATACAACCTTTTTGAGAAATTTCATCTCAATTTACATTCCATTGAGACTTCTTTGATGATATACACCAAATCACTTTTATGTGGTGTATATAATGTACTTTGACATAGTATATCATGAATTCCTTTATTCTCATGATATTACAATGTTTTTATTACCTCAATTATTTGTATTCAAGTGTCTCTCTTTTGGTTAGAAACTCTAACCAAAATACCATTTTAAAATGTTTTAAAGAATTATTCTTCTAAATCATGCTCATTAATGTCCATATTTTAAAAATGGTTTTAAGGATTTATTTATATGGACATTAAAGTTTTAAAATTAAAACTCCTTTTAAAAGTTTCAAAGTGGTATGGGACACTTTGATTCAAAAATATACTTTTAAACGGCTTCTTGACAAATAGTGTGACTTTTAAATGTTTTCAAGAAAAGGGGGATATTTCTCTCAAATAGTTTTGATGATTATTTTCATCTATGTCAACATCCTTCATTATTATTGATTGAGGTTAATGTGATACAATACAATCTTCCATATTGTATCGAATGAATTATGTTTGACTGTGGATGTGCTATTTTTATACCATTCATGGTTTGTGGTGAAAGTATTGACATTTCTTATGCTAGTTTAATACGAATGTTTACGTTATGTTTAAACCTTTTCATATGGGAATGCATTGGACTTAATAAGTGACGGGTGGAGCCCGCTATAGCTCCTCGATGCATCGGTAGGTCTCATGAGACAAACTAGTGTCTTGGCACAAGGCCTTGGCAAAATCTTATTTGTAGTCTTGGCACGAGGCCTTGGCTATGTGGTTATGATAGTCTGGCATTATGCATTCCATCATTATGAAAGTGGTTATTGATATTGCATGTGATCATTCGACTAGTAGAATATCCATGTGAGTAAGTAAATGGAATTATTTCATTTTACCTTTGCCATTTTATGCTGAAGTTCAAGTTTAAAAGGCTTTTGTTTTAGTTATAAATTGCCTTAAGTGTTTATGCTTATTTATGAAAGCTTCTGCTATAATGTTATCCTTACTGAGCATCCGAGCTCACCCCTTTCAATGTTTTATTTTTCTTCAGGATTATGAAGAAGTAATTTATGAATGACCTACAGGGATAGTATAAGGGGATATGAAGACAAGATGTTTTTTTATGATATAATGTAAAAATTTATGGATGTATCTAGTTATTCCAAGGCTACTAAACTAATCGGTCTTTCGAGACTTGATCTTTCTCATGATCATGCCAATGTTATATAATTAATGCACCGACTCTGGGTAGCTGGGGTCGGGGCGTTACAGTTGGTATCAGAGGAAGTTTAGTACAAACCTTGGTAGCTAGATTTAGATAAACTCTGATTAGAGCACGTAGACCTAAGATGAACTTTGAGGATTAGTATAAAAGAACTTCCTAGAATTTTGGTATTGTAGAGATTTTGTGAGTTTTCCGAGCAATACATCCCTGTCTGGATACGAGCAGGTAGAGGCGGCTCTGGCACAGATGTACCTAGGGGTAAAACCCGAAAACACCGCTTTGAGCTAGACTCGAACGAGAACTGGTGCACGACAACGGGCCTTGCTTCACTCTTGGTTACGACACTCCCGGGGGATATGCTTAGGATAATTTACATTTTCTTTACAAACCGATTTAAGTAATATATACATAAGATGAGATTAAATGACCTTGGTTAATCCTAATATGTTTCAAATTGAGAATATGGTGACATTTTAATCTCTAAATGATTTTACGACTACTATTACTCACACAATGCTTTCTGGTTTTAGTCAATGGCTGGATTCCAAGGAAGTCATAGTGACTTTGAGAATGATGTACAAGTTGGGAACAGTGGTGGCAATGAGCAACAAAATGGAATGTTGATAGGCGTAAAAGATATCGTCTTTATGCCAAATCAGTTTTCCAAAAATATGATCAACAACATATATATTAACCAACTCCCAGACTCAACAAGGAAGAGAAAGGTGATAAATGATAAGATCTCCAGCAATGGAGACCATGGAGAAAAGAAACCTCAATTTTCATCATGCAGGAATTGTGGAAAGAGACACCCAGGAAAGTGTCTCAATGGGACAACGAAATGTTTTACGTGCGGGAAGGAAGGACATAAAGTGATGAATTGCCGAAGAAAAATGAAGAGTACTATGGAAGAAGATAAAAATGGTCCCAAGAGTCCATTTACAGTCATTTGCCGTAAATGTAGGGGACCTGGCCATTACCCGAGTGAATGTCCTATTCTATAGGATATTTTCTTGGTCAAAGAAGAACCTATGTGGAAATAAATGGTTGGAGAAAAATTATCACTACTTGTTGATGGGTTTACATTGGAATAATTTTCTCTTGTATTTGTAACCCCGCAGTTTGCCATGTGAGAATGATATTTGAGGAAGAATTGTCTCTTCTCTTGTGGATATAGGTATAAATAACCATTTGGTTTTATATGATCATTGGGGTTTGAGAAAATGATAAGTTATTATAATTTGGGATGAAAATGCAAAGTATGATATAACATTTGTGGTTAAATTATGTTATTTTTAGGAATTTATCTCATTTTGGTAATATTATAAAATATAGTTTTGAAAAAGGACAACACGTAGACCGTGTGACAACCCGTCGCGTCGGACAAAGCTGTGGGAATCGAACCCACAACCAAAGTGCGATTGGGATTTATCGCCTACCACTGGACTACGTGAAGTCCCTGGTTAGTATGACTATTTTTTTTGTTAAATGATTTTATTGATCAATAATAAGATGATTTGGGTTCTTATGTCTTATCAAATGAATACCCTTGGTATAGGAAAATGATTTGGTGATTAAGTGATAAATGTTATTTTGGAAGATGCTCATTTTGTTAGGAACACTATATGCCCAAGGAAAATAGAATACAATGAGGTTTCATTTGTAGAGTAATGGTGGATTTTTATCTACATTTTTATTGTTGATTTATAGTGATTTGGGTTATTTATGGAAATGATTAACCTATAACAGAGAATATGTGATGATGTTGATTACATTTAAGTATGTGACTTTAAGAGTATTTGATGTAATTTGGAGATACAATGTAACATGGGAGACTACATAATCAAATTCTTCTATGTTTTGGGTTTCAATATTAGTTTGGATTATATTAAAGGATTTTAAGGACAATTGGTTATTGAATGGTATCTATTTAACTTTGGGGTATTGTTGGTTTAATTTTAGAAATTAAGATTAGTGCATATTTATCTCAATGAATATCCTTTTGGGGGATCATTAGATCATTCACTAACCATTTTGGTTTTGATTAATCTTCAAAGACAATGTAAATATATGGTTTATCCTGCATGGATCATGTGATTCTATAGAAGTTTATTCTAGCTCTCCCAGTGTGACCAAGTCTTCTTGAATACTCATCGTTTAAAAAAAAATTGAGTTAGTGGTGGAAATTTATTAAAGAATGAAAATCTACTTAAAATTTAAGTATATCTCATAATGTTCTTAGTCAATATCATAAATGAATTCCTCTTCCTTATGTAATGTAACTTTAAAAAAAATGTTGTCCTAGATGGTACCTTAAATCATCACTAATTTATGGCTTTGCGATTGTTGGCCTATTCATAGCCATGTTCTCTACCACTCTCCATCAGATAATTGATGGTTAGATTTCTCCTCCATATCCATATTTTCCTACATGGAACCCTAGTATGTGTTAATTTCGGTAATCTTCATACTTTCCACTCTTTATTTTAAATAGAGGCCTCATTAATTCATTTTTCGATGTGGGATTTCAACTAAGATATTTTGAAATGTCAAAAATGTGTGATCCCAATACCCTATATTTTGTTGAACCGATGGTACTTCAAATCATCATAGATTGAGGAGTTTAAGGACCTCAATTTTATACTTGTTTGTGATTGATGACCTCAACCACTACCTATAAATATTTACGTTTTTCCTCCAATTATATGTCTCTAATTGCCACCAATGTTCTCCTAATCGAGATCATAATTTGGTGGTGACCCTTTCATTTCTCTTTTCCTCATATTAAGACTAAATTTTAGTAAACCAATTTCCGATGTGGGTTTTCCCACAAATATATTTTCTATTTTCAACCTTTTATTTTCGAAGAACAATTTCAAATTGCGAGGACGCAATTTATTGAAGGAGGGGAGAATGTAACACCCCAAGATTTCATAGTGTGTTATTTCTTCAAAATAATTCAATAACTTGCACTACACGCAACACCGAGTTCAAGCACACCATGACTTACCAAACAAGCCGTTCAAAAAAGGTTATGAATAGTATTAACTAAATTTTAAACTTTATATAATCCTTATAATTTTAGAATCCATATTATGAGTTTCTTAGACATAATGTAAGAACAAATTCATTTTCAATATTGCACTTTTACCAAATTTTAATAGTGAACCCTTTTTAGATACAATATTTTAAACCTTTTGACTAAATGGGGACATCAAAAAATTTAAAATAAAACATTCCAAGCTTCCACGGTACGCTTTCCTTTGAATAAAACAGTAGCGTATGTTGTACGCAACTTCGAGTTTTAACACACACCACAACCGATCAAACTAGCCGTTATGAATAGTAATACTTAATTTTTGAAATTATATATATTTTATATTTCAAAATGGACTTCATTTTTGGATTCGGAATATCAAATTTAGCCTAAGGTGAAATTTTGGTACTTTTCGGATAACTTTCATATTTTGATGAATAGTAAAAATTACTAAATTTTAATTAAAAACAACTTTTTTAATCAAAATAATTAATAGTGATAAATTATGAATTTGAGTGGTTTTAAAGTATATTTAGAATATATTTTTACCATTTAATATAATTTTGGTCATTGGACATAATTTTACAATTAAACCGAACATAAACAAGTGTCAATCTTTTGATAGTTATTATCTCTTAAAAACACGCTTTTTGTTTTGACAGCGGGAATTAATTTTAAATTAATTTCTGCCACTTCTGTGTTTTGAATTTAGAAAAATGGATTCCATATTTGGAATCAGTATGTTCAAATTGTGTAAATAGGTAACTTTTATTTTTAGACATTTTGAATAATTACTGCGGTAAATATTTTATTTACCATGGTTAAGGGTAAATCCGGTAAATAAGGGTTAAAAAATAATATTATAATAATACTAAATTACCCTAAAACGTGTCTTAACCATATTGGTTGATACATGGTCGACCATGGGCATCTTTGGGTCAATTTTGGGACCCCATTGATCCACTTGTAAGTGATAATGACACTTTATATTAATAAAGTTAAAATAAAAATAAAAATGGCATAAGCTTACATCTTTTAGAAGAACAATTTTTACATAGGGTTATACATGTTGGATTTTCGATTATAAATATTCATTAGAAATCTAAAAAGATTTCCTACATAATGATATTTTATTTATAATTTTTAAACATCAAATAATTTAAATTATTAATGACACAATAATGATGCAATGTTTACCTCATTAATAAATCATTTAAATAAATAAGATTATAATGATTAAAATATTATCTAAAACCTGTCCAATTCTTATTGGTTGATGTTATTTAGAATATGAGTCATCTTATCTTCGACCTCAATGATTTTTGGACCATTATAAACCGAATATAATTATATTATAAAGTAATACTTTCACTCTTTCCTAAAGAGCCCCTCCTCTCCCTTATAAAAGGAGACCACTTCCACTCATTCCTCACACCTCTCAAGCCACTTGGCTCGTCCAAACTCTGCCCAACTAAGCTCCCCACATCCCTCTCCTCCTCCTTGAAGCTTCCCCTTAGGCAGAAAGCATTTCAAGAAGTCCTTTCGTTCCAACCAAAGTGAGTTACCTAAATTAAAGGTAACAATTTCTCTTAAAGTATTTTCATTTATTTTGCTTCTCCAACCCCCAAAATCTTTTTATTTCCCTTCTTTTGTAACAAAAACAGTATCCTCAATATACTAGGATGTTGTTATAAGAAGTATTCAAAATACACATTCACACAACTCCATCTAATGGATGATGAACATAATGTTTCTGTGGATGGCAAACTAACGCCTCACGAAACGATGATTGTTCAAATACATCTTACCGCCTCTCATGGTGGCCATTAGGATGGCACTGTAATTAAATATGATATTAATGATATATATTTTATATATAAGCTTCTGTAATTCCATTTTATTTCATACCATTATTCGTTTCATGTTGTATATACATACGATAATTTCATTTGAGGAAGTGCGGACTACCGCCCCCTTAAAATGATATGACTCATTCATACCACACATGGAACGTATAAAGGATGGTATAAATGAACTTAAGTAACATATATAAAATATTATATTATACTGGAATAGTAATATACCTATGTATAATTTGGATTCGATTCTTTTAAAATAAAAATTAAATGGAAGTAGCGTTCGTGCGTACGTACGGACTACCGTCTCCACGAACGCGATGAGATTCATTCTCCATCGTATCCATTCAAGTATAATTATCATTTGATGATTTAAAAATGATGTTTAAGAACTTGATACCATTATGGATATGAATAATATACATCCCATTAATAACGAATATGTCTCACATAACAAATAATATAAAGTAAAATGAACCCGTTAACACCCGAAATGACGATAATTCTAAAATATTATTAACAAATCAATGATAAAAGATCATATATGATATCATATTAAAGTAAATGATTCTTGTATTATTCAATAACAATTATTTCACCATTATACAGGAGGTAAACCTACCATCGACCAAGGAAAAAGTATAATGTAAGGGATTTTCTTATCTCACTTTCAATTCCGTGAGATTTCCATTTTTCGCCACTAAATTATTGAAAGTGGTGTATTGTGTACTGCCATTTGATATATATTCATGATTATATTTATATTCATGTTATTCTGTAAATCATTTGGTGGTTATTAACTTTTGGCCATACGACTCAGTTGATTAACGTGGTAAGGATTTTCTTATCTCACTTTTAATTCCGTGAGAATTCCATTGATCACCACTTAATTATTGCATGTGGTGTATGTGTACTGCCCATGATCGTATTCATTGTGTAATATACTTTAATTTATGGGTATTTACATCATCATGGTATGATACTTCTTTCATGGGTGTATGTTTCGTAAGTTACCTAATCGATAAGGGAATTTGAGATTTCAATTTCCACTCATTTGGCTTTACACATATTTCATTGATTATATTACCCCAAGATTATGTGTGGAATCACTATTCATTTGATTATGTCATAATTTCCACTCCCCTTCCTGTGGATAGAAGTTTGGTACACATAATCACTCCATTGGTAATTCTCAAGTCATTGATATGAATTTGATAAGAGTAATTTTAACTCATTCTCCATTTGTTGAGTTAAACATCCAATTCGTTGGTATTGTTTTTACAAGAATATGTGTGAATGTCCTTTGATTGTTTTACACTGAATATCCAATCATATTTAGTGTATTTATATTTGTCACACATAATTATGTCATTGATTTATCCTTAACCTAAGGATACAACCTTTTTGAGAAATTTCATCTCAATTTACATTCCATTGAGACTTCTTTGATGATATACACCAAATCACTTTTATGTGGTGTATATAATGTACTTTGACATAGTATATCATGAATTCCTTTATTCTCATGATATTACAATGTTTTGATTACCTCAATTATTTGTATTCAAGTGTCTCTCTTTTGGTTAGAAACTCTAACCAAAATACCATTTTAAAATGTTTTAAAGAATTATTCTTCTAAATCATGCTCATTAATGTCCATATTTTAAAAATGGTTTTAAGGATTTATTTATATGGACATTAAAGTTTTAAAATTAAAACTCCTTTTAAAAGTTTCAAAGTGGTATGGGACACTTTGATTCAAAAATATACTTTTAAACGGCTTCTTGACAAATAGTGTGACTTTTAAATGTTTTCAAGAAAAGGGGGATATTTCTCTCAAATAGTTTTGATGATTATTTTCATCTATGTCAACATCCTTCATTATTATTGATTGAGGTTAATGTGATACAATACAATCTTCCATATTGTATCGAATGAATTATGTTTGACTGTGGATGTGATATTTTTATACCATTCATGGTTTGTGGTGAAAGTATTGACATTTCGTATGCTAGTTTAATACGAATGTTTACGTTATGTTTAAACCTTTTCATATGGGAATGCATTGGACTTAATAAGTGACGGGTGGAGCCCGCTATAGCTCCTCGATGCATCGGTAGGTCTCATGAGACAAACTAGTGTCTTGGCACAAGGCCTTGGCAAAATCTTATTTGTAGTCTTGGCACGAGGCCTTGGCTATGTGGTTATGATAGTCTGGCATTATGCATTCCATCATTATGAAAGTGGTTATTGATATTGCATGTGATCATTCGACTAGTAGAATATCCATGTGAGTAAGTAAATGGAATTATTTCATTTTACCTATGCCATTTTATGCTGAAGTTCAAGTTTAAAAGGCTTTTGTTTTAGTTATAAATTGCCTTAAGTGTTTATGCTTATTTATGAAATCTTCTGCTATAATGTTATCCTTACTGAGCATCCGAGCTCACCCCTTTCAATGTTTTATTTTTCTTCAGGATTATGAAGAAGTAATTTATGAATGACCTGCAGGGATAGTATGAGGGGATATGAAGACAAGATGTTTTTTTATGATATAATGTAAAAATTTATGGATGTATCTAGTTATTCCAAGGCTACTAAACTAATCGGTCTTTCGAGACTTGATCTTTCTCATGATCATGCCAATGTTATGTAATTAATGCACTGACTCTGGGTAGCTGGGGTCGGGGCGTTACAATTGAGTTTGATTTGTAATTATCTTCTTCTGTTGATAATATTCTTGCATTTTATTGTTTGTTTTTCTTTGGTAATCCCATTGTACTATGAATGGGTATCTATTTATACATTGGGGTTAGGAATTTTTGTGGCTTTCCAGGGGTAGAAAGCGTTACGGTGGAGAGAATTTTCACACCCCAACCTGACACCATGCGATCATGGTTAGTTTGTTTATATTTGAGTCTTTTTTTAAGTTTAAAATTGATTAAATTAAAATCAAAATGAAATAAAATAAAATAAAAATAAAATTATTTAAAAATAATAATAATGATAATATTATTATTATGAATAATAATAATAATAATATTATTATTCATATTAATTTTTTAGGGTTTGGATCCTCCTCCCTCACCCCCTATCTTTTCATTCCCTCCCCTCCTCCCACCTATATCACACTGCCCTCCGCTATTCCCACCTACATCACACCACCTTCCCCCCTTGCTAACCGGCCTCCTTCTAGTGAATCGCCTCTGGTTCTCTGCTCCCACCTTGTGAGAACCATCAACTCATCGTATCCCTTTGCAACGACTCCTTCCAGTGAGCTCATCTCTGACACAACCCCCTATTGATGCTCATCTACCGATGTGACCACTTGACGAAGCTCCATACTGGCTGACTCCCTTCCAACAGACTCACCTCCTCCATATAGGTAATTTTCTCTTTCAATTTATTTTGGTTTTTGGTTCTCCAGTGGGTAGGGTTCCATTGTTTGGATTTAAAAATGAGTTAGGGTTTAATCTTGTTGTTTTTGGGAAAATCTTTCCTTTATAGGGTTTCTTGTGGTGTGGTTAAGGTGCAATTTAATTTTCACACAATTTTATAGAAGATTCTTCGTTCGAGGATGGTGGTTTTATGCTTTAGCATTTTAATATATTTTTTATTCTTGTTTATGTATTTATTTTTCTTCTATAAATTAATTGTGTGGTGAAAAAATTGATTTTATATACTTTGGATCATATGTGTGGTGAAAATGGATTTTTTTAAGGGAAAATGGTTATATTTCTCTATGTTTTCTATTGTGTTGCTTTTTGAAAAGAGTTTTATGCCTTTTTGTGAGGTATGAAATGAATCTTTAAAGGCACTTGAGGTGTGTATCTGTTTGTAATGTGGTTTCATTTGAAAATGAGTTAATATCAACATATAGGCCTTGTGTGCATTTTTAAATATGAGTTGTAAATGTCCTTTCTTGATCTATTCTTTATTTATACTCTATGGGTAATATATGAGGTGTGAATTTAGTTTTTGAAAATATTTATGGTTCTTTGGTATTGAAAAATGAATTTATAGGTAAAATGGGCTATGTCCCATGTGTTTTGTAGGGACCCAACCCCAGTTGCCCAGAGTCGTTGCCTTATTTTAATACATTGGAATATAAACAAGGAATATGAATCCTGAAGGATCGAGTAGTTTATTAGTATTGGAAACAGTATACTTACATAAGTTCATCATTACAACATGAAAATAAAAACAACATAGAATCTCTTTTGACAACATCCATAAATCCAAGGTTATTTCAGCCCATCATTCATAATGAAATTTTCCATGCCCTGATAAAATGAAAAATAAGAAAGGGGTGATCTCAAACACTCAGTAAGGGTAAGAAATATAACAGAAGATATCATAACATAAACATTAGGCATGGTGAATAATTGAAAAAACATGCCTTTACAAATAATAAACTTGAACACATTATGGTTGGAATATAAGCTGAGTAAATAATGACATAATAAAACTTAATCACGAGTATTATACTAGTTGAATAACCACATGAACCATCCATAATATTTTCATAATGTGGGAATTCATAATGCAAGACATCATCACTATACCATCAAGGCCTCATGCCAAGACCATAAATAATCATTTTGTCAAGGCCTTGTTCCAAGGCCGTAGTTTGTCTAATGAGACCAACCGATACACCGAGGGGATATAGCAGGTCCCACCCGATAATTAATAAGTCAAATGCATTCCTCATATGAATGGGGTGAACATAAACAACATAAAAATTCATATTTAAACTAACATATGAAATGTAAATTAATTTCCTCAATCATTAAGCATAAACACTAACCATTCAGAGTAAATTGGTGAATGGTTTTAAGATAGAACATTCATAGTTAAACTGACCATAAACCATTAAATTAAATATGGTAGATGATATCATAGTAGATAAACCTCAATGAAGTACAATATTCAACAAAGGATGTCAACATAGATCAAGATAATTTTAAATGAGACCATTGAAAAATCCTTAAGGAAATAATACTTAAACATTCCAAAGTGTCCCATTCCTCCTTGAAATATTCAAATAATAATACCTTAGAATATCATGATAATAGGGAGACTCTTGATATGATATACCAAAGTTCAGTACATAAACCACAATTAATAATTATGCGGTGAACAAGTAATATATCTCATAAAATATAAACTGAGATGAGAAAAATCCTTTTTTTACTTTAGAATGAAGAGTTCTTTTGGAAAATCCTTTGTGTTTTCCATGAAATAAGTTTGTAAACATGAATATACCAGAAAATAAAATACCAGGACATTGAAATTATATTCTAGGAATAAATGATGTCCCACTGAAGTGAAATCATGTAAAAATAGTTCTTAAGATTCTTTGGAACTAAATCATTTTGGATCTTTATAAGGAAAGTATTAAAGATAATTTTAAAGTGGAATGATAAATTTGTCCTATTAAATCCAGAAATTATCCAATATAATTTTTCATGATAGAATGAGTGTTTTTATAAAAATAGTGGTGGATTAAAACAAATTCTAGGGTACACTTGAAAACGGGTAGGAATTCGAAAAGATTCATTTAATCGGGTTTGTATTTCAGATATAATTTTGAAAGTTCCTTTTAAAATGTGTAAATACCCATAAAATAAGGAATTATTATAGTTTTTAAACTTATATAAAATACTGACACATAATTTATTAGGATTAAAATATAATATATAAGAATTTCATAGAGGTAATTAGACAATGAAAGTAACCTGAATGAAAACAGAAATTCTGGTGGAAAACACTTACCACTTTGTAATCAAATGATTTGTATGCCCCCAAATTAATAATATTAAAATGATAAATTTAACACCATAAAAATAAATATATTCATGATATTTTACATCAATGGGAAGTATACATATAGCATACTCAAGTATTAGTAGTGAATATTGAAAATCTCACAAAAATGGGAGTGAGATGAAGAAACCCTTACCTTAAGTCTGAATGTGTTCCACTCTTGAACTGAAGGTCCTGAAATATAAAATTAGACTTATTAATAAATTATTTAAGAACCTATTAGAAATGTATTTAGTTTATCATAATTATATCTAGTTCATTTATGTCTTTATTAATAAGTTATTATATTGAATTTCGTCGTTCCAGAGTGTTTGTTTTCTTTATTTTCATAATCGATTAACTTGTTCTTAAGTAATGGAGTTCATGTGGAATGGTTGTAAATCTCCAAAATAAAAATTAAATATTATTTATGAACCTACAGATTTTGTTAATGTTCATTTATATCATTTGGTTACATGGAAATAGGATAAATCATTAGATGAAATATTAATGACATTCACTTAGATTATTTTAGCGGTATTTTAATTATTAGGGACTAGTTTGGTCATATGATTTAGTAATATGTATTTATACTAGTTAATGAATATTAATTAGTTCATAGTACATATATTTAAGTATGTTTCAACCATAAAAATGATTTCATGATCAGTAATGAAGGAGAAATTGAAGAATGAAACTTCGTCGTCCATGAAGGTTATAAATTGGAACCTCATGAACGTTGATTTCGTTTATAAAATAAGAGAGAGAGAGAGAGAGTAAGGAAATTGATGATGGTTCTTACATTAACATGATATAATTATAGTATATATGTGATACTGGATCAATCATGGTTATTTAGATATAAGAGGTGAGGAGAGAATAACCAAAGAAGATAAATTGAAATGAATCTAAATGAAAAAGAAAGGTGCTTTACCTCTTGAAATAACCTCTTTGAGAACCTCCTTAAGGGAAGGTATTTTGGTCTTTTGGAAAGACCAAGAGCTTCCTGGATGTGGGGAGTGACTAATTAAAGGTATTTTGGTAGAACATTGAGGATATTCAAGACTTATAGGAGTGAGGAGAAGAGGGAGTGAGGGGGGGGGGGTTATAGTGGAGGAGAGGATGGTTTTCATAATTTTTTAATCATTAGTTTATTAATTTCCCTCAAGAAAAGAAATAGTGATGATTCCATGACAAAGAATATTAATAAATGCATGTGACTTTGAAACAAGTGGTATTACATCACTTATGATGTCATAAATAGTGTATTTATCTAATAATTTTTATATACGACATTTTACCATATTTTACTATTCATAAAATTTTTGAGTATTTTAGAAAATACAAAAAATTCACCAAACCATTTTTCGACGTGTAGAATAAAAAAATGAAGTCCATTTTTCAAAAATAATTTTATAAATATTATTAATTTAATATTTAATTAAAATCATAATTTATTCTAATAAAACAGTTTTAAAACATTTATTTTCTTATTCCAAAACATAGGTATATCGTACTTCCACTTGAATATTATTTGTAAACTATCATAGGTAAGGTTACTATTCATTAGGGTATATACCTATTCATAAGGGTATTTTACTATTCATAAGGGTGGGTTACTATTCACCAAAAATTATGTTTTTTTTATCGGACACCAAATAAATTACTGATCACAACAGTGTGTCAGATTTTCAAAATTCACATCACAAAAGTAAAAAACTTATATTTACTTGGATAGTTTATAAAAAAGTGGTGTTTGTAGAGACTCTGTGATCCAATGATTCTATAATAAATCAATTTTTAAATTTTGGGGGTGTTACATTATCCCCTCCTTACAAAAATTTCATCCTTGAAATTTGAAATTGAACTTCAAAAGTTAACGCTTGATACTTGAAAATTACCTTATGGAAACCCACATCAGAAATAGGGTTAATAAAATATCCTCCTAAAAAAAGGGTTAAGGGAGATGATGTTTTCAGCCCAAAAAGTATTCTTTTGAATGTGGTGACATTAGTTGGAAGTAAAAACCTGGACATGGAAGAAAAATCTAACTATGAAGTTTTGATGGAATATGATAGAGGACATGTTCAGATGAATGTTTATTACTACAAAACTATAACCTAAAAAAAATTCATTGATATAACAATGATTATGATAATAGGAAAATATTATATTTAAGACAATTTTCCTTGATTTGAGTAATTATTCCACTCTATAAGAGTATAAATATACATTTCTACTTACAAACTCATCCGTTTATTGCACTTAAACTATCTATACCTCATCACTTAGCATGGGTTATGCCATTTTGTGAATAAATAAATTAACCTCTAAAAAATCATACAATGATCAACTTAAGACATTTCATAAATGGTTAAAAATTACAAAATATTATTATTCTACAAATTATAATGAAGTCCTCTAAATTTCCAAGATGAATTTATCATTAACCCTTAATAAAAATAAATCAGCTCTAAATTTCACATTCCAAACATGTGAATAGCTTCATCATGTATCCTATTGAAATATAGTAATAACTTGAATTACTATAAAAAATATATTGGAAACATGCATTATTTTGTATTATTTAAGTAAGATACATGTTATTGGATATATTTTTTTAAAAAAAAAGTACGGTAAAATCCATTGATGATAGCATAGGCCACTTCTTGACAAGTAAATAATCAGTTCCAAGGTAGTCAATACTTATCTGAATCAATCATTTATTCATCAGTATCTCAACATCAGATATATATTAAGGGTTTTCTTTCCCTAAATCATGTTTTTCCTAAAAAGTATATCTTTCTGCTGAATCACTTTTCCTTTATACCGTTCATCATACAACCTCAAATACATAATGAAATAGTACTGTAGTAAAATCCTTATATATCTCATAATTCTTACAACTAGTACATTGCTGAAAAAATATTCAAAAGACATGATTCTTGACTAGGAATATTAATCATTCTACTTCATCTGTTGTAGCATCATAACTTTATCATTATCCAAAATCATCATTTGGGGTTATTCCTTTGACACTTGGGACATTGATTCGCACAGTGTCCCGTCTCCTTGTAGTTGAAGCATTGAATATAGGGAAATTATTCCCTTGTCTGGCAATTATGAGTATGGTGCCCTTTTTCTCTACACTTGAAGCAAAACCATTTTACTCTTAAGCATATACCAAGGTGTTTCCTTACAAAATTATCACATGTTGGAAAATACATCTTTCTCTTCTTCCCTTTATCCATGTTTTCCCTTCCACCCTCTTCTTCTTTTTCTTCCCTTAAAATCTATAGGACTCATAGAAGTATTTACATACCTTGTCAAGAAACTATCTATGACTCTAAACATGGTATAGCACATAAAATAAATTTATTCATCGTAAATCCTAGAACCATATACTTTGGTTACTTTGAGGGAATAAATCCTTCAAAATAGTGAGTAAATAAAAGGTGAATTATCCTAAGTATATCCCCAAGGAGTTTCAAAACCAAGAGTGCAGCAAGGTTCACTGTCGTGTACCAGGATACCCCGGGTCAAGCCCGAAACTCTTTATTGGAGCTTTCAATCCTAGGTGCATCTGTTACAGAGCCACTGCTACCTCTTTGCATCCATACAAGGATGTATTTTCTAGAATTATCCACATAATATATTCCTTAACAAAATACCAGGATGTTATTGTATGCTTATCCTTAAAGACTATATTAGGGATTTGTTCTCTAATTTTCATTTTCAAATTCTAGTTTCTAGGTTTTCTACTAAACTTCCTCTAATACCAATAGTAAGGACCTGACCCTAGTTTCCCGGAGCCGGTGCCTTACTTTAATACATCGTTATATAAAAAAGGAATATGCATCCTGAAGGATTGAGTAGTTTAGTAGTATTGGAAATGAGATACATACATAATTTCATCATTATAACATGAAAATAAAAACTACATAGAATATCATTTGACAACATCCATAAATCCTAGGTTATTTCAGCATGTCATTTATAATAAAATCCGTCATTCCCTGATAAAATGAAACATAAAAAAGGGGTGATCTCAAAAGCTCATTAAGGGTAAGAAATACAACATAAGATATAATAACATAAACATTAGACATGGTGAATAATTGAAAACACATTCCTTTACAAATACTAAACTTGAACACATTATGGTAAAAATATGATCTGAGTAAATAATGTCATAATAAAACATAATTATGTGTATTATACTAGTTGAATAACTACATGAACCATCATAAGTATTTTCATTATGAGAGAATTCATAATTTGGGACATCATCACCATACCTTCAAGGCCTCATTCCAAGACCATAAATAATCATTTTGTCAAGGCCTTGTGCCAAGATCATAGTTTGTCTCATGAGACCTACCGATGCACCAAGGGGATATAGCGGACCCCACCCGACACTTAATAAGTCCAATTAATTCCTCATATGAATGATGAGAACATAAAAAACATACACATTTATATTGAAACTAACATATGAAATGTAAATTAATTTCCCAAATCATTAAGTGTAAACACTAACCATTGAGAGTAATTTGGTAAATGGTTTTAAGATAGCACATCCATATTAAAATTAATCATAAACCATTTAATTAAATATGGTAGATTATATCATAGTATATAAACCTCAATTAAGTAAAATATTCAATAAAGGATGTTGACATAGATCAAGATACTTTTAAATGAGACCATTGAAAAATCCTTGAGGAAATAATCCTTAAATATTCCAAAGTGTCCCATACCACCTTGAAACATTCAAATCATAATCCCTTAGAATATCATGAGAATATATAGACTCTTGATATGATATACCAAAGTGCAGTACATACACCACAAGTAAGAATTAAGTGGTGAACAAGGAATATATCTCATAAAAGATAAAGTGAGATGAGAAAAATCCTTTTTTTTACTTTGGAATGAAGAGTTCTTTTTGAAATTCCATTGTATTCGACATGAAATAGGTTTATAAACATGAATATACTAGAAAATAAAATACTAGGACATTGAAGTTATATTCTAGGAATAAATGATGTCCCACGGAAGTGAAATCATGTAAAAAGAGTTCTTAAGATTCTTTAGAACAAAATCATTTTGGAGCTTTTTAAGGAAAGTATTAAAGAGAATTTTAAAGTGGAAAGAAATGATTGTTCTATTAAATAAAGAAATTATCCAAGATAATTTTCATGATAAAATGAGTGTTTTTATAAAAATAATGGTGGCTTAAAACATATTCCAGGGAACACTTTAAAACGGGTAAGAATTCAAAATGTTCCCTTGAATTGGGTTTGTATTTCAGAAATGATTTTGAACGTTCATTTTTAAAACATGTAAATACCCATAATATAAGGATGTATTATGGTTTTTAAACATATATAAAACACTCACATAGAATTTATTAGGATTAAATAAAAATACATAATAAATTCATAGAGGTAATTAGACAATGAAAGTAACTCGAATGAAAAGAGAAGTTCAGGTGGAAAACCCTTACCACTTTGTAATCAAACGATTCGTATGCCAGAAAATTAATAATGTTAAAATGATAAATTGAATACCATTAAAATAAAGATATTAATTATATGTTACATAAATGGGAATTATACACACATCATATAAAATTATTAGTAGTAAATATGGAAAATCTCACAAAAATGGGAGTGTGATGAAGAAACCCTTACCTTAAGTCCGAATGTGTTCCACTCTTGAACTTAAGGTCCTGGAATATGAAATTTGACTTATTAATAAATTATTTCAGAACCTATTAGACATGTATTTAGTTTATAATAATTTTATTTAGTTAATTCATTCCCTTATTGATAAGTTATTATGTTGAATTTCATCATTCTGGAGTGTTCGTTTTCTTTATTTTCATAATCGGTTCACTTGTTCTTAAGTAATGGAGTTCATGTGGAATGGATGTAAATATACAGAATTAAAATTAAATATTATTTATGAACCTCCATATTTTTTAATGGTCATTTATATAATTTTGTTACATGGAAATAGGATGAATCATTAAATGAAATATTAATGACATTCACTTAGATTATTTTAGCGGTACTTTAATTATTATGAACTAGTTTGGTCATATGATTTAATAATATGTATGTATAATAATTAATAAATATTAATTAGGTTATAATACATATATGAAGGTCTGTTTCAACCATAAAAATGGTTTCATGACCAGTAATGAATGAGAAATTGAAGAACAAAACTTCATCGTCCACAGAGGTTATAAATTGGAACCTCATGGAAGTTAATTTCGTTTATAAAATAAAAGAGAGAGAGATAGAGTAAGGATATTGATGATGGTTATTCCATTAACATTATATAATTACAATATATATATGATACTGGATCTATCATGGTCATTTGGATAGAGGAGGTGAGGAGAGTATAACAAAAGAAGATAAATTGAAATGAAACTAAATGAAAAAGAAAGGTGTTTTACCTCTTGAAATAACCACTTTGAGAATCACTTTAAGGGAAAGGATTTTGGTCTTTTTGAAAGACCAAGAGATTCTTGGATGTGGGTAGTGACTAATTAAGGGTATTTGGGTATAATCTTTAGGAGCTTCAAGGCTTAGAGAAGTGAAGAGAAGAGGGAGTGAGGGTGGGTTTTTATAGTGGAGGAGAGGAGGGTTTTCATAATTTTTTAATCATTAGTTTATTAATTTACCTCAAGACCAGAAATAATGATGATTCCATGACCATGAATAGTAATAAATGCCTGTGAGTTCAAACCATGTGGTATTACATCACTTATGATGGCATAAATAGTGTATTTAACTGATAATTTGTATATACGGTATTTTACCGTATTTCACTATTCATAAAAAATTTGAGTATTTTAGAAAAATACCAAAAATTCACCCTAACCATTTTTCAACGCATAGAATAAAAAAATGAAGACCATTTTTCAAAAATAATTTTCTAAATATTATTAATTTAATATTTAATTAAAACCATAATTTATTCTAAAAAAACAGTTTTAAAACATTTATTTACTTATTCCAAAACATAGGTATATCATAATTCCACTTGAATATTATTTATATAATATCATAGGTAAGGTTACTGTTCATTAGGGTATATCACTATTTATAAGGGTATTTTACTATTCATAAGGGTATGTTACTATTCACCAAAAATTTAGTTTTTCTTATTGGACTCTAAATAACTTACTGATCGCAACCGTGTATGTTAGATTTTTGAAATTCACATCATAAAAGTGACAAAATTATTTTTACTTGGCTAGGTTATAACAAAGTGGTGTTTTTAGAGACTCAGTGATCCATTCATTCTATAATAAATATATTTGTAAATTTTTGGGGTGTTACATGTTTTTCATATGTTCCAATTTGTTTCATGCCTTAAAAGTGTTTGATAAAATGTGTAGAAGGTGCGAAACCCTTTTTGAAATGGATTTGACGTGCGTATGGTTTAAGAAAGGGGTTTCTAAAATAATTTGGTATTTTACAAGTGTAAATATTTTTTGTGAATGTTCTATGTGTTTTTAAAATTTTGAAACATAATTATTAGGCTGTGAAAGAGGTGATAATCATGTTTTAGAGGGCAGTTAAGGTGCGATTGTGTTGAAAAATGTGATTTTTAATGAAAAATGTATTACTTTGGCATGTTGAACTTGTTTCAAACCTTTGAATTTAGATTTTGAATATCTTAATTAATGAAAATAATCTTTTAAAAATGATATTGTTTTGAGTATTATTTTACTAAGGGTCTTGGTGTATGGAATTGGTTGAACAATGGTGAGTTTTTCTTATGTTTTTTTAAAATGGGAATGTTTGAATTGTGAAAGTGATGATAAATGCATCGAGAAGAGGTTATTGTGTGATGGAAATTGAAACTTTTTTGTTTTACAAAAATTGGTGGTTTCCTTGAAATGATTGGAATTGGTTTATAAGAGTGGTGGTGTGTGTGATATGTGAACATGAACTTGAGCCCATGGGTATCCAAGGTATCTAGGTGGGATTTCATGTTCTAGTACGCTAGATGATACAAAAGTGATTTTTCCTGGTTTAATCTGTAATGATTGATGCTTACAACACTAACTAAACTATGATGATTAGAGTCCACTAGGTTATGGGGGTGCACCTACTAGTGGATCATGCACGAGAATGCTATTGGTCGTGGTTTCTATGCCACATTTCACTAAGGTACGAGGTTTTAGTGTCCCACTCAAGCTAGATTAACCCAAGGGGATTTACCCATGGTACTCTACTTTATATGAAGGGGTTCCAACTATCAGTATATGGTGGAACTCTTTTGTGTATGTGTGTGTGTCCTTATAAGTTCCCTTTTTCAATTGAGAAATTGATTGAAAAATGGTTTTCCTTGAGATTATTAATTTTTAAAGTGTTTACTTATAATGATTATTTTTCTTAATAAAGCATTTAAAAGCCTTAATTATATAATCTTGTTAGATTTTATTATAATTTTTTGACATGTAATCTCTTTTGGGTGACATCCTATAGGGCTTTGGATCACACCCTACTTACAACTTTGGGTGTAAGTAGACCTATTCTATGTGTACTCTAGGTAAAGGATTGGAGATTTGTGTTGGTGGTTGAGTTCCTAGGGTCTTTCAGTGTGGATCTTGGTGGTGGAAGCTTTAGGAAGTTGCTCCTCTTGTTGCATGGAGTTTTGTGATGAAGTTTTAGTTTTCATTTCATTATAGGCCTTTTTGGTTTTTGAGTTAGGTTGTAAACTTTAAATCTGGAAATGTCTTAAGGCTTGTTTAGTTGCATATTTTTACTTTCTGTTTATTTTTTATTATTGGTAGTTTGATATTTTTATCTTAGGGTAAATAGTTCTCACATGTTTATATTGGTACTTGAAAACTTATGTTAGCTTGTGGGGATCGAGAATGCCCTTCGGGCCATGCTGCAGATTAGGTCAGGCACCAGTTTAGGAGAAGACCCAATATGGTTTGTGACGACCACTATCTTGAATGGTATTGTATTTCTCATTAACTTATCCCAACTATGATATGATATCACATTGGTCTAAATAATACTAGTTTCATACCCTTTAAACTACTTTCACTTCCTCTCCACATACCAGGTGTGTGTATATATAAATATATGTCATTTGTACTTTATCTTGAAAATTGCATAGTTCTGACTGCATCCCATGATGTTTCCTAGATATAGCTGATATTTGACTAAAGTAAGTATATGTTGGAAATATAATTTCTTTCAAATATCATGTAATATGTGATTTATCCATCACAAAATCATACATAATTCAATTTACCATATTAATGGCCTCCAGTTTCTTACACATGTGTTCTTGGAGATATATATTCCATGTGACACTAGTAACAAGTCTCTATCAAATTGTTCCAACTTTTATTTATAATTACATTGTTAATATATATACCATTTACTTGTTCTAATCATTCATTGAATCTATATCGGTAGATCTCATTCCCTAGAATGTAGTTTTCTACTTAAGTTTATATCTGGAGAGATAGTTTCATTCAAGTCTTAATTAACTATAATACCAATAGTTGTTTTCCATATGTCATCAAACATATTTTACTTAGAATACAATGATTACCCCACTAACATTTTGTAGAGACATAGTGAAATTAATTCCTAATGAATATTCTATGATATTGTTACTTAATTCAATCCTAAACTAGATTTCAGTAACTTTCATCCCTAATTTCAGTAACTTGCATCCCTTATTAGAATTCTATGGTGTCAACATTCCTTTCTGGTTGGGTTTTATAGACACCTTCCAATATTGATGGTCTTGACAACCAATTCTCAAAAAAAAAAAGATCACAAAAAGTAGATATGACAAGTACAGTTCTAATGGATTTAGGCATAATAACTTCGAATAACCAATCAATCCTTATTGGTACCACAATTTTACAATCCATGTATAATTTCCCTTGAATAACCACCATGGTATTAAAAAAAAGATCTTGTATATTGATACATGGAATCCATTATTGAATTATAATTGATAGTTTTAATCTTAGATGATTTCCATATACTACTTGTATTATATATTCTTAATGAATAATATATCACTGAATATGGTGTATACAAAATATGTAGCAGATGTCTATGGAGTAATCTCTTTCCACATACTCTTGTGGAATTTGTTCATATTTAAACTATTCATACATCGATAACATTGAATCAATATAAGTTCATCTTTCTCCTACTATATCAAATAGAGATGTGAACCCTTTTATAGAAATATTCTAGAACTTGACTATAACTATTCTGTGATAGGGATTTAAATAATATCCATTATAAACTTTAGGATATTAACTGAGATACACATTTTTTCTTTGATGCAAGTTCATTTATATTCTTAAACCACTCTTTTCATCCAAACACAACTTTCTCATGACATAATGAATTTATTTAATATTACAACTCAATATATCCATTTTTCAATATATTTGGCATGTTTTTATGGGATAATGTAGTTATTTTAAATGCATGTCTTGAAAGATAATTTAAGTATTTACAATTCATATAAGTTCCAAAATTGATACTCCTTGTATAATGATGTTGATGTGTATAAGGGAATGTGCATTTATAAATTAATCTGTGCTACATTTTTTTGACCAATGTCAACATTTAAAAATCAATATATATCCTCCTTAGTAATATTATGGCTTTGATTTGGATAAGGTAATTTGCATTTAGGATTTACTTTATGCTACATTATATTGATCGAAGAAATCTTGGTTAAGGTATTCTTCAACACCAGCACAAAGCATCTCATATCTCTTGACTATGAATATACTATACATCACATTAAAATTCCTTACAAAGTTGAAAGAATCTTATGAAGTATACTTACCACTAGCTTATGTTTGGAATAGTTCCCACTCTCTATCTAAACTAATTCCTAAATATCTATGGATTAATTTTATTTCTATAAGTTTATTTTTTCAAAATTATGTACAAAAGTTTGTCAATAGTACCTTAAGGTCTTTAAATTTGAAGAATCTAAAACCATATTAAGTATAACCTTTGAAACTATTTAGTTTTTCTTGAAATTTTTTTATGTTTCCAAAACTGGGTATATTGGTCTTTCACTTTATATTCATCACATATTACCTATGATTCGTACATTACATAACTCTTACTTGAGTATTTGAAAACACAAACATTCATATCGAAATTGGAATAATTTATCCTTATGTATAATAGAAAAATGCGATAAATGTTTTGGTTATGCTTGATAAAATTTCTACTAGAATCAATATATTGGAAATTGGAATTTATGTACTTCTCTCCACTGACTTTGGAATCACCCCTGCTCTGCTTCTTGGAGACCACACCTTAATTATTGTATTTTTATTCTTACTTAGTTATTTAATTTAAATAAAAATATGTGATAGACATATTTTATTGAATACCCAATAAGTAAAACATAAACATTACTTTCAATTGATGAATATACACTGAAGAATAAGTGATTACTTGCTTCTATAATTCATTTCATTGCATTTATACTTCCAAATACTTATTTAATGACTTGAAAAGAAAATAGACTTATGTATGATAAAAAATATTTTTGTTGAAGGAAATTAAAAGGTTTCCTTTGGAATCAAACATTACATTAGATTTTTCACTTTGTCTTTAAAATTATTCAATATAAGAACTAAATATTATAAGTTCTTTAAGTTCTTATATACTTAAAGAACTTTTAACTAAAGGCAATAAAGCATTTTCACTATACTGCTCATTTTATCATCTTAAACTAAAATGGAGAAAGTGGGTGAAATGATATAATATTTATATATATTTAAACATCGTGGATTACCTTTAAATATTTACACATAACTAGTGTAATTATCACCAATTTATATCTCGCTTCACCAACTCCACACAAGCTTCTCAAAGATGAAACAACTTATGAAGTCATCATTTTCTGGATGTTATATGTACAATCCACCTATAACATTGATGATAAAATTATAACATAACCATTATATGAATCATACATGAGTATCCCATTAAATGTTATCACACCCTTGCTTCATGAGGAGGATTAACAGGTATTGGAGACCCTATCACCAAGAATTTACGATGTTGTAATACTTAATTCAAGATCTTAAAATACTCTTTGGAAAATCATTATAGTTTTGGAAAATTTCTTGGTCCAATAATTATCGCAATGTATTTGTGTTGTTAATTTTCCATTTTCTACAAAAATATAATTTGTCATATTTATTATCATGAACCAGCCCAGATACCCTAGTACCCTATACCCAACCTAGAATTGACATTACCTGAAGTGAGTTCCCAATCCCCAAAGGTTGGTGACTACCACATGGAACCACAAAAAATAAAAATGGGAACCAATTTTTCACATAAAAAAAATGAATATAAAGATACACACCAGTATGATCAAAACTCAAAAGGGATATAGTACCAGAAATCACACAGGTTAGTTAAAAATTGAAAATAATACATCATAAAAGTACTCAAAAGTAGAAAAGATAAAATTTAAATCCTAAAGGAAAAATTTCTCAAATCACAAAGGATCAAGAACATTCACTCCCTCTAAGATTCCATTTCCCTTTGATTTGACCTAATAAAGTTTTTAAAGGCAAACGTAGGGTGTGAGCGAAAATACCCATAGGGTCTAATAAAGTGTTCCATGATAATATTCCATAATAAAAAACCAAATCAATATTTAAATTTTTGAATAATATAGGGAATGTCGGAACAATTTTATATTGAAATAAAAAAGTGATTTTCATTTCATAATGATTTAAAACATTGCTAAAATAAACACTTTACATAAAACAGTTTATATAAATCACTAGGCATGAGTAAATCAATTTCAAAACAAATGGAATTTATGATATAAATAATCACAATAATCACCATGTCCATATTACCTAAGGTATGATAGTTTCTAGTTATAGGATCCTCACACTCTTATATCAGTTATCATGGAATATGTGTATACACGTCCCTTAGGATTAGGCTGAATAAGACTCATCAATGTTCCATCAAGAATATGATCTGCCTAAATTGATTTTTTTAGAGTTTTCATTATCAATCTATTACTATGGAATAACCATCCAATAGTGATTATCCTAAATAATTTACTAAATACCCAGGATCAAATGTTCTCAATCAATCAATCAATTTAAAAAGGGAAAATAATTTCATTTCAAATCAATCATCATTCATAATTCAATTTCCCACTTTTACTTTTCAAAATTCCAATTCAGCTTCAAAACCAAAACATGGATTTTTTACCAATTAATTCTTTTACAAATAAAACCAATCATAGATATTTAAGAATTCAATTTAATACATTTTTCTATAATCAATACTCAAATAATTTCATAATTTCCATCAATTTAAAAATACACACCAATTTCCAATCCATTAGAATTGGGGGTTTTCACAAAATCCATACCAATCTAATTTATAATTCCAATTCGAATCAAATGGTGGTTTCATAATTTATTTGAAATAAATTTAAATCAAATCAATCAAATAAATGTTTTATTATATGGTGAAACTCAAATGAAACCACCTAACTTTTTTAATAGTATCAAAAATCAACACCCACAATGGGATTTTCCAATGAAAAATGATGAAAACCGAGATCTAGAAAACCAAAATAGAATCAAGATCCAAATAAACCAAGTTTAGATCCATCAAACACTTGAATATATAAAAACCTTATGGAGGAAACAAAGAGACAGTGGAAGAGAAGGAACATGAGTAGAATCACCTACTGGAGAGGGATTAAAAAAGATCTTACATGATTATATCCACCTAGGAATGGGGTTGGAGGATCTAAAAAGGGTTCTTGAGATCCTATAAGAACTAGGAATTTGAGATCACATGAGTTAGGGTTGAGAGAGAGTTCAAATACAAGTTTGGGGAATTTTAAAATAACTTATCCAAATTAAAATTACCATATGAAAGGTTAGTTGGGAAGGGTTACATGGTTAGACAAAACATGCATCATAATAGTGCACACCTCTACTAGGGTTAATAGTTTATACTAAGTGGTAACATAGTTTTTTAAACTTTTCATCAACCATGAAAACCCTCATTATCTAGGGTTGCACGGTTTTCACTGGGTGGGAACACGGTTTGGGAACATTATGTGCTAACCGTGAACAACCTAGAAATTTCAAAAAATTTCAACTTTCCACTAAAAAAAAATTGAGACAAACCTTGAACAAAGCATAATAAAAAAATGAGGGTTTGGGAGTACCTAAAGACCAGTAAAAAATTTTATAATCTTCCCACAATAGATACTTTTTGTCACCAGAAATCCTATCAATTAATTTCTATATAAAAAAGATGAGGCCATTGCTCTCTCATCCGCGCCTCTATCTCAAATGTCTCATACGAATCAAAATTGTGATTCCATATAACATGGACCAAAGGTGTCATCCTCCCATGAAGTACCTTGGTATCATAATCAAATATCATGAATCTATGCCTGGTCATGGATAAATCAGGCTCAACATCAAGATCAATACTGCTCAAAATATGAGATGGATCGAAAATATACTTTCAAATCTAAAATAAATGGTATATAATCCTCCAACAAAGTACCTTGGTCTTAGAATCAACTATCTTGGATAGATTATCAGTCATGAATAAATTAAGCTCAACATCAAGATCACTCCATCTCAAAATATGATATAGATTGAAAAGATAAATGTTAAGCTAAAATACATGGAACACATTATGTATCGACATAAAATATGGAAGAATTTATAAATGGTAATTAAATTTTCCCACATGGTAAACAACCTAAAAAGGCCCCACAAAATGGGGAGAAATCCTCCCTTACCTCCTAAGACATCAATGACCTAAATGAGGTGAAATTTTCATGAACACCTGGTCACGAACTGAAAACTCTAACGGTCTATGATGAAGATCAATATGATATTTATACCAGATCTATTCCATCAACATATTCTAACAAATCAGTTAAATCTTTGCTATCATATATTGGACCAAGCTCAGTCCAACCAAGGATCTTTCACCAATATCTGACCAACACAATGAATATTTACAAGCCTGACCATACAAGGAATAAAAAGGATATATTCTATTCAAAAATTTATAACTATTGTTATAAGATTACTCAACCAGTCCCAAATGGTTATCCTAATATCTACCAAAGTTGAGAACAAATGATTAAATAATATCCTCAAGAATCTACATGGCTCTCTCAGTTTTTCCATCCATCTATTGATGGTATTCCACACTCAAATGAACTTGCTATCACAGTTCCTTCTGAAGGCCTCCTCAAAAGAGAGAATTAAAATGGGATTCCCTATCAGAGACTATAGTATATGGAACTCTATGAATCTCTCTCAAATATATATTTCCCATCTCCTAAAATTTGGTTGTATCATGAATGTGTATAATGTGATCCAATTTGGTCAGCCGATTGATCACAACCCATATCACATTCATCTTTCTCTGGGTATTTGAAAACCCAACCATAAAGTCCATTGAGATATAATCCCACTTCCAAGTTGATACTGGAATTGGATGAAGAAAACCCGAATGCCTTTTATGCTCAGAAATAACCTATTGGAAAGTATTACAATGAGAGACAAAATTAGCAATGCCCCATCTCATACCTAACCACTAGAATAAACACCACATATCATAAAACAACATTGTGGTTCCTAAGTGCAAATCCCATTGGTAACTATGGAAATCCACCATCACATCTTTCATAAAAAATAACCACAAAACAAACTGAATCCAAGAACTTAGAACGCCCTTTGTGGAGAACGACCACTCAAAAACTGTATCCCCACCACAAAGAGAGTCTCTAATTCTATAAATCTCATCATTAAGATACTATTTCTAAAGAATCATCTCTATAAGAGGAGAGGTAAATTAAAAACTGGCCAGGCTAACCTTGACCCATGTTTCTCAAACTCCGATATGAAACTATGAAAAAAGAGTCATTAAGTTCCACTCTTTTGATGATTCTATCATGACATGAGTTTGGAGTTTCATTCTCAATGCATCAGAAACATAATTTCCTTTCCCTAGGGTGTAGAAGATGTTAAAATCAAAATATTATAGGTACTCCATCCAAATCCTTTGGTGGAGATTAAAATATTTTTATATAAGATAGATCTCAATCTCTTGTGGTCGTAGTACATGGTAAATATTTCCCTATAAAGTTAATTCTACCAAATCTTAAGAAAATACATCATAGATATGAGTTTAGGACAATGGGTTAAATAATTATTCTCATGTGTCCTATGTTTCCAAGAGATATAGGAAATTAAATGATCAAAATATATAAGAACATAGCCCAAACCTAAACTCGATGCATCATAGAAGACCACATAGAATCTGCCTGGCCTCTGGAAGAGTCAATGCCTATGAAGAAGTAAAAAAAAATTCATATCAACAAAATAAGTCTGAAATTTATCATCCCAAGTGAAATTCACTTCCTTTTGAGTTAATACAGTCATCAGAGAATCCAAGTTTGGGGAATCCTTTATGAATCAGTGATAATACCCTGCTAAACCCAATAATCTTCAAATATTGAAAACATTTCATAGTCTCTCCCATGTCATAAAAACTTACACCTTTTTAGAATAAAATAAAATTTCGTGTTCTGGGACCACATATCCTAGGAACATCACTTTTTAAATCGAGAAATAACATTTTGATATCTTGGCATAATGTTGATGATTTCTCAAAAACTTCATAACTTCTCTCAGATGATGCGCATGATCCTCCTAGGATGTAGAGTAATCTGTAATTTCATCCAAGAAGACCACCAAGAACGTATCATGATAACCATGGAAGATATTATGCATCAAATCCATAAATATTATAGGAGCATTGGTTAGAATAAATGGAATAACAAGGTACTCATAATCGAATACCTTCTCAGAAAGCTGGTTTTTTGAATGTTCGATTCTTTTATTCTCAATTGGTGATAACCGGATAGAAGTTCAATATTAGAAAACAAATTACCCCTTTATAATGGTCAAATGGATAATATATCTGTGGAAATAGATACTTATTATTTACCTTTACTCTATTTAGTTTTTAGTAATCAACTAATAGGTGAAGTATTCTATCAGCTTTCCTAGAAAAGAGAATAGTCACTTCCCAAGGTGACACACATGGGAATATAAATCCTTTATCTAAAATATCATCCAAATTATTCTTTAACTATTTCATTTCAACAAGTTCCATGTGTTAAGAAGGAATAGACACTGTTTGAGTACCAAAAAATAAATCAACAGAAAACTCTACCACTTTCACTGGAGGAAAACTGGATAAGTCAGAAGGTAAAACATAGGGAAACTCGACTAAAATAGAAGGGAGATAATCAATCAAATATTCCTACTCCAAATCAAAAGTAAAAACTGAGATTACTTTCCCCAAATCTAGATAATAAGGTCCAGATCTACTTGACCTTGGGTCCCATTCTCCCTGAAAGATACGGCACACCCCATCAGGTGTATTAAAGGAGAATCATTGAAGATAACAGTCAATTCATACTTTATTATAAATGATCCAATCCATCTCAAAAATGAAATCAAGATTTTTATGTTGAGAACTAGAAAATACTAAGTAAGATCAATATATAATAAAGAGAAGACACATATAGAACAATGAAGAACCTACACTCTCTTCATTCTAAAGGGTTTAGTAAAAATCAACACTCAAGATAAAAACTACATAGTAATATTTAATAAGTTCACAATAGAGGTCAATATAAAAGCATTATATGAAATAATATCAAATAAACTAGTCCCTAAAGATGAAGCTATAGTGATGTCACCTATCACAGTTGCTGGACCCATATCTTCTTCCTATGGAGACTCTTCCACCATGTGAAGAAGCTTTGTTATGGATGTCTATGGTTGAAACCCATTAGATCTTGAAGAATTTTATTTCATTACATTAATTTTTGGAACTCATTATCCCTTTCCACTACATGGAGTAGAAAAATTATAGCATTATTTCTTCTAGTGTCCTAAACATCCATAGGAGATGAAAATATTGGGCGCCTCAGTGTAAACTCATATAAGATGACCATGATTTCCACAATGGAAGAAAGTCAAAGGGACTCTACTATGAACTTCATGGGGTCTAGAAGAACTCTTCCATTGATAAACACCAAGAAACTAATCACACTTTCTCTTCCCTAGGAACTCATATAACTTCCATTAGTAGAAAAAAGAACTCCCGTCAACCATGAATTACCAGCCAGATCAAGTTCGACCACCAATTCCATATCCATTAAATCAGCATAAGAAGGGAGATTCAGAAACAAAACATGAGAATATATATCAGATCGAATCCCCATCTTGAACCTTCATGTTTTCATCTTCTTATTTGATAAAATATTTGGTGAAAACTGCACAAGCTCGATAAAGCAATTTTCATATTCTGTCGTATTCCTGTCATCCTACTCAAGTTTTAAAAACTATATAGCCTTTTATAGAACTATATACTCAAGATAGAATTGGCTAGTGAATAGAAACTTTAAGTCCTTCCACTCTAACCCCTCTTTCTTATTCTCCATCAACATAAAGTCCCACCATCTCCTACTAAGTCTCTCTATATTAAAGGCGACTCATTTTACCTTGATCAAATCAAGACTTTACAAGAACTTAAACAAAAGATCTATCTTTCTCAATGAATCCTTAAACCCTTGAGTATTATTAGATCCTTAGAATTATTGTGGATTATGGTGAAGGAACTCTTAGTCAGGAATCCAAAATTAATCTGTATGAGGTTCCTCAGCTGGAACCTGAACTGGAATGGGTGTAAATGTGTATCCCAAAGCTTGGACAACATAAAAAATAATCTCAATAAGATTAGGGTCCATTGGAGGATTCTATTTTTGTGTTTCTCCATTATCTTGTTTCTTGATCATATTCATATGTCTTTTTAGAGTCACTATGCTAAAAAAATCATTAAATAATAATGAAGACATCAAAAAGTTACTCAGATCAACACTTAAATAATAGAATCATTGAAATTAATCCCATTAGATAAGAAAACAAGATGTGTATTTCTACGTACAAAAATTTAAATTAGTGAAAATACTAGAATTATTCCTCAAGATGCCTTTCCTAGAACATCCATGGCGACTTAAGGCTCGTTATAATGAAATTTCTCCAGCTACTCACTCAAAACTACCTACTAAGTCCTGGAATGATCTCAAACTGTATACGGACATCAAGAAAAGATGAACCAACTACACATTTGGTACCAATTTTCCACAAACCAGGCTTGATACCTTGGATCCCTAACACCCAAGATGAAATTGACATAGCATGAAGGTAATTCCTGATCCCCATGGGGTTGTGAATGGAACCTGACATCATACAATATTAAAGTGGGAACCAATTTTCCATATAAATAGTGTAATATTGAGATACACATCAATATGCTCAAAACTCCAAAGGGAGATAGTAATAGAACCCGTACAGGTAATTCAAAATCCCCAAATATTATATTATCAAAATAATCAAAATAAGAAAAGATAAAATTGAACTCCTAAAGGAGACACCTCTCCAATCCCAAAGGATTAATATCATACACATCCTCCAATAGGCTCTTTACCTTTTCTTGGAATTTTTAGAAGAAAATATAAAAATTCTTGAAGGAAAAGGCAGGTTGTGAGATAAAAATCAAGTATGGTCTCAGAAAGTGTTCCATAATAAGATTCCCTAATAATAAACCAAATTATGATTTTAGTTTTTGAGTAAAATAGGGGATGGTGATATAATTTCATATTTAAAACAAAACATGATTTTCATTTCAAAATGATGGAAAAAATTTCAAACAAGGATTAAAAAACACTTTATATAAAATAGTTTATACAAATTACTAGGCATGAGTAAAGCAATTTCAAAATATATGGATTTTATAATTAAAAAATTAAAAATAAGCACCATGGTTATCTACCATGTGGTACAATAGTTTATAATTATAGGATCCTCACACTCTCATATCAGTGATCATAGTATATGTGTACACATGTCCCTCAGGATAAGGCTGAATAGGACTCATAAATGTTCCATTAAGAATATGATCTATGTAACTAGATTTTTTTAGAGTTGTCATTGTCAATTCATTACTAGGGAATTTCCATCCTAGTGTTATTTTCTTAAATAACTTACTAATTATATAGGGTCACATGTGGTCAATCATTCAATCAATTGAAAAAGGAAAAATTATTTCATTTCAAATTAATTATGATTCATAGTTTAATTTCCCACTTTTCCTTTTCAAAATACAAATTCACTTTCAAAACCAAAACACATGTTTTTCATTAATTAATGCCTTTTCAAAATAAAATTAATTATTAGGTTTTAACAATTCATTCTAAGACATTTTTCTTGAATCGATCCTCAAATCATTTCACAATTTCCATTAATTTAAAAATTTGCCCCAATTTTTAATTCCATTGGAATTGTGGGTTTTCCCCAAAATCTATACCAATTAAAATTATAGTTCCAATTCACACTAAATTTGTTTTTCATAATTCATTTGAAATCAATTTAAATAAAATCAAGAAAATAAATGTTTAATTATATAGAAAAACTCAAATAGAACCACCTACCTTTATTCTTGGTGTCAAAACTCAAAACACGCAGTAGGATTTTCCAATGAAAAATGACAAAAATGGAGATCTAAAAACCCAACCTTGAATAAAGATTCAAATCAAATGAGTTTAGATCCATCAAACACATGATGATCTAACAAACCCTATGGAGGAAATAAAGAGGGAGTGGGAGAGAAGGAACAAGAGGAAAATCACTTACCGAAGAGGGATCAAAAGAGATACTACACACTTAGATCCACCTAGGAATGGGTTTAGAGGATAAAAAAAGGATTCTTTAGAGCCTCCAAGACTTATAAATCTGAGATACCTTGATTTAGGGTTGATAAGGAGTTGAAATGGAGATTTAAGGAATTTTAAAAAAAATTCAGAATTAAAATTTCTGTATGCATGATAAGATGGGAGGGGATTCATGGTTAAAAAAACCATGCACCCCTTTATAAGTAGTGGTGCACAATTTCTCATTATATTCTAAATGATTTGGCTATACCACTACTTATAAAGTTCACGTTTGACATTTAACTAGCTAACTGAATTAACTTGTGGCTCATTGATCTGTTGAGTGAAGTCCAATCTTCTAAAATCATAAACATTATTTACTCAATGATTTCCTCTAAAGTTGATACAAGTTAGATTTGTCTACTTATTTTCTACCAAATTTAGTTAATTCAAACCATCACTCTCATAATAACTCTTTGGTAGTAGGCGAAACCCTCAATTTTGGATGATGGCCACTCCATACACCTAGTTTTGTTCAAATTAAAATGATAGAAGGTGTATGAGACTTAATATTTCTGTGAGGGTTTCATTATTATTTCAATGAATGTAATACATTTATATAAGCATGTTCACAAAAAAATTTCGTAGTCATAATTGAACATTAATAAAAAAAAATTCATCACATCTTTATGCATTTTGTCTGTTTATTATTGTATATGTTCTCAAAAACATGAAAATGCATAAAATAATAATAAATGTATAAAGGAAAAAATTTCCAACTATTCTTGAACATCTAATAATGGTTGATCTATTTAAACTCAATGGGTTAATAGAGATCTAATGGTATCATACCTAATTTGTATCTTGAGTCATATCACAACTCACCCCAATCTAGTGTATTCACTTTTTTTTCTGAGTTATTGTCCCATCTTGGTGGAATTTTCACTTTAAAAAATTCTCATAAAATATAAAAGTATACTCTCACACATACGAGGGGTCTAGGGTATCACAAAATACATACAAATAAATTGGACACATAGGCCCTTATATATATTGAATGAAAAGAAGAGGATTCACAAACCATCCTAAAATTAACTACTTATTACAAAAATCACTCACAGTTGTATTAATATTTAAATAAATTAAAACATACACTAGTTCAGTCAATTGTTCAAGACTATTTTTTATTAAAATTAAATGAGTGATAAAATTAAATTTCAATAAATTTAAATTTTGGGGCTTAAATATAAATTTAATGAATTATAAAATTCAATCAATTTATCATATTTGGTCTAAATATATATTTAATTTCTATTGAGAATTTTTTGTAACAATTTAATTTAATTTAATACCAGAATTAAATTAATTTTTTTAATAATAATAAAATTATAATTATTTTTTAAAAGTAACAAATTAATTTTAGGTTTCACTTAAAAATTATCATGGGCCCAAAATTCCAGCCTAGGCCTATTGTGGATCAGGAGGAACCTAAATTCGCCTATTTTAGGCATCACAGACCCTATGAAGGGATCTGATGGGAAATGAGGACCCTATGTAATCCATTCTAGATTGGGAAGACCCACCCAGGTCCATCCCACATGGCTAAGGAAATCCATGGAAACCACATCTGGGCTAGCCCATGTTTAGGGATCCAATTGATAGCGAGGATCGCCAGAGTTGGTGTGTGCATATGATAGGGAGACCATGGATCTTCTTATTGAGGTATGGGAAGCTATCAAGCATCAACGATGGGTGGTGGTCGGCTAATTTCACATGCTTGGTGGTCTCGACCAGGGCGTGTTAGTGGTCGGGTGATGTCATAGGCTCAGTGGTCTCGACTAGTGTGTGGGTGGAGGTTAAGAGATAGCAGTAGGAAGTGTTCATCCAGTGACCAGGTGACAACCTCATGACAAACTTTACAAGGGAGACATAACCCGGTGTGGTCGGTTAGTGCCATGCGAATAGGGAGAGCGGAAACTGGCCACCGACATCGTCGAAACTGGGCAGGCTGAACAGCGCCGATAGGCTACCACTGTGGGTGGTCTCTAGCAAGGGAGTGAGGGTAGTGTTGAGGTCAGCTGGTGTGGGGATTCCATGGGACACACATTATGAGGGGATGTGGTGTGTTGGATTCTAACCATGAAGTTGGGAAGGGTTCTATTGGTTTCCACTGGTGAGGGGAGGTAGAGGTCGACATAGATTCTTTCTTAAGTATCCATTTATTATTTATTTCATATTTTTGTTTTATTGGTTGTAAAAAGTCTATATATCTATCTCATAGGCTTATTTTTAACTTTATTATACCTTTTGGTGGAAATATCCTTCCCATCCTCTTTTTTTATTATTAATTTTTAAAAAGTTTTCTTTTAGGGGAAGAATCCACCTAGCTACAAATTATGTTGGTTTGTGGACTTTTCCAAACACATGAAATACACTCATAATTGATTCGAGTCATAATTTTTTAATGATTGTTAAATTTTAAAGCTTCTAAGGGGAGATAACATATCAAGGGGAAAAATTTTCTATCCAGAACCTAGATGGAACTATATTTCCAGAAATAAAAAAGTGAGTAGATATAAATATATATTGGTCTTTAATTTTTAAACCACAACAATCATATTTTCGATCTTTAAAAAAGTTTCAGATGACTATAACTTGAAAATCCATAATCAAATAGACACATGATGTATTCCAGTAGGACTGATTTAAAACCTTATAATTAATTTAATAAAAATTAAAATTTTATTAGCTTAAAAAATTCACATAATCACTATGATACCAATTAATGGTACTAGAGGGCACAGTGGAAGCTGATGGTTTGGGTATTTAAAAATTTTCTTCACCAAAGTGATGTAACTTCATGTATCTAGTGATCTTATCCCCAATAGAGTTTTGAGGATCTCACATGGATCTAATAAGAACAAAATATAAATAAAAAGATAACTTGTTTGATTCAACACATGTTCGACTACAAATCATCAATGGTGATCATTGCTTGAAGGATCTCATCTTGAACCCCTATAGATCATCCACACATGCTTAAGTAAAACTTTCATACTCCATTTTCTGAATTATGGGAGCTAATACAGAGCTCCAAAGATCTCTTCGATGTCGAAACGATCACCTCGATCTCGTGCCTTCGATCTGTGAAGGAATTATTGGATCACTCACTCAGATAGAGTTTTTTCTCTCTAAGATAAAGGAGGATAGTAGAAATTTCAATCCATTAGAATGAATTACACTCAAAAATGATCTTCAAATACGCTTATATAGTGGTTGTATGAAATACCTGGTTAGGGTTCCTCAACCCCTATATATTTAATGTCCACTAAATAAGTAATAAATACATAATTATAGAGAACTAACTGTTTCATAAATATTAGTTATATTTTATCACATAAATTTAATTTATATTAAATATATTTTGTAATAAAATCCCAGTCATTAACTCAACTTGTAATTCCTTAAAATATTCAATGAGCCTTGAATATTAAAATATTATTCATTAGTATAATATTATTCCATTTATTTACTTAAACATGTGTAAATACTTTATTAAATAAATTAAACTTAATTATTATATACTCAAATAATAATTTATTTATTTATTCATCTATGATCAATAATACTTGAAAGAATTTTGGTCCCCATGGTGGGTCCAACTATTTCCTATTTACCTATTTAGTGGAATAGGGAAGAATCTTGAATAAAATATTGATTGTGACCCTCTAGGACCTTATCTCGAAAGTTGTGAATAATATTCATAGACCAAGAGTGGAGACTAGTAACCCATCAAGACCCCTAATGAGATAAAAAATAATTATAGCAATGAAAACCATCCTATGAACACACACTGTGTAATATATTATCTTTGTCTTACGATATCTCATAAAGTGGAATGTATAACTTATGTCATCATCCATTCTTGATTTATTGTTTTTTAATATAACTGGATGTATTTACATTTAAATAACATGGCCATGGATTTAATTAAGGTACTACCATCTTGATCGACCAGGTCTAATATATCACTTCCTCAATTCGGAAGTGATAAATTCTATCTTGATCATCAACCAATGTCATACCACCAATGACACACCCAACACAAGCTACCTCACCATGAATTCATTATCATGGTTTTTTTCTTTGCATAAAAGTATGTTATTAAATGGCACAAATTGATAATGATATCAAGGTAAGAGACCAATAAAGATGTTCATACATAGGAACAACCAATGACCCATGAAACATGTGGTGTTCATATTGGTGGGTATGTCCTCATGATCTCAACTACTAGTGATCATCAAGTGTGAACTTCCTGAAAAGAAGCATCAATTCCTATGATCCCCCATCAACTGATTGCATGAAATCAACTGTGCCTAGTCATTATGACGTATCTAGACCATTAAATATATATTTAATATTAGTTTTATAGTATCTTTAGGTTTTCATTATAGCATGGGAATTGCTCCAACCTTTTGATTCAACAAATAATCTATTTAAATTACCATTTAAATAGTGGATATAGAAATATCAACACCATTATGGTAAGTGTACATCTTGTATAACTCATTGTATTCATGATATGGTAATAAAAAAGTACTTATCATGTTGAGTCTAGGGAACCCACTATTACAAAACCCAAATTATCACGATTCACTTCAGTTGATGTGATTGCATATGCTTTTCCTTTTTTCCTTTTACATGATAATTTTGATGTTGTTTATTATCCTCATTATCACTTGGATTAGGGCATTGATTAACATAATTTCCAAACTCCTTGTATCTATAGAACTAAAGTGTGATTGGTGTATTCTGAGCTCTATCTCTATTCATTTCATTGTCTAGCCTCTTCACATCACTTATTCATTATTTTTCTTGATGGATATGATTCCCACACTTAAAAAATATTCTTGTTCATTTCAATAACTCACCTGAGTGATTCTTCCAATATTTCTGGAAAGTTGGAAGATGTAATATTTTCTTCTCTCTTTGTGATATACCACTAGAGCATCTATGAAACTCCATCTTCCATTTCTTATCTCTAGAATCATTAGAGTTTCAAAATTCCATTTACACTTTGAGTTCACATTGAATGATTTATTCATATATTCCAAAGACCATTATAAATAATGCCTTTCTAAGATTTTTTTTGAAAACCACTAATGAATCGATTAATTTTTTATAGGATTGATGATTAAAAAAGAAGCATACCTTGAAAGTTTGGTAAAATTTTTATCATAGCTACTAATGAATTCATAATCCTTTTTCTTAATCTTAAGAAATTCCATCATTTTTTTGTATATAGAATATTAGGTAAGTACTTACTAAAAAATATCCTCTTAAACACATCCCATTTAATGGCGTCAATTTCTTCCTATTAATTTGTATTCTTAATAACATTCCACTATTGATATGCTTCTCATACCAAACGATAAATAGTTAGTACAACTTTTTCATAGTCTGAGCTCTAGAAAATGAAAAATATATTTTCCATCACATTAATCCATTTATTAGAAACTAGTTGATCAGAATACCCATAGAAGGAGGGTGGAAGTTGTCACATAAATGATTCAATGGAATGTTTCTCCATCCTCGGTTTATTAAAAACTTCTACATAACCCAAATTTTGCTCATAGATTAAGAGGGTTGATTGAGAATAGTCATAAAGTATTTCATACTAGTTTCTATGCCATTTGGTTTCTCATGAGAGAATTTATTTCATTGGATGTCACATTCATTGTTCATATGATTACATATGGTTCTATCCATTTGCTAAAACAAAAAGCATAGTGTGAAAAATAATAAATATAGTGATAAATAATAAAAAATAATTAATAGGATGTCTAAATCATGGCACATTATTTTAAATCTATGAAACATTAGTTTTAACCAAGGAAATCCCTGGTAGTCATGTATTCAAATCCTTCATAACAGTTTATAAAGAAAATGTGAGTTAACCCAAACATATCCCCCATAAAGTGAAAAACTAGTTTCACAATAAGGGAACAATCAACATGCACTATAATCATGGTTAGTATATACTTGAACAACTATATTCAGGTTTATTACCCTAGATACATCTATGAAAAAACCACACCCACATATAGTATCTAGAAAAGGTGGTATTACTAGTAAAACAACATAATATATTCCTTACCAAAACATTTGGATGTTATCCTATAAATAGTCTTATCCTTAGGATTTTCACCAAAGTTCTCTAATCATAGTATCTAAATATTGGCTAAACCCTTATATAAAACCAACTATAAAGACCCATGATTTACACACTTAAATATTATATCACTTTATATGAATACTGAATAAATAACATTATGATCAAAACTAAAATCATAAAGGTTTAGTGTCTTTGGAGACTAGATACGCATTCATCTTATTTTATGAAAGATATACAGTATTTCCCACATAAAATTATTCTTAGGTATACCCTAATTAAAACCTTTATTCTTAACATGGGGAAGTAAAAACATAAGAAAGGGTGAGATCAGATGCTCAGTAAGGATAAACATTGTAAATATCAATCAATAATCATACATAAGAATAATATAAGCATAAGGGTATAAGATCTTGATCATAAATTACAAAGTTAATTCCCAATTTATAATAGATAAAAAATGTGAGTCATGGAATAAAACATTATCATAATAATAAAAAATATTCATAAGAGTGTGGAATCATCAATAACCATTCATGATCCCTGATATCATAACATAGACATATGAATGTGGAAAAAACATATATAACATTGTGAAAATGTATACAGAGAAACACGTTCACTAATTAAATTAAAAAAATGAAATCATTCCTTCACATAAACTTATGTACATGAAACCATGACCATGCATAATCTTATGGACTTGAAAACCAAGTATACATATAATCTTATGGTCCTAAAAAATAGGCACACACATAAAATTTTGAACATGAAATCATGTTATTGTATAACATATTTATCTCATGAGATGTCCATATTTACCAAATGTATTATAGGAATATACAATTAAAGTCCCACCCGTCACATAATCATAATCTATTCATATGTGTTTCATAAGATCATAAATATTTTATCATATATCATAACCCATTGAAAGGAAACTGATTTCATAAAAATATTATCATCATAATTAAAATTAAGTATATTTAAGATAATAAATTAATTATCTTATATTGGAAACCATGTATTTATAATAGGTATAAGAAGAAATAAAATTGAAAATGCTCAGTTATGAGTTATACCTCTTTGTTGATGAACCAATTTTTCTTACACCTTAAGACATGGAGGGATGGTCTTTTTGAAAGACAATAGGATCCGTGATATGGTGAAGGACTATAAGAAGGTATTATTATAGGGATTTTAAACTCTATAATGGTCAAAAAAATGCGAGGAAGGGGGGAGAAGAGGTGCACTTTTATAAGTGAGGAGTGTGACACCCTATGAATTACTTAAAAGTATTAAATTAATATAAATTAATTTTTATAATCAAGAGACTCCAAATTGATATATTTTAAAGATAATATGAGGATAATTAAAAGTAATACCATCCAATAAAATATAGATAAGTTTGTGTGATGTTTTAATCCTTATATTTTATTTATAATACCCTATTAATCCCTTTTACAATTATCACAAAATCAAAATTTTCTACTATTTAATGGTCAATATTGATACCATAAAAAGAAAATTAACCCATAAATAGACCATGGTTGATATGTTAAACCATATAAAACTATTTTTATTGAATACAATATTTTTATGAATTTAATCCGTTTTATAAAATATTTTTTTATTATAAAATATCATTAATGTTATTTTTGGAAATACATTAAATAATATAATATAATATGTGTCTAAATCAAGTAAAATGGTTATAAGATGACATGGATTCATATGTAAGGAATATATGTACTTATTATAATCATATAATAATTGTTTTTTCAGTTTATAAACCATTTTTAACTTTTTCTTTTGGCTTAACCGCTTGGTTAATCAATTTTAATCTTAAACGTGGTAATGAATTTTTCAATATTAATGGGTTATAGTTTTACTTATAAGTTGAAAATTGGTTCATAAATGAAAAAGGGATGACATTAGAGACCATTGATCAAAGTAATTAACCTCTTTAATGATTTTTATGATTTTTAAATAATTTAATAATATATATATATACTATAAAATACTATTAATTTTATTTTAAGAACAATTCCCATAATTTGACTTAAAAAAATTAAAAGAGTCGAATTAATATATAAAAATTTAAAAAATACATAATATGTTTTATTTATTAAAAATAAAATTAGAACTCAATAATTCATCTAAATTGTACTACGTTTAACATTTTAAAAATCATTTATTTTATTTTTTTGTTAATTGAATAAATACTATATCAGTGTTGCATAAGAATTTAACGAAATTATCAAATCAATAAAAATTAAAAATAAATTATCATGATTAAAAAATTGATTTATTTATCAAATAAACATTTCTAAATTAACTTATCCTCTTTTTATCCATCTATAAACATTTTAGAGAAAAAAAATTCAAGAGAGTGACATTTTGTATTTATTATTTTCTTAAAATAATATAAAGGTCACAATCAAAGAAACATGTAACAAAGTGGTGATATTTTTAATAAATGGATGTAAATTTTTTAACTTCACCCATCCAATTAGATAAAGGAAATTTCTATATAAATTTTAAATCCTTGTCCTGATGTTTTAACAAGGTTTTACTCACTTTACCCTTATCATATTGACAAATATTTACCAGGTTTACCATTCATAATGGTAAAAAATAAAAGGTATTTTTTAAAAAAAATTATCCTCTTAATTCAAAACAAGTTATCTATTTTTTAATATTTAGTTCATTGAAGTGGTAAAATTAAATTTAAAATTAAACCCATAAAACACGAAAAACAATAGTTTTCTTGAAAAATAATTTATAAAGTATATTTTTTTAAAATCAAAATATAACGTAAATGTAGTTAAAATAAAATTAATTAGATTATTAACAATATAAGTAAACTAATTTTACTTTTATAACCACTTTAAAACAAAATATATTTTTTCAGTAAAAAATCCTTCGGGGTGAATTTGTAATATTTTTTGGTTGATTGGGTTTGTTGATAAAAAAGGTTCACAAGATCGTTTGTGGAGTTCCTATTTATTTATTGACTAGGTATGTTGAAAAATATTCAAGAAGGAGTTATGTAATCATTGAAAGTAATTTATAAACTAGTACATTTAAGGTGGTGTCGTTTCCCTGTGTTTTCAAAATTTTTGGGTTCAAAAATTTGGGGGATGGGAAGAGTTTCATGAAAGTTTACTTTTTTGGATTCATTATGAAAATATGGAAAATTAATAGAATTAATGAAATTTAGGTATTTTTTTAAGTTTTATGAATATTTTTTTTATTTTTGAAGGAATTATTTTTATAGAAGTATGTTTCACGAAATATGTTAAGTTTTATGACTATGGAAATTCCCTAGAAAGTTTCACAAAGGTGTTGAGTTTCACAAATAGGAATGAAGAGTTTCATGAAAAATTAGTTGAAATCTTGAATGTTTCTTAAATGGTAAAAATGGTTTTATAATTAGGTGGATAACCACCTCATTTTGTAAGAGAAGAAGTCCAAACTGAAATCCAAGGTCTCTGAATTTGTGAAGGAATTTTGAGAAACTTACTTCATTCCTAAATCTTACTTCCTTAGTGAAACTGATGTTCTTATGGTTTCTTCACATAAAAAAAATATTTCACGAAATTACACTGAAAAACTGATGTTCTTATATATATATTTAACAATTTAGTTACTCAAATTCATACCCACTAATTCAATGTCTTGGTCACATTTAAATTCTATTGTTTTAATATATCTCAATTATCTTAAAGCTCGGTGTTGCGTGTGAAGTAAGATATCAAGATTAATATTATTTTAACTAAATTTTTAGAGTGTTACAATAACTATTAGTTATAATATTATTATTGAAACATATAATTATAATAATTATACTAAACTAATTATATTATTATATTGATATGATATTTGGAAGAGTAAGATTAAGAAGGAAATATTTAAAACAAAATAATACTTATGTTAGAGATTTGATTTTTCCATAGAAGCTCACTCTAAATTGAAGGTCTTAGGTAACTATGATTGAATATAATATTATTTTCATGGAAAAAGCATCTATGTAGAGTAAAATATAAAATTTTAAAGGATGAATTTTACTTTGAAGTGTAACTTTGAAAGGATGAAAGTGATGTCCTTTTATAAGTGGAGAGAAGAGTACTTTGGGAAACACTCATCATTTTTTAATAATTCCTTGGAACTATTCTTGGGAAAATGGATCAAAAGTGTGAAAAGATGGGTTTTGGGATAATATAAGGTTGAAACTCCACCCATACATTCATTTTGAATCAAGGTAAGAGTAATTTAAGGTTTCATTTACTTTTAACCTTTTACCCAAATTAATTTTTTCCCCTGGTAATTAATTTTTAACCTTAGTAATTAAAATTAATGAAAAAATTAATATTATATATTTTTACCTAATTTGAAACTTATTATAAAAAATTTGAAAATCATTTTAATGCATAAAATTTATAAAGGCGTGAGATGTTAATTTCAAAATAAACACACTTGGTCATATAAAAATGTTTTTTAGAAAAATAAAAATTATAATATTTAAATTTATATATAATATAAATTATATTGAATAATGAATTTATGAAAACAAATGATTTATTATAAGAGTTAATTTTATGAGTCTTTTAAGGAAATCCAAAACTAAATTTCACCATCAAAACACTTAATTATAGGAAAACACTGAAAACAAATTTTTTATTAAAGTTACATTTTAATTTAGTTTTAAACATATTGGATATAGGTTTAAAAGTTAAAAAAATATTTTAAAAAGAAATATTTTATCTTCTAAATACATATTTTATTACTTAATTTTTTTAATCTCATAGGTTAATCATATATAATGATAAAATCATAAAAAAATATAATTTTTTTAAAAAGCGTATTTTTGGACTGTAAATCAACATTTTCAGAAAAAACCAAAAAATTAATACTACTTAAATTTCGATTTAAGGAATTAAAAAATGATCTTTATTTCATGAAAAATTAAATTCTAATTTTATTTAAAATTTTATTTTAAAGTGAAATATAAAATAAAACTAAAATGGAATTTATTGAAAATAACCATTTTCAATATTAACTCATATTTATTGTGTTTTAAACTTTAAGTATTTAATTGGTTTCCATATTAGTCTTTATTATCAACTTATTAATTATTTCTTATTAATATGTTTTTTTATAATGAGTGTAGCATGTGATACAAGTTATATAATGAAATATTTATTTTAAAGGTTCAAAAATATCAGGTCGTTACAAAAGAAGTAATAAAAAATGAAATAAATTTTCTATGGAGGCGGTGAATTGAACCTAATATTGATGATTTTTTCATTTTAGAATAAATTATAAGAATTTTGGTAATTAATTAATATAATAACTTTTTAGTGTAATTATTATATATTTTTTCATTATATCAGGATGGTTAGAATAGACTTAGAGGATGTATGTAGAGACCTCGACCCCAGTAGCCCAGATATGATTTTTTTCTTTATTACATTTTTGTAAAATATAAGGAATCGAATTAAGGACCAAATAGTTTAGTAGTATTTCTAAACTAGATGTACACATGAGTCTTTTATTACATTATAATATGAAATTTACAACACATTTTTTTGATAATAAAATTATTCACTCTAGCTTATCCTTTCATGTCAATAATAGTAAACTTCATTTATTCCTAGGAAAGGAAACAAATGTTGAGTTAAAATTATCACTAGGGGTTAAGTAAAATGGAAGATATCATGAACAAATAAATAATAATAAGTATGGAAAGGTAAATAAATGAATAAACATTCCATTTAAATAACTTGACTACATGAATTGTTAAGGAATAATCAATATGGAAAGGTAAATAATTAAAAACTCATGACATTTAAATAATAAACTGAGAATAAAATTCATCAAAAGATAATATCATTTGGAAAATATTATGGATAATAATTACTTAATTATTAATGAAGGAAATTCTTAATTATTATATGCCATGGTCTCACGAATCATGACACCTATACCATCTATTAATTTCACAACATTGTTTAAAAATAATGGGTAAAAAACCGATATGATTTTTCTAATTATAAATCTACTTTAAAGACCTTTCACAATACAATTTAAAACTATTGGGTTTAAACACATAGGGCTTGGAAAACTAATTTTGTCTCATAATACCTACCGATGCATCTATTGGATTTATATAAATCATCCCCACTCCTATATTTCATGTCCAAATAATTCCTCATAAATCAAATAATTGATTTAATTCTTGAATAATGTGCCTTATAAAAAAATAATTATTGATTAAAAGATACAAATTTATCAAAATTTTCTCTATCAATCAAATAAGTCTCAAAGTAAAAGAACAAATGTAAAAATGATATATGTTTTAAGAAAGTAACATATCCATGTTTACTAGTACTGAAATTTAGTGGAAATTTAATTTCCATATGAAAGTGAATAATTCAATGTAATATTAATGACAACAAAAATGAATTATGTAAGTGAATGTGAATACTTTTCTTGGTCAAAATGTTCATAAACCATCAAGAGGAAGATTAAGGATAGTATTAATACAATATATACCCATTGGATTAAGAATAAAAGGTTTGTCTTCATTGATGAATAAAAAAACCATAAAAATATTTTTTATAACATTTTTAAGAAAAATATATTTTTCATTTTTAAAATCATTTTTTAAACCATAAAACATTTTTAAAATCATTTTCTTCGAAAAAAAAATTTAAAAATTAATAATTTAAAGAATATTAGGAAAAAATATATTTTCTTTGAAAGTATACTTGTAAAATTACATAGGAAGATTCAAATAAATGATTGTCACTACGAAGGGTAATTTTGTTCTTGACGTAAAAGTTAAAAAAACATTCATTTTTCACTATAAAAAGTTTAGGAAAGTGCCTTGTTTAGAAAATGATAAGAAGTATCCTTTCACATTTTTTGTAAAATTTAAACATGAATTATTTTAAAATGACATAATATTACTTTGAAAACATTTTATATAAATTAAAAATGGGTAAAAATAATTTAATAAATCATTTGAAAAATATTTAAAAACATTTTTTAACATATTTTTAGAAAATAAAGTTTTGGAAAAAAATAGATTTTCGACTGAAGAGAGAAAAGAAGTTTGATTTTCTTAAACAAAACTTTTTCCAATTAATTTAACTATAAAAGAGTAGAAAAAATTACTGTCACTTGATAATATCATGAATAACTAGAAGACAATAAAATTAAATGGGTTTTCAGGAAATTTTTAAATAATTTTTTAAAGGAAATTTAGGAGTAAATAATATCGATTAGAATGAGATTGTGAAGTAAACCTTTACAATGATCATAATGTTGAAGTGAGAATTAATCAATGAATCAATTATGTGTTTCAACTATAAATGAAAATTAAACTATTGGGAATAAAACATAATTTAATAAAAATTCATTATACACATAATATTAGAATTATATAATAAATGAAGAAGAAGTTTAACCCAATAAACAAAAATTGAGTTAAGAAATCCCTTACCTCACACTTTTCTTTAGTTAAAAAAGATTTAAACTCATGTATAATGGTTTTAATGAGGGTTTTAATTTATACCATAACCATACTCACATTTATAATATAATATATGATCCTGTTATAACATTTTACCACCCATTTATTAATAATATTTCATTATTTTCATTGTTTCGAGTGTTAATCGCCTTGTTTTCTCATTCGTTCTTTGTTATGAAAGTTCTGATTCTTGGAAATATTATATAGTTATATCACATATATAATAATAATTACATAATTATCATATTTATACTTCAATTGAAATTTTAAAACCAATCATGAAATTTTGTGTTGAGAAATGAAGTATGTTACGATCATAGAGACGATAGGCTATATGTATGAATGAGTGACGTTCCCATTTTCCAATGATCCCTATAGAAAGAAGTTAAGAAATATTTTATCTTTAAAAATTGATAATAGTATAATATATACCATATTATTTATTTACATTTACTTATATATATTATCTTTCAAGAATTATAAATATGTCATTAATATAATAATTAGGGAATTTATATCACATATAATCACTAAATTTATCCTTATCCACTTCCATGAAAAGATTTTGTGAAAGATGAATCACATCACTTCGTAAAGCGGTAGTCCACCATACACACGAGCGACGCTATTGTATCTCCTAAGGAATTGAAAGTAATAAAGATATATATGATATAATTAATAAATAGGTATAATTATGATATTAATATCATATATATAATTAATATCCATCATCATTAACAATTGTGATAGGTGGTAATAGAAAAATGAATGGCATTGGTATGCAAGACAGTAGTCTTCCATACACACGAATAATGATTTTGTAACCCATTTAATGGAAGTGGGGGTGGTTGTAGGTAATTAAACTATTATAAAAATATATTTGTATATTTTATATACTTATTTTTGTATATCATCATGGTTTAATAATAATTTTAGGGCCTGGAGAAAGAAATAAAGAATTCCTGTTGAAGAACATTACCTCTTCTTTGGGTATCCTCCTTAGGTTTTCACTAAATCCTTCCTACGTTGGTTTTATGCCAAGGATAATGATTCTAGAATGAGGGGAGGAAATTTTAGAATTTATTTTTTTAGGTATTATCTGAACTAAAGTGATTTGAAGGTGTGAAGAAGTGTGGAGCTAGGGTGGCCTTTTATAAGTGAGGTGAGTGACACACTTGTATGTTTTTGAAAATATTCTATCATACCCACGTTTTTATCATTCCCAAAGCTTCCAAAATGAGACATTATGAAACTCATAAAAGATTAGGTAGAAATAGGATCATAACATGTGTGTTGGGAAAGTTGGTATATCATTTTAACCATTTTCTTCTTAATTTAAGCTCCGATAAATCAGGCTTTACCTTAACTATGGTAATCAACTTTTACTATTTTAACTATTCATTTTGGTAAAAAATTAAGTTGAAATTATTAGACAATGTAAATTATAATGATTCAAAATATGGAATCAAATTTTCTTATTTACATTCACATAATTGACAAAATTTCATTTAAAATAAATCCCATAGATGTGATGAGAAAGAGGGTTTTTTAAAGGAAAAAATGATCAAAATTTTACAATGTTTTTATTTCAAAATTCAATATTAAAATGACTACATTGAAAAAAATTGAACTAATTGATATATAAGTGAAATAGTTTTACTTTAAAACCAAAAAAAAATTATTTTTCAATTAAAAATAAATTAAACTAAATGTAAAATTTCAATTAAAATTAATTATTTTTCACTATTCATCAAAAAATGGAAATTTTTAGAAAAATAATAGAAATTTACACTAACATAATTTTTGTATTATGATTGGAAAAAATGAAGTTTGTTTTTTAAAAATACTTTTTCTAAAATTGGTAAAAATTAATTTTAAATTATGTGTGTAAAGCACGATTATTCCTTCTTTTAGAAAAATAAATTTTTACAAAAAACATTCCCTTTTCTTTTAAATGATTCTTATTTTATTTCTAATAAATAAATAAATTAACATGTGTAAAAAATATATTTTCATATTTTATTTAATATTATTCATACCCTCTATTCTAACATATAAGTGACAGCTATCACATTAAATAATAATATTTTAATAATATGTCACATTTCATTTAAACTCAGTGTTGCGTGTAACGGAAGCTATTCTAGCGATTGAATTTATTTAAATATATTGTAAAGTGTTGGGGTTTATTATTTTCTTCTAATCTTCTTGTTTTTTTTCACATACAATATCGAATAAAATATTCTTATTTTATAATTTTTGGGGTTTTCATTCTCTCCACCATAAATAAATTTCATCCTCACAATTTATACTTGATCTTAGTAATAAGGGGGTTTCTGTTGAAAATTATTTTTTCGATAACCTACAATGTAAAAAGAGTTAATAAAATATCCTCTTAATTAGAGAGTAAAGGTAGTACAAATATCATATGGAATAACACATAAATAGGTTTCTACATAGGAGTCAATTGGTGGAAAGTGAATATATGGACATAAAATAATTATAGAGAGTGATTAAGGTGATTGATAAAAATAATGTGAATTATTAAAAAAGAGTTAAGGGCCTAAAAACTATAAATATGTGATGATTTAAAAGACAATCTGATTCATCACATATGAAGACAATATGATAACAACTTTGGTTTCAAGATCATTTTCCTAAAGTTTAGGAAATATTTTACTATCTAAGAATATAAGGAAATATACTTACTTGATACATTTCTATTTTATAAGAAAAATTACATCCATTAGTTTGGATTCGATCAACTTCTAATTCATTACTTCCTCCAAGAAATGAATATCCAAAAAATGAATTTTTTATGCCTAAAGCACTAAAATTTACTTTTAACATATCATAAGATCCATAAAAGAGTGAAGAGTCTTCCCATATGTCTCTAACTATTTTAAAAAGCCAATATATTTAGCATAAGTTATCCAATATGCATAAATATACATAGAGTGAAGTAATACATTAATGTCTAAATCTTCCTCCAAAGTTCAACTTAAACAATTTTATAAATGGTTAACCTTATGGACCTTCCAAAATATTAAGATCAATGACTTTATAAATAAGGTCATTGAATTTCCAAAATGTACTTATCATTAATCCCCTAAAAAATATAAAGTATCTCTTAATTATCACATAATAAACATATGAATACCTTCAACATTTATTATCTTAAAACATAGTAATAACTTGAATTATAGTAAAAAATTATTTTGAACATGAATTCTTACTTATTTATTTATTAGAACACAAATTATTGGATATAATTCTCAATTAAAAAATTGTTGTAAACTCCTTCAAAAATAAACCAATTTTTCAACAAATCTTTAATTAGTTTCAAGGTAGTTAGTATTATCTAATTTAATTTATCTATATCAATTATCCCTTTATCCTAACATCATTATATCAACATCAATAACATATTAAGGGTCCTCAATCATGGGTTTCTAAAGAAGTTAAACTTTCCATTGAATAAGTTTTCTTGGTCATCAGTACCATTCAACTCACACATTCAAATTCTTAATCAAAAAGCACTATAGTACAATCCTTATATATTTCATAATTTGTATAACTAGTACATAATTAATAAAATAATCCAATGAAATAATTATTGAATATAAACACAAGGAAATTAATAATTCCAATTCATATGTGGAAGTAGAGTAAGCTTGATGATGATCCATTAGATTCCCTTTAGGTATATTTCTTTGACACTTGATACATTAATTTTCATAATGTCATGTCTACTTATAGTTGAATCGTGGTACATTAGAAACTTTTTTATTAACCTTGAAATCCCAAGCATACTGGCCTTTATCTCCACACATGTAGCAAACTCACATTCCATTTAAGAAAGTATGAGGGTGTTTCTCTCCATAATTATCACATGCGGGAAAATCTTTCTTTCTCTTCTTCCCTTTTTCTGTTCTTTTCCCATCCATCCTGTTCTTCTTGTTCTTCCCTCTAAATTCATAATGGTTAGATAATCTTTCTTATGTATTGTTAGTACATGGTACTATATCCTTATATGATTATATTTTTTTGGGAAACTAGTTACATTCTAAATATTAGCTTAATACCATCAAATAAATGATCATTCTTACTCTTTGGATTAAGTTCATTGATGTTGTTCCCATTCCTTCTATTAGTTTACATTTCTAAATGATATAATACACTAGATTAGATCATATCATTATGAAACACAATTTTTAATCCAAAAACTAGTGAAATATTTAACATAAATTGAAAAATTTATGCATTTCTAATATCATAATCATAAAAATGGATTCTTTTGGAATATCTCTATTTCAAATCCTTTATAATAGGTTATAAATAAAATGTGAATTATCCTAGGCATATCACCCTGTAGTGTCAAACTATATTCATAATAAAGAATATTGTCATGAACTAGGTGACGATCGAGTTAATCCTAATACACCCTTTTTAGATTTATTACCCCTAGGAACATCTTTTCTAGAAAAATATCCACTTATAATATCTAGAAATGTATGAATTTCAATGAAAAACCACACAATATCAACCTTACCAAAACTATAGGATGTTCTTATATACTTATCCTCAGAGTCTATCATAGGGTTATGATCCCTAATCTATTTGTTTCTTAAATCTAGTTTCCACGGTTTCTTCTAAACTTCTTATGATACCAACTGTAGAGACCCCAAACCCAGTAACCCAGAGCTAGTGTCAAATTTATTATATTGGTATATGATACAAGGAATCACATCTTGAAGGTCTGAATAATTTAATAGAATTAGTTAACTTGATACACACACGAGTCTTGTATTACATTTGAATATAAAATTTCAATTTTTTTGAGAATAACATTATTCCCTCTAGCATATCCTTGCATGTTAATCATAGTACAATTTATGGATTCCTGGGAAAGGGAAAAAATAAGGGTGAGCTCAAATTAACAGTAAGGGTTAAGTATAGTGGAAGCAATAATAAATCAATAAAAAATAATCTATATAAAAAAATAAATAACTAAACAAACATGACGTTAAAATAACTTGACCACATGAATAAGTAAGTAATAATTAATATAGAAAGGTAAATAATAGAAAATTCAAGAAATTCAATCAATAAAATGAGAATAAAATTCATCCAGAGATAATATCATTGTGAAAATATCATCGATAATAACAACTGAATTATTAATGAAGGAAATTATTAATTAATATATTCCATTATCTTAGGCATCATGATACCTCTATCATAATGGAATTTCATAAGAAGGTTTAAAACTACTAGGTAAAAAACTGATATGTCTAAAGCATTCCTCATATTTTAGATAATCAATTTTATTCATGAATAATGATCCTTATCAAAAAAAAATCTATATTGAGTAAATGATATAGATTTATCAAAATTTTCCTAGTTAATCAAATAAATCGCAAAGTAAAACATCATATATAGAAATTATATATAAATTAAGATACAAACACATCTATGATAAATAATATTGATCTTTAGGGTAAATTTAATATCCATTAGAAGGTAAATAATTCCCGGGAAAGTTAATAAATATAAAAATGAATCCTGGAAGTGAATGTCAATAATTTCCTTCATCAAAATGAACATAAAACATCCATATAAATAATAAATATGGTATAAATACAATATATACCCATTGAAGTATGAATAAAGGGTTATTTTCACTTATGAATAAAAATACTATAAAAATATTTTTAAAAAAATTCTTGAGGAAAATATCCATTTTATTTTGAAAATCAATTTTTTAAAACATTAAACCTTTTGAAATTAATTTTCATTGAGAATAGCTTTGAAGAACTAAAAATTTCTATAATATTAATGAAAAACATTTTCTTTAAAAAGATACTTGTAAAATTTCAAAGGAATATTCAAATAAATGAAAGTCATGACGTCATGTAATTCTATTTATGCTGTACAAGCTAAAAAATATTCCTTTAGCCCTTTAATTTTTTTAGGAAAGTGACTTGTTCAAATTATTAAATATTTGGATGGAAGACTCACCGAGAGTATGAATAATTTTTCTACTCTAAGAACACCAATTACTGAGACTAATCTCGCATTGAAAGTTCTAAGAGATTTACCACTAAGTGGAGTGAAATCTTATGTGCCATCAAGCAATATAAAAAGGTTAATAATTTTAAAATAAAATATATTATTGTAACTATTATGATGTATGAAGAATAAATGGAAGATGAAGATTGTAAGTATAAAATTCTTTAGGATGAAAATTCTTCCTTGAAGGTTTCAACTTCTAAATAAGAAAAAAAGAACAAGGGTATATAGATCTCTAAAACAACTAAAGAGGAATATTCCTTAATATATTCTATATCAAATTATGAACTTGCACAATTTTCTTAGAAGTTTAGAAAGTTCTATAACAAGAGGAGAGATTTCATAAGATCCTTAAACAAGTACATGAAGCAAGGTGACAAATCTAAATAAGTTATATGTAATGACCCACTATTTATCATTGGATTGAGAGTACAACGAGTCATTAGAGGGCCTTAAGCGACATCCCCAAGGTGCCAACAACTAGGAATAAATACCTAATGGTTTAAAAGTAACTGGGGGATGATGTAACCTTTAATGAATAAAACCAAAAACCCAACATACCAAAAAAAACAACTCACTATATGATGCATGAAATATAAAAGAAATTTTAATCATTCTATTTATAACAACCAACCAAAGTATGCTACAGTGGAAGAAAATCCAATATCAAAGTAGATAGTGGAATGGAAAAACATAAACTTCAATTAGACAACAAGACTCTATGATATACATGCTCCATGATCCAACATCACCAAGTAGTCCAAAGTATCACGACATTGTGCTAATGAAGTGTGATACTTTACCATTTCCTAAGCCCTAGAATGTAGCATCTGAAAAAGCACAAAAGTTCCAAAGCAGGGGTGAGTATATAATATAGTAGTTTTTTTTCAATTACTTCCATTCTCATGCCACTGGGATATAAAGTTTAGCAACATTTATATAAAACCATTTATATAAAAGAATTATGAAAAACAGTTTATAATGAAATATAAATAAGTTCCAAAAACAATTTAAAACCAAGTGAAAACAAAACCAAATGAAACCAATTTCCAACAAGTTATTTTTTTTAGAAAATAACTAATCAAGGATAAAAAACCAATTCCTACTATCATTTTGAAATACCCATTCCATAATTCCCAACACACCCACACATGCATGCTTCGTTCAATAGTTCCATACTCATATGTGGTCTCTGGTCTAATTACCTTATGTCCCAATGACACATGCCCCTGATTAAGGGTCACACACCTTATAAAACAATGGTACACATCCCTTATTCAAGGGAACTTTGATCATGAACTCACACAACCCCATGTATGCGAAACCATTTCAAATCACCAAAACAAACCGTTTCAATAAAACTGCATTTTTATTGAAAACCAAAGAACAAACCAATATAAAAACAACCATTTTGTTTCAATAAAGAATACTATTTTATTGATAACATCTAATCAAATCCATGTTCTACAATTATTGAAAATACCAATTTTAAAATCAATATTTTAGAATTAATAACAAAAACAATTTCTTCATAAACCCAATTTTCTAGTTTCCACACAATATATCACACCGTCACAAAAGGGTATCCAATGATTGTTCAATAAAAAAATAACAACTAATTCAAAACAAGGTATTCAATTTGAAATAATTACCATCAGTTCTACTAAGTGGAGTTGAGATAGAATCCACCTAAATCAAAGGTTTTGATGAAACTTGAAAAACAGATGAAGAACGCTAAAGAAAACCGGGTCGTTTCTTTACAGAACCTCCTTAGATCTCTTCTCCTAGAAAGATAAAGACCAAATTTAAACTTATTTGTAATCTAAAATCATATATCTACCCATAACGGGTGTATATTTGGGAAACTAAGAAGAGTGGAGAAGTATATCTAAGTATATCTAAGAAACCGATCAAGAACAATGAAGAACAATCACATACCACAAGAATCATGGTTGAAAACACCAAGGGAAGCCTTCATATTGACTCCAAAATGCTTGAGAGAGGTTCTTCTATCTTCAAGGAAGATAAATCCCGAGTTATTACTTCTTAGAAGAAAAAACGAGTAACTTAGAAGAAAAAACATATGAGATCCACTTTTTTAGAATCTCATTTAAACCATGTGCACTATTAGTTCACACGGTTAGAAAAACCATGCACTAACCGTGCATTAGATTCTGCCTAAGAAGAGCCCCTCACAACCTCCTCACAAGGTCTCCATAACCTTTCTCACACTATGACAAAAGTCTCTACCTCAAATATGCTCTTACACACAGTTTATACAAGGATTTTCACATGGTTTGGATAAACCGTGCGCAACCCATGTGCCTCTCATTTTGTCCCCAAAACATATTGAAAGATCACCAAACTATCCCAAATTTCACTCTTATAATTTATATCCATAAAAACACAAATAAATGGTTATATACTAGAAACTTAGGGTACTACATTATCCCCACCACCTGTCTTTCAAACCCTGGAAAGTAGAAAACCATTGCTGCTCTGAAAGAGTTCTGGCCATTGATCTTTCATTTCCTTCTCACATTCCCAACTCTATTTCTGAATATGACCATGCTACCATAAAACCCACACCAGACCAATGTTTATTCCATTCAAGACTTTCTATTTCTTAACCAAAATCTGTAACGGGACATGTATCAATGAAGCATTCAACTCTAGGTCAACGTGATACCATCTAACCACATGGTCAAGATCAGGCTGATACTTTTTCAACTAGGATGCATGGAACACATCATGCACCGAATTGAACTATAGTGGTAATTCCAACTAATATTCCACCTCTATGAACTATTCTAGTGTCTCAAAAGGGCCTATGTATCGAGGATATAACTTTCCCTACATCCTGAAATGACAATGTCCAAGTCTTGGAGAGATCCTCAAGAACACATGATCACTCATGGAAAATTACAACGGCCTTCAATGATGATCCAAATAATATTTCTAATTAATATAAGCTATCTCCATCTTCTTTTTAATAAACTTGATCTTCTCCATTGTTTTTTTCATAAGGCTCAACACAACTAGTGGAGTCTCTCCCGTTTCCACCCAACACAGTGGAGAACAACAAGGATGCCCATACAATGCTTCAAATAGAGCCATATGTATCGAGGCTTGATAGCTGTATTTATATGAGAACTCCACTAAGGGTAAGTTCTCCTCCCATGAGCCACCAAAATCCAATACATAGGCCCGCAACATGTCTTCCAACGTTTGTATCATCCGCTCAGACTGGCCGTCTGTTTGAGGATGATATGATGTGCTCATAATCAACTGAGTCCCAAGGGCTTTTTGTAAGGATTTCTAGAAACGAGATGTAAACCTTGAATCTATATATGACATGATTGAAACTCGTATGCCATGTCTCTTTACCACTTCTTAAATATCAATTTTGGACATATCCTCTACGGTATGAGTTTCATGAATAGGGATGAAATGGGATGACTTGGTAAGCCAATCCACAATCACCCAAATGGCATTATGTTTCTGAACCATTCCTGGAAGTCCTGTAATAAAATAAATTTCTATCTACTCCCATTTCCAAACTAGAATAGGTAAAGACTTTAATATACCTGTAGGTCTCTAATGTTCATCTTTAACTTGCTAACAAGTTAAGCATCATGATACAAACTTGGCCACCTTCCTTTTTATTCCACTCCACCAAAACTGTTCCTTGAACGCCTTATACATCCTCTATATACCTGTATGTATAGACCATTTAGAATGGTGGTAAGAATGAAGGAGTTGTTCCTCATAAGCCATAGGTACAATCATCCAATCTCTAAAACACAAAACTAAACTCCCATCATGTTTCTAGCCCTCAATGGTCTCCCCACTATAGAGTTCTAAACTCATAACTAGACATTCTGTGTCATATGTTTGTGCCTCTTTGACCATATTAACCAAATTAGTAATAGTCATATATGAAAAGAAAAATGAAACATCACCTTAGTATTTACATTCCATATGAATTTCGGCTAGGACTGACATCAACTACCATTCATCTGAATCTTCTTTCGCTAACTGAGCAAATGACTTTCTACTCAATGCATCCGCCGCCGAATTTTCTTTTCTTGGTGTATACATCAAGTCAAAGTCAAACATATAGAGATACTCCATATATCTCCTTTTAATTAGATTCAAATCTCGCTATGATAAAATATGTTTCAATCTTTCATGATCCATAAATACAGTGGATTTCTCACCAAATAGATAATGTCTCCATGTTTTCAAAGCATGGATGACTGTAACTAACACCAAATCGTGTGTTGGGTAATTTTTCTCATGCATCCTCAACTGACTTGAACCATAAGCCAAAACATGGTATCTTTACATGACAACAAAACCCAACCCTAATCCCGAAGCATCATAGTACACCACATACCCCTATCCTGATTATGGAGAAATCAAGATAGTTTCTGATGTAAGATGAACATTCAGTTACTGGAAAGACTTCTGGAATTCCTCTTTCAATTGGAATGGAGCATTCTTCTTTGTCAGAGCTGTCATTAGAAAAGAGAGTCATGAGAAATCACGCACAAATAATCGATAGTAACCATCTAGACTATCAAATATTTGTATCTAGAATAAATTCCTTTTGGGGTTTCCATGAGATAATAGCTTTTACCTTTTTAGGATCAACAGAAACACCTTTCTTAGAAATTACATGGCCAATAAAATGTACTTATTATATCCAAAAATCATACTTTGATAATTTGGCATACAAATTCTAACCTTGAAAAATTTGTAACACTATTTCCAGGTGTTCCTCATGGTCATTCATTGTCTTTGAATAAACCAAGGTGTCATCCACAAACACAAAAACAAAAGAATCCAGATATTTCTAAAATATTTGATTCATCAAATCCATGAAGATTATGGGTTCATTCATCAGACCTAAAGGCATGACTATATATTCGTAATGGCCATATCTGCTTCTAAAAGTTGTCTTTGAAATATCTTCCTTTCAAATTCTCAATTGGTGATATATTTATCGTAAGTAAATCTTGCAGAACCACTGAGATCCCCTTAATTGATCGAACATATCATCAGTGCATGGAAGTGGATATCTATTATTTATTGTAACTTGGTTCAACTTATGATAATCAATGCACAACTGAAGATTTCCATCCATTTTATTCACGAATGATACTAGTGATTCCCACAAAGATATACTTGGCCGAATGAAACCCTTGCTTTCTAACTCCTCCAACTGCACTTTCAATTTATATAACTCTGTTGGTTCCATCCTATAAGACAGAATGAAAATAGGACTAGTCCCTGGAAGTACATCAATCATAAAATTCACTTCCATTATAGGTGTTAACCCTAATAAAGTTCTTAGGAAATACTTGTGGAAATTGATCCACAACTGCTGGAAAACTATTTTCCTTGATCTATTCAATTAATTCCAAATTCAACACTTTTAACTGATAAGATATTTTCCCCACTGTCAGTGCCAACAATCTCTTTTCACCTTTCTTTACCATACTCTATCCTCTGAAGTGATTCTCGATGTCGTACTCAGTCATGAAACTAACTGTTCTCCTATAACAGTTGATGTGAGCCTTAAATGGTTTCAACCAATCCATACATAGAATTACATTTTAAAAATCCATTTCCAATATCGAGAAATCCCATTTCAACTCATCTCCATCAATATTTATAACACATGTTCTACATATAATGGATTGAAATTATCTTTCCCCGATAAGAGTTTTCAGTTTTAAAAAAGAAGGCATCATTTCCAACTTTAAACAATAAAAATACATAGCATGAGAAGTAATGAAATAATGTGATGCAACAGTATCTAAAATAACTTGAATAAGGGTAGAATTAAAAAGAATTGTACCTCTCACCGTAAATGGTACATCATGATCATCGAAAATCATCTTCTCAGATCTATACAATTGCTTCTTCACTGCATTGTTATCCTTTCTTCCTTGTTGATATTTCCCTGGTTGAGGAGTTATGGTATTTATAGAATCACCATGGATATCTAAGATCTTCTGATGAGACTGATTATACTGTCCTCGCCCTGTAGAATCATACAATGCTTGCAACGCCTAAGACGTGTCTCAAGCAGCTGGCTATGGAGCACTGCGATAATAGCGCTGAAGATGCCCCATATTCTTATAGTTATTACATGCTCTAGGTTGTGTCATACACTCTCTCTTTATATGGTCAAACTAACCACATTGAAAACAACCTTCTTTGCTCTTAGTTCATGGAGAAAGATTCACTGATCCAGCTGTCTGATTCTGATTTCCACTTCCACCTAGGAAATAGGTGTCCATTTTCTTATTTCTCCTAGCATTTGAGTTCCCACCATTACCTGTAGGTATCATCATACATGACCCCATAGATCCTGAGATATCACGTTTAGCTATAATTGCTCCTCTCACCATCTATGTATAATATATAATACATAGCACCACAATCTTCGATCAAATCTCCTTCCTTAGCACTGATTCGAAAATGCGTGCCTCCAAGGATGCACTTTCCACAACTTCTGGTTCAAAGAACACTAAATTCATGAATTTTTTCATATATTCCTTGATAGAGAAATTATCTTGATTCACGAAAACTAAGTCTATCATTTTCTAGATTCTGAACGTTTGATGATAGAATTTTTTGTTGAACAATTACTCAAAATCGTCCCAAGTAAGGCCTTCATCCAATTTATCATGAACTGCTAAATCCCACCACTACAGTGCAAGATCCTTGAGCATATAATTCACTATCTTTATGATGAGATCTAATGGTGTGCCAATGAAATCAAATATATAATTCATCATACTCAGTCATACATTCGATTTTTTGGGTTCAACATCACCCTAAAATTTATGTGGATTCTACTTCATGAACCGGATGGTATAATGCACATGCCTTGGCTCATTCCTTGGGTTCCCCATATCCACAACTTTAAAATATTGGACAATACACTAAACTAACTCTTGGTTCACCTGTGGTTCAGGTGAAACCACATTCTCCAGAGCTTCTTCAGGTTGGTTTCAAAGATGCCTACTGGGTGCCATTTTCTAAACCAACAACATACTCCATCAATCTCACTCTCTTGAAATTGATGGATTATCATATCATATTCTATCACATAAACTATCATAACATTTTTTTTCAAAAACAAACTTTTTCCATGTTCAACCATTTTTGAAACTTTGAACTTTCTTTTTGAAAATTAAACCATTTTCAAAATACCATAAGCATTTCCTTTTTCAAAATCTTTTATTTGAAAAACAATTTCACATTTTTTTCAAAAATTAACGTTTTTTTCACTACATGAATAATTACTATAAATGGTATATACACTCTTAATTGGAATACATCTCTCTACAATGCATGTGATTCTCATCTCATTGTCTAAACCCATGATAATGAGGTTTCAATATCCTAGAAGTGTCTCCAAACACTTATATACCCAAATCCCTGGTAAGTTGAAGTTCAGAATAAAAGGGTTAGCTATGTCCTTTAATGAGATACATTTCATGTTCTGAAAATTCTACTCCTTTCTAAGATTCCAAACCAAGTAATAGACAAGAAATAATTTTAACTCCAAGGCCAAGAACACTGATGAATACTTTTTAGGAAAGGACCAAACAAGCTGATACCATTTGTAATGACCTTCTAATTCTCATTGGACTGAGAGTAAAACGAGTCATTACTGGGCCTTCAGAGACCTCACCAAGGTGCCAAAGGCTAGAAATAAATGCATAATGGTTTCAAAGTAAGTGGGGGATGATTTACCCATTCATAAATAAAACCAAAAACCCAATAGACCAACAATAAACAACTCACTATATGATGCATGAAATTACTAATAAATTTTAATCATTGTCTTTATAAAAAAACCAAAGTATGCTAAAGTGGAAGAAAATCCAATATGAAAGTAAACAAAATAAATAAAATGAATAAACTATAAGATGAGAATAAGACTCCATGATCCACAAGCTCCATGATCCAACATCACTAAGTAGTCCAAAATATCATGATGTGGTGATAAAGAAGTGTGATACTTTACCTTTACCCAAGTCTCAGAAGGTAGCATCTGTAAAAGAACCAAAGTTACAAAACAGAGGAAAGTATATTAATAAGTAGGTTCTCCCTATGACTTCCCTTCTCATGCCACTAGGATAGAAAGGTTAGAAACATTTATATAAACTGTTTATATAAAATAATTTTGAAAAACAGTTTATAACCAAATATAAACAAGTTCCTAAAACCATTTACAATCAAGTGAAAACAAAACTAAATGAAACCAATTTCTAGAAAGTTATTTTTATTTATAAAAATAACTAATAAAGTCCAAAAAACCAATTATTACTATCATTTTAGCATATCCATTCTTTTGTTCACAACACACCCACACACATGCATTCTTCGTTTGACAGTTCCATAATCATAAGAGGTATCTTGTCCAATTACCTTTTGTCCCAATGACACATTCCCCCTGATCTAGAGTCATACAACTTGTACCCCAATGGTACACAAACCTTATTTAGGGCACTTAGATCATAAACTCACACAACCCCATGTATGTCAAACCATTTCAAATCACCAAAATAAACTATTTCAATAGAACTATTTTTTTTATTGAAAACCAAAGAAGAAACCAATTTCAAAAAAACCATTTAATTTCAATAAAACAAACTCTTTTATTGAAAACATATAATCAAATCCATGTTCCACAATTACATAAAATCCTAATTTTAATTTCAATATTTTAAAATTAATAACAAAAGAACGTTCTTCATAAATCCAATTTTCTAGATTTTCACAATTTATCACACCATCACAAAAAGGGTCTCTAATTATTAGTCAACATCCAAATAAAAACTAATTCAACATAAGGTATTCTATTTTAAATCATGCCCATAATTTTAACTAAGTGGAGTCAAGAGAGAATACACCTACATCAAAGGTTTTGAAAAAAATTGACAATGGACAAAGAATGCTTAAGAAAACTTGGTCGAGTCTTCACAGAACCTCCTTAGATCTCTTCTTATAGCAAGATAAAGACCAAATTTCAACTTTTTTGGAATAAAAACTCACATATATACCCATAATGGGTTTATATTTGAGAAACCAATAATAGAGGATAAGTATATCTAAGTATATCTATGAAACCGATCAAGAACGATGAAGAATGATCACCTACCTCATGAATCCGGGATCGAAACACCAAGGGTAGCCTTCAGATTGACTCCAAAATGCTTGGGATAGGTTTTTATTTCTTCAAGGAAGATAAATCCCAAGTTTTTGCTACTTAGGATAAAAAATGATCAACTTAGAGGTAAAAATGTGTGAGATCCCCTTTTTTAGGATCTCATTTAAACAATGAGCATAGTTAGTTCTCATGGTTAGACAAACCATGTGCTAACTGTAAATTAGCTACAACCTAGGCATACCATTTCATGACCTCCTCACACAGTCTCCCTAACCGTGTGCACACTTTTCTGAATCTCTCTGCCTCAAATATGCTCTTGCACATGGTTTCTACTAGGATTTACGTATGGTTTTGATAAACCATGCGTAGCACGTGCACCTCTACTTTTGTCCAAAAAAACATTGTGAAAGATCAGAAAACTCTACCAACATTTACTCTTATACTTTATATGCATAAAAAACAAATAAAGGTTTATGTTATAGAAATTGGAAACACTACATAAGATGTTTTGAATGAAAAATGATAATCCATATCAAGCCTAACTATTTTGAATTTCATGAAAATAAAAAGTATGGAAAATTTTCTTCAAAAGGCTATATATAAGAAGAAATACAAGAAGGATATAGGTCACGTGGAGTGATTTTAAAGACTTTAGAAAATTAACATCATCTAGATCAGAATATAAATCTCTTAATAAAAAACCCATCATGTGCTTTAGGGAACATTTAGATAAAGTACATTCTTATTATTATTCTGAGCATGAGTGAAAATCAGAAAATAAAAATTTCTCATATAAATAATTAAATGAATACTATCATATTCTAGAAACAAAATAATATTCTTAAAAAATAAAAAACCCCTCAAGAATTCCTATAAAAAAATTATTAATGAAGAAGAGAACTTAAATACACAAATTTTATATTGAAAATATCAATTAGAAAAGTCCACAACATTGTTTACTGAATTGGTAAAAAAATTGAGTAACTTTATAATTATGTTAAAAAATTCAATGATGCTACAAGTTTTTTATCTAAGGGAGATAATTACCTAAAAAAATTCTTGTTATAAATAAACTCAAAAAGGGAAAATTTTGAATAGGAAGTCAGGGTGAATGGACCAAATTTCATAAAGACTATTTTGTGCCTAGTTATAAATGAAAAATAATCTCTAGGATTTCTTAATTTCTCTACGGAGAAGTAGGAAATTATGCTAAAATATTTAATATGAAAAATCCTCAATCCTATTTCATTAAAAATTATTTTATTATAACATTTTTATCAAAATGTGTTGAAATTTTTTCTTGAAAAAACGAAATTATTTAGATCCTAAATTCTTTTTTAGCTAACATTGTTGGACCTAAGAGTATCTAGGTACTAAAATATATTGTTGTTTGATTTTTCATTACATGGAACAAAACACATGAACAATAATGAAAAATGGTTTATGGATAGTGATTTTTCACTATATATGAATGAATATTTTTAAAAATTTCACTCACAATTAAAGATTGATGGAGGATATATCACAATTGGTGAAAATGAAAAGGAAAAAATAGTTGGCATTAGATTAGTTGTAAATCCACAATATTTCCTCATCAACAAAGTAATTTATGTTGAAGGTTTAAATCAAAACCTGATAAGAATTTCTCAACTTTTTTATTATGGTTCTTCAGTTGATTTCTCTAATAATTCATGTTCATTTTTCAGAGAGAAATATATCATGTTTAAATCACCAGTAATAGATAATGTATATACTTAAGATATTAATTACTTGTATAGAAACAAATTAAATTGTTTGAATGATGAAATTAATAAATCATGGATTTGGATTAGAATCCTTAGACATTGAAATGTTAACTCTTTGAAACATTTATCAAAAATACATTTAAATTTTGATTTTACTGATCTTAAATTAAATAAAAAGAAACTATTTGATTCATTTCAAATGAGAAAGCTGCAAAAGTCATATTTTAAACGAGTTAAAAATGTTAACACATTTATACCTCTAGGGATTATCCATATGGATTTTTTCAGATGTACTAGAATAAAAGTCCTTTTGGAAATTTGTTTTTTATGTTTTGGTTGATGATTTTTTAAGATTTACATTTGTTTAATTTTTGAGATTTAAAAATGAATCTTGTTATGTTTTTATTAATTTCTATAAATGTGTGAAAAACTAAAATGATTCCAAAATTTTTATTTTGATAAGTGACCATAGAGTAGAATTTGAGAATCAATAATTTTATTCATATTTCTATAAAAAAGTGTTAAACATAATTTTAAACCCCTAGGACTCCTTAATGGAATGGTTTTGTCTAATGGATGAATATGACATTGAAAATAATTTCTAGAATAATGTTATGTGAGTATAACATGACCACTTATTTTTGGGTTAAATCTTGTGTCATTAATAGAATTTTAATGAGGTATATCTTAAAGAAAACACAATATGAGTTGGGGAATAATAGAAAATAAAAGGTAGGATACTTTAAAGTATTTAGATGAAAGGTATACATCTTAAACACTAAGGATAATATTATTAAGTTTGATCAAAAATATGACACAGGTATATTCCTATGTTATTCGACTACATACAAATCTTATAGAGTTTTCAACAAAATTTCAAGGATATTTGAATAATAAACTCATTTGAACTTTGATGAAAGTTATAATGACCCGAGTTTTTCATAAATGGACATTATATCACTTTTTAAGAATACTTAATGCATTACACAAAAAAACTAACAATGGCTATATTAGTTTAGTGCCTTTGGAAACTTGTAACCCAAACATATAGTTTTGTAGAAGATCTTAAATTTTTACCAATACCATTACCTTTATTACTCCTATATAAAACCTTTCCTTATAACCTAGGGAAAGAAAACATAAGAAAATGGTGATATGAAATGCTTAGTAAGGGTAAAAATGGAAGGTATGAAAGAAAAATAAGAATATAATAGTATAAAAACATAAGCATAACATTTGAAGATCATACCATGCGTAGAAAAATATCATATGCATTAGTCATGGAATAAATATTGGTAGTTCATACGACACGAATCATTAGGAAATAAAGAACATGATCCATGATAGCATAACATAAGAATAAAACATGGAATTATGGTAGAAAAATAGTAATATAATAATGATTTGCATAGTATACAAGACATCACTACCAAGGCCATGTTATTAGCATGTGTTCACTTTTCATGTCATCTTAGTATCCATGGTTCACTCCCATAACCATCTTGGCAGACAATGTCATTTATGTCTATCTAATGAGATATAAATCCTTTTCTAATACATTGGAATAAGATATAGTTCCCATCAATAACATAATATAATCATACATTTGTGTGTCATAAGAACATAAATCATTCATAACCAATAAAAAGAAATGGGTTTCATAAAACACTTCATCATAGAATAACTAATGGAAAAGAAACATAATTAATAAGTACCAATACATCATAAATATAAACCATTAAAAGAAAGAATAAGAATGGTATCATTGGTTCATATCCTTAGTAAAACATAAGTAATATAAAATAACATGTTCATAGATGGGAAATAATTCTGAGAGAACTCTTGAAAATAATTCTTGAAGAAAATATCCTTTATTATTTGAAAAAAAATTGAACATAATTTAAAATAAATTATTTGAAAATATATTTTAAAAAAATATAAAGGAATATTTGAAAAAAACATTAAAATAGAAAAAAATTATTTAAATTTATTATCATTTTAAATGAGCTTAAGATATCTTTTAAAAACATTTCTTTAGGAGAATAATCTTCAAACATTTCAAAGTCTCCCATACCACTTTGAAACATTTGAATAATTATCCCCATGAAATAATATAATTAAAAAAATCTTAAAATATCATGAAAAAAGGATATTCATGATATTACATGTCAAATTGTAGTATATACACCTCATAAAATAATATAGATACATAATAAAACATGTGTCTTAATGAAGGTAAATTGAGACAAAACTACCTTACTCATTTGGAAAATTTGAAGTATAAGACCCCATGAAATAGAGATCATAAAATAGATATGTAAATACCCATAAATTATAGAATAAAAATTATATAATACATTCCTGAAAAGTATGTACACCTCACAAAAGAAACGAGTGGTGAATAAGGCATGTATCTCACAGAAATAAAAAGTGAGATGAAATTCCCATACCTTATATATTGACTCTATGCCTACTTGAACAAACATCCTATATAATAAGTATAAGTTTATTATTAATTTGTAAAAAAACCATATTCATATGTATAATAACATATATTATTTACTTAAGACATTATATTACCCATTTATTGTTAACACCAGGTTTAAGTTACGTTTTGGGTGTTATTTTCTTTGTTAATCATATGTGTTTTGACTTATTATTCTTGATTCCCAGGATTTAATTAGTTAAAGAATATAAAACATGATATATTTATATACTATATATTAAATATATAATTATTTATAATAAACTATAAATATAAAAAAAACCATTCATGGAGACATTATGTTGTATGTATGGATGAATGGTATTTTCATTTTATTATTGTGTTAAAAGAAATAAAATAAATGACATGTATGTAAATATGTATATCTATATATAATATCATTTAAGTATCATTAATATATCATTAATATTATATATTTTTACTAAATTAATACTTAATACATTCCTTGTGAAGTGTGAACAAATCACATGGCTTTGAGGAGGCGGTAGTCCACAAGTCCACAAATAAAGTTATCGTATATACACAATATGGAAAGCATAAGTTATGTTTAATATAACATTTAAATAAGCCTACATACATTATAAATATAATATATATAATATAAAAATAGTGTTTTCATTATAAATACCACACATGAGAGGTGATAAAGGAAGAACGAACAACTTTGTTTTGTGAGACGGTAATTCACCGTACAGAACAATGGTATGTTCGTTACCCATTAGATGGTGGTATAAATAAGGGTACAGATAAAATTTAATATAAAAACATATCAGTATATTCATAATACTATTGTTATTATATAAAAATCAATTAAAATAATTGATGGGGTTCAAGGAATAAATAAAATAAAAACCTCTGTTGAAGAATGTTACATCTTCATTGGGTATCTCCTTTTAATTTGCACAAAAAGGATTATTTGGTTGGATTTATACTGAAATTAAGACCACTAGAATTAATAGAATAAATTTCAGAGGAGTTTTGGGTATATTTTTGCAGAGTAAAATGGATTTCATTTTTTTATAAAATATAAATAGATATACCCTTTTATAAGATAGGGGAGGGGAACTCTTGGAATATCCTAAAATATTAAATTAATATAAATTAATTTTTAATTAAATATTATACAAAATTGAGTTATGTAGAATATAATATGAGTATGGGTCGAAATACTATCAAAAAATAAATTTTTAACATTTTTTGATAAAATGTTATCCTTATATTTTTGTTTTAACCCTTATTTTATCTTTTTAATTTTTACTGTGATATCATGTAATTTAAACTTTATGGGTTAATATAATTACTATAAAATGAAAAATGTACAATTAATGATTCATTTATGACCTTTTATGACTTATCCTAATAATTTGGTCAGATGTTTTATTTTTAATAATTTTATATCATTTAATAAAATATTATTTAATTTAAAATATCAATAGTGTCAATTTTTTCACTACTTTTTAGTTGACTTGTTAAAAATATCATAACATCAAGATAGGTTCATAAATACAACCTTAAACTATAATTAAAATGTATAATTAATCCATAAAATTCATATATGACATTAATTATATAAATTATATTTAATTTAATTTTTTAATATCATTTATTTGATTCCTCCATTAATGAAACAATTAGTGCATCATCATTTTATCATAGCATATTTTAATTTTTTATTTTTTAAAAATTATAAATAAACTACCATGATATAGATAAAAATTTTATATTTCTAAATACTATTTATAATCAAACATATCACTTATATTACCCCATATTAAAATTGTTATAGTCATGAGAGACATGATTATGACATTTTTGTCTTTACATTAAGTAAAATATTTTAAATGTCATAATAACACCCAAGTGGATTAAAAAGGTCATAATTTCATCTCCGGGATTATTTTAGCAAAAACATTTAAAATGAATTTAGGACAAGTGTTAGGGTAATTTTCTAATATTTATAATATTATTCTTAGCTTTAATCACATGATTTACCTTTAACCGTGATAATAAAAAAATTACTAGTTACTATTCATAATTCCAAAAAATAAAAGGTACCTATTTACTAATTTTTAACCCCATAATTAAAAATATGGAATCTATTTTTCAAAATTAAAAACAAATAATTCACAGAAATTAATTTAAAATTAATCCCGTTGATGGATTAAAAAAAATATTTAAAGTAAAAAATGTTTAAAAGTTCAATAATCCAATTTCAATTTTAAATTGATTAAAATGAGCTAAATTATATTAAATGAAAAAAATTGGTCTAACTATGATTTAATACCAAAAAAACATAATTTAATTATATAAATAAAGTAGTAGAAAATGCAATTTTGAACTAAAATATAGTATATTTCACTATTCATAACAAAACTGAGGTTTCTCTGAAAAATACCAAAAATTTCTCCAAAGTAAATTTTTATATACGAATTTCAAATAATAATTTTATTTTTTCACATAAAGGTTATAAGTGTCAAAAATTATACTTAAAATGGTTTCTCCATTAAAAGGCTGTAAAATTACCCTTTTGAAAAATATAGGTTTTTTTCATTAAATTTGTTTCATTCTTATCTTATGCCTATAAAATATATTATATGAACATGAAAAATATTTTATTGAATATATAAAATTTATATTTCATTAATATCATTCAATAATTGTAATTAATTCTATTTATTAAGTCAAAATGACTTTGGGTGCATAAAACTATTTTCGTTACAATCAAATGGTGGATATATATTTATATATTTATAATTAATTGGTAACTAATGAAATCATATTATAAACCATATATTTCCATAATTTAGTTAATACTATTAATAAATTTTAATTTAATTGTTAGGTTATATCTTATTATATTAAATAATAATATTTTAACAATATACAATTGTTCAGTAAAACACAGTCTTGCATATAACACAAGCCATTGAAAGGACTTGACATTATGTATAACACAAGCCAATAATAGTGTTTTTTATATCTCAAGATAATCTAAGTGTTGCATGCAACACAACCTTTAATTGGTGTTGTGTATAACTCAAGCAAAAAATAATTTTTTTTGTATAATGTAAGCTATATTCAATATTGTGTGAAATGAATAATATAAAAAATATTAAGGTAATTAGAAGAATTTTTTTTCACAAAATCTTAGGGTGATACATTATACCCCGCTTAAAGTGAATTTCTCCCTCAAAATTCATCTTGGTTATTAAAGGATTAATACATGATAGTTTCTTTCATAAAAACCTACGTCATGAAAGGAATACTAAAAATTCCTTTAAAAAGGAAAGTTAAAAACCTAACAGTTACCTAGAGTAACTCATAACTATATTTATTCATAGGATAACATAGGTGGAAAGTGAAAACATGAAAATGGAAGATAAATATAATTATCTAGTTTTGATGGAGAGTGACAGAAAACATGGTTAGGAGACATATAACAATCCCAAATCCATAAATCTGTGATGATCTAAGGGACTATTTGATTCATTGAAAATGAATTTACTAGGATAACATTTTTGGTCTTAAGATCCTTTTCACATAGTTGAATAATTTCCATGAGAATATATACTTACTTAACTTCTAGATAAATTACCCCTTTTTTATTTCTTGATCAATTTCCACTTCATTTCTTATTTTTAGAAATGAAGATGAATTTATCATTCCGGAAGTATTAGGAGATCAAAAGATCCATAAATAAAATGATAGTTCATTCCATATATATTTGTCATAATAAAAAGGTTATCACAAGTTATCAAATATGCATAAATCATCTTATGGAAAGATAATACTTTAATTGATAAAACCTCATATGATGTTTATCATAAAATATTCCATAAATCCTTCCAAAAAATTGTAAAAACAAAAGTTTAGAAATAAGTATACTAAAATAGCTTAATAGTTTTATATCACATATATCATAGGTTATATCTTGGTTGTATCCTTCTAAACATGTGAATACCTTCATCATGTGTTCTCTTGAAACATGTTAATAACCTGAATTACAATATATCATTATTGAAAACATTCATATTTCCTTATGCCAAAGTTTTTTTGGATATATTCCTTAAGTAAAAAAATATTTATAATTCATCCATGGTATCATAACCCTCTTATCAAAAAAATCCACAATTAGTTCCCAAGAAACTAGTGTCACCCAATATACTTATTCATATCCAACATATCTTTATCCAAACATCATTATCTTAACATAAGGGACATATTAAGGCTTATATTTTTATTAGTCATGTGTTCTCCAAATACATCACCTTAACCTTAAATCACTTTTTTAGGTCTTTAGAACTAATCAAAATATCCTTTCTAATCATTAATGAAAAACTTATAATGAAAATACTTATATATTTCATGATTCATATAACATAGTATTTGAATTCCAAAACATATACACCTCAATCATCCAACTTTATTAAAAAACCATTACTCAGGATCCATTATCTTAGTATTTTATGAAATATGAAATATGAATCATGTCTTAAGGTTCATAAACATTAATCTAACCAAGAATCTTAGGTTTAATGTAAAAAATAAGGCAATAAAATTCCATACCTTTCATATGTTGTTTCTATTCTCTTTATCCTTAGTAGTATCACCAATACTCATACCACCTTTATGATTATCTTCATGATATTTATACTGAGGTAAAAGATTTTCATAATTCCCATAATTTTTATATACAAAACATTTAATGTTAACCATGTTCTACATAATTCCATATATTCACTATGATCATAAATAAAAGTTTGAGAAACAATTATCATTGTTGAAAATCACATAACTAAGGTAAATTACTTATAATATTTCAATATATAACTGTTTAGGTTTAGTCATAGGTTATTCATGACTGTTTCCAAAATTATATAATTGTAACCTAGAGTTATACTTATCCTTAGTGAGATCCCTAGAAATAACCTTTGAAATATTACTAGGGATCTTAGTATGTTTTCTCATCATAGTTTCCAATGGATAAATAAACCTTAACTCTAATAACTAATATAACAACCCATGTTTTTCATACTGGGACATTACATCACTTTTATGGAATAGTTAATACATTATAAAAACAAATTCCCAAAGACAATATTAGTTTAGTACCTTTGGTAACTTGGAACACAAACATCATGTCTGGTGGAATATCTTCAATGTTTCCCAGCAATATCATTCCCTTTAGTACACCAACTATAAACCTTTCTTTATAACCCAGGTAAAGAAAATATAAGAAAAAGGTGAGCTCAGATGCTCAGTAAGGGTAAACAAGGAATATATGCAATCATAATAATAACAAAAAGGTATGGAAACATAATCATAACATTTTAATATTATACCCTTCATATAAAAATATCTTATGCATGAGTTATGACATAAGTATTAGTAGTTCATAAGACATTAATAATAAAGAAAATAAAGAATATACATAGGAATAAAACAAGGAACTATAGAATACACAAAATCATATAATAATGATTTCAAAATTACTCAATCAATCACTTCCATGGACATCTTGGTTGTATGGGTTCACTTTCCATTCCATCTTGGTAGCCATGGTTCACTTCCATAACCATCTTGGTAGTCCTGGTTCACACTCATAACCATCTTAGAGGAAAAGGTCCTTTATGTCTATTTCATGAGATATAAATATTTACCCAATGAATTGGAAGGAGATATAGGTCTCATCCATATCATTATTAAACAATACATATGTGTTTCATAAGAACCTAAATCATTCATAACCCCTGAAATTAATGGGTTTCATAAAATATTTCATCATATCATAACTCATTGAAAAGAAACAAAATTAATAAGTACCAATCCATCACAAATGTAAACCATCCAAATAAATTATAATAATTTTATCATTGGTTTATATTCTTAGTAAAACATATGTAACATCAAATAAAATGTTCATAGATGGAAAATAATTTTGAGAGAACTCTGGAAAATGATTTTTGAGGAAAACATCCTTTTTTCTTTGAAAAACACTTTTCAAGACAAAATATTTTTAAAAACTTTTTTATTTTAAAATATCATTTAAAACATATAAATTAATATTTTAACAAATCATTAAAATATAAAAAATTTATTTAAAATCCTTTTCCTTCAAAATGAGTTTAAGATATCTTTTAAAAACATTTATTGAAGAGAATAATCTTCAAACATTTCAAGGTGTCCCATACAAATTTGAAACATTTGAATCATAATACAAATGAAATAATAAAATTAAAATAAGAATAACATATAATTAAAAGAATTATATTCATGATATAAAATCCCAAATTTTAATATATACACCTTATAAAGGAACATTGGTTTATAACAAAACATGTGTCTCAAAGAAGGAAAATTGAGACAAAACTACCTTACTCATTTGGTAACTTTTAAACCATAAAACCCCATGAAATAGAGATCATAAAATGAATATATAAATAACAATCAATTAGTGTTTAGAAATCATAGAATAAATTCTTTCTAGCATGTAAACTATAAAAAAGAAATGAGTGGTTAATAAGGCATATATCTCATAGAAATAAAAAGTGAGGTGAAATTCACTTACCTTATGTCTTGACTCTATTAGTAATTACAAAAGCTTCCTATATAATAAGTATAATTTTATTATTAATATATAATAGAACTATATTAATATGTATAATACTATATATTATTTACTTAAGATATTATATTACATGTTTGTTATTAACTCCATGATTAAGTTACGTTTTAGGTGATATTTGCTTTTTTAATCGTAGGTGTTTTGAATTATTATTCTTGATTATCATGATATAAATATTTAAAAAATATAAAAAACGATATAAATATACTATATATTCAATATATAAGTATTTATTAAAATCTATAAAGATAAAATAAAAACAGCATTAAGGGAGACTGTAGGTCCCACGTATGCATGAATGGTATTTTCTTTTTGTTATCGTATTGAAAGAACGAAAGTAATTGAAATGTATGTAAATATGTATATATATATATATATAATATTTTAATTAATATTAATATGTCATGAATATAATATATTTTTACTAAAGTAATCCTTAATACATTCCATGTGAATTGTGAATGAATCACATCACTTTGAGGAGGTGGTAGTCCACACATCTACAAACGAAGTTATCACATATACACAATATATAAAGAATGGATTTATGTTTAATATAAAATTTAATAAATCATAAATAAATTATAAATATCATATATATAATAAAAAAACATAGTGACCATCATAATTACCACACATGAGAGGTGGTAGAGGAATAATGAACAACTTTGTTTTGTGAGACGACAATTCACCATTCAAAATAATGGTAAGTATGTTACCCATTAGATAGAGGTGTGAGTAAGTTTAGGTATAACACATAATATATAAACATATCAATGTATTTATGATAATTAGGTTATTATATAATCATTAAGTAAAAATAATTTAGGGTGTTCAAGTAAGAAATAAAACAAAAATGTTCTTTGAAGAATGTTACCTCTTCTTTGGTTATCTTCTTTTGATTTGAAAAAAAGAACTTATTTGGTTGGATTTGTACCCAAATTAATACCTATATTATTATGGGAAGTATTTTGGGAGGATGTTTTGTTAGAGGTTGGATGATCCAAATTTATTTTGAGGTTTGTGGAAAAGAGAATGAGAGGTGCCATTTTTTTAAGAGGGGGGATGCACTCTTGGAATCTCCTAAAATTTTAAATTAATATAAATTAATTTTTCATTATAAATGGTTAAAAAGTGAGTTATTTATAATATAATATGGTTTTGGGTATAAATACTATCAATAAAGAATTTTTATACATGATTTCATGTTTTTTACCCTTGTCTTTTTGTTAGAACCCTTATTTTACCCTTTTAATGTTTACCGTGATATCATGTAATTTACTATTTATGAGTTAATACAATTACTATAAAATACCACAAGACCAATGAATGAGTAATTTATTAACTTTAAAGATTTATTCTAATCAGTTGGTTGAATTTTTTATTTTTATGAATATTATATCATTTAATAAAATATTTTTTTAAAAAAATATAAGTAGTGTCAATTTTGGAAATATTCATTACTTAGATTTTTAAAAATATAATAACAGAAATATAAGTTAGAATAAACTCCTTTAAATTATCACTAACAATTCAAAGTAATCCATGAAATTATTTTATGACATTAATTATATCAAATTATATTTATTTTAATATCTTTAAAATCATTTATTTGATTCTTTTACTAATGAAGCAATTACTGTGTCATCATTGTGTCACCATACAATTTAATTATTTTTTCCTACAAATTATAAATAAATTACCATGATATAGGTAAAAATTTTATATTTATATATACTATTTATTGTTGAACATATCACTTATGTTACCCAATATTAAAAATTTTCAAGTTATAAGAGACATGATTATGACATCTTTGTCTTTACATTAAATAAAATATTGTAAATGTCACAATCATACCCATGTGGCTTCAAATGGTCATAACTTCATCCCAAGGATGGTTTTGTTTTAAAAAAACCCATCCAATTAATTTAGGATAAGTTTTTAGATAATTTTATAATATTTATAATATTATTCTTACCTTTAATTACCCTATTTACCCTTAATTGTGGTAATAAAACATTTTTACTAAAGTTACTATTTATAATTCCCAAAAATAAAATGGACCTATTTAATAAATTTTTAACCTCTGATTAAAAATATGAAATATTTTTTTTTTAAATAAAAAACACATAATTCACATAAATTAATTTAAAATTAATCCTGTTGACGGATCAAGAAAACATGTTTTAAAAGTAAAAGCATTTAAGAGATCACTAAGTTTTTATATCCAATTTTAATGTGAAATTGATTCCAATGAACTAAATTGGATTAAATAATAAAAAATGGTCAAATTATACTCTTAAACAATAAAAAAACATAATTTAACAATATAAATAAAGTAGACAAAAATGCAGTTTTGAACAAAAAAGCGTTATTTTTTCACAATTCATCCAAAAATAAAGTTTATCAGAAAAATACCAAAAAATCATTCAAATTAAATTATCATAACCCAATTTTAAAGAATAAGTTTATTTTTTCATATAAAAATTCTAAAAGTTTCAATATTTATACTTAATATTGGTTCGCCGTTAAAAGGTGGTAAAATTACCCTTTTGAAAAATATAGGGTTTTATGCATAGAATTGGGTTTGTTTTTATCTTATGCATATAGAATATATTGGATGAATATAAAAATTATTTAATTGAATATATAGAATATATATTTCATTAATATCATTCACTAATTCTAATTAATTCGATTTATTAAGACAAAATGACTTTGGGAGCATAAAGATATTTTTTATAATCAAATTGTATATATATATATTTATAATTAATTGATAACTAATGAATTCATATTATAAATCATATATTTTCATAAGTTAGTTAATACTATTAATAAATTCTGATTTAATGGCTGTTTCGAACCGATGAAAAAACATGTGCTGCCCGAGAGTTGATTAGAGAAGGTTAGGTTTTGCTTAATCACTCATATCAATTGCACCATTTTCATTTCAAAACACCCAATGGTTCCATATCCAATGATATGTAGACCTTCTTTCTAAAGGCAGGCATTCGCTAGGCAATTTGGCCAGAAATTCTTAAGAACTCACATTGGTCGAGAGGATGGGAAGTCAGGCTCATCACATCCTTTTGGGGGGAATTATTGCTTGTTCCGAGACTCTCTTATAGATTTAAGATGTATTCATATGTTCACGAATATTTGGTTTATACCCAATAATAATATCCATAGACTACTCCTGGTTGGAAATGGTTAGCTGAACGCAGGGATTTAGAATCATTTAGGCTCGAGGTTTACCATCCCTCAATGGATTAATGACTCCGAGGAGTTTGGACTCATTGAGACGACACTGGTTTGAAGCCTCATAACTGGGCACTCTGGAGTTTATTGTCATCCAGGGGGTACAGATAACGACTTGATCGTTTGGATCGAACCCATGATATGGGCTTTCTACGTATCCTCGTGAGAGGAATCAGAATCCATGTAGTTTGGTTCCACTTGATGGGACACATCACCTTTTATGGTCGTGCGATGAGGACCCAATCGTATAGTTTAACGTCATGTGGCAAGGACCTCCAGGCGAGAGGTGCCCAGTCAAAGTTGGTGCGGGACTTACGCCGAAGCGTCCCGGAAGACCCAAGGGAAGTGATTTCTTGGGCCCGAAGATAGTCCTGCTGGAATATAAGGACATGGTCTGATAGGGACAGATGTATACCAGACTTAGATATTGGGTTTTCAACTTATGGAGGTTTTCTACGTATCCCGGTTGGTCAGGAATTGAAGTCCACATAGTTCTTTAAAGATTAGGGCTCACACGTGAGAGTTGCCAGTTATTGGGATTGAACCTCAAGGAGGCATCCTATGTACCCTGCATAAGAGACAGGGATCAAAACCCACGTAGTTCGTTCTGAGGGGCATGATTGGGACTTACACATGGTTAGTGGCCCGTTGTTGAGATTGAACCTTGGGGAGGCATCCTACGTACCCTATTTAGGAAACAGGGATCAAAACCCAAGTAGTTCATTTTGAGGGCCGCTGTTGTGCGGGCGGCGTGGCCATTGCAAATACCTAAGCCCACATGATTCATGCTCGGTGTGAGAAACAAGATAATGAAACAGACTTGGAAATCCTCGTACTTTATCTCTACTGAGAGAAGGGGAGGAAGATGATGAGCGGAGGAGAAGGTTGGGACCACTGGACTCTCCTTTTCTCTGGTGTTGGAGAAAGGTATGATTTGGGCAGTGGAGCAATGAACATTCCGTGATGATTGGGGAAGGCCATTGGCTTCCGGTGAAGATGGTGTTTGGCTTACCCCAGGAGGGATGCCCAACCACTCCTAGGAGAAGGGAGAAGTGCTCACCGTTGGCACTCATCAAAAGGAAACGCGAGCCGGGTTCCTCAATCCTTGAAAGTGGAGAGGCAGAAAGGGGACTCTCGGGCTCGAACCCTGCACTACCATGGGAATGTGAACCCAGAAATGTTTTAGGAACCCGCTCAAGGGTCGTAGAAACCCCTTTTACCTTGCCTACCATTGGTATGTGAACTCAAAGCGGCACACTAATGAGCCTGATGGTTGCATCATACAGGTCTGGTGGCTTCGGTAGAGGCCTTGGCTCAGGGCCGATGAATAGGCCAGTGAAGCGATTGTGAAGGATCAGGCCGAATTGGAAGGATTTTATCTGGCTCAGGGAATGGGAAAACTGAAGGAGTTGGTGGGCCACATGGTTGTATGAGGAGTGGTGCCCTTCGCGTAGGGGGGATACACGGCTGGAGAGGTCGTCTGCATACCAGGGTAGTAGGCGGACTGATAGGCATCCCACGTACCAGGGTGGTATGCAACTTCGAGTTCGGCCCGCGTACTAGGTTGGTATGCGGTGGAGTCCACGTGAGCAGTGGAAGCCAGGGGCAATGCCGGTCAGGGGTTCGTCGGACTGGGCTTCACCCGCATAAGAGGGTGCTACGTGGTGCGTCAGATCGAAAAAGGGGCATAGACTCCCTGGTTCATGGGGATTACATCTGTGGAGGGGCCATGGCTCGCGGTCTTTTTTTTTTAAGTTCATGGTTCAGCAATTTGTTATGCATTTCTTGGTTCCTTATTAATTCATTTCCATTTTCATACCTGTTCTGGTTTGTGAATTGGAACTTCGCTGTTTGCAAAATCCTAAACTCCTTCCTCCGAAATCCTTCCACCTGAATCTCATCGATCCCTTTCTTCTCCCCCATGATGTGATTTTATAGAAGGGGGAAAGAGAGGTATCTGTGCTCATGCGACACCTTTTGCGGAGGCCCATGAAAAAAAACCTGATTTACAGATGACTTGGTCAATCCACATCTCACAGGGGCATTGAATGCACCTCACCTGCGAACCAAATCGGTTCGGGGGGTGCTTCGCTGCGGCACAGGGATCCGCCTCAATTCCGCAAATGACAGCGCATGCGGTCTGGGATTGTTGACGTGCTTCGCGGCTTGGGCGGTTTGTGATGGTGGACCGGCCTGGCGCCCATCCTACTTCGTGCCCACGGAGGGTTCCCACCTCTGTTTCGCAGACGACACTGGTCCGCAGAGGGGGCGACTTGCTGAACTGACCACGTACCATCATTGTTGGACCGGTACGCAGACCGTTCGGTCCTTTGCAAATCTTGAATATTCTCCATTATTTGAGGTAAATTGGGTAGAATCCTTTCCCAAATTAAGGGGATTCCCATTCTCTTTTTTGGATTTTTCAGGACCCTACAAATTCCCCCAATTGGAATGTGGTCCGATTGGAATGAAGAGGAGACTATTCTGATGTAGAGTGGTCCTGAAACTTGGATAGCTCACGGTAGAGGAGTGGACCCGGTAGGGGACCACTCCTATAAATAATGGGGGCCCTACCCTTATCTTTTACCGGGTTCTTTGTGAAAACAGAGCTCTCTTTTTGGTTCCGCATGCCTACTCCTTCGCGAGACTCCTCATCCATGAACCAGCTTCCATTTATGCAAACCATCCCTCGTTCCCACTTGCCTTCACCTGCAGACCAATATTTCCGGCCACAAACTAAAACTTTTAATCAACTAAAATTTAAGTCACTATGGGCCGCGCAGTTTCAGACGGTCCGCAGACTGGAATAATCAAGACTTTGAAACTTCTTAAGTCTTCCGAACTTAAACATTTAAACCCGGGATTGAGATTCTGCAAAGCAACCTGGTTTGTGGCTTTCTGGCCATCTCTCTGTGGGCCATAGTATCAAAAACTACTTCCACATAGGGCTGGTTTGTAGGATTCCATCATCGCGAACTAGCCTATGAGGCTAGCCTGCAGATCTCGTCATGAAGGCTCCATAGCCCTTTGTCAAATAATTGGTGTTTTGTCCAAATTTTATTATTTTGGACTAACCATCTGTATGATTTCCATGATGCAGGGAGAAAATATGGTTCCTCCTTGACATGCGATTAGGCCTACTACTAAGCCTCTTCCAATTGGTCCAGGGAGACATCTAGTTATGATCCATAGAGCTGAGAGCATTACAGAGGACCCTAGCCGACCTATCATTCCCGACGATGGTGTTTTGAAGGACTTGCTCTCTCCCAAACTTCTGGGCTATCCGTTATCAAATCGTCTTCCACTTTATGGTTTCGGCCTTTAAGAGTATGTCCCTATCCCCCTGTATTCTCAGGTATTCCATCCCCTTTCTTGGAAGCATCGTCGAAGTGCACTCAAATGAACCTCGCCCAGTCATGAGAGATGATCTCTGATTCTGAACCAAAAGACACTTTTATTTTGAGAGGCTCCATTTGGACTCAAAATGATTAGTACACTCAGGACTACTCCCAAGAGTTCATCCTTAAGAGTTACCCCTCCTTGATCAACCTTGCCTGAGTGGATCCTAACACGGGATGGATTCCCAGGTGGGATCTTCAGTCTGGTGGGATTTTCTCAAATGACTAGGCATCGGCCTTCTGGGTCCGTTATCATTGCTGGGAATTTCCTGAGTGATTGGAACCGATAAATCTGTACTCTGTAGTGTGGGATTCCCAGTTTTCTATTTACTCACCATCTTCGATCCTGCCTAACTTGCTCAGTCGCTGGTGTCCAAGAACTAACACTTTCCACCTCACCCATGGTGAATTTAGTATTAATTTATGGGACATCTACCAACTAGGAGGGATTCTGATCATTGGTGAGATGTATGAAGAGTTTTTTCCCACCCCTAATGCATGGGACGATGCCGAACGAGTGCCTTCATTGGTGAGGGATCTGCTGGTAATGGTGGAGTGGTCACTAGGTCATCCCTTGGGTGCCCACTCTCTTATTCCCTACAACACCTGGATAGGGTTATTTCTGAAGGCCACAGGTCCTGTGTCGAAGGTCAAGCGCCCCAGGACTCACCCTTCTCAACAATCACAAACTATCCCAGGTTCCTACTAGGAGGTTCTAGAGGCGGGCGACTATCTTTCATGGGGTTATGAGGTGTGCCCCAGTGTGGCGCCTATTCTGAGGCTGACAGGTCTTTTCGCCATGTTTTTGAGCGGGTGGCTATTCCCATATTGGGATATCAACCCAATTGTCAGGGCTTGCACCCTGATGATGGAATCTTTGCTTGGGGGAGGCCCTTCGGTGAATCTGTCCATGCCCACTTTGGATCATATTTATGAATTACGGAGCCACATGCAGGTGGGAGGGTCACCCTATCCTCTGAGTGGTCCATTTCAATTCTTATATGGCTGGGTAGCAGATCATTATCGCTGTTATGAGTACCATAATAACATAGTCATTCTGCTTCCTACTCTTCATCCTACCCTGCTTGATATAGCTAGAGTTCATCTGAAGTCCCTCAGATCTGATGAATTCGTCAAGATTCTGAGTGACTTCTCCCAGTTCTCTTTCACTCCCTACCCCACTCCTTCTGACGTCATGGTTGACGATCGCAAGGGGATCTTAGAAGAGCATTCTTACATGATTTCACTACGGGATGGGTTTTTATCCACGCGGATTGATGGGGTTTCTATGTGTGAGTTGCATGCCCCATATAGTTTTTCTTGATAATTTGGATGCATGCAACTCCAGGTTTCCCTTCCCCATCCTCAGGCCAAAGGACTGCATCCGGCCACTCTCCGTCAATGGTGGTTGATGTTGATGCGGGAGGGATCTCGCACAATCATTCTCTTTCCTGACATAGGATAAGCTACTAGCCTGTCCTTGGAGTATGCGAGAATGTGGATAAAGCATTATCCATATAGGATCCTGGGGAAGGCTCTCCTGTAATTTCTCAAATCGGAGGTCACTACGACTACTGTGCCTACCACACCTTCCTCTTTGGCTTTTAGGGAGGAACGATTGATGGATCAAAGATCAAAATGGCTCAGGGGATCTTTCTCTTCCAACCCCTCTATGGACAAAATTCAAACAGATCCAATCCTTTTGGATGTAATTGAGAATGATCCTGTGACTTCAGGCTCCCATGATGTAATTTTCAAAGCTCCGCCAGTCGATACTAGATTTACCAGCTCAACTCCCAAGCCTGAACCAAGGCTAGAAGTTTCTGACCCCCCGGTCTTGGAACCATCTTCTGGCACACACATGTCTGCGCTGATCGCAATGCCAGAATTCATTTCTATGTTATCTAGTGAGGATACCAAAGACCCTCGTGTCATGGAGAACCACCGATCAGTGAGAAGGTGGGCCTGGCCCCGGATCTGTGAGATTGTTGCCAAACTCCTCTGGCTGAGATGGAGACTAAAACTGAAGCACTTCGGAAACTCTTCCTGGGTTTGGGGTCAGGTGGATTCGACTATCGACAACTTCATTTTCTCGCCTGCTAGGTCGTCATTGCCCATGGGGAGGCTGCCGCTAGTGAACACAAACTTTCTCACCTCGCTACCTCTCATTGCGGGACCTGAGCTTTTGAGAAATCTATGACGAAGCTCCATCAGCTGATAACACTAGAGGAGAGCTCTCAAGATCAGGCGACCACCCTATCTACCGAGCTCATGAATGCGAAGCCTGAGCAGCTATGCTGAGGGATCAATTGTGATCTTTGACTGGTGACCTTGAAGCTACCAGGAAAGGGATCAATGATCTCCAAATGACAGTGAGGCATACTCGTTCAGTGGCCAAAGTTGAGGCCAGGGAGAAGGCCATGATAGAGAAAACTTTCAATAACCTTCACCACATGGTTACCGATCTGATGGAGAGAGAAAGCTAGGCTCTTTTGTGATTTCCAAAGCTATTTCTATACACTCTGTTTTACCTCTTTGTTACTACGAAGGAGAGACTCCTGCTTGTGGCTGTAACACCCCGAGATTTTATGAGATATATTATTTTTAATTTCTTTGATTTCTTCTATTATACACTAAACCAAGATTAGCTTGTACTATACGCAACACCGTATTAGCTTGCAGTATACGCAACACTTTTCTTGGCTCGTGTTAAACACAATTTCAAGTTCGTATTGTGGAAATTATTCTACACAACATTAAGTATAGATTTTGTTTAATGTATAAATGAAATAAGTTTTGATTATTTTATACGCAACACCAAATAGAGCTTTCACTACACAAAGCCCTGACTTGGCATACATTACACGCAATCAAGACCTTCTTCGATAGCATGTGTAGTAAGCAATACCAAGTTTCACTAAATGAGATATTATTATAATATTATTATAAACTAGCCGTTATGAATATTAATACCCATTTTTTTAAATTTTATAAATTTTATCTTGCAAAATGGACTTCATTTTTTGATTCAGAATATCGAAATTAGCCTATGGTGAATTTTTGGTATTTTTCTGAAAACTTTCAATTTTCGATGAATAGTGAAAACACTAGGTTACTATTTAAAAACCAACTTTTTATTTAAATAATTATTTATTTTATTTAAATTTATTTTAGGTCAACATTGATACATAATACCTATATAAGTTCAATGTAATTCATTTGAGTCATTTTATAAAAATTTTAGATATCTAAAAATTTTATTGAACTTTTTACCGTATTTTACCCACCTCTTAGGAGAATTTGAAAATTTACATAAAACTTAATTTCACCGCTTCTGTGAGTGGAATTTCAAAAATCCGAGAGAAACGGTTAATATCAAGGAGTAAAATGTGGTTCAATAAGATAAAAATATTTTTTTGGTGAATAGAAACTTTTTACTTTTATTTACCATGGTTAAAAGTAAATAGGGAAATTAAGGGTAAAAATGATATTATTATTACCCTAACACATGTCCTAATTCTATTGGATAAGTGTAATTCTAACAAAAACAACCTTAGGAATAAAATATTTCCCTTTAGGTGCACTTGGATTAGATTAGGACATCTATTATTATTTTATTTAAAGAAGAGTTAAAATGGTTAAAATCAAAGTTTAATAACTAAAACATTTTTAATATAGGGTTATTCATAAGATAAATTAGTCTATAAATATTTATTAGAAAGATAAAAGTATTTCCTACATAATGGTATTTTATTTATAATTTTTATACATTAAATAATTTAATTTATTTATGACACAATGATGATGCAGTAATTATATTATTAATGAAATATTAACATAATTGATGTTATAAATACCCAAATAAATGTAATTTTAAACTTTTTATGAATTACACTAATTTTATTGGTTAATATGACATGTTAGTATTGATTAAATTAACTTTTTTAGAACTAATCATGCTGTTATGATTTTCACAAAAAATCAATTACCAAATAGTTTCAAAATTGACATAAAATAGTTTTTAAAACAAATATTATATTATTAATTGTAATTATATTCAAAAAAATCTAAGGTTAGGCCATGATACTTATATCATGATAGGTGTATCATTAATGTACCACTTGGGGGTCTCTTGGATGTATATGGTATGTTTATTAACTATATAATATAAAAATACAAAGTGACATGGTAAATGTCAATCTAATTAACTAAGAGTTAAAACTAAAAGATAATGTTAATATAATGACCCAAACCTATCTAAAATCTATTGGTTGAGAGGATTTATACCCATCCCCACTTTAGCTTTGAAATAGATCAATTTGGAGCTATTATGAACTGAATATGTCTTTATTATAAAATAATATTTTAAGTTTTTCCTAAAGTGCCCCTCTCCTCCCTTATAAAAAGGGCACCCCTTCCCTCTTCTCTTCACACCCTTTTGAGACTTGAAGCTCGGCCAAACCCTACCCATTTCTCTTCTCCACTTCCATAGAAACATTTTGGAGGTTTTGGTCTTCTCAAAAGACCAACTCTACTTCCTTAAGAGGAAGCTTAAATGAGGCGCGTCGAAGAAGAGGTAATATCTTCTTTCGATTCTATCACGTTTATTTCTTCTTATACTTCTTATTATTTAGTTGTATCATTATAAAGTAATAACATAAGTATTAATTATATACTTATATGTTATTATAGATATGAAAAAACCCTATTTCACCTTCTATCCATCCTACGGAAACCGAAATCACCGCGCATGCGTACGTACAGAATACCGTCTCCACGCCGTGGTGTAATCTGTTTTCGACCACCACCTTACTTGGATGGGTATAATGGTGTAAATAAATAACTATATATGATTATTGAAAAGTGATATTGATTCTGAAATATTATACATACACTTCAATACAATTTTATAATCATGGGAATGATATCATCGCTCGTGCATATGTACGGACTACCGTCTCCACGATGCGATGAGATTCATTCTCTATGTTAACCATTAATGAATGATTATAAAGTATATATAATAAATAATAATGAGATATATTACATAATAATGATACTGGATTTATTTATATATATATGTATGTCATCTACTTAATTCCATTCAATTCAACAAGGAAACGAAAACAATGTTCATACGTACGTACGACCTACCATCTCCATGAACGGTGTATTTCATTCAATTTATAGATATATCATATATATATGTATATGATGAATATATAATATATATAAATCATGTTTTAAATTCTGGAATTAATAAAATCAGGATATAAGTTATAATATCAAGAACAACAAGTCGAAACACGTACAATAAATGAAATGATTTTACCCAAATCGATGCTTTTACATCGAATTTACAAAATAATGAGTAATATAAAGTCATAAGTAAACTATATATAATATCATAAAAATGAATATGATTCTTTAATAAGTCAATGACATTATTTAAATCATTATACAGGAGGTTCAGATACATACGAAGCATATCGGACATAAGGTAAGGGATAACTATTCCAATCTCGTTCTTATCCGAGATTGTTTATTCGTAAGTATTTACTGGGGTTATTATTATCATCCATTTCCATGTTTCATAAAAATGGTTTCATGTATGTTTAAATCCCTTTTTAACCTTTTTTGACTTTTACTACATGGTATGTAAGGAATCTTTCTTTTTTTACCGTATGAGGCACTTTTTGACTTTTCCGACAAAAGTACGAGGAGAATGTTATTTTTAACTTGTACAGTGTGAACGGATTTTTATGGTTTCATGACGCCTCATTTTCATGAAGCTTTCTCTACAATATTTCATGATTATTTTCAAAAAAACCCTTTTCTTATAAAATTTCATGGCATTTTGTGACAAGAAAATGATTTTGAAGAAAAAAGGGTATTTTCCTCAAGAATTCATTTCAAACGTTTTATAATAACTTTTTTCCATCTAAAATGACATTATTTAATATGTTTATGTTTCAAGTATAATGTATCCATTATTTACATGGTTTTATTCTTCTTATGATAAAATTTTATTGATTTTTTATGGATTATGTTATGATGGCATGATGTTTAAGAATCCCATTCTATTACATGGGTTCTGCTAAGATGTATGATTCATGATTTTGTGGCACACGAAAGAATGATTTCATTATGAGATGGGTGGGACCTATATCTACCTCCAAAGAATTGTGTAAAGATTTATATCTCATGATATAGACATGTATGGAATGGTAAGTTAATCCGGTTCAGTAATACAAGACTGGAACGAGGAGTGAACTCGATTCAGAAAGGGACTTTGTCCACTAAGATGGTCTTGGCAGCAATGCCTTGGCTACTATGGAAATCATATCATGTGCTTAATGGTTTCCACAATCACATGTTTTATTCCCATGCTATTTTATCATGATTGATGTTCCCTTATGATATATGCCTTACTTACTTCAAAGATTTATGTCTTTGCTCAAGATTTAGATGTCTAGATTTTATGTTCAAGCTTTTGCATTCAAATGTTTATGGATTGTTTTATGTTCCCTATGTTTACCATTACTGAGCATTTGAGCTCACCCTTTTTATGTTTTCTTTTCACCAGGATATAAAGTAAGGTTTTAGGTAAGAAAACCAAAAGGGGAAGATCTTTATGGGAGATTTTGAAGATCTTTCACCATGATTAGAAGATTACATTCTGAGTTTCCAAAGACACTAAACTATTACTGTCCTTTGGTGTCTATTTTTTCTATGTATTAAGTATTTCGCAAAAGTAATGCAATGTCTATGTACGTCAAGCTTTTGGTCTCTACAGTGGCCATCCTCCCTTTTTGTCTAAATAGAATACAACTTGTTTTCGATCTTTCCTTACTGTAAAATTTGATTGTTACTGGAACGACTGTTGTATAAATAACAACTCACTGAATCAGGATTAATCATGGTTTAGGAAAAAAAATGATAAAATAGAAACAAGCTCTAATTTTTTCTTGGACCATGGGATCTAGTGAGAATAGTTTGACTATTGCTAGAATTTTATAGAAAAACCCCACAAAATTTTTTGTCTTTTCCATCAATACCCTAATTTTTCCTAGGCCCATTTTGTGTGGACCCAGCGGGTATGAATCGGCTTTTTCTTAGGTCGCCCTTTTTAGGTTTTCGGGCTAACGGGCTTTGCGCCTCTTTTTGTGAGCGATTTAAAGTCTCGTCGACAAGACTATCATTACTGATGTTTTAGGTCGAACATCTTTGACCAGATACGGTGGGGGTGAGGTCCCCAATAAGGTTTGGTTGATTAAAAGATGCCTCAATACCTTTTAGACGCACGTGGGGGAACATGTTTAGATTTGAATGACATGCAGGGAATGTCTAGAGGCATGGGAGCCATATCAACATGCATAGGTAGGAAAAGCATCACCTAAGGAAGACTTACCTTTGTTAGACGGGACTGGGGAGATCAATATGCAGAGCCTCTGAGGGCATAGTATGCATAGTCATGAAAAGGTGTCCTTGAGTCAATGACTATCCATTTCTGATGGCCTAAGGACTCCATGTATGTCTAGATTATGGAAACCACCATGGGTGGCTTAGAGAATTATTAAAAACCAGCAGGGGTGGCTTAGAAAGGGTATGTGACGTCTGAAAGGGTTTGGGAACATCTATATAAATCAAGAGTGTGGATGAAGGGTCCCTGTCCTACACATTTAGTTGGCGTAAAGGATGGTTGGAGCATGGCGCAGTTTAAAGTCATGCAGCAGGGAAATTCTTTAAAATGGAATGACTTCTCCTGGTACTTGGTAATCTCATCAAAGATGTTCCAACATATTCAGGCAGGGTTGTGAAAGAGGTTGGTAAACTGTAGCTCAGAGGGTTTCCAAATCCCAGGATGGACATGGGGCTCAGAGGCCAAGAGGCATATGTAGAGAAGCATTGCTTAAGGAAATATTGCCTTTGGTAGACGGGCCAGGGGCTATCAATATGAAGAGCCACTGGGGAGATCTTATGCATAGTCATGAAAATGTGTCCTTAGGTCAATGATTGTATTCTATCGATAGCCGAGAAACTTCAGGGAAGTTGAGATTCGGGACCACCAGGGGTGGCTAACAAGGGTTCAGATCTTTCTGGGTACATAGTGTGATTTATGAGGAGAGGGTGCCTGAATATGGGAGAAACATCTATTCTAAAATTCCCAGGAATGGGTGAAGTCATCCCTTCTCATTCTGGTGTGAGACGGTGGTTTGTGCAGGTCTAGCCCGTTCACTGAGGGGCAGAGGAAAGCCTATATTCCTGAATGAACCCATGACAGGTTCGACCATGAAGTTTAATGTCATGCAGTAAGGACAGATGGAATTTTAAATTCCGTGCAGTTTAACGTCATGCGGTAAGGAAGACTTCTGTGTAGTTTAACATCATTCGGTAAAGACGGGGAGCATTATTAAAGATACTGTGCAGTTTAACATCATGCAATGAGGATGGGGAGTATTTTTTTTAAATCTAGGAAAAATTCTTGTAGTTGGAGGAATTTCCCTAGATGTTTAATTCTTGGTCATTGCAGCTTCACTCCAGGCAGAAAAGACTTATTCCGTGTAATTTTAACCATCATGCGGTAAGGATGTAGTTGCAAAGGACACTCTTGATTAGAAATTAACTGGGCTTAAATATATCATCATGTCTAAGATGTGGAGAGGTATTGATGGTGTAAATCGTGGTCCTGGGGCTTCTTGGATCAGGAGAAATGATATGGGGGCTCTGAGGCTGGTAAGCGTACAAATCTAGGAAGAGTATCGCCTGAGGAAATCATGCCTTTGGTAGATGGGCCAGGGGATATCAATATGTAGAGCCGCTGAGGGAATGGTATGCATTGTCATGCAAAGGTGTCCACGGGTTGATGACTTTCCACTTCCGATGACCATTGGTGGTTATGAAGATCTGTAATTATCCAGGCCGCGAAGTCTGTCATTTAGTGAGGAAATATCTGGACATGTCGGGGATGTTCATCCCTGGTTTCTGTTAAAACCTAAAGAGTTCACTGCACTGATTTATCTTTCGCATGGGGTGTACCTTTACTCCATACAGTTTAATGTCATGTGGTATGGACCAATTACTCTTAGTTTAACGATCATAGAGTTCAGACCATTGGTTGACTATTTCTACAATCACCCAGAGGGAAATTGAGTGAGGATGCTCTGTTATAATTTGAACAAGTGTGAGGGGATGAAGGTGTAAACTGTAACTTTGGGGTTTCCTGAATCAGGAGATATGGTGCGGGGCTCTAAGGCCAGTAAGCGTATGGAGATAGGAAGAGTATCGCCTGAGGAAATATTGCCTTTAGTAGAAGGGCTAGGGGTTATCAATATGCAGATCCGCTAAGGGCATGGTATGCATAGTCATGCAAAGGTGTCCATGGGTCGATGAATTTCCACTTCCGATGGCCATGGATGATTATGAAAATCCGGGATTGCTCATAGCACAGAGTTCGGTATATGGGGATAATGGTGTCCAAGCATACAAGAAACATCTTCACCATAATTTCCCATCGAGTCAATGTAGCTTAGCCCTATCTTGATGTTTGTATATGAATATATTCATGTTAACCACGAGCGGATACATAGGCTAACCAGGTAGGGATAACTTGGAAACATTTGGATGTGAGAGGGGAATGAACTTGTAAACCATTACTCCATAAATTTTTGGATCGGGAGATATGATATGGGGGATCTAAGGCCGGTAAGCGTACAGAGATAGGAGGAGTATCACTTGAGGAAATCTTGCCTTTAGTATACGGGCTAGTGGATATCAATATATAGAGCCGCTAAGGGCATGGTATGCATAGTCGTGAAATGGTGTCCACGGGTTGATAACCTTTCACTTCTGATGGCCATGGGTGGTTATAAAGATCCGCAATTATCCAGATCGTGGAGTCTGATGTATGGTGAGGATCCATCCAAACGTGCCAGGAGTACTCCCATCCCACTTCCCCATATATCTTGGGTGGTTTGAGATGAAGTCCATGAAGTTTTAACATCAGACGGTGAGGACGAAGTCCGTGCAGTTTTAACGTCGTGCAGTGAGGATGAAGTCCGTGCAGTTTTAACGTCGTGCGGTGAGGACGAAGATGGACCGACGTGAAAAGGGGATTCCATGCAGTTTAACATCATGCGGTAAGGACGAGGGGTATGTATACCTGTGTTTTCTTTTATCGGCGGCTGAGCTAGGAGATAAGATCATGGCGTCACTACGTATCCTGCGAGGGAAGGAATCAAGCCTCACATAGTTCTTTTGAGAAATACACCCTATGAGGGTCTGGTCCGTACGGGGGAAAAGAAGTATTTTTAGCTTAATTTGGGGTAGCTGGGCCAGGGTGTGGAATTCTGGCATCACTACATATCCTTCGACGGCAGGAATCAATCCATACATAGTTCTTTAGAAGATATTACACCCTATGCAGGTCTGGTCCGTACACGGGGGAAAAGGGCATTTTCAATCTTTCTTATCCATGCAGTTTAACGTCGTCCGGTAAGGACGAGGAATACACCCCGTGCAGGTCTGGTCCTTACATGAGGGAAAGGGGCATTTTCAATATTTCTTATCCGTTTATTTTAACGTCATGCGGTAAGGATGAGGAATACAACCTGTGCAGGTCTGGTCCTTACACAGGGGAAAGGGGAATTTTCAATCTTTCTTATCCGGGGGTGCCTGGGCTAGGATGGGGGACCCTGGCGTCACTACATATCCTTCAAAAGTAGGAATCAAGCTGTATGTAGTTCTCTGAAAGGGATACACCCCGTGCAGGGTTGGTCTGTACATAGGGGAAGAGGGCATTTTTTTCTTTTTTTTTATTTTGGGGGCGGCTGGGCCATGATGTGGGATCCTGGCGTTGCTACGTATCCTGCAAAGGCGGGAATCAAGCCGTACGTAGTTCTCTAAAAGGGATACACCCCGTGCAGGTCTGGTCCGTACACAGGGGGGGGGATTTTTTTAATCTTCATTCAGGAGTGGCTGGGCCAAGATGTGGGATCCTGGAGTCACTACGTATCCTGCAAAGGCGAGAATCAAGCCGTACGTAGTTCTCCGAAAGGGATACACCCCCTGTAGGGTTGGTCCGTACACGGGGGAAAATAAGGAACTTTTATTCTTATTTAGGGATGGCTGGACCATGATACAGAATCCTACCGCCGCTACGTATCCTACAAGGGTAGGAATCAAGCCGTACGTAGTTCTCTAAAAGGGATACACCCCGTGCTGGGTTGGTCCGTACATGGGCGAAAAGAAGGAACTTTTAACTTTATTTGGGGATGGCTGGGTTAGGATACAGAATCCTGGTGTCACTACATATCCTGTAAGGGCAGGAATCAAGCCGTGCATAGTTCTCTAAAATATTTGTAGTTTAACGTCATGCGGTGAGGATGAAATACTCTTAGTTTAGGTTCATAGAGTTTGGACCGTTAGGGCTTGGCAGTTTAACATCCTGCATCTTGGACGATAAATGCTTTTGGTTATACGAAATACTTCTTCAGAAACCTCTCATTTGTAGGACCGGTAGTGAACTGCCCATCCATGGAGATCAGGTCATATGCTCTGTTGGAGTAGACCTTGTGTATAACATATGGTCCCTCCCACTTGGGCTTCATCTTTGGAGGTTTCTTTCCGGGTATCATTGGGGTCCAGAGGACCAACACCAATTCTCCTTCCAAGAAAGACCGAAGACGAACCTTTTTATTGAAGGCTCGTGTGATCCGGTTCTAATATACTTCTAGATGGGGAAAAGTGTGCAACCACTTCTCATCTAGATATTCCAATTCACCTAGCCATTTTTCTAATTTCTCATCATTGGATAACTGATCACAAATAGCAACACGGAGCGAGGGAAATTGGAGCTCAATGGGTAGGACTGCTTCTGTTCCGTATACTAATGAGTACGAAGTAGCCCGAGTAGTGGTGCAAATTGTGGTTAGATAAGACCACAATGCATGAAGGACTTTATCCAGCAATGATTTCTTGTCTTTGTCCACCCTTTTCTGGAGAATGTTGGATAGGGTCTTGTTGAAAGCCTCTATCTGTCCATTGGACGCTGCATGGTAGTGGGAAGAGTGGTTATCATTGATACCATATTCTTGGTATAGTTTCTCCAATTCAGCAGAGTAGAAGTTGGTGCCGTTATCTGTTAATATGGTATGAGGGACGCCAAATCTAGTGATGATATTGGTTTTCACAAAGCTGAAAATGTTTCTTGCCCCGACTTCCTTGAGGGATACAACTTCTGCCCATTTGGAAAAGAAGTCGGTTGCTGTGAGGATGTACTTCAATTGTTTGGCCGTGGCGGGAGGATATGGTTCTACGACATCCATTCCCCAGATGGAAATTGTCCAGGAGTACTTATCCTGATGAAGTAACTCTGGGGTTTGGTGAATGAAGTTGGCATGAATTTGGAAGGAGTGGAATTTTTCGGTAAAGTGCTTGCAATCTCGTGCCATGGTGGGCCAATAGTACCCAAGCCTTCGAACCTGATGGGAAATCTTAGACCCCAGTTGATGTGCTCCACATAATTCGACATGCACTTCAGTCATGATGGAATCAGTTTCTTCTCCATCAATGCATCTGAGGTGGACTCCGTCGAGGCCTCGTTTGTAGAGGACCTCTTGCTGACCCGTGCCGCCATATATAAGACAAAGTTGATTTACCTTCTCCGTATTTTGTCTTGTTCAGCCCTGTCTGATGGAATTTCTCCCCTTTGAAGGTAGTTTATAAGGGGGGTCATCCATCCAGTGGCAGGAGCATATGGCTCAGGGACAGGACTGACTTTGTTGATTTCTTCTGTCTTAGTCTGAACAAATGGAAAGACCATTCAGCGATGAGCAATGCTGATAATTGTTTCATATCAGTCTTTGTTAGCTAGGGCTGTGGCCGCATTAGCAAATGCATCGGCCTGGGCATTCTGAAACAAGGGAATATAGTTCAATGTTGGTTCTGTGGAAAATTATGCCATTTACCCTCAGACATGGTCAAACAGGGGAATCAAATCTTCCTTTTTAATAGCATAGTCACCATTGACTTGCTTAATGACCAGTTCTGAGTCAGCTTTTACCTTAAGGTGCCATAATTGTGCTTTAAGTTTTAGCTCCAGTCCTACAATGAGGGCTTGATACTCTGTCTCATTGTTCGTACATCCTTCTGACAGGAGGAAGGAATATGGAAAGACTGCCTTTTATGGGGACATGAGTATTATCCATAAACCCATCTTGTTAAATTTGGGATCCTCCATCCTCTTCCCTGTCGGGATTCGGGATACACCGTCGAAGTATATTTCCCATGTTGGGAACTCCTCTTGAACCGAGAATATGTATTCATCAGGTAGCTTGACGTCTAGTGCTGTGGTCCCTATCGAGGGGTGATCTTCCAAAAAATCTGCTAACTCCTAGCCTTTGATTTCTTTCTGAGGCACAAACCGGATGTCAAAATGTTGCAGGATGACTGCCCATCAGGATAGGCACCCGGTCAGAATTGGGCGGCTGAGGATGTACTTGAGTGGGTTACTACACGAGACCAAATGGACTTCATGATGCTACAGATAATGATGAAATTTTTTAACTATAAAGACCAAGGCCAAACAACTCTTCTCGATGTTTGAGTATCGAGTTTCAGTATCAATCATGGTTCGACTGAGGTAATAGAGACTGTTTTAATTGCCAGCGTCATTTTTTTGTGCGAGGAAGGCTCCCAGTGACCGCTCTAGGGCCGTCACATATAGGATAATAGGTCATACTTCAATAAGGGGAATGAGAACCAGTGGGCTTAAGAGGTACTTCTTTAGGATATCGATGCCTTTTTGAAATCATCTGTCCATTGGTACATAACCCCCTTTTTCATTAACCTAGTGAAGGGCATATATTTACCCTCTAGGTTGGCTATGAGCTGACTAATGTAGTCTAGGTGTCCTTGGAATCCTCTCAAATCAGTGAGATTGCAGGGAGGTGGCAAGCCAAGGATATCCTTTTTCTTTTTAGGGTCAAATTCGATGCCACGATGGCGTACGACGAATCCAATAAATTTCTCTGAGGTAACCCCGAAGGCGCATTTCAATGGATTCATCTTCAGGCTATGTTGTCGAAGTTTGTTGAAGACGGTTTTAAGGTCTGACAGGTGATCTGAGTGCTGTCTTGATTTGACCACCAAGTCATCCATGTAGTATTCGATGCATCTCCCCAAGAATGGTTTAAAGATATGATACATGGTGTGTTGATATGTGGCTCCAGTGTTCTTGAGACCAAAGGGCATGACCCTGTAACAGAATACTCCTTGAGGGGCCCTGAAGGCAGTGACTTCTTCATCTTCTCAGGACATCCAGATTTTATTATACCTAGAATAACCATCCATGAAGGAGATAGCCTCATACCTAGCTGTTGCGTCGATTAATAACTCAGTGATCGGGACTAGGAAATTATCTTTCGGGAAATGCCAATTGAGATCTCTAAAATCGATGTAGACATGTATTTGTCCATTTTTTTCTTGACGGGGACAATGTTGGCTAGCCAGATGGGGTATTAGACCTCCCAAATGAAGCCTGATTTAATAAGCTTATCAACTTCAGCCTCTATTTTGGCAACATGTGTGGGGTGCATCCTTTTGGAGGCTTGTTTATAGACCCAGTGGTCTTCTGTCAGACCTAATTGGTGCGTCGCCACTTCGGGATCGAGTCTCGGCATTTTTGTGTAATTCTAGGAAAAAAATCTCAATGTTACCTAAGGAAGAAGGTATATACCTCGTGCTCCTTGGGAGACATGGATGTACTAATGAGAGTGGTCCTTAGGTCTTCCTCGGTACCCAGGTTTATTTCCCTGAGCTCGTCCATAATGGTGGAGATACTTTCCTCAAATGTGGGAGGTGCATCCCTTAGATCTTCCTCCTCTTCTTCCCCCACATTCTCATTTTCTTGATCTGAAGGGGGGGGGGGTGTTCTCGGCACGGGCTCTTGGGAGTCTGAAGGTGAGGCATTGTGGGCATCCCTGCTCAAGTATTTGCCCCCAATTTGAGGGTTAGCGGTCATTTCAGCACTGTTATGCTCGACCGTTATGGCTGAAGTCATGATGACAATTGTGTGTGTGTCCGGGCTTGAACCCCTTCTCTCAACATGGTTGATGGGAAGTACGTAGTCTCCACCGAGATACTTGAGGGTGTCATCAGGAACCATTTCCAGACCATTTGGAGTGGGAACCCAATTGATACCATTGAGCGAGGGATTATTTTTATTTTGCTTATAAAACCCAGCGTCAATGTAGTGCGACTCGGAGAGATCGAAAGGGGCCTTATCAGCATGAAATGTCCAACCTTTTCCATTGATGTAATACTTGATACACTGGTGGTAGGATTAAGGAATGGCCTTGTGCTTATGGATCCATGAACTTCCCAACATGGCATTGAATGCTGTGTTCTTCCGGACCACCAGGAATTCCGAGTAGGCCACAAGGTCTCCAAAATGGGTTTTTAGCTTGATTTGTACCATTGGATTCTTTTCACTCTTGTTGTAACCCAACAGATTTGTGGCTGAGGGTATTAGATCATCCTCACAGTATCCCAACATACGAATTGTCGGTAGGGGAAGGAGGTTAACTCCAGAGTTGTTGTCAATAAAGACTTTCTGAATCTCAACATCCTTTAATGTACCAGACGCATATAGCGGTTTGATGTGCCCTTGCATAATGGAATCTTCATACTGATCAGTGAATTAAATTACCGCATTGCATTCAACTGATCCAGTCTCCGTCAGGTAAATCTCGGTGGCGGCTACCTCAGATTCAAACTCCAAGGGGCTGAGCAAGGCTTCTATGAGTGCCTCCCTGAGATCTGCTGACAAACTCAAGGCATCCAGGATTGATATTTTGGATGGTATTGACGACACTTGCTTAAGGATATCGTATTTATGATCCAGCGGCCGACGCTTATCCATTGGCGAGAGAGTATTAGAAGGCAGCTTGGAAGCTGGAGTACACGACGAGGAGGGGCCGACCACAGGGTCGGATGTCGACGGTGTTCCCACGTTCCGGGGACTCAGCCCGTCCAGTCTGTTTGTGCGCACTAGGCTTCTAGACACTTGTTCCTCCTCTGATGGGTACCGCATAATGACGGGGCTAGAGTGGATGCTTATGGAAGTGGAGGGATATTCTTTCTCTTGTCGAGTCTGTTTAAGCACTCTCCCACAGGTTTCTGTGATATTAATGGTTTGGGCCGGGGTAAAACCATAAGGTTGGTTTCGACCGCTACTGCACCTCCCTTGGTATCCCCTGCTTCTGCGATTCCTCCTCCTGGCCCCTTGTGTCGGGAACTCGGGTTCGTGACCATACCCTTCTTTAGGGAACAATTCTATTAGATGGATGAAGTTGATGGAACCAAAGATTAGCTCCTCGTCCTATGAAAGGTCAACCTGGTCGGTTGTCCCTGATGGTGCCGTTTGGTGGGTTGGTGCCCGTGGTGCCAAGTTTGGGGGCATAAAATCTGACACTTTTGGGGCTAACTTCGACCGCGTTGCGGACTGATCCTCTTGAGATTTTCTCCTCTCTTTTTGATTACGCCTGGATGATTGGCTTTTAGAGGGTTGTGAGGCTGATATTGTTGGTTGTGCGACATTAGGGGCTATTGGTGGCAACACTGGCTACTGTAGTTGAGATTAAAGTATTCCCTGAGCTTGATTAACAGTCTTCTGAGTTATCCAGTCATCAAATTTCTACCCCTTCTTGCTGGTGACTTCCTGCCACCCCTCCCCCTTTTCAGATTCGGTGGTAGAAATGTATGTCACATGTGCTGGGGGCGGTCCCAACTCGACCTGCTTGAATTCTACCATCCTTTACAGGAGGTCTTTGAAGATGAAGAATTTCTGAATATTGTGACCCAACAATCGATGGTAGGGACAGTAATCTGGCCTATCATTGTGGCCGACTTCTTTGGGATTCCTTGGCTCCGGGAGGTGGAGCACGTTGCAATTCATGGCGGCGATGAAGTAGCCTCAGACTTGGTCCTCTCAGAATGAGTATACTTTGTGACTTCATTCCTCAAAATGGTTCCGCTTCGATCCTCTATGATCGTCCCGCTTGGGCGGAGGTGGCCGCTGATATACAGGGGGCCCTTGATGATTTGGTGGAGGCCTAGGCAGTAGAGCAGGTGCAAGGGATGACTTGAGCGTGACAGAGGACACTTCAGCTCTAACTGTTCTCTTTTCAGGAGCCTGTGAGGCTATTCGGGACTTCAGATTAGTCCACTGCAGGGAGTCGTTAATTCTCTAGGCAATGACAAAGATATTGCGGAAGCCAGTGGTGCACTCAACTGGTATGAGCGGTGTTCGTAGCTCATCTCAAAGGTTATCGATGCATATGGACAACATCTTATCTTGGGGTATTGGCATGTTCATAGAGTAGGTCAGACCCTTCCATCTAGTGATGAAATCTGAGACCCTCTCGTTCTCCCTCTGTTTTCAATTCATGAGGTCTCTGACCGTTGTTTTAGGCAGTATTGAGTTGAAGTGGAACAAGAACTACTGCCAAAGATCTTCCTAGTTTTTTATTGACTAAGCTGGAAGATTCTTATACTAGACGAAGGTAGATCCTTACAAGGTCCACATGAAGCATTTGAATTTTACTACTTCTTATTGTTCCAGAGTTCCCATCATAGGGTCGTAATAAGATGCGTAGTGCATCAAATGATATTCCGGATCGCCTGATCAATTGAAAATAAGGAATAAAGGGCTCCCAAAATTGGGCGGAGGAGGTGTGTTGCTCACCCAATCTGGGTAGGGATTTTGCTCTAGCTGTACCAGAGTGTGTCGACCTTTTATTTATTCCAATCGAGCTGTAAGTGCCTCGATGGTGCTGGTGAGACCCTGGTTTACATCCTGTTGGGCATGGTCTTGGGAAGGTGTAGCCATATGAATTGCTTGAGGATCCAGCTCGGTCGACATCAAGGGTGCATATTCCATTTGTGACACCTTCGGAGGGTTCAGAAATACTGACTCTGGTTTCTTCATGAGTGGAGGGAAGTCTTGGTACTCACCCAAATCCATGTTTAGGTAGTTGGACGGACTAGGCGCCTCATTGGGTGGGGGCCCTGACCGTGCTTCATTTGCTGGGGAAAACCTTGGTCTTTGAGGTGCACTTGCTGGGAGTGCAAGGTGTGGCTCTTCTTAGGAAGCACTTTCAATATGATGGTTCCTCTAGAGTAGCTCGGTGTTAATCCGCCTCAATTCTTTCATTTCCTCTTTGTGTCGAGCGAATCTCTCTTCGAGCGTAAGTGGCTTGTTTTTATCGAGAGAAGAAGGCGGGTTAAGGGTAACCGGTCCTTTGTTCTTATCCTTTTTGGAGGCTTGTAGGGTAAGCGGAGGAGGGTTAGATAGAGGGATGAACATATTTAGGGTGGCCCTCTAGTTCCGGGTGTACACACCTGGTGGTTCTTTGTGAATCACAGCCTGAACAGAACCATCATCTCCCGATCTACCCGGATTTGCATCATCTCTAGTGTCACCCATGGGGTTAACCTCTATGGCATTGATGGATGCATATCGCGGGGTAGAGGGGAAGTCATCTTCCAAATGGGTAGAGGATCTCCCAAGCCTTTTACTGGTCATCCCCTTCCTGTCCCAGGATTTCTTTCGGACTCCTTGACTAAGGGTGACATAGAGAGTGATTTGATGCAACCTTACGGTACACCTCCCTCTTGTTGGGGATGATGATTCGAAGGACAAGATCGGGCAAGAAACTCCTCTTCTGACTATCCTCCCTAGATGAGAGAATATTTATTCTTGTGGTGTAGGTTGTTGTTGAGGTGGTAAAAATTCCCCCAGCCCTGAGGGATGGGGTTGGATCCGTTCCTTGGACGTTGAGTCTCTTCCCATTTTTATTGGTCTTACGGGGGAATTTGTTGTTAAAAATTCCCCCATCCCCGTAGGTTGGGGTTGACCCTAGATTTTGTCAGCGGCTACTGCTATTTCTACCTGCCTGATCTCGCGTACCCCCATTTGGGGGTGAACTGGATCTGATGCTGAGTTCACCTGTGAATCAATGCCCTCTGGGGAGGCAAGCAATGACTGCCAATTGGCCTCTCTTAGGCAAGAGGCCTATTGTATGCTTTCAGTGGCCGGATTCAGGAGTTTGGGAATGTCTTGTTCCCATCAGGCCTGATGCTTCTGGGTCTTACTCAAGGCCTGTCTCTGTTGGGTGTGTCTCCTTTCCCGAATAGGGAGACCGCTCGATTGTTGTCTTGACGTGATGACGTTGCAATACATTATGCCGAACAGGTTGTTCTGGGCAAGGAGTGGAGTGAAATGCAGAGTTCCATGTTCTCCCCATCCTCTGATATGGACTCCAATCGGATCATCACCAATTAGGTGGCGCAAATGGTCCATTACATGGAGGCAGGATAACTCAAGGTTTCCTTTACGCCTCACAGGTCGCGGTTGCCGCGCCGAAGGGAGAGCTTCCAAGTCGATGTGACGCAGGAGGTCTCCTATTATCTTGACATGGTCTAAATACCCATCTTAGGGTAGGAATATTGATTTTAGCCAGTGGAGGGTTGTCCATATATTGGATAAGATGTCTTTCACACATTCTTCTGACAACTTTCTGGTTATGTCTAATTGAGAGGTGGCTGTGGGCCAAAACAAAACTGGTACATCATCTCTGGCCAGTCTTTTCCTCAGGTGCAACATGTCGGCATACTCCTACACTAGTGATTCATCTACCTGGTCAGCCCAAATGAGATGCTCACCAATAGTGTGGTCAGAGGCAGTGGGGCCAGTAGGTATTGAATTGTCTTGTGGGAGATTTTGAGGTGGTTCAGAAGATGAACGTGGCCCCAGACCGTCTCTTGATTGAAGAAGGGTGTTGTTGATGACTAACTGGGAATTTAACATGCTTGATCCCGTCCTTCTTAGTGCCTCGACATATGAGGGCTTTTCTGTGCTTGATTCGGAAGGGCGAGGACCTTCTAGTGGATATGATATGTCACTGCGGGGAGGACCTTCACAATAACTACCATCATGGTGAGGATGACCATCATGGTTTGATGTTCGATGTGTATCCTAGGTAGGACCTTCAAGACACACTGTGACAAGGGGAGGACCTTCTTCTTGCTCAGGGCCATTGCGGGGTGGACTTTCGCAATGGCGGTTGTGGTGGTGAGGACTACCATCACTGCTGCCGTAGGAAGAATGTCTACGGGGTACACCCTTGGGAGGGCCTTCAGAATGTACCAAAATGAGGGGAGGGCCTTCTTGTTTATTGACGTCTCTACGGGGAGGACCTCCATTATCAGAGCGGAAAGGACTACCATTGTGATCTGATGCCTGGCTGCGCGGAGTGTTGTTGCAACGTAACCCCTAGGGAGGACCTTCTGGGTAGGCCACGACAAGGGGAGGTCCTTCTTGTCATGATGAGACGTCACTATGGGGAGGACCTCCGTAGTTGCGACTACGATAGCGAGGACTACTATCATAATCTATAGTCCCACTGCATGGAGAGTGTTTGCAGTGTATACCCCGGGGAGGACCTTCAGGGTGGACCGCAACAAGTGGAGGGCCTTCTTGCTACTCGATCTCCTGGTCACATAGAGGGATTCTGTGACTCACATCAAAAGATAATCACTCATGATCGATCGTTATATGCCAATGGGGGAGGCCCCTATGGGTGATCTGGGGAGGACCTTCAGAGCTTCTGGTAGCGACATTGCGGGGAGGACCTTCGCAACTACTACTACCACTCCCATAATATGGTAATGGGTGGGCAGGGTTATGATCCTTAGATATGTGCTTAGCGGTATTGGGAACCCTAGCTTCCAGCAGAGCAGAGTCATGAACCCTCTCTTTATTTTCTGGCTGCCTTCGACACGTTCGGGGCGCTTTCTTACGGGCAGCAGGGACCATCTGCTGATGATAACGACCTTCACCTTTGGGTCCCTTTCTAATTGGGTCCCATGATGCTACTGGGATATGCCGACAAACATCTTAAATTTTAGCATGGATATATGCCTGCTCTGGAGCATCCAACATGATGGACAAGTATCCCCCAGTTAGAACGAGTGAAACTGCTCGATCCAGTTGCCCTTGTATCGCGGAATATGGCTGATGACCCTCCTAGGCAGAAGCAGGGATGCAGATCTACTATGGGGTGGCTATCTCGTCTCTTAGATGAGTCGCCTAAATTGTGGAGACGGGCTTACGAGCCCAAGTCCTTGCTATTGCCGTTGATGCAATTACATTCCGGAAAGTCTGCAAGATATGATCTGGGATCGATACCTGCTCCTCCATTATCGACAGGATATGCAGAGAGACATATTTGGATGGAACGGGTATGAAGGACCATTCTGGTATTAGAGTAGGAATATCATGCTCCGGTCCTCTGGTATCCAGTGGGTACTGACAATTCTCCTGTTTCGGGTCAGGTGAACGATTTTGCCCCTGTGCTGGGATATGCCAGTTTACCTCTCTGTTTTCCGCCACATCAAGATGGTGGACTTTACTTGATTCTATAGGGAGTTGGCCCTGCATATGTTGGTTCCCACCCTTATCGAGTTGGTGGCTTTTTTTGGTAGGGAGATGTTCCCGCCTATTAATTGCCGCCACATCTGGATGGCAGACTTTGTTGATCGCCACAACATCGGGATGGTAGGTGTTAGGAGCATCTACTAGGAGATGGTCCTGCAGGCACTGGGTTGCCACCACGTATGGTTGGTGGGCTTCATGACCCTGGGCAGGGAGAGGTGCCTGCCGAGTAGGTGCCGTCCTATGTGAGTGACGGGCCTGATGGATCTCGGTGGGGATGCGCACCTACTCGCATGATGCCGCCATGTATGGATGGAAGACTTTGGAGGAACGGACAAGTGTATGTGCCTACTTGCAATATGTCTCCGTGATTGGGTAGCGGAGCTCCTGCTCAGGGAAAAGAGTGATGACCTGTCCCTGTTTGTACACTTTCCACCCTCGTCGGGCGGTCCGAGGGGCCGGAGCTCAGGGAGCGTGGGCCTGGATCCTTGATGCGACATCCTCGTTAGCATGAGGATATTGAGTCACGACGTAACCGCGACGACGTCTTCCGGTGGGGGGCTTAGAGTGGAACCCCGTTCAGCGGGGATGAAGTCCTCAGTGTTGAACTCATCTGCCTCCCTAAGATAAGGGAGTTACGTGTTGTCTCGTTCCGGGGATAAACTCCTGAAATGGTTTGAGATGGTAATAGGAGCTAGCTGGATCTGCTTTCGCGGCCACTGCTGGGCAAGCAACCGGTAGGTCTTGGTTGATTGCAGGGCGTTCATGGCCACCTCCATCATTGGGAGAGTACCATTCAAGTGGTAATCTCGGATCAAGGCATCTAACACCCAACGTTGAAGACGCTGAGTAGGTGATGGGGTCCTTCATTGGTGAGGATGTCCGGTCATTGCGTTTCCTGAAGTACGTGTTTGTGAGTTCCTCCGTGATGCCATTGGATCAAAGGGAGTTCTGATTTGTACTTGTAAAATATTTTAACAAATACAAATAGAAAACCCATCAAAGTAGCATCTCATGATCCCATTCCTAATTAATGACCATTCTTGGGCGTTATTGTGAGTATAAGGGGGGTACAAAGTGGGATTAGGTTAAATCTATCATGCTTGGTTAAAGATTCACGTCGGGTTCACCATTTTTTGTTTCGAACCGATTGAAAAATGTGTGCTGTCCGACAGTTGATTAGAGAAGGTTGGGTTCTACTTAATCACTCATATCAGGTGCACTGTTTTCGTTTCTAAATGCCCAATGGTTCCATATCCAACGATACGTGGACCTGCTTTCCAAAGGCAGACATTTGCTGAGCGATTTGGCCCAGCGATGCTTAAGAACTCACATTGGTTGAGAGGATGGGAAGTTGGGCTCATCACAGCCTTTTGGGGGGATTTATTTCCTGTTCCAGGACTCTCTTATTGATTTAAGATGTATTCATATGTTCGAGAATCTTTGGTTTATACCCAAGCATAGTATCCACGGACTACTCCTGGTTGGGAATGGTCAGCTGAACGCAGGGATTCAGAATCATTTAGGCCCAAGGTTTAACATACCTCATTGGATTAATGAATCTAAGGAGTTTGGACTCATTGAGACAACACTGGTTTTAAGCCTCATAACTGGGCTCTCTATAGTTTATTTTCATCCAGGGGGGACAGATAACGACTTGAGCGTTTGGATTGAACCCGTGATACGGGCTTCCTACGTATCCTTGTGAGAGGAATCAGAATCCACATAGTTCGGTGACACTTGAAGGGATGCATCACCTTTTAAGTTCGTGCGACGAGGACCTAACTTTATAGTTTAAAGTCATGTGGCAAGGACCTCCGGGGGAGAGGTGCCCTGTCAAAGTCGGTGTGGGACTTATGTCGAAGCAGCCCAGAAGACCCAAGGGAAATGATTTCCTGGGCCCGAAAATGGTCCTGCTAGAATATAAGGACATGGTATGATAGGGAAAGATGTATACCAGACTTAGATATCAGGTTTTCACCTCAGGGAGGTTTCCTACAAATCTTGGTTAGTTGGGGATTTAAGTCCACGAAGTTCTTGGAAGATTAGGTCTTACACGTGAGAGTTGCCTATTATTGGGATTGAATCTTGAGGAGGGATCCTACGTACCCTACCTAGGAGACCGGGATAAAAACCCACATAGTTCGTTATGAGGGGCATGATTGGGACTTACACATGGTTAGTGGCCCATTGTTGGGATTGAACCTCGGGGAGGCATCCTACGTACCCTATTTAGGAAACAGGGATCAAAACCCATGTAGTTTGTTTTGAGGGCTGTCGTTGGGTGGGCACCATGGCCATTACAAATACCTAAGCCCACATGAGTCATGCTCAGTGTGAGAAACAAGAGAATGAAACAGACTTGGAAAGCCTCCCACTTTCTCCCTACTGAGATAAGGGGAGGAAGATGATGAGCGGAGGAGAAGGCCAGGACCACTGGACTCTCATTATCCCTGGTGTTGGAGGAAGGTAGGAGTCGAGCAGTGGAGCAATGAAACTTCCTTGATGAGAGGGGAAGGGCCATTGGCTTCTGGTGAGGATGGTGTGGGGATTACCCCAGGAGGGATGGCCAACCACTCCCTCGAGAGGGGAGAAGTGCTCACTGTTGGCACTCATCAAAAGTAAATGTGAGCTGGGTCCCTCAATCCTGGAAAGTGGAGAGGCAGAAAGGGGAATCTCAGGCTCGGAACCTGCACTACCTTGGGAATGTGAACCTAGGAATGTTTCGGGTACCCGCTCAAGGGACGGAGCAACCCCTTTGCCCTCGCCTACCGTGGGTATGTGAACTCAAAGCGGCGCGCTAATGCGCCTGAAGGTTGCATCATATGGGTCTGGTGGCTTCGGTAGAGGCCTTTGCTCAGGGCCGATGAATAGGCCAATGAAGGGATTGCGAAGGATTGGTCCAGATTAGAAGGATATTATCTGGCTCAGGGAATGGGAACACCGAAGGATTTGGCGGGCCACATGGGTGTATGAGGAGTGGCGCCCTTCGCATAGGGGGGTGCTACGCTGCTAGAGAGGTCGTCCACGTACCAGGGTGGTACGCGGACTGATAGGAATCCCACGTACCGGGGTGGTACTCGGATTTGGGTTTGGCCCACATACCAGGTTGGTATGCGGTGGAGTCCACACGAGCAGCGGCAGCCAGGGGTGATGTCGGTTGGGGGTTCGTCAGTCAGGGCTTCGCCCGCGTAGGAGAGTGATACGCGGTGCGTCGAATCAGAAAAGGGGCATAGACTCCCTAGTCTGTGGGGAGTACATCCACGGAGGGGCCATGGTTCACGATCTTTTTTTTAAGTTCGCGGTTCACCAATTTGTTATGTGTTTTTTGGTTCCTTATTAATTTGTTTCCAGTTTCATACCTGTTCTAGTTCTCGAATTGGAACTTCACTGTTTGCGAAATCCTAATCTCCTTCCTCCGAAATCCTTCCACCCGATTCTCATTGATCCCTTTCTTCTCCCCCTTGATGTCATTTTGTAGAGGGGGGAAAGAGAGGTATCTGTGATCATGTGACACCTTTTGCGGAGGCCCATGACTGAAAACCCGGTTTACGGATGACTTGGTCAATCCGCAAATCATGGGGGGCATTGAATGTACCTCAATCGCGATCCAAATCAGTTAGGGGGGTGCTTCGCGGTTGCGCAGGGCACCGCCTCAGTTCTGCAGACGACAGCGCATGCAGTCTGGGCCGGTTGATGTGCTTCGTAGCTGGGGAGATTCGTGACGGTGGACTGGCCTGGCGCCCATATTGCTTCACGCCCACAGAGGGTTCCCGCCTCCATTTCGTGGATGACACTAGTCCGTGTAGGAGGTGGCTTGTTGAACCGACCACGTACCATCAATGTTGGACCGGTATGCAGACCGGGCGGTCCTTTTCCAATATTTAATATTCTCTATTATTTAAGGGAAATTGGGTAGAATCATTTCCCAAATTAAGGGGATTACCATTATCCTTTGAAGATTTTTCAGGACTCTACAATGGCTATGTTATATCTTAATATATTAAATAACAATATTTTAAAAATATACAGTTGTTTAGTAAAAGACAGTCTTGTGTATAATGAAAGATATTGAAAGAACAAGAAATTATGTATAACATAAGTCAAGAATAGTGTTGTGTATATCTCAAGATAATATAAGTTTTTCATGTAGTGTAACCTTGACTTGGTGATATGTATAACACTAGACAAACATAGTGTTTTTTGTATAAATAAATCTATATTCAGTATTATGTGAAATGAAAAATATCAAAAATATTAAGGTAATTAGAAGAATTATTTTCCCAAAAAATCTCATGGTGATACATTCCACCCCCCTTAAAATGAATTAATCCCTCTAAATTTATCTAGGTTATTAAAGTATTAATACATGTTAGTTTCTTTCGTAGGGTATATTACTTATGTGTTATGTATAGTACATCCTTGACTAGGTGTTGCGTATAATTCAATCCAAACATAGTGTTTTTGTATAACAAAATCTATATTTAGTATTGTGTGAAGTTAAAAATATGGAAAATATTAAGTTAATTTGAGGAAAATTATTTCAAAAAATCTCAGGGTGTTACCAAAGTGATCATTTTGATCAAAAAATGACTCAAACTAATGATCTGAGTGATTCTCTTAATGACATGATAACTAAAAATTTCTTGTAAAAAAATAAGGATGAGGATTTATAACTTGATTATTTTGAACCAAATCCCATAAGTGTTGATACTAGTGAAAAAAGTGTGTGTCCTAGATATCCTATAAACCTTAAAGTCCATCCTCTAGAAATAGTTATAGAAAGTTTAGATAAAGGAGTTATAACTAGAAGAAATATAATAAATATAGCATAATTATCTACCTTTTTTTTAGATAGAACCTATAACTATAGAAGAATATTTATCTGATGAAATTTGGGTTTTACATATGCCATATGAGTTAAAAACGTTCAATAGAAACAAAGTAGGTGAATTAGTTGATAGACCGTTTGACTATAATTTTATTGGAACTAAAGTGGTACTTAGAAATAAACAAGATAATCATGATCTAATCACTATAAATAAAACCAGATTAGTTGAAAATGGTTACAATCAATAAAACATAATAGACTATGAAGATACCTTTCCTTGTAGACAGGTTAGATTCAATAATAATCCTTTTAGAATATTCACATTATATGAATTTTAAATTATATCAGATGAATGTTAAATCTGAATTTATAAATGGATTTTTAATGTAATAAGTTTATGTTGCACAACCTCATAGTTTTAAAGACTATCACTTTCAAAATTCTATCTTTAAACATACTAAAGATCTATATGTATGTAAATAAGAACATAAATCTTGGAATAAAAGAGTAATCTCTTTTCTTTTATCAAATGAGTTTTCAGTAGGAAAGAAAGATCCTACATATTTTAATAAATTTTTATCTTCAGAAATTTTATTGGCAGAAATATATATTGATGATGTTTTTTTGGATCAAAAAACCAAAAATAGTGTAATGGGTTTTCAAAACCTATGAAAAAGGAATATGAATTGAGTATGATGGGTGAAATAAAATACTTTATAAGATTTAAAATCTTTTAAAAAGATTTTGGAAATATATTAATCCAAAAAAATACATACTTGATTTACTTAAAAAATTTGGACTTGAAAATAGTAAGGCTTATTGAATTCTTATGAGCTCCAATATTATACTTGATATTTATGAGAGTGGAAAATTAATTGAAAAAAAGTTTTATAGAGGAATTGTTGGAATTTTTCTTTATCTTACTATACATAGACCATACATTATGTTTTCAGTATTTTTTTGAACAAGATTTCAATATAATCCAAATGCTACCAAAATAATTTTAAGAAATCTTAAAGAAACAATTTCTTTTTCTCTAATTTTTTTAAAAAACTCCAATTTTAATTTAACTTCATATTCAGATGCCAATTTTTGTGGATTTAGACTAGATAGAAAAAAGAACATAAGGAACATTCCATTTTCATGGTAAATATCTAGTATAATGGTTAATTAAGAAACAACTCTGTTTTTCATTATAATCCAATAAATTAGAATAAATTTTAGTAAGAAGTTGTTGTGAAAAAGTGATATGGATGAAATATAGTCTATTGGATTTTGTATTCAATTTCAATTATATCTCTATTAAATTTGATAAAACGAGTGATATCAACATTTTAAATAACCCAATAAACCATTCTAGAACAAAGCACTTTGATTTAAGATATAATTTATTAAGAGATTATACACAAAAGGGTGATCTTTCTCTAGATTATTTTGCATATAAAATCAATTAGTAATCATTTTTATCAAACCATTTCATGCTGAATGATTTGATTTTATTAAATCTAAATTATATTTGTTAACTTTGATTTTCTTTGAATATTAATTGTTTAGTGATGTGAATTTATTATTTTGTAAATATTTTATTTTTGATTTTGCATCATAATTTATTTAAGTTTTTGTCACATTAAAATAGGACACACCACTTAGTTTTGTTATAATTACTCTATACATAACACCACATGACTCTTTGATCACTACAAAACCAAATAAGACAAGTCTATTCTACATGAAAAAGCCTTGGAAACCTTTGAACCTTCATCTATATGTTATTCAAATCCCTATTCCCTAACTATCCAATCTTCCAAATCCTTTCAAGAATGGGGAAGTCCAAAATAATTGATAGTGCTACCTCTAGTAGAATAAAATGTCCAAGAACTGCCATAAAAGTTTTAGTAGAAGAAAAATAGATTTAGGTTTTCTAGAATATATAAATATGTTACTTAAAGAGGTCATAAATCATCAAGGTTGGTATTTTTTCTTTGATGAAAAAATAAACTGAGTTTTTTTACGAAATAGAAGTTTGAGAGTTTATAATATAACTGAATTTTATTTTGGTAATAATAAAGATTTTCTTACAGTGATAGTGATTCAGAATTTTGTTTTGATAACATCATTGGTAATAAAAGAAGCTTTTATATATCCTCATGATGGCTATGGATTCTTTAGTACTTATCTTGTTTCTATATATGAGGTATGTATTTCAAAAAAATAATGAAGCCTTTGTTCAGAACAACCAATATTTAGAAGAAGTTGGTGAATGATTTAGGACCTGAAAGGAAGGTTCCTGTAACTTTCATTCAATATACTATTTCTCAATGATAAGGTGAGTTTGGAAAAGTTCTTTTCAAAATTTCACCTTATTATACCTATTTATGATTGAAATACCTGTAAATATAGAATGATTCATTATGATGATTAAGTTTCACATTCAAAATAAGTCAGTGAATTTTGATCCATTTGGAAGGATGTTAATGCTAGTCTTACCTAAAGTTATTGTTTGCTTGGATGACACTATTGTGACATGTTTTCATGGTCTACTAATGTTGGATTCTGTAGATGAAAGATCATGAAAAAGCTACTCCAAGTTAATGGCTAAAGTACAATCTTTGATGATTCATATAGTTGATTCCAAAAGTGAAATATGGACTCTTCACTATAAAATTGTCTCAAAATATGATGTCACTAAATTGAAGTTGTTAGTTCAATCATCTTAATATAAGTTTTCGAAGGAATCCACTATAGAATCTTCAAATCAACTGGATGTACAGTCAAAATTGGAATGAGTGCCTCAAGATATAGATATGATTACTTACACCATTGCTTCCATGAAATGTGAGTTTCTTTATAGGGATATTTTGTAATATCTTTAAAGAGATTTTATTGTTGAATTTAGTAGAATTCTTGAATTTCCAAAAATATCTATCTTATCCATTGATCAATTTCAAAAGAAAAATCATTTCCTTGCTAAATAAAAAATTACCAAAAATTAAATACGTATTAGTCTAAGGGTAAAATGACACCACCTTTATCGTCATAGGATTGAAAATAATGGTCTATTTATTGAAAATAGTTTTGAATTATTATAACAAATGTTCAAATATTTGCATCAGTTTGTAGTGAACAATTTAAATACAGAATCATCTAAAGAAGAAGATAAAGAAGAGGTAGATGCATTCAATGAACCTATAAAAAATCAATTATATTAAAAATGAAAGAAAATATTTTCCAATAATCATCAAAGTGTTTTGTTTGAAGGTTAGTTTGAATCATTGAAGAAGTTAATTGTGAGTTGTACTAGGAAAAGAGATTTACAAAATTTAATTCGATATTTTTTCTCAAATGATATGGAGTGGTTTTAGAACCCTCCTAGATTATAGAAATAATGAAATAGTAAAAATTATTTATTCATGTAAAGAATATTTATTTAAAAGTTGAGGAATATGTTTTTCTAGACCTCTTATTTTTGACTATTCTATCTCTACATCTAAATGATTGATGGAGATTTTTGACCCCACTAAAATCTACTTAAGAAAAAATCTCAGATTTAAAAAATATGTGTCATTACTTTTACCTGAAACTTATTCTAAACTATATTTTTATTCCTATTGATAATTTAGTTATGGTAAGGTCATATCAATCTTCTCTCAAAATTCAGTCCACCTCTATAAGGTTTGTTTGAAGTGATCTAATTTTTCTTAAAGCATCTTTATTCACAATAGGTGATGTTATTAGAGAAAATTCTAATGATACTTTGCCTATATCTTCATTACCTATTTTACATCCACAATATTTTAAAATACCCCCTTAGAAAATTATTTTTATGATATATAACTGACATTATTTTCCAATTTGTGTGGTGCCTCAAAAAAATTTAAAAGGTGTTTTGAAAAAACACATTTGAATGCTTGCATGCTTATATTGAAAGTTTTTAATGAATTTATTTATTTCATTAGTATTATATATTTTTGTCGATGTTTTATCTATATTTTAAATTTTTCTACTTTATCATTAACATTTACTCACTATTCTTTTTTATGGTTCTTTAAACTTTATTGATTTTTTAATTATTTAATTATTTCCACTCCCTAATATTTTTGTTAATAGAACTTCATTCTAAATTCTTTTCACATTCAGTAGTATTAACTATTTAAACTTACTCATGTGAAATATTTATTATACTACCTTTTCCTTAACCTAATTCTTTTTTTATATAAAAAAGGTGGAAGTTAAAAAGTAGACTACCAAAATTTAAATTTCTTTTTTCAATTTTTTGTTTATTATTTAATGGGTTTTGCGATAATCAAAAAGAGGTAGATTGTTGAATAAACTTATGTTGTTCCAACATATCTCATTTTTTATATGTTTTTATGATTGAAAAAAATTATATTTTTATTTTAATGAGTTTATCTTAATTATTTTATATTTTTATTATTATAAGACGTGATCTATTCAAAGTTTATTCTATACTTATTATAAATGATTATCATATGTTGAGTAAAGCGTTTAGTCGGTAATTTTTTTTTATCTTATAAGAATCTATTTTTTAAATTTTATCTTCATTTTGATTAGAGTCAAAAAACCTGTTATTGAAAATTTATATTACTACATAAGATATTATCTTATAAGGAGAATAAATGAGCTACCATATTTTCAAAGATTGAAATACTAGTTAGAGTGTTATTAGGAAAATAATTTATCCTATAAAAAGGTTATTGAAAAAATATTATATAGCAAGAACTAAGAGTAGTTGTGAAAGTTAATCATCAAACTTCAATAACATCATTTTCTTATGAAAAATAATTATACTACACAATATGGAATTTAGTTTATCTTAAGCACAGTAGAAGTCAAATATTTTTTTTATTTTACAAAGCCACTCAAAAATTAATTTAATGATGACATTGCTATTAATTTTTTATATTGTGAAGAACAACCTATTTTGAAGATCCTCATTAATACTTTTATAATATTAGTAAAATATCTCAATAAGTCATTTCATTCCATTAATCATATCAGAAAAAGAATTGTATAATTATATAATTTTTCATCTGTATGAAGTTTCATTTTTACAATAATGGGAAGATCCAAAGAATAATAAGATTTCTGACATCATCATTGAAGAATAATATTACATATTGGGAAAGGATAGACACATTCTATTAAGAGATTGACTCATCAAATTTTCAATAGATTGTTCACTCGACCATTGTGATTATCTCATATTCTTAATTTTAAAATCAAGGAGGGGGTATAAATATGGAGATTTATCACATACATCAGTAGACATATAAGTACACAAACAAAAACATATAAAGAAAGAAATATATTCATATATACATGTGATTAATCCGATAACACCAACAAAATTTTTTATACATACAACACTCATATGCTATTCTTATATGTATGTCAGTTTCTGTTGACACTCCTTTCGTCACAGAATCTAAAGATCAGAAAAGGGGAATATATGAGCACAAAGTGATTTAACCTTTGAAGAAAACATCAAAAACCGAAAAAGGGATGAACAAGGAAAACTTTTCCCATAGGCCGTGCAAGTTCCTTCATGGTCGCGCAAGTGGACTTGCGCGACGCAACTTGGCGTGCAAGTGACTTGCGCGACCTAATTTATAACCACCCGGTAACCGCCTGGGGTCTTCTCCTGCCTATAAATAGACCCTGTGGGCTCCCCATTTGGAGAGATTTTTTTTCTTCAGAAACTCGGATTGAAGCTCCGGACGCCCAAGTCTCTTTTCAAAGCTTCCGAAACACTTCTAAGGTAATTTCTTACCTAGAACGGAAGATCTAAAGAGAGGGAGTAAGGCCTAAGTGTTGAAACTCATCAACAATTGCGCGCCTGAGTGGTCATCCCTTAAGGGAAGTGCTCACACTTGCGCGCCGCCTTACTCCTTCGATAGAACTTGCGCGTCCCTTTTTTGGAAGAACCTCAAGAGGATTCTAAAGGCTTTAATGAAGAGTCACTCAAGTATTTCAAATGCTGGTTGAATATCGCGCAAGTACCCACCATGTCGCGCAGGTATACCTGTGCGACCAATACTTGTGCGCCGTCGCAGTACCTGCGCACCTTCCAAGACTTGCGCACCCCTTCCTTTTTGGGTGCCTTTCTTGCCCATTTCACCCCTCTTAATCCATTACACCTTTCATTTTCAAGATTCAGTCTTCAAGACACTCTTCTAATCCATTTATGGCATGATTTCTTGATTTGACTTCCTTATCTGAAAGGAATTCTATGGAATATCTCTCAAAACCTAGTGATTTAAATATCTTTATGTCACCAAATATGGAGAGTTCATTCATTCAACCTCATCCTTTAAGACGATAGAATCCTTAACCGGGGTATCCTTTTCAGGAATAATCCCCAGTCATAAGTCTTAAATATGGGCATCCTCCTCAGGAGTAATCCCCAAATTCTTAAAATTCCCAAATCTGGGCATCCTCCTCAGGAGTAAGCCCCAAATCTTAATCCCTTAAACCTGGGCCTCCTATTCAGGAATAAGTCCCAGTCATAATTATGGGCATCCTCTTTAGGAGTAAGCCCCAAGTCCCTTAATTTTTGGGCATCCTTCGTAGGAGTAAGCCCCAGATCCTCTAATTTGGGCTTCCTTTTCAGGAATAAGCCCCAAGTCCCTTAAATTCTCTTTAACCAGTCCTAATTTACGTTTGATCTGGGATTCCTTCTTAGGAGTAAAACCTAGTTATCAATCCTCTCCTAATTTGGGTCTCCTTTTCAGGAATAAGTCCCAAGTTAGAGTATTCAAATCTCCATGAAGCACATATACATTTATGGACCCTATTCCTGGATTTTCTCCCTAAAGTAAATCCTAACCTTCATTTATCTAGGCAGTCATATATACATAAGCCCCAAACCATTTCTTATGATTACATTTTAATGGCCCAATTGTCTATTTTATTACCAATACCTCTTGTTTCTCACACCGAGCATGACTCACGTGAGCTTAGAGAGTAAAAGTAATTATGACATCCTTCTTTGAGCCATCAATCATAAACATTATACTCCCTTATTCGAACTACGTGGGTTCTGATTCCTTTTCCAAAACAAAGGATACGTAGGTAGCCCATCTATGGGTTTGATCCCAACTCTGAAATAATTCATGTCCTTCTGAATGACAATAAACTTCAAGTGCCCCACTGAGTGGCTTTAAAACCAGCCTGGTCATCATAATGACCAAGAGATTTTTATATAAATGTTTTGAAGGATACCATTGACCAAGAATCTCAAAATAGATAAAGATGATTCTATATTGATGAAGAACCTCAAATACATATAAAATATTCTCTAAATTTCTTACATATTTAATCATTGATTGTCAAAATTGAAGGAAAGCTCATTTTATACTTGGTAATGTAATAAGGATTCACGAACATAACTTAAATCTATAAAGAGAGTCCCGGAATAGACAATAATTCCCCTAAAAAAGGTGTGATGAGTCCGACCTCCCATCCTCTCGACCAATGAAAATTCCTAATCCTCATCAGTCCACAAGCTAATGAGTGCCCACCTTTGGAAAGTAGGTCCAAATGGATGTGGAATCATTGGCTATTTCCGGTTCTACAAACAAACCTGTTAGAAACCGATCGGAACGTTTGAATCTCCAATCCAGGAGGTCATCCCCGAATTCCGAGGGAAACAAAAAATGGTGAACCCGACGTGAATCCTTAACCAAAGTTAAAATGATGTTTTACCTATTTTGTTAAGCCCCTATTTAAAAATAAATAAGAGGGCTAACAAAAACAATCATTGATATGTGTGCTTATCCAAAGGATGAAGTGGCTGAATTTTATCTTGATTACGTCTGTTATATCAAACATGCACTCTTTTCCAAGATCTTATGTATTTCCATAATGGCTGCTCTCAAATTCACATCTATGAATACTGCTACTACAAATACCACTACTGCTATTCCTAATGGATCGTCATCCGCTCTGAGGATGACATCACCTACTCAACGTCTTCAACGCTGGGTATCAAATGCGCTGGTTAAGGAGTACCGTCAACACGGTACCATCCCAACTCTGGAGGCTGCCCGACAGGCCCTCCAAGTGAACAACTCACACAGGTCGTCCGGACAACGATGACCAGTGATCAAGAGGCAGGCGGTGCTGACTACCGTCTCCAACCGTTTCGGGTCGTTATCCCCGGAACACAATTTCCATTCGCTCCCTTACTCTGAGGAAGTGAATGAGCAGGTCCCTCAGGGCCTTAATTCAAAAAGACAGGAGTCCTTCCCGAGGGCTCCCATCAACAATCGCCGCCATATTCGTGCGGCAGTGCGCCCTCAACCTGATGAGGGTACCGTCTCCAGGCATTCAGCTCAGGTTCCTCGAACCCGAGCAGGCAAGACGAACCGCCAGAGACGGAATCTGGTTAACAATGGACAGGTTTTCATCCCTGCCATATCTGGAGAATTCCACCAACCTAACTTGGTGGCGAACAACGAACAGGCACACACAACTGTCCATTTTAATTTCACTGTCCAGCAGACTCGTCTGGCAGTATCAAGCCAATCCCGCCAGACAATTCCGGCGGAGTACTATAGGCAGGAACATACACCTGCTTATACATCATCAGTTAGTTAGCAGGCTCGCCTGACTACATATGATGGATCTCGTCAACCGCGTTTGGCGAAGTGTAATCAGCAGGCACATACACCTGCTAGTACTAATCAAGCCTACCAACAGTCTCGTTTGGTAGCGCATGGTGAAGTCAGTCAGAAATCTCCGATGACAAACAGGAGACAGACTCAACTCTCTGCCTCCACACTTGAGTATTGTCAGGATTCACTGACAAGAAAAGGAGGACAGGAGCATGAACATACACCTACTCCAAGCCCGGAATGGACTTATATCCCCGTTCCGGCAGCTAAAGTCACCAAACATATTTTGTCAATGGTGAAAGAGTAGAAGAAAATTCCTGCTCATATTCTGGATGCTTTCCAGGATATCATAACAGCTTCAACATCATCTCAGGGAAAGACACATAAATCTATCCCTACCAGTGGAGTGACAAATCAATGATTCACTTCGGAACATACACACACATCTGTTCCAGTCCAAGAGGGTTATGGGGAATACTCCCCCATATCATACGGACAACCAAGTCAGGAACATACACCTGATTTGAGTGGAGATCGTCAGCCTAACCTGGCCATCTTTCCTAATCAGGCACATACACCTGCTCAGAGTAACCACTTTCGTCAACAAGTGGTTTCCAAAGCGAGTAAGAAGGCATCTAAGAAAAAGATCTGCCCAGCACAGTCAAGAGATCAAAGGCCAATCTGTAACAAGGCCTTGCTCGATGCTGGAGTTCTTGAAGCCCTCAGACATTTATCTGTTGGAATTCAAGATTCTACTCCCTCATTTCCCAATAACGGGAACATTAATTCCGAAAGTCTTCAGCAGACACTTCCTCATGAAGGCTTGATTCATGAAAATTCAGTCAATCTTGAAGTTTCTTCTTCAGATGAGAGCCACAGGAACCCTCTGTGTGGTCAGAAGACCAAGGAACAAGAGATCTCATCTTTTTCTATAACTCATTATGGTGGTCCTCCCCATGATGATGAATTTCTCTATGAAAGTCCTCTCCGCAGTAGTGATTCACATTGCCTGGAAAATACTCCAGTGGACAATGTAGTGCCGAGAAAGCCCTCTTATCTTGAGGCACTTGCAAATGCGAAACCAGTCATGTCTGATGCTTTATCGCTATCAAGTGAAATACTTTCTCAATCAGAAGATAGCCCAGGGTATAGGTCGTTCTCCGAACCACCCCTAAGTCATGCATCTTCTAGTTTGATCAATGATCTCTCTACCAATCTTGTTGAATCAGATGAAGAAACAAGGAAACACCAACTCTGGTCAAAACAGGTAGAAGAATCTTCATTTAATGATGAAGGGGAAATGCTGTACATAAGGAAAAAACTGGTGAAAAGTGAGGTACCAGTCATGTTTTGGCCTTTGGCTGACTCCCAGTATGACATTCCAAAGATGTTGACGGAAGATGGAGTCCATGGTATTCGTCTCAACATATGGAAAACTCTTTTTCAATTGAATAAGAAGGTATTATCTTATGATGAATATGAAAATCATCTTAAGATAATAGAAGGGCTACAACGTCAGATTGATTTGGCATCTTTATCATTATCTCGGTATCCGAAGGCTGAAAAGCAGCAGAGAACCCTTCAACGTTCATGCCTTGGCGCACTAAGAAAATTGAGTCAGTTAATTGCCAATGCTCCATCTGGTGTTCATATCAGAGGATGGGGTGTTCACGGAGCACTACATTTCACAGTGCTTTCCAGTCAGCAAAGCCCGCCGAAAATGGTCTCATGAAATGTTATTTCCTATGGCTGGCCACAGTCAATGGGCTTTGTTCATAATCAAAAGCTTTCTCAAGAATAGGCTTCAACTAGTTCCTCTCAAAATCAAGCATATAGAGAACAAGTTGTTGAATTACTCCTACATCAAGCAGGCGAGAATATTGCACAAGCCTCTCATACGGAGCAAACACATCATGAAATGACAAAAGTCTCGGAAATCATCCAACGGTCTGTTAAACCAGGTGATAAAAGTGTATACAGTCTAATGCATCCAGCTAATTTCCGAACTAAGATTCGAAAGATCAAGAGAGATTTTAAGAAGGTCTCAGACATAGCATGTAAAGAGCCACCCCAGCTTGTCAGACTAGGGACTCCTTTAACCCAACCCTCAGAGTCAACAAATGGGATTCGAGGAGTTGAGCAGAAGCAGCATGAACATCCCCAGTTCTCGAGACTGGGGACTCTTTCAAATCATAAATCCTCTTCTCAGAGAATATCGGTCTTTTCTCGATTGGGGAAGAATCCCCAAGAGGAACGAAGAGCCAAATTATTAGGAGATACCCTCCAAGTTATAGCTCGTCAAGAAGTTCCTAAAAGATTAAATCAACAAAAGGAAATGTCTCATCAAAGACATGAAATAAAAAAATATCACAGAAATGTTGATAGAAGGGATGCGATGCATTATTCATCAATCAATTTCATCAATGCCATTGTTGCTAATCCACCAGAGGACACTCACTCAGGGGACTCAGATGAAGAGCGTCCTGCTCAAAAAAATGTACGCACCAATACAAATGAAGAAGGTGTGCGTACACGAATTCAAAGGATTACTCAGAACCTAGGTAATCCACTTCCTTCTCTCCAAAAAGCATCCAACAAAGGGAGGGGAAAGAATCAGGTTACATATCCTTCCTCTGGAGAAGTTCAATCACTCTCGTTAGAGCAAAGGTTTGCACAACAAGAGGAATAAATGAAAGAATTAAGAAGGTTGAATGCAGAACTAATTCAGAGTAGTCTTCTTCTTAAGAATGCTGAAGTCCGACAACCGAAGGAATTTTTTATAGCTACTGAGATGGATCAGGAATATCCTCCTTTATCAGTACACCCTTAGAGGTCTAATCCTACGGGTCAAACGCAACAACGGTTGGTAGTGCTACCATCAGTTGCATCACCAATCACCACGTCTATCCAAGCTCCATTCATTGCACCTACCCAAGACCAAATTCAACCTAATGTTTCTCAAAAGTTAATAACTACTATTGAGTCATTAACAGCTCGGTTAGAAACTATGGAAGGGAAACGGGTGCAAGTTCAACCAGAAAAGAAAGTTTACCCTGAATGGGTAGATTCAATTTCTCCTCCATCTAGTTTTGGAAACCCTGTTTTCCCTACTTTCAATGGATCAGGCGACCCTGAAAAACATTTGACGCATTACGTGTCTTGTTGTGATCCTATGATGGGAACTCCAGAGCAACAAGAAGTAGTGAAACTCAGATGCTTTATGCGAACCTTGCAAGGACCAGCTTTTGTCTGGTATACAAGCTTGCAATCCCGGTCAATCATCGGATGGGAGGATCTTCGTCAAAAATTCCTTCTTCAGTTCAGCTCAACTTTGCCAAAAACGAAAGTTTTCGATCTTACAAACTGCAAGAAAAGGGAGAATGAAAGAGTCTCTGATTTCATTGCTCGCTGGAAGGTATTAATGTATTCCCTGAGTTTAGCACTCCCTCAGGAAGAGTTTTTTCCAATCTGTGTGGAAAATTTGCATGACGAATTATGCACGCCATTGATCCCTATGAAATACACAGGAGGGTTTTGAGACATTACTTAAATCGCTCAGCAGATTGAAGATTCCCTTATACAGGCTAAGGTTAAATCTCGTGTAATTCCATTAGCTTCAGGAAGGAGAATGGGTAAAGCAAAAACTGCTACAGTTATGCTTAAACAAGCACCTGTACCTATTTCTAGTTCCAAACCTTCATCTTCTCGAAGGGCTCCACCTCCTGAACGCCAACAACAAAGGCCGTTTCGTCCAATTGATCAAAGAGATCAATGACAAAAACAATTTGAGGATTTAAAGAGTAAAACGTACTCTTTCCGAAATGAGCAAGTTCCTGGTTACTTCATTTCAGCTCTGGAAAATAATTTGGTTCAATTACCAGTGCCCAAGAGGCTAAACAAGGAAGGAGATGAAGACCGTCCCAATTATTGTCCCTTTCATCAAATGTTGGGGCATCCTATCCAGGAGTGTTTTGTCTTTAAATACCTCCTGCAAAAGATGGTCGACTTGGGACAAGTCAAGTTGAAAGGTTCTTCGACTTAGGTAGCATGTGTTACTGCTACAGTTCCAGAGGAGGAAGGTGAATGGAAAGAAGTCAAAAGCAAAAATGCACAGAAGTATGATGATTGGATGGTTAGAAAGACAATCAACCAGACTCATGCCATTTTGCGAACACAATTAAAGAAACCAATTGTGTCTTATTCCATGAATATTGCGGTAAAACCCTCTTCGTCAGAGGGAAATTCCTCAAAGAAACGGTTTGATTTAAAGAAGAAAAAATAATCATAAGAAGATGAGTATGTGTCAAAGCCTAAATTGTTTTCGACTCTGGCAGACTTTATGCCATCTACTTTAAAACCACGAGCACCGCCCCATTAAACGGCACAACCTAAACAGGCTAGTCAGGCAGAGTCTTTATTAGATGAAGAGTTAATCTTCGGTTCTGTTAATATGATTCAATTAACAGATCTGTATTCCAGTCATAATTTAAATTTTGATGAGCCTGAATTCCCTGTATCAAATAAGGGAATCTGAGGAAGTTCCCGAGGTTCAGGATACAGGAGAATACGTGGATCTTTCCGAATCCACTACTCCAATTATACCCCTGCTAGCACTGTGTATGCAGCAGAAACTCATGGTAAATCCCTTCAGCGAGCTCAAAAAGAACAAGCAGGTTTTTCTGCTAATAGCCAACTCAGTCTTGGCACATTTATTTTAGAAGACCGATTGAAGGTTCCATCTTCTTTTTCTCAGCAAGTAAATGGATCTAATTGGTCTAATCTTCCAAAACCAAGGATGTTTCCAACTTCTATCCCAATACAAGATGCATCAGCTTCCAAAGCATCATCTTCCAAGGTACCTGCTAAACCGCATATTCCTATTGGGAAATGCAGATCTTTAGATCAAAAGTATGATATATTGAAACACTTGGCCCAAGTACCAGTCAAGTTATCAATTTTGGATGCTTTGAATCTGTCAAAAGATCTTCGGGAAGCACTCATCGAATCTTTGTCAAGTCCTCAGGAGTTTGAAGCTGAAATTGCTGCAGCTGAAGTCTATCACATAGAGAATAATCCTGCAGAATGTCATGCAGTGATATCTTTTACTGATAAAGATGAAGATGATGTTGTGCATGGGCACATAAAACCTCTGTACTTATCTGGAAAAGTCAATGGTGTAGATATCCGAAGAGCTTTCATTGACAATGGTTCAGGAGTCAACCTCATGGCCATTCGTACACTTTGTTGATTGGGCCTCACGGAATCTGATTTATCTCCTTCTACCATGATGTTACAAGGATATGATAAAAATGAACAAGAACCACTGGGCGAAGTTACACTCAGAACTCAGTTTGGAGATCTTGTATCCAATTCGGATTTCATGATTTTTGATCAAGACTTAGCTTTCAACGTCTTGCTTGGAAGACCCTGGCTACATCAGCATGCAACTATCCCTTTATCATACCATCAATGTCTCAAATACTGTTTCAATGGTCAAGTTGGAACATTGTATGGTGATAAGGCCCAGTTCAAGACATGTGAATCTCATTATATTGAGGCGAAATTTTATCACATGAAGGGAAGAGAGAAATCTACAATGAAGGAAATTACCAAAGTTAATGCTCCATATGGTTTGGAGAAAATTACAATAAATCCATTTACACATGTGAGTACAGATTATGTGTTACCTATTAGTCAAATTGACAAAATAGGCCCAAATCAAAATACACTTATGGAAAGATCCATAATGTCAATTACGACAATTGAGCCAGACAACATGGGAGAAATTGGTAACCTACCAAACAGTGATGAAAGCACAAGTGGTGACGTCTTCATTTCATCTCCTGAAATCCAATAGGTCTATACTTTGCCAATCAGGCCAGAAGAAGTTATAGCAACATCGGAGGTGAATAATGATGTCAATTCTCAATCCATCATCTCCTCTTTATTTCCCAAAGAAGGCCCTTTATCATCAATAGGGTCAGAAATGGAAGCTTCTTTTTCAAAATGTGCAAATTTTTACATCTCTTCTGATCATGAAAATTTCGTTTTGTCATCTACTATGCAAGTAGAAACGGAAGAAATAACACATGATAAAGAGGAAGAGGAAGATCTTAGAGATGCTCCTCCAGCATTTTAAGAGGGTATCTCTACCACTATGGATGAACTCAGAGAAATAAATTTGGGTAAAGAGAAAGATCCACACCCCACTTTAATTAGTGCGGCCATGACCCTTGAAGAGCAAGAAATGTATACTTCTTTTCTAAAGCAAAATAAAGATATTTTTGCTTGGAACTATACAGAAATGCCTGGGCTTGATCCTGATATTGCTACTCATCATTTGGGTTTACCAAAAGAACATCGAGGATTTAAGCAAGCCGCGAGAAGAACACACCCAACTTATGCTTCCAAAATTGAAGCTAAAGTGGATTAGCTGATCAAAGATAACTTCATCAGAGAAGTTCAGTATCCCAAGTGGTTGGCTAATATTGTCCCTGTAAAGAAGAAGAACGGACAAATTAGGGTTTGCATTGATTTTAGAGATCTTAATCAGTATTATCCTAAAGATGATTTCCCAGTTCCGATTACAGAACTCTTAATTGATGCGACAACTGGCTATGAAGTACTTTCCTTCATGGATGGATATTCCGGATATAATCAAATCCGAATGGCCCCAGAAGATGAGGAATATACAGCCTTCAGAGCCCCTCAAGGTGTGTTTTGTTACCGGGTGATGCCCTTTGGTTTAAAGAATGCAGTTGCAACATATCAACGCGCCATGCATCGTATCTTCAAACCTTTCTTAGGGAAGTTTGTTGAATGCTATGTAGATGATTTGGTGGTTAAATCCAAACAATGTTCTAATCACTTGGATGATTTGGAAGTCATATTCCACAAGCTTCGACAACTTAATTTGAAGATGAACCCCTTAAAATGTGCTTTTGGGGTAACCTCAGGAAAATTCATTAGCTTTGTTGTACGCCATCGTGGTATTGAAGTCGATCTTTCGAAGACCAAGTCAATCCTTGGTATGTCACCTCCTCAGAATTTGAAAGAATTAAGAGGACTTCAAGGACACTTAGCCTATATTCGGCGTTTCATCGCCAATTTGGTAGGAAAAAGTTTACCCTTTACCAAATTATTGAAAAAAGTAGTCACTTACCAGTGGACTGAAGAATGTCAAGAAGCGTTTGATGTTCTCAAGAAATACCTCTTGAGTCCACCAGTACTCATGCCACCTGTTGAAGGTAGACCAGTTATCCTCTATGTGACATCTCTAGAGCGATCATTGGGTTCCTTTCTTGCTCAAAAGAATGATGCTGGGAATGAAAATAGCCTCTACTATCTCAGTAGAACTATGCTTGAAGCAGAAACCCGATATTCAAGTATTGAGAAGTGTTTCCTGGCATTAATCTTTGTAGTTCAGAAACTGTGACACTACCTGCAACATCATGAGTTCCAATTGGTATCTCACAATAATCCGCTCAAATTCATCCTTAGTCGTCTAATGCTTACAGGACGTCTAGCAAGGTGGGCAGTTATTTTGCAGCAGTTCGACATTCAGTATGTATCTCAAAAGGCAATAAGGGGCCAAGATCTGGCTGATTTCCTGGCTGAACATCCTTCAGTGGAAGACACGTCTTCATATATTGAACCCCCTGATGAGGAAGTTTTTTCTATTCAAGAGTGTCCTCAAACATGGGAAATGTATTTTGATGGTGCTTCCAGAAGTCCAACAGGGAAGAAAATGGAAAATCCTAAATTCAACAAAGTTGGTTTAGGAATTGTACTCATTTCTCCAGATAAGGCATTGTTACCATATTCCTTTTTATTGTGGGAAGGTGGTACCAATAATGAAGCCTAATACCAAGCTCTTATCACAGGCTTGGAGTTAGCGCTTCAAGCACAAGTGAATCACTTAAAGGTGAATGGTGGTTCAAACTTGGTAATGAAACAAGTCAATGGGGATTATGCCATCAGAAAAGAAGAGTTAATCCCTTTTTATGATTACGTCAGAAAGTTAATAGAGGAATTCCCTTCAGAACCGACATTTTCTTATGTCCCAAGATCACAAAATGCTCAAGCTGATGCACTGGCTAATATAGCCACAACTCTAGCGGATCCAAATCGGGATGAGACAACCATCAATATTTCCCACCGTCGTGCAATTTCACCTTATGTTCAAGCCAGAACAGAGGAAATTAATGAAATTAGTCCCATTCCTATACCGTATGGTCATACTACAGGATGGATGTCACCTATCAGGGAATACCTTCAAAATGGAACACTTCCACTTGATAGAGTCGAGAAAGAACAAATCCGGCGACGTGTGGTCAATTTTACTCTTTATGTTGGCCCAAACCACCTAGAGAAAATTCTCTACAAAAGTGGTTTTGATGGAGTTCTCTTCAGATGCATTGATGGTGAAGAGACAATGGCTGTCATGAAAGAAGTGCATGCAGGAGTCTGTGGTGCCCACCAGTCTGGACATAGATTGTCTGATCAAATTCGAAGGCTTGGATACTTTTGTCCTTCAATGATAAAAGATTGTGTTGATTTCACAAAGAAGTGTCATTCATGTCAAGTACATGCCAACTTCATTCATCAACCTCCAGAGTTGCTTCATACAGCTAAATACTCATGGCCATTTTCCACATGGGGAATGGATGTGGTGGGACCTTACCCTTCATCTACGACCAAGCAGTTTAAGTACATTTTTACTGCTACTGATTTCTTTTCCAAATGGGAAGAGGTAGTACCTCTCAATGAAGTCAGTTCTAAATGCATTGTTAGCTTCATCAAGTCTAACATCATTAATAGATTTGGTGTCCCTCATACCATATTGACAGACAACGGCACCAACTTCTGTTCTTCTGAGGTAAAGAAATTGTATCAAGAATCCAACATTAAATCCAACCATTCATCTCGGTATCATGCGGCAGCCAATGGCCAAATAGAAGCCTTTAACAAGACTCTTTCAAATATACTGCAAAAGATGGTGGATAAAGATAAGAGGTCATGGCCTGATAAACTCTTTCATGCTTTATGGGCTTATCGGACTACCACCTGCAATGCAACGCGGTCAAATCCATATTCGTTGGTATATGGAACAAAAGCAGTCTTGCCAATTGAAGTTCAATTTCCCTCACTCAGAGTAGCCATTTGTGATCAGTTATCTACAGATGAGCAATCCCAAAAGTGATTGAATGAATTGGAATGGTTAGATGAGAAAAGATTGTGCACTTTGCACCACTTGGAAATCTATCAGAATCGAATAGCACGAGATTTTAACAAAAAAGTTCGTCTTCATTCATTCATTCAGGGAGAATTGGTATTAGTTATCAGAACTCCAATGATACCAGGAAAGAAACCTCCCAAGCTTGAGCCAAAATGGGAAGGACCTTATTCAATACATATGATCTACTCCAATGGAGCTTATTCATTAATCTCGATGGATGGATAACTCATTACTACTCCAACTAATGCCAGATTTTTGAAGAAATATTTTGTATAAAATAAAAATTATTCACAAGATGTCCCCGCAACATGACACTAAACTGTGCAGCACCAGTTCGTCCTTGCTATATGACGTTAAAATATACAGAAATGGTCCAGTATGACCTTAAACTGAAACTTCGTCCCACACGACGTTAAACTGTGAAAAAGTTCCCTAAATGGTCCAGTATGACCTTAGACTACAACTAGGTCCTTTATGACCTTAAACTGCATCATCAACGGTCCATGTATATGACCCTAAACTATTTGCAAGTCCCTTACGTCCAGCAAGATGTTAAACTGTGACGTCCTAACTACATGATGCTAAACTGTATAAAACTCCCTTAAGTCTAGCAGGACGTTAAACTCTATTGTTCCCATCATCCTAACTACATGATGCTAAACTGTACAGAATGTTCATAATACGTCCTACAAGACATTAAACTATATTTTGTCCCTGCTACATGACACTAAACTGCGCAGCACCAATAGTCCTAACTGCAAGACTTTAAACTGCATAGTCCCTTTATATGTCCTACATGACATTAAACTATGCATCGTTAAGGTTGTTGTTACCTCTTGTTTCTCACACCGAGTATGACTCACGTGAGCTTAGAGAAAACCTCAACCGTAACACTCTCTTTGGGCCGCTAACCATGTGTAAGTCCCAACAACATTTTTTTTATTATTAGATCGTTGTCCCCAAGAACAACTTGATCATTAATTCATTCTTTAATTGAACTATAAGGACTTTGATCCTTGCCTTCCAGGTTGGGTACATAGGAAACCTCCCAAGGTTTAAGCCCAAAAACAATCTCTTCACATCGGTTCACCACCATATGATGTTGATTCATGAAACCGCCCCTAGAATCAATATCTTTACATTGATTCACTTTCGTCCTTGTTATATGACGTTAAACTATGCAACAATTTTGTCCGGTATGACAATAAACTACAATACTCTTTGATTTCCTCATTTGAGAGAGAACTATTATTGACATTGCTTTTTCAATCATGTTTCATTTCAAAAGACTACGTGCATACATGGTAATGCCTAAACTTTTTATCTCAGGTTAAACCATCATTGCACTAAAGTCCCCTTTCACCCTTCACATGTATGAACCAAATTTGTACAAAGGGTAGTTCTAGAACTACGTGGGCTTGATTCCCATCCTTATGGGATACGTAGGAACGTTCGAGTATCCCTCGAATCCAGCCCCAAGTCTTTTGGGCCTAACCCCAAATTTCACTTTCAGTCTCTTGGCTGAAAAAGTCCTCATGAAAACACACACTGTGTATTCATTATTATGGTCCGAACTCTATGACCCTAAACTAAGATCTCTCATACTTTCGTCCTGAATGACGTTAAACTACATTTCAAGAACTACGTATGGATTGATTCTCATTCTTATGAGATACGTAGTGAAGTCCAAAATTTCAATTCAGGACCCAGCCACAACATGATTATGGTTATCATTAACCTATGTATCTATATATACATTGGACAATACCCATATTTATGTGTTATAATCCTAACCTTAAATATTTTCAGATCTACATAACCCTTTTCATGACTTTTAGTCACAAAAATGTCAAACTTCTGAGAATTCTTTTTGCCTGACTATGCAGTACGTGCCCATAGGTGGCCTTGCATAAACAGTCCACATAACAGACTTGTTAGCCAAAAGATACTATTTTATTTAACTATGTAGCCAATGCCCTTAGGTGGCCCTGCATAATTCAACCCCCTAACAAGTTTGTTAAATGATGATAACTTCATTCTTGGGAAGAATGCTTCTTTTTTCCTTCTTTGTCTTAAACGACAGTATGTAGGGATCCGTAAAAAAATAGCCATCCTTAACATATTTTTCCCATATCCTTTTTCATGATCTGAAAGTATTCAAGTCTATGGTTTATTCTTCTTCCCTACATTTGGGTCAGACCTTCGTAGGAGTGATATTCATCCAGTTCTTCGATAATCTTGTCTGGAAATATCTTCTCCATATTCAAGTACCTATTTCCATACATCAAACTCTATACTTTAGAAAATTTGAATCTCCATAAACTTTCACTGGCTTTTAGTACTAGGAAAGTAAATTTCTGAGAGTTCTTTTTTCCTAGCTATGCAGCACGTTCCCATAGGTGGCCTTGCATAAACAGTCTACATAACAGACTTGTTAGCCAAAAGATACTATTTTATTTAACTATGCAACCAATGCCCTTAGGTGGCCCTGCATAATTCAACCCCATAACGAGTTTGTTAAATAATGGTAACTTCATTCTTGGAAACTACTTCTTCTAATTCCTTTTAGCACTTTTTCATATCATTCCTCAGATTCAAATATTCTTAAGTCATAGCTTACATATTTTCCCTCATACTTGAGTATGGTAAAATGTTTTCAGATAAATTGTCAAGGAATTGAATCAATTTTAATCCATTTTGGTGAAAGCTATTTCGACCTTAAACATTAGTCCCTTTATGTCCAGCACACATGACTTTAAACTGCCCACAAAAGACAAAGGAACTCTGAATAAAAGTCAAGTTCCAGCTCACTAAATATACATTTTCGTATGATTTAGGTAATATTGAGAAATTAAAAGGTTCAAAGTTTGTAGGGTTATTTGTAATAATCCTAGTAAAAATCAAACTATGCTTACTAAGCCCATTGGCTTAAGTAAAATTGAAGCAGGTAGTGAAAGAATGAAGGTACAAATGATTGAAGATGAAATTGTTTTTTCATTGATACACAAGAGTTAGAAGAACATCCACAGACTGGAGTCTCTTCTCTTTTTCAAGAGTTACAAGAGGCTTTCAACATAACTCTTCATTTGATTTACGGCATCCTGAGATTTATCAACAGTTACTTGAAGCTCGTGCACTTGACCAGCTTCACTCTTTTCAGCTTGATGAAGTGCCTTCTTAGCATCTGCGATGGATTTCATGCCATTCATATGAGTTTCATCCAATGATTTATTAAGCTGATCAAGTTCCCCAATAACAACATCTAACTGTTGCTGGAGTTACACCTGCTGGATGACTTTTTCTTTGATTTTATGCTTCAGCTCCTTCATCTTGGCAGCATAATCAGCTTCAGCTTGGGATACCGCAGCCTCAAATTCGCCTATGTTGACTGACAGTTTCACTCTGATCAAATCTTCGCGACTTTTTTGAGCCTGCTCCCTCATGAAAATGATCTGTTTCAACATGGCGTGGATCTTTTCATATCCAAAACCACAAAGTCCTAGTATAACAAATTGGGATGACAATCGAGGAATTTTCAATGGTAGCTCTTCTAAAGGCACCCCAGATATGATGTTCCATATGTTGTTCCATGCCTTACGTCGTGAAAAGCTGAATGCTTTAATCATCTCTGGATCTGATTCAACATCATCATCAGAGGGGGGCATGTAATCTGGAATTAATGCACTTAAAGAAGTGCCCTGTCCTGCTTTTCCCCCCCTGATTTGTGCTTCTTCACTTTCAATTCCTGTTGGGGCAGAGGCTGAGGCCTCACCTCCGGATCTAGTCATTGCAGTTGATGGACCTGTATGATTAATTGAAAGATTTAGTTAGCTTCAAAGGATAACAAAAGAATAGATTGTCTTGCGAATAAAGTACAATCACAAATATTGTTATCCCTTACCCAAGGATGGTTCAGCAACCTGAGAAGACTTCTCCCCATCTTTCCCGGTCTCAACAGGATTTTCAAGATGGGTCTCAGGAGGGTTTATTGGGTTTAGCTCTACTTGAGCTAATGTTTCTACAATGGTAGGGTTGACATCAATGTCCACACCCTCTTCAGGCATTGGCAGTTCAGCAGCTTCTACGGAAGAAACTGCATATTGTTTTCAGTCATGGTTAGAAGTGTAAATCTTAAAAAAAATTTGGGCGAAGGGTAGCACTATAGCATCCCGCCTTTTTATCACATAAACTTTCATTTACATTTTACAAAATCAAGGATCTTTAAGGTTTAGTGTCTTGGAAACCAGGAACTTAAAACATGAAACAAAAAAAACATTCTTCTTAAACACTTGAAAGGCTTCTCCTTATGTTCATCCTAGGTTCATTTCTGCATCTCAGAACCTGGGGACATACATCAAAGGAAAGGGTGAGTAGAAGGCCCAGTAAGGAAAACAAGAGAAACATTTTACATGTGAACTTGAGATACTTCAATAAGGTCATGAAAAGAACTTTAAGGAATGAGAAAGAAATCATGAGATATATCATAATAAAAGCAACATTTTTCATAACTTGAAGATATGGTTGCAACATTTAATATTGAAAATCGTTTCGTTTCACCAAGGTCCATCCCCAAGGTGTCGTTAAAAATTACCATGGTTATTCACCAAGGCGTTGTTAAAATGGTCATCTCTAGAGATTATGTCTTTACCCAATGCATTGGAGCGCTATCAGGGCGCACCCTTAAATTTGCCTTTATCATCATGTGAGCCACATATATCATCATCAAACATTTCATAAATAACCCATATAGCATAAAATAAATGGGTTTCATTTCATAATCATAACGTTTTAAAAACTGCTTTAAAGACATGATCTTTACGTTACTTTAAACCCACGAAAAGGGGAAAGTGGGTCTCATGTATGTAAATCCCAGAATTTAAAATAGAACATTTTGGTATATATGTGAATACCCCTTTAGAAGAAAGAGCTTTGAGTATTCACTTAATAATATAAAAGAACTTGAGAAAAAGAGAGAGACATTTTGTGACGGAAATTCTGCAGCATAACGGCTATGTTACGAGGTTTTAGAAGACATTAAAAAGAGGGGGGAAATGGGTCAAACATTCATAAATGACCCATAAAACAGTAGATGGACAGAATAAGAAGGATACATGATCATGGTAATGAAATTTCAAGGAAATACAATTTGAAATGAAAAACACGGAAGGAATACAAAAATTAGATTTCTCTTATGAAAGTTCGGCAGCCTAACGACGTTACTTAAACTTCAACAAAAATGATTTGAAAAGATCAAATAGGGTCTCTCATCATGTGAACATAAGAGTTCAGTATGATAGATATAGAGACAATTCCCCAACATAAATAAAAAGGAACTTTAAATACTTGACATGAATGTAGAACTTTGAAAAGAATGAGAAGGGTGAAAGAATCTCCTAAAAATTTCGGCAGCCTAACGGCGCCACTTAAAACTTCAAAATACTGAATTGAAGAGATCAACTGGGGTCTCTCATCATATGAACATAAGAGTCCAGTATTATAGATATAGAGATCATACCCCAACATAACAAAAAGGAACTTGAAGGAATTGACATGAAAGTAGAACTTCAAAACGAGAAGGGTGAAGAACCACTTAAAAATTCGGCAGCCTAACGGCGCCACTTAAAACATCAAAATACTGAATTGAAGAGATCAAATGGGGTCTCTCATCATATGAACATAAGAGTCCAGTATGATATATATAGATATCATACCCCAACATAACAAAAAGGAACTTGAAATACTTTACATGAAAATAGATCTTGAAAAAAGAGAAGGGAGAAAGAATCCGTTACAAAAATTTCGGCAGCCTAACGGCGCCACTTAAAACTTCATAAAACGAAATAATGAGAGTAAGAGGGGATCTCTCATTATGTGAACATAAAAAGGGCAGTAAGAGGAGTATAAAAGAACATCCTCCAACATAAGAACATTTAGCATAAAAGGAATGACATAAAAGAGATTACTTGAAATGAAAGAGAGAGGTCGGATCCCTTACCTTAAAATGTAACTCTTAAACCTCAAAGGACGGGACCTTGAGGGCTTGGGGGCACCATGGGAGGACTCCTTGGGAGGTAAAGAGACCAGAACTTCGTTGGGGGAGAGTTGGGAGTGAAAACTAAATGAGGAAAGGGTGGGTATTTATAGGGAAAGTGAGGGGATAAGGCATTAATGGCCAAGGGACACCTCACTAGTGGTTTTGGCAAAACCATGGGCTTGCCCATGGTATTTGCCCATGGTATTGGCCACTTGGGACACCTCATACCTTATCTTACTATTCATAATTCGACCATATTGAATATATACTTAATACATCATTTAATGATGTCATTAAACACCCGTAACTTAAAAACTATATTTTCACTATTCATCAAAAATTCAACTTTCTCAGAATAATCCCAAAATTTCACCTTAACCAAATATCGATGCTCTAAATACATTTATGAACTCCATTTTATAAAAATAATTTTCTAAATAATTTTAATTTAATTTTTAAATAAAAACACTATTCATCGAAAATTCGTTTTTTCCAGAAAAATCCCCAAAAATTACCATAACATAATATCAATGCTATGAGTTCAAAAATAAAGTCATTTTTATAAAAATAATTTTCTAAATATTTTTAATTAAATTTTTAATTAAAAAAACACTATTCACCTGAAAAAACTAATACTTGAATAATAATTTATGAAACCGTTATTTAACCATTTTATTGAATCACATTACTTAATCAAGGTGCCTACATTATTTTAAAACTTTATTTAAGTGAGATTACTAATCCATTTGGTCATATTACTAATCCTAATCATAAAATCACTATTCATAATTTACTATTCATCAAAAATCAAGTTGATCTTATTAGACTCCAAATTTTGTACTGAACATAATTGTAGAAGACCATTTTTTGAAAATCATTACACATTTTTAATTATTTAAGGTTTACATAAACATTTTTAAAATATCCTTTTTCTAAAATTCATCAAAAATATGCATACTATATTTATCCGGTCATTTGAAAATTCATAAACTTCATCATAAGAAGAAATCCCAATTTTTATTTAAAACAAATGATTACACAAGGTAGTTACAGTCTCCTTACATAGCCTCTTATCACACCAGCATAGGACCTAAGTGTAAGGTGTGCTAAGGTGAGAGAGTCCGAGGGAGGCTTGGCCAACATTTCCCGAGTAGTAATTTCAATCAGTTTGAACTTCTCGCGAAGGCGATTCCATTCTAGCTTCACACGATGAAGTTCGGCTTGGGTTTGGTCCAGAGCAAAGCCCAATGGTGCTACCTCCTTCCCAAGTTCTGTTAGATGGGCTTCGATCGGTCCAAGACTACTAGGTGAGGCCATCGAATCTTCTTTCTATAATAATTAACCAAGATTACTTGTATTTAGAGACAATAATCAAAACATTTTGTTCACAGCGGTCATATTGACCGATGGTCATATAACAGTTAGAACCCAATGGTCTCATTTTAATTATAATCATGTTTATCAAATAAAACATTTTTGTTGAGTATAAAAATAAAATAAAATAACACATGAAATTAGGAAACAAGATTTATTCAAAATTTCGGGCCGTTACAATCTTCCCCCCTTAAGAAATTGCGTCCTCGCAATTTTAAAAAATTGGGTTTTGAAATTTCATTAAATGTCCCACATCGGAAAAAGAGTCCGTGACACCATTACTTTAAATGAAAGAAAATGAAGTACAAAGGCCACCCGAGTTTACTCATACTAGGATTCCATGTAGGAAACATGGACATGGAGGAGAAAACAAAGGGTCACGTCTTAAAGGAGAGTGATAGAAAACATGATTAGGAGGAAGTTAACCACCAGAAAATCCCAAAATTATGATGTGTGGAAGTGGTCTTTGATTACCTAGTAGGAAACTTAAACCAACAACGTTTTTGTTTTACGTTCCTTTTCATAACTTTGAGGAATTCATTTACAACATAGAACAAAAACATAAGGAAATATATCTACCTTCATGTAGAGTTTCATCCTTTAATAAGTTTCTACCCAAAACTAATCTTTTCTCTAAACTATGAGCATTCAAAACTACTTGGTCTCATCAAAACACAAGAATCATCTTCTAGAGAATCACATAATCCACAAAAGATTAACTATCTATTTCTTTTATCTTTAAACATTATCCCAAAAACTGAAAGGGTAAGGTAAAACAACTCTTCAAAAAAAGAAAGAATCCCATAGGAATGGAAACTACTTTTAAATATTCAAAGTTCCATGGTACTACCAAAAGTTCATCCTAGTCCATTCCATAAATAACGGTCCTTAAAATTCCTCAAAATAAACCAAACTAAGATTGAAACCCAAATACAAGAAGGATTTGATAACATAGTCTTCCAAAACTTTATTGTTCATCTCCAAACAACATCAACCACTCCTAACATCTTATAACAAAAGTATCTAAACTAAACATATTTAACCCAAGATAGGTTAGTCATTCCCATAAGTAACCTAAATTTCTATAAGTCCACCTTAAATTCATAAATTCTTCAAATATAAGTCAACCTTAGTCCTCAATGAAAATACCGTTGTAATCTATTTACCTAGATCATATAGGGTCCCCAAAATAGTGAACGTCTTCCAAAATAAAAATCATATTTTAATCCCCTAATCATCTCTGTCATATTAGTACGGTAATCGTAGCATTTCCTATCACATTGGTTGTTGAGACATGCTCTTCCATTTCCCGCCATTAACTAAGAAAAGAAACTTTAATTAGGGGCTTAAATACTTAGCCAATAATCATGAAAAGAAACTTAAAGCATATAAGGATAACTTGTAGTTGAAAAGTATACCCTAACTTCTGATCCCCTAGGTTCCCATCTAGGTTATCCATGATCATATATTCTTATGTGAATCTTCATTTTATTTTATCTTTGTTCCTTTAATAATGGTTCATACTAAGCTTATGAATTTACCAAAGCATATCCCCCGGGAGTGTCGTAACCAAGAGTGCAGCAAGGCCTGTTGTCGTGTACCAGTTCCCGTTCGAGTCTAGCTCAAAGTGGTGTTTTCGGGTTTTACCCCTATGTACATCTGTGCCAGAGCCACCTCTACCTGCTCGTATCCAGACAGGGATGTATTTGCTTGGCAACCCCTTACTCAATACTCACCAAAATACCAGGAAGATTTCCTATATTTTAACTTTTCTATAGGCTTCTTCCTAAAGTTTTCATATCCTAATTTCCACAAATAACTAAACCATCCTTTGATACCAACTATAGCATCCCGCCTTTTTATCACATAAACTTTCATTTACATTTTACAAAATCGAGGATCTTTAAGGTTTAGTGTCTTGGAAACCAGGAACTTAAAACATGAAACAAAAAAAAACATTCTTCTTAAACACTTAAAAGGCTTCTCCTTATGTTCATCCTAGGTTCATTTCTGCATCTCAGAACCTGGGGACATACATCAAAGGAAAGGGTGAGCAGAAGGCCCAGTAAGGAAAACAAGAGAAACATTTTACATGTGAACTTGAGATACTTCAATAAGGTCATGAAAAGAACTTTAAGGCATGAGAAAGAAATCATGAGATATATCATAATAAAAGTAACATTTTTCATAACTTGAAGATGTGGCGACAACATTTAATGTTGACAATCGTTTCGTTTCACCAAGGTCCATCCCCAAGGTGTCGTTAAAAATTACCATGGTTATTCACCAAGGCGTTGTTAAAATGGTCATCTCTAGAGATTATGTCTTTACCCAATGCATTGGAGCGCTATCAGGGCGCACCCTTAAATTTGCCTTTATCATCATGTGAGCCACATATATCATCATCAAACATTTCATAAATAACCCATATAGCATAAAATAAATGGGTTTCATTTCATAATCATAACGTTTTAAAAACTGCTTTAAAGACATGATCTTTACGTTACTTTAAACCCATGAAAAGGGGAAAGTGGGTCTCATGTATGTAAATCCCAGAATTTAAAATAGAACATTTTGGTATATATGTGAATACCCCTTTAGAAGAAAGAGCTTTGAGTATTCACTTAATAATATAAAAGAACTTTAGAAAAAGATAGAGACATTTTGAGATGGAAATTCTGCAGCATAACGGCTATGTTACGAGGTTTTAGAAGACATTAAAAAGAGGGGGAAAATGGGTCAAACATTCATAAATGACCCATAAAACAGTAGATGGACATAATAAGAAGGACACATGATCATGGTAATGAAATTTCAAGGAAATACCATTTGAAATGAAAAACATGGAAGGAAGACAAAAATTAGATTTCTCTTATGAAAGTTCGGCAGCCTAACGGCGTTACTTAAACTTCAACAAAAATGATTTGAAAAGATCAAATAGGGTCTCTAATCATGTGAACATAAGAGTTTAGTATGATAGATATAGAGACAATTCCCCAACATAAATAAAAAGGAACTTGAAATACTTGACATGAATGTATAACTTTGAAAAGAATGAGAAGGGTGAAAGAATCCCCTAAAAATTTCGGCAGCCTAACGGCGCCACTTAAAACTTCAAAATACTGAATTGAAGAGATCAACTGGGGTCTCTCATCATATGAACATAAGAGTCCAGTATGATAGATATAGAGATCATACCCCAACATAACAAAAAGGAACTTGAAGGAATTGACATGAAAGTAGAACTTCAAAACGAGAAGGGTGAAGAACCACTTAAAAATTTGGCAGCCTAACGGCGCCACTTAAAACATCAAAATACTGAATTGAATAGATTAAATGGGGTCTCTCATAATATGAACATAAGAGTCCAGTATGATAGATATAGAGATCATACCCCAACATAACAAAAAGGAACTTGAAATACTTTACATGAAAATAGATCTTGAAAAATGAGAAGGGAGAAAGAATCCGTTACAAAAATTTCGGCAGCCTAACGGCGCCACTTAAAACTTCATAAAACGAAATAATGAGAGTAAGAGGGGATATCTCATTATGTGAACATAAAAAGGGCAGTAAGAGGAGTATAAAAGAACATCCTCCAACATAAGAACATTTAGCATAAAAGGAATGACATAAAAGAGATTACTTGAAATGAAAGAGAGAGGTCGGATCCCTTACCTTAAAATGTAACTCTTAAACCTCAAAGGATGGGACCTTGAGGGCTTGGGGACACCTTTGGAGGACTCCTTGGGAGTTAAAGAGACCAGAACTTCGTTGGGGGAGAGTTGGGAGTGAAAACTAAAGGAGGAAAGGGTGGGTATTTATAGGGAAAGTGAGGGGACAAGGCATTAATGGCCAAGGGACACCTCACTAGTGGTTTTGGCAAAACCATGGGCTTGCCCATGGTATTTGCCCATGGTATTGGCCACTTGGGACACCTCATACCTTATCTTACTATTCATAATTCGACCATATTGAATATATACTTAATACATCATTTAATGATGTCATTAAACACCCGTAACATAAAAACTATATTTTCACTATTCATCAAAAATTCAACTTTCTCAGAATAATCCCAAAATTTCACCTTAACCAAATATCGATGCTCTAAATACATTTATGAACTCCATTTTATAAAAATAATTTTCTAAATAATTTTAATTTAATTTTTAAATAAAAACACTATTCATCGAAAATTCGTTTTTTCTAGAAAAATCCCCAAAAATTACCATAACATAATATCAATGCTCTGAGTTCAAAAATAAAGTCATTTTTATAAAAATAATTTTCTAAATATTTTTAATTAAATTTGTAATTAAGAAAACACTATTCACCCGAAAAAACTAATACTTGAATAATAATTTATGAAACCGTTATTTAACCATTTTATTGAATCACATTACTTAATCAAGGTGCCTACATTATTTTAAAACATTCTTTAAGTGAGATTACTAATCCATTTGGTCATACTACTAATCCTAATAATAAAATCACTATTCATAATTTACTATTCATCAAAAATCAAGTTGATCTTATTAGACTCCAAATTTTGTACTGAACATAATTGTAGAAGACCATTTTTTGAAAATCATTACAAATCTTTAATTATTTAAGGTTTACATAAACATTTTTAAAATATCCTTTTTCTAAAATTTATCAAAAATATGCATACTATATTTATCCGGTCATTTGAAAATTCATAAACTTCATCATAAGAAGAAATCCCAATTTTTATTTAAAACAAAGGATTACACAAGGTAGTTACGGTCTCCTTACATAGCCTCTTATCACACCATCATAGGACCTAAGTGTAAGGTGTGCTAAGGTGAGAGAGTCCGAGGGAGGCTCGGCCAACATTGCCCAAGTAGTAATTTCAATCAGTTTGAACTTCTCGCGAATGCGATTCCGTTCTAGCTTCACACGATGAAGTTCGGCTTGGGTTTGGTCCAGAGCAAAGCCCAATGGTGCTACCTCCTTCCCAAGTTCTGTTAGATGGGCTTCGATTGGTCCAAGACTACTAGGTGAGGCCATCGAATCTTCTTTCTATAATAATTAACCAAGATTACTTGTATTTAGAGACAATAATCAAAACATTTTGTTCACAGCGGTCATATTGACCGATGGTCATATAACAGTCAGAACCCAATGGTCTCATTTTAATTATAATCATGTTTATCAAATAAAACATTTTTGTTGAGTATAAAAATAAAATAAAATAACACATGAAATTAGGAAACAAGATTTATTCAAAATTTCGGGCCGTTACAAGCACTCATGCCCAAGGTCTTCTAAATCACATGACAACTTAGCATGATCATAAAATTCTTCGAAAGTCATTCCTTGATTCATCATTTCATCCAATGATATTTCAGAATCCTGGTTAGTCTCACCAGTGGGAGCACTTGCTACATCTTCTTGCCAACTTATATCCTGCAACCCCTGACCCTGGACAACATCTTCAGCAGTAGGAGGGATACTGGGAATGGATGCTAGCTCTTCTCCAAGAGCAACCATGTCAGCTTGGGTCTGTGATCGTTCTACAGCACCCTCCATGGCCTTTGAAGGAGGGTCAGTCCCTTCCCTCAAGGGGGAAATTGAAGAATCCCCTGCAATCCTCAGAAATATGAGTAACCATGTGATTATGAGTATAAACTCATGATTATTCGAAGGACTTACCGCTACTAATGAAGCGTTTAGCTGTGGATTTCCTCCTTCGTTGCCTTTGCTTCTTTTGTTTTTTCGGAGTATCAGTAGTCTCCCTTATTGGCACTTGGATTGGAGAATGGAAGGCTATGTCCAGTGCCTCATTCATGGCCTGCTGGCCTGGAGATATCTCGCCTGGTTCGCGAGGAGAATCAGCAGCAGCCCCGATAGCAGTACCACCAGGGCTATACTGTGGCGAAGGAACCCCAGTTCCTTTCTTTGCAAGCTGCGAGATGAATAAAATAACTTAATTAAGTAACAAAGCTTCAACTGAAATCATGTTGCAAAGAAAATAAGGAAAGAAAACTTACATCTTCAGGAGCCACGTACTCTTGCCATTCCTCATCTCCAGAACCACCAGCCCCCTCAGTGGCGCCACGATCAATCATTTCCTTCACCCGCCTGGTGATAGGAATAGAGTCATCAGTGGCATATATGAGCATTTACAGCTCTCTGATGTAAGCTCACACTTCATTGGGGTTATCTTCGTATTGAAGATTTTTAGAAGCTATAAGATTTCCTATTCCAGGAAGTTGTAGGCCCTCACACAAATCCAGCCAGGCGGTATCAGTACCACAGTATAAGCCCTGCCATAGTTGAACAGCCTCTGGTCTTAGATATGAAGGATGTGAGGAAGGTCCTACAATTTTTCATTTTAATTTCTTCCCAGCTTCTGCAGCTACAGATAGAGAATAAGAAAGTAAGACTTATTACTTTATAAAGTAGCAGTGATTGAAATTACTACAATAAAACAACTCACTAGGAGTTGATGGAGTGGGTCTTTTAATTATGGCTGGAGGATTATATCGGGCACGAAACCGCTTTGCTGCCGTTTGTGACTCATCATCCCCATCATGATAATCCGATGAATCAGTTCTAGAAGAGGAGTCTGTTGAACCTATTTCAGGTGGGGAAGCGTCACCTTCATGAGGAAGGGTTTGTTTCTCTACAGTCCTCTTCCTCTTTCCCACTTGATATACTGGGTGATTCAATATCCCTTTGGGGTATGATGCTATCCAGTGTTCGGCATAATATGTAGTCAAATTATGTGCCGCTTTTTCAACTGGTAGATCAAATACTGCCCCAGTCTTCTCTCTTGATGTCAGCAGCCATAGTTGTCGAGCAACCATCGGATGTTGCTCTAACCTAACATGTACCGGAGGGGATACAACAATCTGTTACAGACATTTGAATTGGCGCGCAAATCTATATGGAGCATAGACCTCACATATGATCTCTCCATCAATCCTGGCTACTAACACACCATCCCTGCAAGCTAGCATGTATGCCCTCAAATCCAAATGGGATGTCCCATCATCAACAAACCGCCCAGATGGTGGACTTCCATAGGGAAAGAAGTTGAATTCCTTAAACATGCTCAGCCCCACTTTCATGTCATAACCATTAACATCTAATGGAGCAATTCCATAGAATTCTTGCACTGACGGTCTAAAAGAGCTTCCAGGAATTTGTAATCCATTCTGTACATTGTAAGTCCTGAAGTGAGTGGCGATCCATCCCCACAAAACCTGGAATGGTCCCACTATTCTTAAAGGGGATTTACCCAGAAATACATGAAGTAAACTCCTGTGAATATTTGCTAAAATGGGGGTAGCTAACCCAACCATTTTTTCCTCAGCCAACTTTGCCGCAATGACGAAGGTCCCTGGCCTAACGCCTCCCTTCGAATCCCTGACCGGCAAGAGATAAACACTGAGCCACATTGCCAAGAAACCCTCCAGACGAGTTTTCTTTGGAATTCTTTGATTCACTTCATATCCCCACTTTTCAAACTCTCCTGCTTCTAGAGTTGGCCAGAATGTTCCAGGAGATCCTATCTTCTCAGGTTTTGGACAGGTGGTAGGACGTTTGGGCCTGGTATCCTTAGATTTCTTTTTCTTGGATCCTTTTTCTTTTGGCTCCATCCCTTTCTTCTCAATAAGAAACACAGTCATCCATTCTTCTGGATGAATATCTTTTCTAAAATGAGTTAATGAGGTCTCTGAACTCTTGAGCCTGTGGAAGATCTTAAATAATTCTCGAGCTAAAGCATGAGTCTTCTCTGAATCATTCCAAGTCACCTTGGGAGGAATGAATTCATCATACATATCGCCCAAAATTGGATCCCCTGAGATCTTGTGGACATCCCACAAACTGATACCTACTTCTCCATGAGTCAAATGGAAAGAATTAGTTATTGGGCTCCAGTGGCTGAGTATCTCTGCCACGAAGTTATCATGTCTGTAAACATATGTTTGCCCAACCCAGACAACCTCATATATTGCAGCTCTCTTCAGATCCTCAATAAACTCGGCGCAGGTCTGTAGCACCCAGTATGCCCACATCCAAGTTGGCTTTACACCTCCCCCAGGACGGAAGTCCCAACTTTTCTTCCAGCCTTTGGATTGATCCATCTGAGCATTTCAGAAGATCGAAGGATGACAATGTGGTTTAAGCTCAGGTGTATGTTTTTTTAGATCTGGTGTGCAAGGGCTATGATGCATCATATAGGCATTCTCTACTGTTTCAGCAGTTAGAAATACTCCTCCACCTGAGATATTTGCTGAATCAAAGTTGGTATAATTCTGAAACCACGAAAATGGAAGAGAATTCTTTACTTCTGGAATAATGACTTCTTGTAGATGACCATAGCCATAAAAAGGTAGATAAGTGCTTTGAGGAAAGTTGAGATGATATTTCTTCAGATGCTTAGACAAATTTGGAAGATTACTATCTTTCACAGTATAATAATCATGGCCAATGATGTTCATCATATCATCTATCCGATTGCTAGCCAGTTCATCAATTAATCCGGGTCTAAGAGCCATTAATTCTGCACAAAGAGTTGAATAAGTTAATTTATAAATGAATTAATTTTTCACAAAATTTGTGAATGAAATCAAAAAATCGCTAAGAAATTAAGGCGCGCAAGTATGGAGATGTCGCGCAAGTGTTACATGTGCCGCGCAAGTTTTTTTCGCGCATGTATCACCGCAAAAGTCCTATTACCTTGAGAGCAGCGCGGCAGCGAGGAAACAGTGGAAAAAGAGACTTGCGTGGCGAAGATGGCTTGCACGGAAAGAGCTCGAGAAATTCGGTATCAGATGCTATACACGGCCAAAAGCTGTGTATTTATAGGCCAGGAAGCCTATCTGCGCACCGTACCCAGTGCGCTTAAGGCCTGCACGGAGAAAACTTGCGCGCCACCCTTTGCGCCATCAAGACTTGCGCGCCATCTTTCCTTTGGATGTCTACGATTTCCTCAGAGTCAAATCCTCATTTCTTTCAGATCCAACTCTGAGGGGGGACTTTTGTTGACACTCCTTTCGTCACAGAATCTAAAGATCGGAAAAGGGGAATATATGATCACAAAGTGATTCAACCTTTGAAGAAAACATCAAAAATCGACAAAGGGATGAACAAGTAAAACTTTGCCCATAGGCCGCGCAAGTTCTTTCATGGTTGCGCAAGTGGACTTGCGCGATGCAACTTGGCGCGCAAGTGACTTGCGCGACCTAATTGATAACCTCCCGGTAACTGCCCGGGGTCTTCTCCTGCCTATAAATAGACCCTGTGGGCCCCCCATTTGGAGAGATTTTTTTTTTCAGAAACTCCGATTGAAGCTCCCGACGCCCAAGTCTCTTTTCAAAGCTTCCAGTACACTTCTAAGGTAATTTCGTACCTAGAACGGAAGATCTAAAGAGAGGGAGTAAGGCCTAAGTGTTGAAACTCATCAACACTTGCGCGCCTGAGTGGTCAGCCCTTAAGGGAAGTGGTCACACTTGCGTGCCGCCTTACTCCTTCGATAGAACTTGCACGTCCTTTTTTTGGAAGAACCTCAAGAGGATTCTAAAGGCTTTAATGAAGAGTCGCTCAAGTATTTAAAATGCTGGTTGAATATCGTGCAAGTAACCACCATGTCGCGCAGGTATACCTGCGCGACCAATACTTGCGCGCCGCCGCAGTACCTGCGCGCCTTCCAAGACTTGCGCGCCCCTTCCTTTTTGGGTGCCTTTCTTGCCCATTTCACCCCTCTTAAGCCATTAAACCTTTCCTTTTCAAGATTCAGTCTTCAAGAAACTCTTCAAATCCATTTATGGCATGATTTCTTGATTTGACTTCCTTATCTGAAAGGAATTCTATGGAATATCTCTCAAAACCTAGTGATTTAAATATCTTTATGTCTATGGAGAGTTCATTCATTCAACCTCGTCCTTTAAGATGAGATAATCCTTAACCGGGGTATCCTTTTCATGAATAATCCCCAGTCATAAGTCTTAAATATGGGCATCCTCCTCAGGAGTAAGCCCCAAATTCTTAAAATTCCCAAATCTGGGCATCCTTCTCAGGAGTAAGCCCCAAATCATAATCCCTTAAACCTGGGCCTCCTTTTCAGGAATAAGTCCCAGTCATAATTATGGGCATCCTCTTTAGGAGTAAGCCCCAAGTCCCTTAATTTTTGGGCATCCTTATTATGAGTAAGCCCAAGATCCTCTAATTTGGGCTTCATTTTCTGTAATAAGCCCCAAGTCCCTTAAATTCCCTTTAACCAGTCCTAATTTACGTTTGATCTGGGATTCCTTCTCAGGAGTAAAACCCAGTAATCAATTCTCTCCTAATTTGGGTCTTCTTTTCAGGAATAAGTCCCAAGTTAGAGTATTCAAATCTCCATGAAGCACATATACCTTTATGGACCCTGTTCCTAGATTTTCTCCCTAAAGTAAATCCTAACCTTCATTTATCTGGGCAGTCATATATACATAAGCCCCAAACCATTTCTTATGATTACATTTTTCATGGCCCAATTTTCGATTTTATTACCAATACCTCTTGTTTCTCACACCGAGCATGACTCATGTGAGCTTAGAGAGTAAAAGTAATTATGAAATCCTACTTTGAGCCATCAATAATAAACATTATACTCCCTTATTCGAACTAAGTGGGTTCTGATTCCTTTTCCAAAACAAAGGATACGTAGGTATCCCATCTATGGGTTCGATCCCAACTCTGAAATAATTCATGTCCTTCTGAATGACAATAAACTTCAAGTTCCCCACTGAGTGGCTGTAAAACCAGCCTGGTCATCATAATGACCAAGAGACTTTTATATAAATGTTTTGAAGGATACCATTGACCAAGAATCTCTAAATAGATATAGATGATTATCTATTGATGAAGAACCTAAAATACATATAAAAGATTCTCTAAATTTCTTACATATTTAATCATTTATTGTCAAAATTGAAGGAAAGATCATTTTATACTTGGTAATGTAATACGGATTCACAAACATAACTTAAATCTATAAAGAGAGTCTCGGAATAGACAATAATTCCCCTCAAAAAGGTGTGATGAGTTCGACCTCCCATCCTCTCGACCAATGCAAATTCCTAAGCCTCATCAGTCCACTAGCTAATGAGCGCCTACCTTTGGAAAGTAGGTCCAAATGGATGTGGAATCATTGGATGTTTCCGGTTCTACGAACAAACTCGTTAGAAACTGATCGGACCGTTTGAATCTCCCATCCAGGAGGTCATCCCCGAATTCCGAGGGAAACAGTTTCAATGAAAGGTCATCTTAAGATATTATTTGAATATCATCATCTTATTAGGACATATCTTTATCTATTTTTATTTTCTATATACAACTATGTGCTATAAAAATTCTTTAACATTGATTCATCTCTATTTTATTTACACTCATTGTAAGTGAGTGTATTAAAAATATGGTTGTGTATTGTAATGAAAGATCTTGGATGAAAGATCTTTTACCTTTTCAACCAGAAAAAACATCTTATAATTACATAGGAGTCCTTGAAAAATGGGTTGACATTGTAAAAATCACCAAACTCATAGAGTATATTGTTGGTTGAGAAGACTAGGTGATTTCTATTCACTGAAAAACTTTAATTCTCTAGTTTTCAATCTTTTTCTACTAAGATTTTATATTTCCATTTCCTAATTTTATTAATGAAATTTTTATAATCTCATACCTTAAGGAAGGTAGTTTTAAAGTAAACTTTTAGGAACTCAATTCACCCACTTTTGAGTTTTCAACTATCCATTCTCTAGGACCACAAAATTCCACTAAATAAGAAATGTAATCCAACTATCTTGTCCTCTACTAAGCTCTTTTGAATTATAAGATACTTGTAGACAATATCAGAAAAATTATTCAAGTCAAAATCCAAGACCTATAACCTCACCTATGGATATAGGAATACATCAGACCTTATGGCCTTTTGAGATTTGTATAAGACCAATAATAGATAAAAACGAGTCAAATCTCCAAAAAATATTTGTGTAGTTAGCCAAAAATGTATCCCCCAACTTTATCTTTATAAACTCTTAAGCTTTATTGAGCCTCAGTTTCTTAATAAAAAATTCTTTAAAAAAGAGATCCTTTAAATATTCCTATAAAAAAACCTCATGCTTCCAAGCTTGTATCATAAAGCCCCACCCCTTCTTGGAAATTCCATGTAGCCTATAAGCTACCATATTTTCCAGATGGTCATCAGGAATCTCCAAATTCTTGAAGATAACCTCACGTATCCTGACATAGTCTTTAGTATCTTGAGGGCCACCCGTCCTTTAAAATGTTAGAGGGTATTACAACTGAATTCCAAAGAAAAATACACTATCATAGGCCCTCTCCAATGGGATCCTCTACCTCCCAAATATAAAATATAGAGAAAATTAGTATTAAGAGGCTCTGTTTCTTAGACTATAAGAGAAAAATAAGTATAATTCTCATCTTGAACCTTTTAGAAAACTGTTGGGACAATATGATAATTTCCTACTTCAGGAGTGTCCCTACCTAGTTTCCTAGGTGGCACTAAAAGATTTCAAGGATGTAGATTTATCTAAAATTATAAAATGAATACTCAAAATTACTTTAATAGATTAACGATCAAAATATTTAAGCAATTAATAGTCACACACACATAATGACACCACAAACCACACATTAAAAGGATACCACCAACTACTAGGCATAATCTCATACCACTAACCCAAGTAAAAATCCAAAATTTTCTATAAGTGTATGTTAGTTACAATCATAGTATACAAAAAGTACACATGAATAGGTTAAATCAACAAAATTTCCCCAATAAGGTATTTGAAAAAACCTCAAATATATTATTACTGAAATTTAATTAATTTAAATATATATAAACCACAAATAATATGGCACATGAAATGTCTACCTACATACCTATACATGATGCATAAAGTCACCCACGCTTTATAATTTGGAAGATATAAAATCCAATAACTTTAACAACACAATAACTTTTTTGGAAAAACATGAAAATATAACATCACAACCAATAAAAAATCCAATACCCTAACAACTTGGTTTTCCATTATATAAGAACTGTCCAAATACAATAATAGTTTCTTACCCAAGTTCTAACCATATTATCTTTGTTGTACTAATACTGAAATAGTAAATCAATAGAAAATGGGATATGATTCCATTTTGTGATTCCTCAATCTAGGATCATTGGTTCCAAGACAGTGCAACACATAACCTCATGCATTCCTCCTTGTATACAAGAGGTCGTCGACTAGTGGCGAGTTCCTAAATGACACCATGGGGAGACTATGACCTCAGTATCAAATAACCCTTAGACTAACACAACCAAAAAAGAAATAATAACAAGGACATATTGTAGAATAACACATAGTGGAAACAATAATAACATTATCCCATAGAATATTAAAAATTACATACAGTACCTGATATATCTAATAAAAAAGGGATCACCACATGCAGAAAATCAATGTATATACAATGAATATAAGAATAAAATAATAAATGAGGTATCCCTATAAAAGATCATGGAGCATGACATGGTATTTCCTCAATACCTTTCCACCAACATCCACTCATATGTTTGTCAATATGCCTTTTCCCTTGTTAGGGTTGTTGATGATGAAGTTTGCACATACAACGATATTCCCACACATAGTATGAGTAGAAACTTAATAGAATTACTATAACATTAAATTGGCATATATTAAATAACTGTATAATGGTGTATGTGATGATATGAATAAATAAACCAAAAAAAATACTCTCTCTATCATCATTCACTAACCAAATCTCCATGAATTCCCATCCGTACCTGCTTCGACCCTTGATAGATGTAAGTGTCTGTCAGAATCTAATATAAAAGTTTAATAATGGACCATGCCTGATCAATTAATTAATTAACTCATTTTTCATACCATACCCATCCGTTCTCACTCAAGGGAGGCCACAATTCTTATTCCTAACCCAACCCTTCTCACTCATGGGAGGTCACATCACATCTGAATCCACACCTTGTAACTCATGGTGGACCAAAACATTAACAATAACACAATAGTCATAATGAAAAAAATACTTGTCAAATATCACAAAATATAAGGGGACTTATCACCCAAACCCTTGAGCAATATTTCCAGGCATCTATAGCTACAAATGATCCCAAGTAACTATCTTGAGTCCTATCTCTCTAATCATACATCTCTCACATAGCCTGTAGAATGAGATAAAAATACACTTCAACAAATCCATAATTCCATATCTCAATATATAAAGGGTTAACCAAAATAGTAAAGACCTACCGAGTCACTTTGATACCACAAGTAGAGTTATCACAAGGCTACACATGAACCCATAAGAAATTCAAGGAATATAACTTTATAAAAAATTTGTAACATGGTAAAAACTTACTACCTTAAACTTAGTAGATCATACTCAACAATATGCACTTCCTGATTAAATTTCAAACCCCTGAAAACCTAAACTAATCCCCAAATCATCACATTTATAGTATAGAATCGGGAAACCATGAAAAGAGGAAGAGAAATATTTCTAAGTCTAAGACATGCTTAGAATCAGCAAATGAAAACCCTCATGATTAATGGCACTTCAATTGTCCATGATATTGGAATGGACAAGAAAAAATTTACTTAAATAAGAAACCATATCCTTTAATATTGAGTGGGTTAGGAGGAATTAGGAGGCAGTAAAATAGATGATTGCAGGTGAAATTACAAAGCTACCCATTGTTTTTATAAAACTACACAATGACATTGTTATAATGTGTCTAAGGGGGTCGTAGTGCGATGAGCCTCAATAAAGGGGAATGTCACTATATTAATAGTATTGTGGAATTTCTACTAGGGCCATGACATTACTGGTTGAAAACTAAGGTCCTACCCCTTCTAAAGCCATTGAGGTGTGACACCTTAGTGTCACATTGCGACCACTTACATATTTTATAATTACAACTACATGCTCAATATGGTCCTCCAAAAATAACATCCAATAGACCCCAAACATTTCAAGTATCTAAAACTCACCTTGATACACATAATTATGGATAAATTAAATTATAACACATTTTTAAATTTTAAGGTAATTACAATTTAGTACCCTTAAGATCATTAATATAATGATGGGGATCAAGTGTGATTATTAGAGAATTCATCTGGGTACGATACTCCCCTATTTGTGTATTATTGAAAGGGATAGAGTCCCTCACAGGGTTATACAATTTGGTACTCCCTCAGATGTATGTGGTGTAGTTCCTTTACCATTTGGGCATGTAGTCGGTACTCCCTTACACCCACCAAGGTACAGTTCCTCCACAGGGTCAGATAGAGTTGATACTCCCCTGATTAATGTTCCATAGATCATCAGGTCATGATTTCCCTATTTATAGAGTTTGGAACTCCCTAATTTGATGATCTTTCTTGATGGGGATCATGTACGACACTTTGGTTTGGAACTCCCTCAAATGACTTGTAGTGTAGTGAGGCACTATTCCCATACTACAATTGGTGAGATAAAATTTGTATGGATTTAATTGGAAGTTTGTATCAGGATAAATCATGGTGTATGATCCCTCAATTAGCTGGGTTGTGAAGAGTGGAAAATAGTTTCATAGGTTCTCTAACTTAGATGTATATGTAGGTTTTTTTATTCTTATTTATGTGGGGTTTAATTTAAATCTATTGTTATGAGTATAATGTCTCTTTGTTTATTTATTACTTTTTGGTTTTTGGGGTGTCCATTTGGTTATATAAATACTCACCCAATAATGGGTGATTCACTTGCACATATCGTGTCTTATGAAGATGGTGAACAATGTGGTAGTGATCAGGATAGATATAATTTTGGAGGAGTATGAGGTTACTTATACTCAAATGTGAAGGTATAATATGATTCTATTATTTTTATCTAGTTTATTGTAAAATACCTTTACCTTATATTCTTTAGGTGCTTTTATCGATGGGATTAATGGATGTGAATTTTACCTCTTTACTTTACTTATTATGCCCTTATCAATCAGTTGTGGATATTACTATTTTATACATGATTTTATATATTCCAGTTGGTTATTTATCTAGTTTAAATTACTTTAATATCCTATTTAGAGATTAGTGGTTGTGTATATGTACATTTGGTAAAATCCTCCCACTATTTTTGATATGATTACTTAGTGCCAGTCTCTAGCCCCTGTCTTATTAGAGGAGGGATTAGAGTACCATAATTGGCTCAATGCCGGTCTAGGTGGGGTCTCGATGGGTCATGTCATGTCATAGTTTATGTAGATTTATGAGATTATGACAATGAATGGATATGGATATTATGTAGTAGGTGTTCCTTTCATATTAAAGGGAATATAAATTCTGTATATATGTTAAATCCAAGGTTAATGGAAAATTAACTTCTAGAAATGATTTTGAATTATAAAGGGAATAAGTAGAGTAAATTTTGGGTTTTAAGAAATGTTTAATGTTAATGTGGTTATAGTATAATGTTTAAAAAAACCTATTATGTTTTATTAAAATTTATATCCTAGAAAAAGATATCAATTTCACTTAAATTAGTTTCGTAATTAAAATTAAATAGGATATTGTTTTTATGGGAGGAATGAGGAACCATGGAGACTTATAACAAAAAAATGGGTTTGAAGGATCCTTACACCTATCCCAGTAAGAAGAACATAAATGTTAAAAGAAAAAATATCTATTTACCTCAATCAAGGGATTATAAATAAAATTTTAAACAAAATGTATGATTTTGTGGTGAAAAAAATTGAGAATAAATAGAGAGTATAATTTTTAATCAATAAAATAATGTAATATTATAAGAAAGTTATAAAAATACATGAAAATTTGACCTTATCAAGTATTTAACTTAGTTTCTATTTATGTGTATGAAAAATGTGATAAAATCTTACAAAATATAGGGATTATTATAATAGGATATGATATACTATGCCAATATGTCACAAGACATAATTATTTTCTTATCTCAAGCGGCACAAAAGGATGAAAACAATATTTTTGCAAGGAAAATATAAATATTGAGATATGATAATGGGAATGTGTTAAAATATCACGTAGTAGTGAATTATCTCTAGAAACATGACAATGTACATTAGAAATATGTAGTAAAGAATCCATAATTAAATAGTGTGGTTGAAAGAAGAAATACCATAATCAACCCGAAGGAAATAACAATGTTAATATCTAGTGGTGTTCTGATATACTATTACTAAGAATTATTTTAAATTGTTATGTATATTACTAATAGATATATTTTTGTTTAGGTATAAAATATTCTTCTTATGAAGTAAATTTAAAGAATAAAATTACTATAAAGTAATTTAAACCTGTTTATAGTGAGTGATATATATTTAATAATAAATACAATCAAGGGAAGTTTATAAATGGAGGTGATAAAGACATATAACTAATGAATTTATCCAACAATAAGTCATATTGTTTCTATAGTGGTATACTCAACTTGTTCCTGGAATGTAATGATGCCATAGTGTAATAAGGGTTAAAAATGATGAAAAAATGGAGTGATTTTTTTGAAGATAAGAATTAGTATATGAAGAATCCTAATGTATCACATTGTGATAGTGAAATCTATATAGTGGATACTAATAATAAATATGAAAAGATAAAAATAGATGTTCTAGTTTTATCCAAAATAGGCTCCATAAGAAAATGTGCTTATGAGGAAAAATAAATGTTTGAAAAAGATACTCTGGTAAAAACTCGGATAATAAAAAGACTCCAATTCACTACTATCTGTTCATTATTTGAACACAAAATCATTAATAAAGTATCAAGATATAAAAATTGGGTTATAGAAATGAAGGAGGATCTATAATAGATTGATTCAAATGGAATAGAAAACAAATAAATGTATAAAAATAAGATCGATCCGAATATAGAGGTAATAAAAAAAGGAAAGAAACATGTATTCATAGATTGATAGTGTGGATGTGGATGAAATATTTTTATCATTGAAAATACTAAAGGCTTTCATATTATTTATTCCCATTTCCACATAGAAGAATCTCAATTTATAATTTTTGTATATGAAGCATTTTTTTCTAAATATAATATTACAAGATAGAGTTTACATTAATTAATCAACCAAATTTTAAATATTATATATTGGAAATAAAGTCTATATATTAAATAATATTGGTCTAGATTAAAGTTAATGTTCATTTAAAACGTTAAATTTCATTTTTTTTCAATTTTTGAATAAGGGATGTGGTCAATATCAATTTAGGATACTAAAAAATTCATTATTTATTCAGTGTGTTGTATGTTTATTTATAAAAGATTGATAAATGGATTTAAGAGTGTCTTGATAAAGCTAATGTTGATGGATTTAAGATAAGAAACTAACTTACTCTAATGAAATGGATTTAAAATATATGTAATATTTAACTGAAAATATATTGATATTGATACCTATGATATGTGATATTTAATTGAAGAAGGATCATTATTAATAAAATATCCACTTGCTTGATATTCTAATTAATAGTGGTTTTCTTAGATAAATAGTGTTTTTAATTTTTGAAGGCATTTTTGGACAGAATATATATTTAATTATTTATTTATTATACTCAGGAGAGTTTTTAAAATTTATCCAGATCAAATGATCAAGATTTATATTTATAAATAATATAGGTAATTGAATTGAATTTTATGGATTGCATTAACAATATGTTTAAGAGAGTAATTAATATTATAAATATACATTTAAAAAATTTTGAACAAAATTTATTTAAAATTTATTACTGAAATATGTTTTGATAATATAAATATGGATGATTTGAATATTTTTAATACTCTATATGATTAATATCATGAAATTAAATTCTAAATAAGAGTGACTTTTGCAGTGAAATGGCTATATAATATTATTTTTTATTTAAATAGTGTTGTGTGAGTTTGATTAGAAGTTAATGTGCATTATGTATCCTTGCAAAAGTGATTGAAATGTCTTTGTAATAGTGAACTAAATTATATTCATATTTTATAGTATTGAACAATGAAATAATAGATTTGTGTAAGAGTAAACTAAAGAATGAAAAATCAATTTGATATTGAACAAAATATTTCAAAGGATGAGTGAGTTTGAAATACACAAATAAAGATTAACATGATTTTGAATATAAATTTTTTGAAGATATTTTTCTTGAATTTAAAAGTAGGGAGGCTATTTAAAATTAAATTAAATTGTTTAAATATTTTTATTATTTCTATGGTTCATAAGAGAATTTACTCGTGCAATATTTATTAAGCTTAAATGAAGGTTTTTATGAAATTCTCTAATGTGGATTATGGTGATTGATAATAGGTATACTCTATCCACTAAAGAATAAAATTATATTCCCCATCTAATATATAAAAATTGAAAACCTTAAACCATCTCTCAAGGTTCCACTCAGACTCCATTGTTCTTAATTGAGTCACTTTCTTTTATTTTTTATGAAAAAATGGGAATGAATTTTTTGTTTAGGTCTGTTTGAATAGAAAGTATAATAAAAAATATTAAAATAGAACTAATAGATATTATTGGGTAATCCATAGAATTATCTTCTAGTCCATTCCATAACAGTCCATAAAACATATAATTCTCAATTTAATCTATGTTTAATGGGAAGATCTGTAATTAAAAAATACACAATTTTTTAGTTGAACTATAAGTTCCAAAAAATTATAATCCGAGTGTATGGATCCAATTTTATTTGATTAAATAGGGAAAAACCTAGAAATCACCATGTTTCTTAAAAATTCATTGGGATTTTTTATGAAAAGAACTCACAATATAGATCTGTGAACTTAAGATAGTTAAAACTCAAGACATCAATTAGAATCTAAGTACCTGTAATCACTTAACACATACTACCTTACTCAACCCATTCCATTATATTTAGTAAAATTTAGGTAGAGGAAATAAAATTGAAAACATTATAATAAGTACTTAAAATAAAGAGGAAATAAGGAAATAAATAATCATTAATTTTTATTTCACTCAAAAAATTTAAAAAATAAAAAATAATCAAAATGGAAAGAATTAAAATTGAGTAACATAGAGTTATAAATAGGTATCAATTCTTCCGGATTGCAAAAACCACTCAAGGTTATTTATATATTAATAAAAATGGAGTTTAGAGAAAACAGGATGAAAATAATCAATTGATTCAGAATCTCATTATCATATATTCCTAATTTCCCTTCCTCTATCAATATTTAATTCTATTGAATATTTCTTAATATACGGATAAAATCATGGTCAAATTAAAACTTGATCTTATATTTGAAATAATTCTAAAGATATCACTTCTTAAATATTAAAATTATTAAATATTATATTTTTATTTTAAATTCCATGAATTCTAGTCAATGTATTTATAAAATATACCATGAATATTCTTATAAAACCAGTCTTAATTTTTTTAAATAACCCCTCAATTTAAAATTTTCATGTGAAGAAGTAACATGCTTATCTGGAATCATATTCCATAATTGTAAACAAGGTTTTATTCTATATCATAGGAATTTAAATAACATTTTATCTATTCATAGTTACTTTATATTCATCAATATTATAAATCATCAATGGTGATATACCCTTATTTAATTCTACACATCAACAACCCTTGATATATTGAAGTGTTGTAAATGATAAAATCCCCTTGTTTTATATTCTAAATTTCTTAGAGTATCATTTTATCTTCTAATTTTTATATAATAATCAATGATACCCTTTCATGTCAATGTCTATCTAAAACACAACTTTATGTCCATTTAAATATACAATGATATCGTATTGGGTGATTGAATCATTGGAGTCAGCATGACACACCATCTTCAATATTATCACCTTATCACTTCATTTTTTATATTATATTTATTTTATGATATACCTTAGTTGAAATATAGGATATGTTATCCCATAGGTTGATTATGTTCAACGTGGTTGATTGATGGATTTATTTGTTTATTATGGCCTCCATCATCTCCACAAAAGACTCATCCTTTACTCATGGATAAACCCATTATCTACATAAAAAATTCAAAGTTTTTTATAATTATATTGGCTCATAAAATCCTATTTTTGGAATTTAGGAAATTCAAAATGAATTTAGGTAATTTTCCAGTTGAGCAAAAAATGACGATTTTAACTTTGTAAAAAATCTTAAATATTTTTTATTGGTTTAATTGTGTATGAATCATGGTGTTAACACTTTGGTAGAAGTTTTATGTGGATTATAGAGAATTTTAAGTTTAATATGTTTTTTAATATAATTATTTAAATAGTTACATGTCACACACACTTTTTTTGTTTTAATAAAAAATGTTGATATATTTTAAATTGTAGCATAAATTTAGATATTTTTAGTGTAGTGTTTTTTGGGATTTAGTATTTAATTTTCCACGGATATAAGTTTATTTTAGGATCTAATTCAAACCCTAAAATGACCCTGGGTCCATACTTTTTTATAACTAATTTATTAGCTTCTAATATTCTTATTATCATCCTTCTCGAGGAAACATTAACCCCAAAATCCTCTAGATGAATTAAAATGCCAGTAGTCCACTCTAAGGTAGGTTTTTAATTAAAATTTATTCAATCCTAAAATAATTATTCATATTTTAATTATTATTTTAAAGTTTTAGCGATGTTTAAGTGTTTAATTAATTTAATAAAGATCTCTAGTGTATTATCCATTTTAGATGAACACCATCACCACTGACAACCCAAACCCCCATCATTGCATGATTCATGTCATAAACAATTTAAAACTATACTAAAGGGCAACTTTGATTCAACCATTATATACTGGAGGAATTTTTTGCCTATCCAGCCTCAAAATATAGGTAGAGTGAAGTGCATGAAGGCATGAAGGGGAGTCGATGTACGAGGTTCAACCATAAGAGCTCAAAAATGTGATTTATATTATAATACCCCGATATTTTTTAAATTATAAATTTTAAATAAATATAATCATTTTGATATTTTTCATTATATGAAACACTGAGTTTAGCTTGCGTTACATGAAACACTGAGTTTAAATGAAATGTAAAATACTATTAAAATATTATTATTTAAAATGATTATTATATCCTATCCATTGGGATGATGGGTATGAATAGGATTAAATAAATTATGAAAATATATGGTTTAAACATGTATATAAAATGAATTATTTGGTGTCTAATTAATTGAAAATGAGAATAAAAACTATTTGAAAATAGTGGAAAATGTTTTCTGAAAAAACTGTCTTTATGATTTTTTTACCTTAATAAATTAAACAAAAAAAGTTTTTGAATGATTTTAATGAAATTTATATATATTTATTTAATAAAATATTTAACAATTATATTACGTTCTTTATAGACAAGAGATAATAATAAATAAAATTTTAGGATTAAAAACATCATTTTTATAAAAATAAGACTTGTTGTATTTTTGTGCACTTATTTTAAATATGATTTCAGAAAAATTTAGAAAATTTATCTTCAAAAATAAAGTTCATTATTTTAATCAGAGTGTTATTTTTGGAATTGTATGAAAATATTTATTTTTTGATGAATTATAAAAAATAATGAATTTTAATAGAAAAATTCCTTTTCGTTTAAATTATTTATGAAGTTATATTATATTTTAAATTATATTTAAATCAAAATCAGTTTAATTATATATATATTAATCTAATTTATTTCATTTTAATCATTTTCATAATAAATTTTGATATAAAAATCTTGTAAATTTCTAACATATTTTATTTGAAAGCTCGCTATCTCGTTGCATTTGCAAGATTGATTTTAAATTAAAGAAATTCAATTATGGGAATGGAATTTGTAAAAAAAGATTAAATATTTTTAATAAATTTTTTTTATATTATTTAATCTGGTAAACATAATTTTTAACCCAAATTAATAGTGAAAAAATAAAAATTAATTACAACGAATAAACTAAAAATGGGTTTACAGAGGGTTAAACTAAAAAAAGGGTTAAAATGAGTAAAAAACATGTAAAATTCTAATTGAATGGATGTATTTAAATATTATACTTACAAATATTGAATCTATTGTTATTTTGAAGGTTTTTTCTTAAGAATTATGTATTTATTTTGGGCCTTTTTGGGAAATTTATAAGTTGTTTCCTTATGGGTTCCTTTCCCCCAATACTAAAAGGCCTCCACCACCCTAAACATATTCAAAACCCTAAAAAATATATTATCAAAATAACCTACCACATTCCCTCCCCTATATATTTATCCATGTCATAGAGCTATTTTTCCTCTAAAAGTACCGACCCTAGGGTCCTTAATAAGAGATCCAAAGGAGGTTCTTCTAAGAGAAGGTAATTATCTTCACGAAGATCTTTTTTCATTTTTATTTTCCTTATTTAATTATTTATTAAAACATATAATATAATAAAAATTTATCTACTATATAATGATATGTTATAATGTTAATTTTATAACCTATATCCATCTCCACATCCATTTAATGGGAAATTAAATCGTTGATCTTGTGCATGGAAGACTACCGCCTCGTGAACTAACAAAATTTATTTTGCATCACCACATATCACAATTGTTTTCAATGATAGATTTAGTATATGAATATTATATATTTAACATAATTTCACTTATTTAAATATAATATCATATATGTCCCTTTTTACTTTCCATTATATGAGGGATTCACTAACGCTGATCTTGTGTACGACGGACTATCTCCTCACGAAGTGATGTGATTCATTCTCTCTCAAAATTTACATGTAAGGTAATAAATATTATGTTAATTAAAATATGAGATATAAATGAAATAATAATGTTTCTATAATGTTTAATAATTAGTTACTATTCTTTCATTCCATTCTTCTAAAGATGGAAACAATGTTTATGCGTGCTTATGACCCACCATCTCCATGAATGATACATTTCATCTTTCTATCTATAAATTATTTGAATGGATATAAATCTGTATATAATGAAAATATATGATATTAATGTATAATTTAACATTATTGAGATGATTTAACAATTAAATAAGTAAAATAAACATAACTATTTAACCAAAACTCTCATGAAAAAATGAAATAATTAACACTCACAAATAACGATTTTATAATCTAAATATTAACAAATGGGTGTTGAAATGTATTAGGGGGATCATATATGATATTATATTGTATGTATTATTCTATAATATATGTATAAAACATATATTTATTATATATTAGGTTCAAATGTATACAAATTAAGTCGCGATTCAAGTTTTTATGGATTTCTAGTCTCTCTTTTATTCGTGGAAGATATATTAAAATTCACAACTCATTTATATTTTATGGTGTATATACCATCAATTTGACTTGTTATATCATAAATATAATCCATTTTTATATATTTAATTTTTCATTTGATGTTATGATCTATTGGTTATTTTGATTCAAAATATTATTAAAGTATTAAGTTATTTTTGTCTCTTTTTTACTTTTGCGAGACAAATGCCATATTCACCACCTATTTATTTTATGTTGTTTATATAAAAAACATGAATTTATTTTATGATTTTTATCATAAAAATTATAGGTATTAAATACCCATTTTAGTGTCTCTCTTTCATAGAGGTTATATTTCAAATGATTACCAATGTGGTAATGGATTCATGTTACAATCTCATCATTTATCAGAATTATTTATGATTAAGTCTCATATATTGAAATATTATGATCTAACTCTCATAAATTATCTTTAATTTTATTCTCTTATTGTTACTCATGATATTTTTATGAAATTTTATGATTATCCACTCCATTTTACTTAAAATAATTGAGAAAATGTTTTTAAGAAAAACCATCTTTATTTCTCTCTTCGGTCGAAATCATTTTTCTTCCAAAAGCATGATTTCTAAAATTTTTATCGAAATTTTTTTTAACGTTATTAAAATAATTTATTAAAAAAATTTATTCCCATTTTTTCCCTTTTTCAAAATTTTTGAAAAAAATATTCATGTTTTTTCTAAACAATACATGTTTTCTTTTATCAAATATGTGAAAGGAATATTTGTTTTAATGTTTACAACATGAAAAAAAATTTCCACCATCATGAACATTTTTTTATTTTAAGATTACATTATATTTTTTCAATGTTATATTCAAATTAATTAATTTTCAAAAAAAATTATGAATTTTTATTTTTAAAAGTTTATTTTTAATAAAAAGTTATTTTTCTAAAGAAATGTTCCAAATGATCTTTAAAAAATCATTCTCTATATATGATGATATACTTGGATGTAAATTATTATTTACTGGGTATATGAACCAAGAATACCATTCTTATTATTTTTATGTATGTTTTATAATGAAAATATATTTATGAATCCAATTTACCTTCCATGGGTTATACCATGATAAAATTCTTATGAAACCATATTCTTTTTCCACGGGTTATGATATGATTAAATGATGAAATTATCATGAAAACTATAAATTTTAAACAATTTATGATATGATGAAATGTTTATTAAACCCATTTTATTTCTTGGTTTATGATATGATGAATATTTCATGATCCTGTGTCACACATAACTATGTTTTTCTTTATGTGATGGGTAAGACTTATATCCCCTTCAAATGCGTTGGGGAAATATGGATAACTCATGGGTAAATATGTTATGCATGAAGTTGATTACATGTTTTTCATATTAGGAATGAACATGATTATATGTTCAAAATGTTATGCGTGAACATTATTTCATATTCACAATGTTAGGTATGAACCTGATTACATATTCAAATTGTTTTCCATGGACCTATCTTTCATGTCCATAATGTTATGCATGGACCTGGTTGCATGTCCATAAGATCATTCAAGGACCATATTTCACTTTCTTTTCATAATGAGTGAACCTATTTCTATTTATACATGTTAAAAATATTATATTCTGTTGTTTATGCCTCAATTTTATGCCTTATTCCAATATTATACTCTCATGGATCATGTTCTTTATTTTCCATTTTTTTCATGTCTTATGAATATGAAATTTTTATTTTATGTATCAATATTATGATATTTGATATATATGAAATGGTTTTAAAAATGTTATTCTCATGTTATCATACCCTTATGTTCATGTTATTCTTATATATCTCCCTTGTTTACCCTTACTGAGAACTTGAGCTCACCCTTTATTATGTTTACTTTTCTTAGGTTATGAAGAAATGTATTAAGTATGGAATGTTTGTAAAGATTACTAAAGGGAAAGATAATTATGGGAGATATTGAAGATCTTTCACCAAATTATAATATTTTTTAAATATTATACAAAGATACTAATCTATTATAGTTTATAGGTGCATGTTTTTTTATGTATTGCATATTTATCTAAAAAGATGTAATATCTATATATGAAAATCTTAGGTCACTATTGTTTGTATCATATAATATATTTAGTTAACACTTACAAACTAGCATGAGAAAACTTTAGTGAGATCCCTAGGGATATTTATAAGGATATATCCATGGATATGTCTAAGAATAAGTTTAATAATGATCCAAATTATAGGAAAATGTCCAATATTTTTTGTAAAGGATGGAGTAAGTGGTTTCCATGAAATTACATCCCAATCTAGATATGAAAAGTAGATATGGCTCTAACACAGATGTACCTAGGGGCAATAACTATTAAAAGGCTGCATTGAGATGGAATAGATCATCACATGATGCTCAACAATGGGCCTTACTATACACATAGTTTGAAAATCTGGATGGATATTATTTTTAAATTCAAAAACTCATTATGAACCATCATGAAGGATTTAAATAGATTATGACTATGAATTAAGTTAAATAAACCTAAGGTGTCATAGATTAAAAATAAAGTGTCATGATTTAGACAACCTATAAGTTATTTATCTGGATTATATGGTTCTCAAATATGATCATTGTTTTATACACAAATTTTTTGGTTTTATTCAATATATGTAACCCAAAAGAAGGATAATATTATAGAATACAATAGAAAATGCAATGATTTTCATCCTGAGAAACTGAATGTTATAAGAGTTAGAATGAAATACCACATTTCTTTAAAAACACAACTTTACAAATCTATAGATCATGTTAAAATTCTAAATAATAAAATTAAGGAAAAAATTTATGTTGAGTATTTCCTGAGGAAAAACCCAAATTATTTTTGTGGTTCTGCTAATTCTTCAGTTGCGGAGAAATAGAGAAGTACCACTGAAAAGATTTTTACCAGTCAATAGTGTTAAGAGAATGAAAAATTCATTTTTTATGTCTACCATTTGGAAGTTGATGTAGATAAATGGTGTAATCTTACTAATAATATGAGAAAATGAGAATAAATTGACCCCATGATGTTGGATGAGTTTAAAACCTTATTTTTCAATAAGTTATTTCCTCATTTTCTTTATAAAAAACTGAGAAGGAATTCCTCAAGATTAAATAGAAGGATTATGATTCTGTTGTTTCCTATAAAGAAAATTTTACAAGACATATGAGGAACCCCATGGGTATTATCATTCATCCTAATAGTAAGGATGACTAATTATTCGATGGATTAAAACCAAATATACATTGTTCATTATTTGTAAGGGAATTTGGATGCTATGATGAAATTGTTCAATGTGTACTAAAAGTGGAAATAGAAGTTATAAACCCTCTTGGTTCAGGTGATAAGAAAATGAAGATGGGGTTCTATTGAAATTTTAAGGATATTTCACATGGAGGAAAGAAAATGTTTCAAACTCATAATTTCCTAAATTATGGGAAAGATAAATTAGTTGAGTACCTGAAAGGAACAAGAAGGTTTTTCAAGTATGGTAAGCCTATTCATCAAGAAAAATAATGTAAAAGTAGTGTTAAGAGGATAGTCAGCATAATAAATGGATAGAGGTCCAAATAATGCACTAACCACTCTCTAGAGTTTCAAGTGATATGATTTTGGGAATTATGCAAATCAATGCCCCAATACAAGGTCTAATGCAAATGATATTCTACAAAAAGCTTTGAAGAAAAATGACAAAGGTAAAGCTTATTCAATCATAATGGATGATGTGAATCATGATAATTAGGGCACAATTATCCTCCCCTACTTAGTTAGGAATTTCATTTTTGAATGAGCCTAATGAAAATCTTATTGTTCACCCTTTAGGGAAATTTCATGTGATTATCTCCATATACATGCATTCTGGAATAAGGAAATAACATTTGATATTCTATTAAAACAAAGATGAACCCTATCATCAAATGAAAATGTTTTTGTATAAGATAAGATCATATATCATGAATAATGGGTGAATTAATATTTGTAAATGTATATGTATCCATGTATGATTAACTTAAGAGTTATGAATACCATCACGAGTTTTTGAGTTTAAGGTTGATCATAAGTTCAATGTCATTTACACACCTTTTTCGATTTAATGTGATGGGATTTTATAATGATTAGTGATATTTTAATAGAAATTTATTATAATAAATTCCATTGGTTTTGAATATTTTTAGTGAAAAAACCAATTTTGGGGGAATTCCTTTAAAATTTATGGACTTACGATTAAAATTAATAGTTACATTAAGGGTTTGGATAATCCTTTATGTTGAGATAATTATTGATTTAATTTTATCACCTTAAAAATTCAACACACATCATTGATACTAGAGAAGATTAGTATCTGGATCCTTTTTCTAGAATATAAATTAGGGAAGTTGTAAGCTTTTATGGGGTACCACTAAATTGTATCTGATTGGTACATGAAAATTACCTCTATTTTTTGGTGAAGTATTTAGAAAGATTTTAATACATAGTTGATTTGCAATACTTCATATCATCCTTAAAAAATGATCAATATGTAGGTACAATTAAAATTATAATTTATATTCTAAGATCTTGTTCTATAGATTTCAAAGGTGGTTGATATCAACACCTTCTTCAAGTTGTGTTTTATTGAAACAATACATTTGACTCAAGAATTCAGATGTCCCCATATGAAGACCTTTGTATAAAGTAGTGTATAACTCCAATGCAGTAGAATGATGTGGTAGAGAGAATGATATTGGGACCTAAGAAAGTTGATGAGATGGAAGAGAAGTTTAGATACATTCATAAACATGTAAGAACAAAACAAAGTTAAATAAAATGTTATTTTAATAATAATCAACATGATCTAGAATTTGATGTTGATGAGAAGGTATTTTTATGAATTTATACATGGAAGAATGAAGGGAAAATTAATCCATAGGTATATCGGTCTTGTTGAAATACTTGATCATATCTAGATAATATCTTCTCCTTTGATTATTCCACTAAACCACTCTTATATTCATGATGTATTCCATGTACCCATCCCGAGGAAGTATATAACTGATCATTCACATGTACTAAAATTTGAGATCATAATATTGGAGCATGATATTTACTAAAAGGAACAATTAATTGAGATTGTAGATCATATTGGGAATGTTCAATGAAATGAGACCACTGACCATGTAAAAGTTTTGTGATAAAACAAATAGATTGAGGAATATATTTAGAAAACTGAGGATGTAATGAAGTAGAAGTATCCACAGTTATTGGTACCAAAGTGATGAATTTTAAGGGAGAAATTCATCTTACGGGAGGTAAAATGCAATACACTGGTATTTTGTGAAATATATATATTTTCAAATAAATTTAATCTTTTTTATATTTTTCATTATATGAAACTGTGAGTTTATCTTACATTACACACAACACTAAGTTTAAATGAAACATGGCATACTATTAAAATATTATTATTTAAAAGATAGATATATCCTAGGCATTAGACAAGTAGGTATGAATATGATTCCCTTAATCATGAAGATATATTGTTTAAACATGTACATATAAAGAATTATTTGGTGAAAAATTAATTAAAAATAAAAATAAAAAACTATCTGAAAATAACCGAATAATTTTTTTAAAAACCTATTTTTTCACAAAAAAACACGTCTTATACCAATAAATTAAAACAAATTGAATTATTTTTATGAAATGTATTTATTATATTTTCAATCAACTATGTAACATTCATATTATGTGTTTTCTAGACAATAAGTAAGAATAATTTAAATTTTAAACTTAAAAACTATATTTTTCTAAAAATAAGTTTTGTCACCTTTTTGTGTGATTATTTTAAACCTATTTTTTTATAAACTTTAAAAAATCTATTTTAGAAAATAAAGTTCATTTTTTAATTCATAGTGAAATTTTGGTATTCTTATAAAAATATTTTTTTGATGAATAATTAAAAATATTTGATGAATAATTAAAAATATTAAATTTTAATTGAAATTTTTTCTTTTCATTTAAATTATTTATCATGTTAAATTGTATATCATTTTTTAAATTAAAATTAGTTCAATTAGATATATTATTCCAACTTAGTTCATTAGAATCATATTTATATTTAATTTTGATATAAATTCACGTAAAACTTTTGAACATGTTTTCTTTGAAAACCAGCTTTCTCGTCACGTTTGCGAGATTAATTTTAAATTAAAATTTTCCAATTATGTGAATGTAATTTTAAAAAATAAATACTATATTTTGAATAATAATAATTCGTATTATCTAATAATTTGAACTAATTTTTTTCCCAAATAAATAGTTAAAATAATAAAAATTAATTACCATGGTTAAGGTAAAAATGGGTTTACTTGGTGTTATACGAATAAGATCACGGTTAAAAAACAATAAAAATTTTAAAATTACTATTAGATGGACATATTTCAATCTTATAATTCTCAATTTCGAATATATGATCTTTTTGAAGATTTTTTTCTTAGGAATAAACTCTTTAATTTTGGATATTTTGTAAATTTCCAATTAGTTTCCAAGTGGATTCCTTTCCCCCGCTTATAAAAGGCCACCACCTCCCTCTACGACATCACAACTATCAAGAAATATAGTTAAGAAAAACCCTGAAAAAATAACCACCAACATCATTATCCATGTTATGTAGAAAATGGTCTCCCCAAAGGACCAACACAAGGGTCCTTGATAAGATATCCAAAGGAGGTGCTTCGAAGCGAAAGTAATTGTCTCAAAAAAGATCCTTTTTTTATTTCTTTTTTTAAATAATAAATTTTTATTAAAATTTATAATATAATAAAAAAATATCTTCTATATAATAATATGTTATTATGATAATTTAATAACATGTATCCATCTATACTTCAATCAAATTGGAAACGAAACCATTGATCGTGTGTACGGCAGACTACCGCCATACGAACCAATATAATTTGTTTTCCATCACCACCTATCACAGTTTGGTTTAATGATGGATTTAGTATATGAATATTATATTTTTAAAATAATTTCACTTTTGGTAATATAATATCACATATAAACTTTATTAAATTCCTTTTTTGGGGGGATACACTAACGTCGCACATGTGTACGACGAACTACTACCTTGCGAAGTGATGTGATTCTTTATCACTAACAGTTTACATGGAAGGTACTAAAATTATGTTAATTAAAATTATATATATATATATGAAATAATAATTGTTCTTTTAAGGTTAATAATTATTTACCTTTTTTCTTTCTATTTATCAAAAGATTAAAACATTGTTCATGCGTACATTGGACCTACCATCTCTATGAATGATGTATTTCATCTTCTATCTCTAAATTTTGTGAATGAATATAAATATGTATATATTGAAAATATATTACATTAATGTCACATTTTACATTATTGATATTATGGAAAAATGATCAAATTATAAGAAATAGTACTACTGAACCAAAACTCTCATGAAAAAAATAACAATTAACACCCAAGGATAGAAATTTTATAAAGGAATTATTATTAAATGGATGTTGAAATGTTATAAGGAAATTATATATGATATTAAAATTATGTTTATTATTATAGAATATATGTATAATAGTCCTATATTTATTATATATTATGTTTTAATGTGTATGAATAAAGTCAATATTCAATTAGTAAGGGTTTTTTAGTCACTCTTTTATTTCTGCAAGACATGAAAATTCACCACTCATTTATTTTTTGCAGTGTATATACTAACCCTTTGACATGTAATATCAGTAATATCCCCATATTATTGATATTTAATGTTTCATTTAATGTTATTATTTATTTATATTACGATTCAAATGATTACTAATGTGGTAAGGGATTTCTGTGTCACTTTTTACTTCTATAAGACACATTCCATGTTTACCACCTATTTATTTTATATGGTGTATATAATGCCCATGAATTTATTTTATTATATGTATTCTGAAAATTATGTGTATTAAATAACCATTTTAGGACTTATCTTACATATGTAATATGTTTTAAATGATTACCAAAGTGGCAATGGATTTTTGTTACAATCTAATCTTTTATCAGGATTATTTATGATCAAGTTTCATATATTGAAATCATGTGATCTACCACTCAATAATTATCATAAAGTTTATTATACTTTGGTTATTCAGGATATTTTTCAAGTAATAGTACCATTTCTCCACTATTTGGTATATAAAATAATTTAGAAAAGGTTTTTAAGAAAACCCTTCATTTCTCTCTTCGGTCGAAAACCCTTTTTTATACAAAATGATATTTTATAAAAAAAAATATCAAAAATATTTTTAACATTAATAATATGATTTATTAAAGATAATTTTACCCATATTTTATTTTTTTAAATTTTTTAATGGAATCATTATATCATTTTACAAACAATGTCAATTTGTATATTACTGAAAATGTGAAAGGAATATTTGTTTTAGCGTGTACAACATAAACAAACTTTTATACCATCATAACCATTTTTTTCATTGAATATTATTTTATAAGTTTTCAATATTATTTTCAATGAAAATGATTTTCAAATTTTTTTATGAATTTTTAGATTTGAAAAGTGATTTTCGAAGAAAAGTTATTTTTCTCAAGAAATGTTCCAAGTTATTTTCAAAATCAGTCTCCATAAAAGATGATATCCTTGGATTTAACATATGTTTAACTAGGGATATGAACCAAGGATACCATTATTGTCATTTATCTAAATGTTTTTTCATGAAAATATATTTATGAAACTCATTTATATCCTATAGGTTATACAATGATATAATTATCATGAGACCCAATTCTTTTTCCATGGGTTATGCTATGATGAAATGGTGAACTAATTATGAAAACTCTATATTTTCTATAGGTTATTATATAATGAAATGTTTATGAGACCCATTTCATTTCATGGGTTATGATATGATGAACTTTTATGATCATATGGCACACATAGGTATAATTTTCATTATGTAATGGTTGGGGCCTATATCTCCCTCCAATACATTGGGTAAATATAGATAAATCAGAAGTAAATATGTTATGTGTGAACATGATTACATGTTCACAATGTTATATATGAACCTGGTAATATGTTGACAATTTTTCGTATAAACATGAGTACATGTTTATAGTGTTATGCTTGGAACTATATTTTATGTCCATAGTGATTTTCATGGACCTAGTTGCATGCCAATAAGTTTATGTGAGGACTTCATTTCATGTACTTATCTTAATGAGTGAACTTGTTTGTATTTATACTTTTTCAAAATGTTATATACTTCTATGTATACCACAATCTTATGTATTGTTCCAATTTTATGTTTTCATGGATTATGTTCTTTGATTCCCTTATGATTCATGTATTTTGAGCTTCTAATATATATGAAATGACTAAAGATTATGATCTTTGATATGAAGGGTATGGTTTTAAATTTCTATGATCATGTTATCATACCCTTCTGTTCATGTTATTATTAAGTATCTCCCATTTTTAATCTTACTAAGCACCTGCTATCATACTTTATTTTGACCCCTTTCCCTAGGTTATGAATATTTTTTTAAGTTTGGTACAATTGTGAAGGGTACTAAAGGGGAAGATATTTATGGGAGATGTTGAAGATATTTCATAAAATTATAATATTTTCTACCTATTACCAAAATACACTAAACTATTACAGTCCTCTAGTATATTTTTGTATAATGTTTTGAATATTAAACTAAAAATTTGTAATATATATATATATATATGTGTGTGTGTGTGTGTGTGTATGAAAATACTAGGTTTCTATACATGGTATTGGAGGATAGGTTTAGTTTACCTTGGGAAACTAGGATGTGAAAACTTTAGTGAGATACCTAGGGATATTTATAAGAATATTTATAGGGATATGTCTTAGGATAAGTATAAGGATAATTCAAATTATAGGAAAATGTATTATAATTTTGGTAAAGGGTAGAGTGAGTGGTTTTAAAGAAATTACAACCCTATTTGGATACAACAAGTAGATGTGGATCTCGAAAAGAGGTACCTAGTGGTAATAATTCTAAAAAGGGTGTATTGAAAAGGACTTTATTGTCACATTGTGCACAACAATGATCCATATTTCTCACATGGTTTAAAACTCTTTGGGGATATGTTTTGGAAATTAAAAAACTCTTCAGGAACCATCATGATGGATTTAAATAGATGATGACTATGAATGAGATAGGATAAACCTATTATTTCATATATTAAGAAGATGGTGTCCTGATTTTGATGCCTTATATGTGATTTATGATGATTAGGTGGTTCACCACTATGATTATTTTTTCTTACACTAAAAATTTTGGTTTTATTCAATGGATGGAACCTAAAATAACTATGTTAATTATGAATGAAATAGAAAATGCAATTATTTTCTTCTTGAGAAACTAAATTTTATGGGATATAAAAACAAAAACCTCATTACTATGATCACAAAACTTTCTCAAGATTTGAATCATTATAAACTTCTAAATTATCACAAGAGGGAACACCTTTATTTTGAGTCCTTCATGAGGAAATATCCACCTTATTTCAGTGGTTCCACTAATCCTTTATTTTTTACATAATGGATCTGTACCACGGAAAAGATAATTTCTAGTCTCCAGTATTTAGAGCATGAAAAATCCATTTTGGATATCTATCATTTGGAATACGAGGTAGATCAATGGTTGAATCTTACTAATAATATAAGGAAATGAGAAGAAATTGACTCCATGATATCAGATGAGTTTAAATGCTTATTTTTTTCAATAAGTATTTTATTTATATTATTAATTAAAAAATGTATAAGCAATTCAGTGATCATAAGAAGAAGGATAATGAATCTATTGACACCTATTAAGAAAATGTTACAATATTTGCGAGGCACTCTTTGTGTATTATCATTCATTTGGAAAAATTAGGTTGAACAATTATTAAATGGATTAAAACCAAATCTATAAAGGGAGTTAGACATAAAGGAATTAGGATGATACAAAGAAATAATTCAATGTGTAATAAAAGTAAAAATAGATTCTCAAAACCATTTTGGTTCTGGTTATAAAAAAATGAATATGGGGTTCCATGGAAATCCCAATGATATGTCACATGGAGGGAAGAAAAAGTATCAGACTCCTACTTTCCAAAAATGTGGGATCACTTAGGTGAGTACTTGAAAGGAATAAGAAGGTGTTTCACATATGGGCATCCTATTCATAAATAAAAATAATGTAGAAGAAGTGTGAAGAGGAAAATCAACGAAATAGATGGAGAGAGATCTCAACAGAATGCCCCACCCACACTCTAGTGTTTCATGTGTAATGAGTTTGGGAATTATGGGAATCAATTCCCCAATCCATGGTCTAATATGTATGATAAGACACAAAAACCTCTAAATACAAAGTACAAAATAAAATATTATGAAATTATATGTGATGAAGTAAATCATGATAATGAGTCCACACTTATCCACCCCTCCTGAGTTGGGAATTTCATGTTTGAATCAATCCTATGAAAATATTATTGTCCATCCTTTAGGGAAATTTCATGTGATTATATCCATATACATGGATTCTAGAATAATGAAATCACATTTGATATTCTATTGGTGCAAGGATGAACCCAATATTATAATGAAAATGGTTTTGTATAATATAAGAGGTTATATAAGGAATAAATGGTGAATTAATATTTATAAGTGTATATGTCTCCATGTAAGATTAACTTAAGAGTTATGAATACCAATATGGGTTTATGAGTTTAAGATTGATCATAAGTTTACAGTCATTAAAACCCTATTTGATGTTTTATATGATGTGAATTTATCAAGATTAATGATATTTTAAGAGACATTAATTTCAATAAACCCATTGGTTTTATATATGTTTTAGTGACAATATAATTTGGGTAATAATGAATTTACACTTTGTGGAGATACAATTAATGTTATTGGTAACCTTTAGGGTTTATCTTATCTTTGATATTGATATAATTATTGATTTTAGTTTATCACCTTATAAAGTAAATAATATTTGTTTTTACTAGATATTATTTCTATTTGGATCATCTTTATATAATATACATTAATGAATTGTCAAAGTAGTAGGGTCACTACTCTCAATTGTATCTGATCAGGATACTAATGTTACCTCAAAGTTTTGTTGAAGTGTTCAGTAAGATATTTATACATAGTTTAGTTTTAGTACTACGTATCATCCTCGGATCGATGATTGGTGTGTGGGAAAACTCAGAACCTAGAGGATATACTATGATCTTTTTATTTGGACTTCAATTGTTTATGTGATCAAAACCTTCATCAAGTTGAGTATTGTTGTAAAAATAAATTTCACTTGAGAAATCATATGGATCCTTATAAACCCCTTTATGGAAATATTTTAGAAATCCAACATACTGGAATGATGTTTTAGAAAGAAAGCTATTGGGACTTGATCAAACTGATTAAATGTTAGTGATGTTTATATCCATTCAATAACATGTTATGACCACAAAAATTTATTGAATTTTTATGTTGATAATCTTCAATGCGATATGTAACACCCTCATATTTTATGAAAAATATTATTTTTAATTTCATTAATGTCTTGTTTTGTACGCTACACCAAAAGGAGCTGGCACAACATGCATCCCTGACTTGGATTGCATTACATGCAGTCACGACCTTCCACGATAGCGTGTGTTGTACGCAATACCGAGTTTCGCTAAACAACGATATGTTATATAAATTAGCCGTTATGAATAGTAATACCCACTTTTTGAAATTTTATAAATTTTATCTTTCAAAATGGACTTCATTTTTGGATTCAGAATATCGAAATTAGCCTAGGGTGAATATTTGGTATTTTTCTGAAAACTTTCAATTTCTGATAAATAGTGAAAACACTGGGTTACTATTCAAAAACCAAATTTTTATTTTATTTAAATTTATTTTAGGTCAAAATTGATACATAATACCTATATAAATTCAATTTAAGTCATTGGAGTCATTTTATAATAATTTTAGATATATAAAAAGTTTATTGAACTTTTCACCGTCTTTTACCCACCTCCAAGGAGAATTTGCAAATTCACATAAAACTTAATTTTACCACTTCTATGAGTGTAATTTCGAAAATCTGAGAGAAACAGTAAATATCAAGGACTAAAATTTGGTTCAATGAGATGAAAATAATTTTTGATGAATAGTAACTTTTTACTTTTTTTTACCGTGGTTAAAATTAAATAGGGTAATTAAGGGTCAAAATGATATTATTATTACCCTAACACATGTCCTAATTCTATTGGATAACTGTAATTCAACCAAAAACAACCTTAGGAATAAACTGTGACCATTTAGGCCCACTTGGATTAGATTAGGACATTTATTATTAATTTTTTTAAAGAAGGGTTAAAATAGTTAAAATCAAAGTTTAATAACTAAATCATTTTTAATATAGGGTTATACATAAGATAAATTTGACTATAAATATTCATTAGAAAGATACAAATATTCCCTACATATCGGTGTTTTATTTATAATTTTTATACATTAAATAATTTAATTTATTTATGACACAATGATGATACAGTAATTATCTTATTAATGAAATATTGACATAATTGATGTTATAAATACCCAAATAAATTTAATTTTAGACTTTTTATGAATTAAACTAATTTTATAGGTTACTATGACATGTTATTATTGATTTAGTTAAATTTTTTCGAACTAATCATTCTGGAATGATTTTCACAAAAATCAATTACCAAATAGTTTCAAAACAGACATAAAATAGTTTTTAAAACAAATATTATATTATTAATTGTTATTTTATTCCTAAAAATCTAAGGTTAGGCCAAATGACTTAGATAAGGTTATATATATTAGTAATAAACAAATTGGGGTTAGTTTGGCTTGTTATAGTAAGTTTATTAACCTTATAGTGTAAGAAAACAAGAAGACACGGTAAAAGAAAAATTATTTAACTTAAAGTAAAATCTAAATGATAAGGTTAAAATAGAAACCTAAACTTGTCTAAATTCTATTGGATGAGAGGATTTCGACCCATCCCCACCTTAGATTCTAAATAACTCAATTTTGAGCTATTAAGAACTGAATATGACTTTATAATAAAATAATATTTTTAGTTATTCCAAAGGTGCCCCTCTCCTCCCTTATAAAAGGGAACCTCCTCCCTCTCTTCCTCACACCGCTTTGAGCCATCAAGATCGGCCAACCCATTCCAATTTCTCTTCTACACTTACCTAGAAACATCCTAGAGGTTCTGGTATTCTTCAAAGACCAATATTAGTGCCCTAAGAGGAGGTTTCAGATAGGCATGTCGAAAGAAGAGGTAATATCCGTTACCGATTCTTTCAACTTTATTTCTTCCTCTACTTATTCTTCTTTAGTTGTTTCATTATGAATTAATAACATCAGTGTCAATAATATAATAATATGTTACTATAATTATGAAACAACCCTATTTCACCATCTATCTATCCTATGAAAAATGAAATCACCGCACGTGCGTACGTACGGAATACCGTCTCCATGTCGTGGTGTAATCTGTTTTCGACCACCACCTTACTTGGATGGGTATAATGGTGTAAATAAATAACTATATATGATTATTTAAAAGTGAACTTGATTATGAAATATTATACATACACTTCAATGCAATTCCACGATCATGGGAATGATATCATCGCTCGTGCGTACGTACGGACTACCGTCTCCACGACGTGATGAGATTCATTCTCCATGTTAACCATTCATGAATGAAATATAATAAGTAATAATAAAATATATGACATAATAATGATACTTGATTTATTTTTATATATATGTATTTCATCTACTTAATTTCATTCAATTCAATAAGGAAACGAAAACAGCGTTCATGCGTACGTACGACCTACCGTCTCCATGAACGGTGTATTTCATTCCATTTAATCGATATATCATATATATATGTATATACTGAATATATATTATATATAAATCATGTTTTACATTCTGGAATGAAGTAAATCAGGATCTAAGTAATAATATCAAGAACAACAAGTCCAAACACGTACGATAAATAAAACGATTTAACCCAAAACGCTGCTTTAACATGGAACTTACAAAAGAACCGGTAATATAAAGTCATAAGTGAAAAATATATGATATCATAACAATGAATATTATTCTATAATAAGTCAATGAAATTATATAAATCATTATATAGGAGGTTCGGAAACGTACGAAGCATATCGGACCTAAGGTAAGGGATAATTTTGTAAATCTCATTTTTATCCGAGATTGCTTATATGAAAGTATTTACTAGGGTTATTGTTATAATCCATTTACATGTTTTCTAAAAGTGTTTTTATGTATGTTTAATGTCCTTTTTACCCATTTTGACTTTTATTACATGGTATTTAAGGCATTTTTCTTTTGTTTATGTTACGAGGTACTTTTTGACTTTTCTGAAAAAAGTACGAGCAGAATGTTTTTTTAACTTATACAGCATGAAATGATTTTTTATGGTTTTATAAAGACTTATTTTCCTGAAGCTTCCTATAAAATATTTCACGACTATTTTCAACAAAATATCTATCTTTTAAAATTGCATGGAATTTTGTGAAAAGAAAATGATTTTCAAAAATAAAGGATATTTTCCTCAAGAACTCATTTCAAGTGTTTTATCAAAACCATTTTCCATATAAGATGACATTATTTCATATGTGTATGTTTCAAGTATAATGTCTCTATGATTTACATGGTTTGAATTTTCTTATGATGAAATGTCTATTTGTTTTATATGGATTATGAGATGATGGGATGATGTTTATGAAACCCATTTTATTCTTTGAGTTATGATGAATGTTTTAAGTTTATTTTGTGGCACAAGTATGAATGATTTCATTATGAGGATGGTGGGACCTATATCTCCCTCTAATACATTGGGTCAATATTTATATCTCATGAGATAGACATAGCTAGAACGATAAGTTAATCCGGTTCAGTGTTAGAGGACTGAAACGAGGAGTGAACTTGATTCAGAAAGGGACTTTGTCCACTAAGATGGTCTTGGCAGCAATGCCTTGGCTACTATGGAAATCATAACATGTGCTTAATGGTTTCCACAATTACATGTTTTATTCCCATGCTATTTTATCATTATTTATGTTCCCTTATGATATATTCCTTACGTACTTCCAAGATTCATGTGTTTGCTCAAGATTTTGATGTTTAGATTTTATGTTCAAGTTTTTGCATTCAAATGTTTATGGATTGTTTTATGTTCTCTATGTTTACCCTTACTGGGCATTTGAGCTCACCCCTTTTATGTTTTCTTTTCTCCAGGATATAAAGAAAGGTTTTAGGTAATAAAAAGGGTAAGTTCTTTATGGGAGATGTTGAAGATCTTTCGCCACGATTAGAAGATTATATTCCGAGTTTCCAAAGGCACTAAACTATTACGGTCCTTATGTGTCTGTTTTTGTTATGTACTAAGTATTCCGCAAAAGTAATGTAATTTCCATGTTCATCAAGCTTTGGGTATCTATAGTTGGTATCAGAGGAAAGGTTTAGTCAACCTTTGGAAACTAGGATGTGGGAACTTTAGTGAGATCCCTAGAGATATTTCTAAGGTATGTCTATGGATGTCCCTAAGGTTAAGTATAAGTATAGTTTATAGTCCTAGAATTACGGTAACGATCTTAGAATTAAACCTAAGATGTTAGATATTGAAGGTAATCCCCCTTTATTATGTTGTTTTCCCTAGCATGATTTTTGCCTCTCACACTATTCTTTTTGGGTTTTAGACGATGGCTGGAACATGAAGGAACTGTGTTGATCAATGTAATAGACAATGTAGTGATTGTACTCCTGAACAAACAAATGTTATGGGAGATGGAGTGCAAAATCTTATTTCTATACTTACACAAGCTATGAATCATTCTGGAATTCCAAATGAGCAGAGAAGGAAACAATATTATATTGAGTCCTTCATGAGGCAACGTCCACCTTCTTTCAGTGGGTCTTCTGATCCACTTATTACTGAACAATGGATCAGTACCACTGAAAGGATATTTTCAGTTCTTCAATGTTCTGAACATGATAAAGTCATCTTAGTAGTATATCGTTTGGAAGGTGAAACTGATCAATGGTGGAATCTTATCAAGAATATGAGGCCAAGAGATGAAATTGAGTCCATGGAATGGGATGAGCTCAAGAACTTAATTTTTAATAAGTACTTCCCTCATATTCTTCGAACAAAGATGGAGAAGGAGTTTCTTGAACGAAAGCAGAAGGATGATGAATCTGTTGGTATATACGAAGCGAATTTTACAAGGCTTGCAAGGTATGCATCTGGCTTTATCATCCAACCTAAAAGTAAAGTTGATCGATTCTTCCGTGGCTTAAAACCAAATCTTTGAAGGGAATTACCTATAAGAGACTTCAGTTGCTATGAAGAAATTGTGTTTTGTGCTATCAAGGTAGAAATGGAAGTTGTTGTTACTTATCCATCTCATGGTTTTGACAAGAAATGAAAGATGGAGTTCAAGGAGAAATCTCAGAATAATGGTGAAAAGAAGATGAATGTTTCCTTATGCTCAAAGTGTGGAAAGAAGCATGGTGGAGATTATCTTAAAGGGGCTAGAAAATGTTTTAAGTGTGGAAAATAAGGTCATCGAACAGCTGAGTGTCGAAGTAATGGAAAAAGGGTTGCTAATGATGTGAATAAAGAAAAGACTGCAGAGAACACACCACCAACACTTCAATGCTTCAAGTGCAAGGAAATGGGGAATTATACTAATAAATGCCCTAATCCAAGGGTTAGTGATGATCGACATGAGAAACCACTTAAGGAAAATGACAAAGAGAAGTCACATACGATCACTATTGGTGATGTTGAATATGACAACGATGTGGTGGAATGATTAAGTGTTTATGTAATGGGATTCCAAAATAATGTTGTATATAGTATCGTGGAATATTGGAATATTTATGTATTGGTCTATTGTTGTTTTCAATAATTTTATGGTACCGGTAACCATGGAAAGTGATTGAGATATTTTTGAAAAGAAGATGATATGCGCATAATGAAGGGATACAGAGAAAATGAAATGTTTGACAGTATTCATGAGCTCATGGCTGATATAAGGAAATAGTTATATCATGGTCTGAGTATATAGAATGTTGGGGTTTTGGTATGTGGAAAGAGTTAACTTTTGACAGCACTCATGTTTTCACTAAGATTCAATGGGTATTCATTTTTCAAGATAATACATGATTAAGGCCTTCAAATGTTTGGAATGTGACCAACAAGACATATCTTATGATATATGGGGATCAACGATGGTATTAACATGCTTGTTATATGAAATCTCGGGTAATCGTTTTCACTATAATATGATAATGGACTGCAATATTATGGATAAGACTAAAGATTGGAATGGATTATGTTGGACATAAGTTAGTATTTTATTTTTAGAAAAAAAGACAACCTGCAAAATGAGCGACAACCCGTCACGTTGGACAAGGCTGTGGGAATCAAACCCACAACCGAAGTGCGACAGGACTTTATTTCCTACCACTGGCCTACAGGAAGTCCCTGGTTAGTAGAAACTAGTTTTATTTTATTATACAGGATGATAGATAAAGTATAAGTCCATTTTAGAACCATATATGATTAATCTCACCATAGATGGAATTATGTATATAACTTTTGCTAACTTATGTTTGTGACAGATGGAATGACCTATCATTCTATCACATGATCTGCTAAAACATCGCGAAAGACAAATTCAACTTTATTTCTTAAAGATATGAAGTGGAAATTGTTCAAGGCATGAATAATAGTGAGATTATACCAAAATAAAGTAAGTATTTATTCTAATTCAAATTCTTCAACTTTAGGGAAATGATCTTGAAAACCAAAAATGTTGTCATAGTGCCCTTATATCCGATGAATCAGATGGTACCCTAGATCATCACAAATATATGGCTTTGTGATTGTTGGCTTTTTCATAACCATGTTCTCCACCACTCTCCATCAGAACATGATGGTTAGATTTCTCTTCCATATCCATATTTTCACCTATGTTCTCCTATGTGGAAACCCAGTGATTAGTTAATTTGGGTAACCGTTATGTTTCATACTTTAGTTTTAAAGCCAAGTTTTGGTATTCCTTTTTACGATGTGGGTTTCTATTAAAGAAACTTTTGAGTAGTAAACCATTTATAACCCCGATGAATTTTGAGGGCAAAATTCATTTTAAGGGGGGTAGAATGTAACACCCTGAGATTTTATGAAAAATATATTTTTTAATTTCATTAATTTATTTTGTTGTACGCTACACCAAAAGGATCTTGCATAACATGCATCCCTGACTTGGCTTGCATTACAGGCAATCACGACCTTCCACGATAGCGTGTGTTGTACGCAATAACGAGTTTTGCTAAACAACGTTATGTTATATAGACTAGCCGTTATGAATAGTAATACCCACTTTTTAAAATTTTATAAATTTTATCTTTCAAAATGGACTTCATTTTTGGATTCATAATATCGAAATTATCCTAGGGTGAATTTTTGGTATTTTTCTGAAAACATTCAATTTTTGATGAATAGTGAAAACACCGGGTTACTATTCAAAAACCGACTTTTTATTTTATTTAAATTTATTTTAGGTCAAAATTGATACATAATACCTATATAAGTTCAATTTAAGTCATTTCAGTCATATTATAATAATTTTAGATATATAAAAATTTTATTGAAGTTTTCACCGTCTTTTACCCACCTCCTATGAAAATTTGCAAATTCACATAAAACTTAATTTTACCGCTTATGTGAGTGGAATTTCAAAAATCCAAGAGACACGGTTAATATCAAGGAATAAAATGTGGTTCAATGAGATGAAAATAATTTTTAGTGAATAGTAAATTTTTACTTTTTTTACCACGATTAAAAGTAAATAGGTTAATTAAGGGTAAAAATGATATTATTATTACCCTAACACATGTTCTAATTCTATTGGATAAGTGTAATTCGACCAAAAACAAACTTAGGAATAAAATATGATCATTTAGGCCCACTTGGATTAGATTTGGACATTTATTATTAATTTATTTAAAGAAGGGTTAAAATAGTTAAAATCAATGTTTAATAACTAAATCATTTTTAATATAGGGTTATACATAAGATAAATTAGACTATAAATATTCATTATAAATATAAAAAAATTTCCTAAATAATGGTGTTTTATTTATAATTTTTAGACATTAAATATTTAATTTATTTATGACACAATGATGATGCAGTAATTATCTTATTAATGGAATAGTGACATAATTGATGTTATAAATACCCAAATAAATGTAATTTGAGACTTTTTATGAATTACACTAATTTTATAGGTTAATATGACATGTTAATATTGATTTAGTTAACTTTTTTCGAACTAATCATTCTGTTATGATTTTCACAAAAATCAATTACCAAATAGTGTCAAAATTGACATAAAATAGGTTTTAAAACAAATATTATATTATTAATTGTTATTTTATTCCTAAAAATATAAGGTTCAGCGAAATGACTTATATAAGGTTATATATATTAATAATAAACAACTTGGGGTTATTTTGTCTTGTTATAGTAAGTTTATTAACCTTATAGTGTAAGAAAACAAGAAGACACAGTAAAAGAAAAATTATTTAACTTAAAGTAAAATATAAATGATAAGGTTAAAATAGAAAACTAAACTTGTATAAATTCTATTGGATGAGAGTATTTCGACCCACCCCCACCTTAGCTTCAAAATAACTCAATTTGGAGCTATTAAAAACCGAATATGACTTTATAATAAAATAATATTTTTAGTTATTCCAAAGATGCCCCTCTCCACCCTTATAAAATGGCACCTCCTCCCTCTATTCCTCACACCACTTTGAGCCTTCAAGCTCGGAAAACCCCCAAAAATTTCTATTCTCCAATTTTCTATAAATATCCCAGAGGTTTTTGTCTTCTTCAAAGACAAATCTTAGTGCCCTAAGAGGAGGTTTCAAAAAGGTGTGTCGAAAGAAGAGGTAATATCCGTTACCGATTCTTTCAACTTTATTTCTTCTTATACTTCTTATTATTTAGTTGTTTCATTATGAATTAATAAAATCAGTATCACTCATATACTGATATGTTATTATAAGTATTAAACAACCCTATTTCACTATCTATCCATCCTATGGAAAATGAAATCACCGCGCGTGCGTACGTACGAAATACCGTCTCCAAGCAGTGGTGTAATCTGTTTTCGACCACCACCTTACTTGGATGGGTATAATGGTGTAAATAAATAACTATATATAATTATTTCAAAGTGGTATTGATTCTGAAATATTATACATACACTTCAATGCAATTCCACGATCATGAGAATGATATCATCGCTCGTGCATACGTACGGACTACCGTCTCCACGACGCGATGAGATTCATTCTCCATGTTAACCATTCATGAATGATATATAATAAGTAATCATGAAATATATGAAATAATAATGCTAATATATTTATGTGTATATATATGTATGTCATCTACTTAATTTCATTCAATTCAATAAGGAAACGAAAACAGCGTTCATGCGTACGTACGGCCTACCGTCTCCATGAATGGTGTATTTCATTCCATTTAATCGATCTATCATATATATATATGTATATACTGAATATATATTATATATAAATCATGTTTTACATTCTGGAATTAAGTAAATCAGGATATAAGTAATAATATCAAGAACAAAAAGTCCAAACACGTACGATAAATAAAACGATTAAACCCAAAACACTGTTTTAACATGGAACTTACAAAAGAACGGGTAATATAAAGTCATAATTGAACCATATATGATATCATAACAATGAATATTATTCTGTAATAAGTCAATGACATTATTTAAATCATTATACAGGAGTTTCGGAAACGTACGAAGCATATCAGACCTAAGGTAAGGGATAATTTTGCAAATCTCATTTTTATCCGAGATTTCTTATACGTAAGTATTTACTGGGGTAATTGTTATCATCCATGTACATGTTTTCTAAAAGTGTTTTTATGTATGTTTACTGTCCTTTTTATCTATTTTGAATTTTACTACATGGTATGTAAGGAATCTTTCTTTTGTTTACGTTACGAGGTACTTTTTGACTTTTCTGACAAAAGTACGAGGAGAATGTTCTTTTAACTTATACGGCATGAAATGATTTTTTACAGTTTTATAAAGACTTATTTTCATGAAGCTTCCTCCAAAATATTTCATGACTATTTTCAACAAAATATCTATCTTTTAAAATTGCATGGAATTTTCTGAAGAGAAAATGATTTTCAAGAAAAAAGGATATTTTTCTCAAGAATTCATTTCAAGTGTTTTATCAAAACCATTTTTCCATATAAGATGACATTATTTCATATGTGTATGTTTCAAGTATAACGTCTCTATGATTTACATGGTTTCACTTTTCTTATGATGAAATGTCCATTTGTTTTATATGGATTATGAGATGATGGGATGATGTTTATGAAACCCATTTTATTCTTTGGGTTGCAATGAATGTTTTAAGTTTATTTTGTGGAACAAGTAAGAATGATTTCATTATGAGATGGGTGGGATGTATATCTACTTCAAATGCATTGGGTAAAGATTTATATGTCATGATATAGACATGTTTGGAACGGTAAGTTAATCCGGTTCAGTGTTAGAGGACTGAAACAAGGAGTGAACTCGATTCAGAAAGGGACTTTGTCCACTAAGATGGTCTTGGCAGCAATGCCTTGGCTACTATGGAAATCATAACATGTGATTAATGGTTGACAAAATTACATGTTTTATTCCCATGATATTTTATCATGATTGATGTTCCCTTATGATATATTTCTTACGAACTTCCAAGATTCATGTCTTTGCTCAATATTTTGATGTTTAGATTTTGTGTTCAAGTTTTTGCATTCAAATGTTTATGGATTGTTTTATATTCTCTATGTTTACCCTTACTGGGCATTTGAGCTCACCCCTTTTATGTTTTCTTTTCCCCAGGATATAAAGAAAGTTTTTAGGTAAGAAAAAAAGGGGAATATCTTTATGGGAGATGTTGAAGATCTTTCACCACGATTAGAAGATTATATTCCAAGTTTCCAAAGACACTAAACTATTACATTCCTTATGTGTCTGTTTTTGTTATGTAATAAGTATTCCGCAAAAGTAATGTAATGTCCATGTACATCAAGCTTTGGGTCTCTACAGTTGGTATCAGAGGAAAGGTTTAGTCAACCTTTGGAAACTAGGATGCGATAACTTTAGGGAGATCCCTAGAGATATTTCTAAGGTATGTCTAGGGATGTCCCTAAGGTTAAGTATAAGTATAGGTTATAGTCATAGAATTACGGAAACGATCTTAGAATTAAACCTAAGATGTTAGATATTGAAGGTACTCCCTCTTTATTATGTTTTTTTCCCTTGCATGATTTTTGCCTCTCACACTATTCTTTTTGGGTTTTATATGATGGCTGGAACATGAAGGAACTGTGTTGATCTATGTAATGGAAAATGTAATGATTGTCCTCCTGAACAAACAAATATTATGGGAGATGGAGTGAAAAATCTTATTTCTATACTTACACAAGCCATGAATCATTCTGGACTTCCAAATGAGCAGAGAAGGGAACAATATTCTATTGAGTCCTTCATGAGGCAACGTCCACCTTCTTTCAGTGGGTCTTCTGGTCCACTTATTGCTGAACAATGGATCAGTACCACTGAAAAGATTTTTTCAGTTCTTCAATGTTCTGAACATGATAAAGTCATCTTAGCAGTATATCGTTTGGAAGGTGAAGCTGATCAATGGTGGAATCTTGTCAAGAATATGAGGCCAAGAGATGAAATTGAGTCCATGGAATGGGACGAGTTCAAGAACTTATTTTCAATAAGTACTTCCCTCTTATTCTTTGAACAAAGATGGAGAATGATTTTCTTGAACTAAAGAAAAAGGATGATGAATCTGTTGGTATATATGAAGCGAATTTTACAAGGATTGCAAGGTATGCATCTGGCTTTATCATCTAACCTGAAAGTAAAGTTGATCGATTCTTCAGTGGATTAAAACCAAATCTTCGAAGGGCATTAACTATAAGAGACTTCAGTAGCTATGAAGAAATTGTGCGTTGTGCTATCAAGGTCGAAATAAAAGTTGGTGTTACTTATCCATCTCATGGTTTTGACAAGAAATGAAATATGTAGTTCAAGGAGAAATCTCAGAATAATGGTGAAAAGAAGATGAATGTTTGTTTATGCTCAAAGTGTGGAAAGAAGCATGGTGGAGATTGTCTTAAAGGGACTAGAAAATGTTTTAAGTGTGGAAAAGAAGGTCATTGAGCAGCTGAGTGTCGAAGTAATGGAAAAAGGGTTTCTAATTATGTGAATAAATAAAAGACTGCAGAGAACGCACCACCAACACTTCAATGCTTCAAGTGCAAGGAAATGGGGCATTATGCTAATAAATGCCCTAATCCAAGGGTTAGTGATGATCGACATGAGAAACCACTTAAAGCAAACGACAAAGGGATGTCACATACGATCACTATTGGCGATGTTGAATATGACAACGATGTGGTGGAATGATTAAGTGTTTATGTAATGGGATTCCAAAATAATGTTGTATATAGTATCGTGGAATATTGGAATATTTATGTATTGGTCTATTGTGGTTTTCAATAATTTTATGGTAACGTTAACCATGTAAAGTGATTGAGATATTTTTGGAAAAAGATGATATACGCATAATGAAGGGATAAGGAGAAAATGAAATGTTTGACAGTATTCATGAGCTCATGACTGATATAAGGAAATAGTTATATCATGGTTTGAGTATATAGAATTTTGGGGTTTTGGTATGTGGAAAGAGTTAACTTTTGATAGCACTCATGTTTTCAATAAGATTCAATGGGTATTCATTTTTCAAGATAATACATGATTAAGGCCTTCGAATGTTTGGAATGTGACCAGCAAGACATATCTTATGATATATGGGGATCAACGATGGTATTAACATGCTTGTTATATGAAATCTCTGGTAATCGTCTTCACTATAATATGAGAATGGACTACAATATTATGGATAAGCCTAAAGATTGGAATGGATTATGTTGGAAATAAGTTAGTATTGTATTTTTTGAAAAAAAAGTACAACCTGCAGAATGAGCGACAACCTGTCACGTCGGACAAGGCTGTGGGAATCGAACCACTAACTGAAGTGCGACATGCCTTTATTTCCTACCACTGGCCTACAGGAAGTCCCTGGTTAGTATAAACTAGTTTTATTTTATTATACAGGATGATAGATGAAGTATAAGTCCATTTTGGAACAATATATGATTAATATCACCATAGATGGAATTATGTATATAACTTTTGCTAACTTATGTTTGAGACAGATGGAATGACCTATCATTCTATCACATGATCTGCTAAAACTTCACGAAAGACAAATTCAACTTTATTTCTTAAAGAGATGAAGTGGAAATTTTCAAGGCACGAACAACGGTGAGATAATACCAAAATAAAGTAAGGATTTATTCTAATTCAAATTCTTCAACTTTAGGGTAATGATCTTGAAAACCAAAAATGTTGTCCTAGTGCCCTTATATATGATGAATCAGATGGTACCCTAGATCATCACAAATATATGGCTTTGTGATTGTTGGATTTTTCATAGCCATGTTCTCAACCACTCTCCATCAGAACATGACGGTTAGATTTCTCTTCCATATCCATATTTTCACCTGTGTTCTCTTATATGGAAACCTAGTGATTAGTTAATTTGGGTAACCATTACATTTCATACTTTAGTTTTTAAAGACAAGTTTTGGTATACCTTTTTACGATGTGGGTTTCTATTAAAGAAACTTTCGAGTAGTAAACCATTTATAACCCCGACAAATTTCGAGGGCGAAATTCATTTTAATGGGGGTAGAATGTAACACCCCGAGATTTTATGAAAAATATTATTTTTAATTTCATTAATATCTTGTGTTTTACGCTACACAAAAAGGAGCTTGCACAACACGCATCCCTGACTTGGCTTGCATTACACGCAATCACGACCTTCCACGATAGGGTGTGTGGTATGCAATACCGAGTTTAGCTAAACAATGATATGTTATATAAACTAGCCGTTATGAATAATAATACCCACTTTTTGAAATTTTATAAATTTTATCTTTCAAAATGGACTTCATTTTTGGATTCAGAATATCGAAATTATCCTAGGGTGAATTTTGGGTATTTTTCTCAAAACTTTCACTTTTTGATGAATAGTGAAAACACTGGGTTACTATTCAAAAACTGACTTTTTATTTTATTTGAATTTATTTTAGGTCAAAATTGATACATAATACCTATATAAGTTCAATTTAAGTCATTGGAGTCATTTTATAATAATTTTGGATATATAAAAATTTTATTGAACTTTTCACCGTCTTTTAACCACCTCCTTGGAGAATTTGTAAATTCACATAAAACTTAATTTTACCGCTTCTGTGAATAGAATTTTGAAAATCCGAGAGACACGGTTAATATCAAGGACTAAAATTTCGTTCAATGAGATGAAAATAATTTTTGGTGAATAGTAACTTTTTACTTTTTTTACCACGGTTAAAAGTAAATAGGGTAATTAAGGGTAAAAATGATATTATTATTACCCTAAAACATGTCCTAATTCTATTGGATATGTGTAATTCGACCAAAAACAACCTTAGGAATAAAATATGACCATTTAGGCCCACTTGGATTAGATTAGGACATTTATTATTAATTTATTTAAAGAAGGGTTAAAATAGATAAAATTAAAGTTTAATAACTAAATAATTTTTAATATAGGGTTATAAATAAGATAAATTAGACTATAAATATTCATTATAAATCTAAAAAGATTTCCTACATAATGGTGTTTTATTTATAATTTTTAGACATTAAATAATTTAATTTATTTATGACACAATGATGATACAGTAATTATCTTATTAATGAAATACTGACATAATTGATGTTATAAATACCCAAATAAATGTAATTTTAGAATTTTTATGAATTTCACTAATTTTCTAAGTTAATATAACATGTTAGTATTGATTTATTTAACATTTTTTCGAACTAATCATTCTGTTATGATTTTCACAAAAAACAATTACCAAATAGTGTCAAAATTGACATAAAATAGTTTTTAAAACAAATATTATATTATTAATTGTTATTTTATTCCTAAAAATCTTAGGTTCGTCCAAATGACTTAGATAAGGTTATATAAATTAATAATAAACAATTTGGGGTTCGTTTGGCTTGTTATAGTAAGTTTATTAACCTTATAGTGTAAGAAAACAAGAAGACACGGTAAAAGAAAAATTATTTAACTTAAAGTAAAATCTAAATGATAAGGTTAAAATAGAAACCTAAACTTGTATAAATTCTATTGGATGAGAGGATTTAGACCCATACCCACATTATCTTGGAAATAACTCAATTTGGAGCTATTAAAAACCGAATATGACTTTATAATAAAATAATATTTTTAGTTATTCCAAAGGTGCCCCTCTCCTCCCTTATAAAAGGGAACCTCCTCCCTCTCTTTCTCACACCACTTTGAGCCTTCAAGCTCATCCAACCCCTGAAAATTTATCTTCTCCACTTATCTATAAACATCCTAGAGGTTCTGGTCATCTTCAAAGACTAATCTTAGTCCCCTAAGAGGAGGTTTCAAAAAGGCGTGTCGAAAGAAGAGGTAATATCCGTTACCGATTCTTTCAACTTTATTTCTTCTTCTACTTCTTCTTCTTTAGTTGTTTCATTATGAAGTAATAATATAAGTATCAATTATATACTGATATGTTATTATAAGTATGAAACAACCCTATTTCACCATCTATCCATCCTACGGAAAATGAAATCATCGCACGTGCGTACGTACGGAATACCGTCTCCACGCCGTGGTGTAATCTATTTTCGACCACCACCTTACTTGGATGGGTATAATGGTATAAATAAATAACTATATATGATTATTGAAAAGTGATATTGATTCTGAAATATTATACATACACTTCAATGCAATTCCACGATCATGGGAATGATATCATCGCTCGTGCGTACGTACGGACTACCATCTCCAAGACGCGATGAGATTCATTCTCCATGTTAACCATTCATGAATGATATATAATAAGTAATCATAAAATATATGACATAATAATGATAATGGATTTATGTGTATATATATGTATGTCATCTACTTAATTTCATTCAATTCAATAAGGAAACGAAAACAGCGTTCATGCGTACGTACGACCTACCGTCTCCATGAACGGTGTATTTCATTCCATTTAATCGATCTATCATATATATATATATATGTATATATGTATATACTGAATATATATTATATATACATCATGTTTTAAATTCTGGAATTAAGTAAATCAGGATATAAGTAATAATATCAAGAACAACAAGTCCAAACACGTACGATAAATAAAACGATTTAACCCAAAACGCTGCTTTAACATGGAACTTACAAAAGAACGGGTAATATAAAGTCATAAGTGAACCATATATGATATCATAACAATGAATATTATTCTGTAATAAGTCAATAAAATTATTTATATCATTATAAAGGAGGTTCGGAAATGTACGAAGCATATCAGACCTAAGGTAAGGGATAATTTTGTAAATCTCATTTTTATCTGAGATTGCTTATACGTAAGTATTTACTAAGTTTATTGTTATCATCCATTTTCATGTTTTCTAAAAGTGTTTTTATGTATGTTTAATGTTCTTTTTACCCATTTTGACTTTTACTACATGGCATGTAAGGAATCTTTCTTTTTTTTACGTTACGAGGTACTTTTTGACTTTTCTGAAAAAAGTATGAGGAGAATGTTTTTTTTAACTTATACAGCATGAAATGATTTTTTACAGTTTTATAAAGACTTATTTTCATAAAGATTCCTCGAAAATATTTCATGACTATTTTCAACAAAGTATCTATCTTTTAAAATTTCATGGAATTTTGTGAAAATAAAATGATTTTCAAGAAGAAAGGATATTTTCCTCAAGAATTCATTTCAAGTGTTTTATCAAAACCATTTTTCCATATAAGATGACATTATTTCATATGTGTATGTTTCAAGAATAATGTCTCTATGATTTAAATGGTTTCACTTTTCTTATGATGAAATGTCCATTTGTTTTATATGGATTATGATATGATGGGATGATGTTTATGAAACCCATTTTATTCTTTGAGTTATGATGAATGTTTTAAGTTTATTTTGTGACACAAGTAAGAATGATTTCATTATGAGGATGGTGGGACCTATATCTCCCTCCAATGCATTGGGTAAAGATTTATATCTCATGAGATAGACATGGCTAGGACGGTAAGTTAATCTGGTTCTGTGTTAGAGGACTGAAATGAGGAGTGACCTCGATTCAGAAAGGGACTTTTTCCACTAATATGGTCTTGGCAGCAATGCCTTGGCTACTATGGAAATCATAACATGTGCTTAATGGTTTCCAAAATTACATGTTTTATTCCCATTCTATTTTATCATGATTGATGTTCCATTATGATATATGCCTTACGTACTTCCAAGATTCATGTGTTTGCTCAAGATTTTGATGTTTAGATTTTATGTTCAAGTTTTTGCATTCAAATGTTTATGGATTGTTTTATGTTCTCTATGTTTACCCTTACTGGGAATTTGAGCTCACCCCTTTTATGTTTTCTTTTCCCCAGGATATAAAGAAAGGTTTTAGGTAAGAAAAAAAAGAGGAAGATCTTTATAGGAGATGTTGAAGATCTTTCACCACGATTAGAAGATTATATTTCGAGTTTCCAAAGACACTAAACTATTATAGTCCTTATGTGTCTGTTTTTGTTATGTACTAAGTATTCCTCAAAAGTAATGTAATGTCCATGTACATCAAGCTTTGGGTCTCTACACGATATAAAATTTGACATTGGTGAAAAGGTATTTATATGAATTTACCCATGTAATGAAGAATGGAAAACTAAGACCTAGGTATATCAGTCTCTTTTAAATACTTGATCATATTATAAAAGCAACTTATAATTTTATGCTTCCATAGAAACTCTCTTAGGTTCATTATGTGTTTCATGTACCTCTCTTGAGAAAGTACATATATGATCCTTATATATAATTAACCCGGAGGTTGTACTTTTGGAGCATGAAATATTTTACATGGAACAATCTGTTGAGATTATGGATCATAAAAATAAAGTTATACAAAATAATAACACTTAGCTGGTAAATGCTTTGTGATAAAATCAAAATCTTGAGGAAGCAATGTGGGAACCTGAGGATGTAATGAGGAAGAAGTATCTTTAATTATTGGTACTAAATTGATGAACAAAGGGGGTAGAATATAACATCGCTATATTTTTTGAAATATATATATTTTCAAATAAATTCAATCTTTTTGTATTTTTTATTATAAGAAACACTGAGTTTAGATTGTGTTACTCACAATAGTGAGTTTAAATGAAATGTGAAATAATATCAAAATATTATTATTCAAAATAATAGTTATATACTTAGTGTTGGAATGGTGAGTATGAATAGTATTAACTAAATTATGAAAATATATGGTTTACATGTGAATATAAAATAAATTCTTTGTTGGTCAATTAATTAATAAAAAAAATAATTTTTTTTAAATAAAGGAAATATTTTATAGAGATCTATTTTTATGAATTTTTTTACCAAAATAAATTAAAAACCACTTTTGGGGAATTATTATAATTAAATTTATATATTATATATTTAATCTACTATTTCAAAATCATCTTATGTGTTTTCTAGAAAAGAGAAAAGAATAAGTCCAATTTTACGCTTTAAAACCATATTTTTCTAAAATGGAGTTTTGCCACCTTTTTGAGAACTTATTTTAAAAATAATATTTGAAACTTTTATAAAATTTATTTTAAAAAATGGTTTCATTTTTTAAATTAGGGTGATCTTTTGGAAATTTTCTAAAAATATTATTTTTTTGATGAATAGTGAAAATGCAGAATTTTAATTAAAAACTGCTTTTTGTTTAAATTATTTATAAAGTTATTTTTTCAAAATTGGTTTTAAATTAAAATTATCTCAATTATATATATATATATATATTAATCTTATTTACTTCATTGGAATCATTTTAATATTGAAATATTAAATAAAAGACTTGCAAACTTTTGAACATTTTCTCTTTGAAAATCCGCTTTCTCACCGCATTCGTAGGATTAATTTTAAATTAAATTTTGAAACTTATGTGAATGGAATTTGGAAAAATTCATCCTGTATTTTTAATAATAATAATTTATATTATCTAATAATATCAAAGTAATTTTTGACCCAAATTAATAGTGTAAAAAGTAAAAATTAATGACCCCAGTTATGGTAAAAATGGGTTTTCTAGGCTGTTAAACTAAGAAGATAACGATTAAAATGACTAAACACATTTTAAATTTACTATTTTCTTGTAATATTTCAATATTATGCTTCCCAAGATCTAATATATAGTCATTTATAATATTTTTTATAATGAATTTCCCTTTTTATTTTGGATTCCTTTGGAAAACTTCCATGTAGTTTCCCAGAGGGTTCCTTTTCCCCCCACTTATAAAAGGATACCACTACCCTCCCCTTATTCACAACTCTAAAAAAAATGTTTTGGTAAAACCCTACATTAATACCTTCCAAAAATCATTATACATGTTCTAGAGCTTGTGGTCTTCCCTGATGGCCAAAACTAGGGTCCTTAATAAGAGATCCAAAGGAGGTGCTTCTAATAAAAGGTAATTATCCTCACAAAACTATTGATCATGTGTACGAAAAACAAATGCCTCACGAACCAACATAATTCATTTTCCATCCCCAAATAACATAGTTTGGGGTAATTATGGATGTAGTATATTTATATTATATTTTTAATATAATTTCACTTATGTAAATATTATATATCATATACCATTTTTTACTTTATATTTTATTGGAGATATGCCAACATTGATCTTATGCACGACAGACCGCCTTGCGAATTGATATCATTCGTTCCAACTAAAAATTTACATGGAAGGTAATAAAGATTATGTTAATGTACATATGTGATATATATTAAATCATAATGGTTCTTTAACAGTTAATAATTAGTTACTCTTCTTTCATTCCATTCATTGAAATATGGAAACGACATTCATGCGTACGTACGACCAATCTTCTCCCTGAATAGTATATTGCATATTTCTAACTATAAATTTTGAGAATTAATATAAACATGAATATAATGAAAATATTTTATATTAATGTAAATTTTAACATTCTAGATATGATGTAAAAATGATCAATTTACAAGAATCGGAATTACTGAAGCAAAACTGTCATGAAAAAATAGTTAACATCTAGAAAAAACAATTTTATAAAGGAATTATTAATAAATGGGTGTTGAAAAATTATAATGGGATAATATCTGATATTATATTTTTGTTTATTATTTTGTAATATATTTAAAAAATATATTTATTTATTATATAGTAGGTTCAAATCTGTATGAATGAAGATGATATTCATGTGGTAGGGGATTTCTAGTCTCTCTTTTATTTTTGTGAGACATATGAAAATTCCCCAATCTTTAATTTTATGTGGTGTATATACTACCCATTTGACATGTTATATCCTATGTATCCAAATTTTTATGATATTTAATTTTTCATTTGATGAAATTAATTTTTTGGGTTTATGATTAAAAAGATTTCAAAAGTGGTAATGGATTTTTGTGTTACTTTTTACTTTTGAGAGACACATGGAATATTCACCTCATATTTATTTTATGTGGTGTATATAATCCCATGAATTTATTTTAGTACTATTATATTGAATATTTTGGGGATTATATATTCATTATAGGATCTATCTTTCATTGGGATTATCTTTCAAATAATTACCAAAGTGGTAATGTATTTATATTACAATCTCATTGTTTGTCAAGATATTTATGATTAAGTCTCTTATATTGAAATCTTATGATTTAAAATTTAATAATTCTCATAAAATTTCTTCTACTCTAGTTATCCATGATATTTTAAAGTAACATTACCATTTTCCTACTCTTTGGTACTTAAAATAATTAAGAGAATATTTTTAAGAAAAATCCACTTTATTTATCTCTTCTGCTGAAAACCCTTTTTATTCCAAAAATAATTTTTTTTTTTAATTTTAAAAAAATTATTTTAACATTATTAAAGAAATTTATTATTGAAATTCTAACCCATGTTTTACTCTTTAAAAAATTTATTGAAAGAAATATTCATGTCATTTTTGAAAAAAAATCTCATTTGGATTTTACTAAAAATATGAAAGTAATATTTATTTTAAGGTGTATGACCTGGACATAGTTTTAATCCATTATGAACATTATTTTATTTTAATATACCTTTATATTTTTTCAAAAAAAATCCAATAAAATTATTTCCTAAATTTTTTATTAATATTTAGTTTTAAAAAGCGATGTTCAAAAAAATTTATTTTTCTTAATGATATGTTCCAAATGATATTTCAAAATGATGATCATTTTAAAATGATATAATTTTTTATAACTTCTTATTTAGTGGGGATATGAAACAATTATTCCATTATTATTCTTTCTCTGAAATTTTTATCATGAAAATATATTTATGAAACCCATTTATCTTCCATCGGTTAAACCATGATAAAATTATTATGAAACCCACTTCTTTTTAAATAGAATATGTTATTATGAAATGATTATGAAACCTATATTTTTTACATATTTTATGATATGATAAAATGTTTATAAAACCCATTTTACTTCATCAATTATGATATGATGAATGTTTTATGATCTTATGGAACATATAGGTATTATTTTCATTATGTGATGCGTGAGACCTATATCTATATAGAATTCATTGGTAAATATGAAAAAATCATGCGAAAAAATGTTATGTGTGAACCTGATTACATGTTCACAATGTTATGAATGAACATGGTTATATATTTGAAATGTTATGGATGAACCCGATTACATGTACACAATGTTATGCATGAACCTAATTATATGTTCACAATGTAATGCGTGGACATATCTTTCATGTCCATAATGGTAACGCCCTAACCCCAGTTACCCAGAATTGGTGCATTATTACATAACATTGGCATGATACAAGGAATCATGTCCTGAAGTACCGACCATTTTAGTTGCCTTGGAAGTACTATATACATACATAAGTTTTACATTACATCATAAAATAAAAAAAAATAACATTGCATCCCCTTGGAACACTCTTATATCCCTTAACCTATTACTATAGGTTAATCGTAATATACTTCTTTGCATCCTGGAAAAAATAAAACATAAGAAAGGGGTGAACTCTGATGCTCAGTAAGGATAACAATATAACAGAAACTATCATAAATAAGAACAAACATTTAAGGCAATGTATAAGACTATAACACAATCCTTTTAAACTTAAACTTCAATATAATATGGAAAAGATAAATAAAATAATGCCATTTACTTATTAACATGGATATTATACTAGTTTAATAATCACATGTAATATTAATAGCCAATTTCATAATGATGGAATACATAATACCAGACTTCATAATCACATAGTCATGGCCTTATGACAATACTACAAATAAGATTTTGTCAAGGCCTTATGACAAGAAACTAGTTTGTCTCATGAGACCTACCGATGCATCGAGGAACTATACCAGGCTCCAACCATCACATAATAAGTCCAATTCATTCCTATTAAGAAAATGTTGAAACATAAAATAAACATTCGTATTGAACTAGCATACAGAATTTCAATACTTTAACCATAAAACATGAATGGTATAAAAATAGCACATCCATAATAAAAAATAACTCATTAAATACAATATGGAATATTGTATTATAATAAATTAACCTCAATAGACAATAATGAAGGATATTGACCTAGATGAAAATAATCATCAAAACTATTTGAGATAAATATCCCCCTTTTTCTTGAAAACTTTTAAAAGTATCACTATTTATCAAGAAGCTGTTTAAAATAGATTTTTGAATCACTATGTCCCATACCACTTTGAAAATTTTAAAAGTAATTTTAATGTTAAAACATTAATGTCCATATAAATAATTCGTTAAAACCATTTTTAAAACATGGACATTAATGATAAAGATTTATAAGAATAAAATTTTAAAACATTTAAAATGATATTTTAGTTAGAGTTCCTAACCAAATGAGGGATGCTTGAATAAACATATTTGAGTTAATAAAAACTTAATAATATCATGAGAAAAAAGGGATTAATGATATATTATGTCAAAGTATAGTATATACACTAAATAAAAGTGATTTGGCGCATAACAACAAAGAAGTCTCAATTGAATGTAAGTTGAGAAGAAATCCCTTATAAAAACTGTATCCTTAGGTTAAGGGTAAATAAATGACATAATTATGTGTGAAATATATAAATAAACTAAATATTATTGGATATTTAGTGTAAAACAATCATAGTACATTCAAACATATTTTTGTAACAACAACACCAATGACTTGGATGTTTAACTCAATGAATGAAAATTGAGTCAAGATTACTCTTATCAAGTTTATATCGGTGACTTGAGAATTTATAAATGGAGTTATTATGTGTATCAAAATAATATCCACAAAAAGGGGAGTGTAAATTAGTATATAAATAGATAAATTGTTATTTCACACATAAGGTTGTAGTAAAATAATCAATGAAGTTTGTGTAAAACCCGATGAGTGGAAATCGAAAATAGAAATTCCCTTACTAATTTGGTGACTTACGAAACATACACCCCGTTAAATAAGGATCATATAATGAAGATTTAAATACCCGTAAATTAAAGAATATTACATAAGTAATACAATCATTGGAAGTGAATACACCACACAAAAGGAAATAGTGGCAATATAGCATGAATCTCACGAAAATAAGAAGTGAGATGAAAACCCCTTTCAATGTTGTAATTAATCGAGTCGTATAACCAAAAGTTAATAACCACCAAATGAATCACAAAATACCATGAATATAAAGAGAAACATGATAATATATATCAAATGGTAGTACACAATACCCCACATGCAATAAATAAGTGGCGAACAATGGAAATCTCACGGAATTAAAAGTGAGATAAGAAATCCCTTACCTTGTACTTTTCCTTAGTATAGCTTAGGTTAAACTCTTTTATAATGGTGAAATCATTGTTATTAAATTATACAATAACCAAATAGATAAATATGATATCATATACTATATTATAATATTTCATTGTTAATAATATTTTAGCAGTATCATTGTTTCAGGTGTTAACTGATTCGTTTTCCTTTATATGCTTGGTTATGTAAGCCGTGTTTTCTATGGATATGATGTATTTGATTCATATAAAAAATTATATTATGTTCATAAACATTATTTTTTATCCTAAAATGAAAATTATTCTTGAATGATTACGATGGGGAATGAATCTCATCGCTTTCATGGAGATGGTAATCCATACATACACACGAGCGATAATATCATTATATTTATTATTTAAAGCAATTATACTCATTATTATACCCATCCAAATAATGAACTATTTGAATAACAAACTACATTACGATGTCGAGATGGTAAGTCATACGTACGTACGTATTGTGACTTTGTCATTTATAGGATGGATAGAATAAAGAATATGGTTTTACCATATTTATAATAAAATAAAAGTAGGTAAAAGGTACTGGAGTTATTATTTTGGTATAGAAACAAAAAATAAATAGGAAGTGGAAGAAGAAAAGAATTTGAAAGTGGGTGGTGAAATTATTACCTCTTCCTCGGGTGTTTACTATTGAGTTGATCAAATGGGCTCCTTAGTTTAGCTTTATAATAAAAGTAAGGACTCTCGGTTGATGTGAGGGAAGTTTAGAGGATATTTCGGTAGGTTTTGGCCGAGCCAAATGGCTTTATAGGTGTGAAATTAAGAGAAGGGGAAGTACCCTTTTATAAGAGAGGTGAGGGTCACTTTTGGAAAACCTTGAAATATTATTTTATAATAAAATTATTTTTAGTTTCTAATGACTCAAAAATGATTTATTTTGAATATAAGGTGAGGATGGGTCGAAAAATGCCCAAAAACTGGTTTTAGAAAAGTTTAGGTTACAATTTTAACCTTATCTTTTAGATTTAACTCATAGTTAAATAATTTAACTTTTACCGTGTCTTCTTGTATTCTTACACTATATGGTTAATAATATTACAATAAACTTCCAAGATAACCTAAAGTGGTTTATTAATGAATTATATAATATAATTTAAGCCCTTTGACCTAACCTTATATTTTTAGGAATATTATATCAACCGATAATACAGTATTTGTTTTAAAGACACATTTATGTCAATTTTGACATTATTTAGTATTTGGTTTTTGTGAAAATCATAACAGCATGATTGATTTGAAAAAAAAATCATTAAATAAACTCTAACATGTCATATTAACCTATAAAATTATCATAATTCATCAAAAGTCTCAAATTACATTTATTTGGATATTTATAATATCAATTATTTCAATCCTTCGTTAATAAGGTAATTACTGCATCATCATTGTGTCATAAATAAATTTAATTATTTAATGTATAAAAATTATAAATAAAATACGATTATGTAGGAAATATTTTTATCTTTATAATTAATATTTACAGTCGAATTCATCTTATGTATAACTCTATATTAAAATGTTTTAGTTATTAAACTTCGAATTTTACTGTTTTAACTCTTCTTTAAATATAATAATAATAAAAGTCCTAATCTAATCCAAGTAGACCAAAGAGGATCATATTATATTAATAAGGTTTTTTTGGTCTAATTAAACTTATCCAATGGAATTAATACATTTTTTATGGTAATTATAAAATCATTTTTACCCTTAATTACCCTATTTACTTTTAACCGTGGAAAATAAAAGTCAAAAGTTACTATTCACCAAAAATTATTTTCATCTTATTGAACCACATTTTACTTACTAATGTCAACCGTGTCTCTTGTGTTTTTGAAATTCTACTCACAGAAGCGGTAAAATTATGTTTTATGCAAATTTTCAAATGCTCCTAGAAGGTGGGTAAAAGACGGTAAAAAGTTCATCATAATTTTATACATCTAATTTTATTATAAAATGAATCCAATGAATTAAATTAAACTTATATAGGTATTATATATCTATTTTGACATAAAATAAATTTAAATAAAATAAATTTAAATAAAATAAATAATTATTTAAATAAAAATTTGGTTTTAAACTATAACACAATGTTTTCCCCTATTCATCAAAAATTGAATGTTTTCAGAAAAATACCAAAAAATAACCCTAAGATAATTTTGATATTATGAATTAAAAAATGAATTCTATTTTAAAAAATTCAAAACAAAGAAATTGAATTAATTAATTTAAAATTAAATCCCATTGTCAAAACCGAAAAGCGTGTTTTAAAAAAGTAAAAACTATCAAAATATCGACATGTGTTTATGTCAAATTTAAATGTGAAATTACATATAATGACCTAAATTGTATTAAATTATAAAAATAAAATCTAATTATTCTTCCAAAACATTCAAATGAATATTTTAAACCTATAAATTATTTCGATTAAAAATGTTGTTTTCAATTAAAATTTAGTATTTTTTAGTATTCATCAAAATATGAAAGTTATTAGAAAAGCACCAAAAATTTATTCAAAATAAATTATTATGTTCCGATTCTAAATAAGAATTTAATTCCATTAAATTAAATATATAAAAGTGTCACATATTTTTTTAAAAAAGGGTTTTCCATTAGAAGGTGGTAAAATTGCATTTTTTGAAAAATATTTCTTTTATCTGAAAAAATGAATTTGTTCTTATATTATGTCTAAGAAACACATAATATGGATTATAAAATTATATGGAGTATATAAAATTCAAAATTCAATTAATACTATTCATAACCACTTTTGAATGACTAGTTTGGTAAGTTATGGTGCGCTCAAACTTAGTGTTGCGTGTAGCATAAGATATTGAATAACTTTAAAGAAAATAACTTAATATGAAATATTGGGGTGTTACATTCTTCCCCATTTTGGAAATTGCATCATCAAGATTTTAAAATTGGGCTTGGGAACTTCATTGAAATTCCCACATTAGAAAAAGAGTCAATAAAACTATCAATTTAAAAGAAAGAAAGAGAAGTACAAAGGTCGCCTAAGATAACCCATACTAGGATTACATTTAGAAAAACATGGATATGGAAGATAAACTAAGTGTCACACTCTGATAGAGAGTGATAGAAAACATGATCAGGATAAAGTTAACAATAATAAAACCAAAAACTTATGATGGGATAAACAGTCATTAGTTTCCCAGTGGGAAAAGTAAACGGACAATGTTTTTTGTTTTTTTAGAGGCGAAGAAAAATTTTATTAAGAGAGAAAAGAGAGAGAAAGTTTACATGAAACAGAAAGATGGAATCTTATTAAAATCTCTAACGAAATGGGGAAGGAGCTCAACCGGCAGATAATCACTCTATGTCATGGCTTGGTTGAATCCTTTGTTGGCAAGGCCATATGCAACCATGTTTTCTTCTCGATAAGTATGAGTGGAAATTTTTCTGATTTTGAGAAGGGCTTTGAGGGAGTGCATCCATCGTGCAATGAGAGGCCATGTAAGATAAAGAACTCCATTCCAAATAGCTTACACAATAGTGGTGGAGTCACACTCTATCCAGATGTTGTTCCATCCCTTTAGATTAACAAAATCAATGGCATGAATCACCGCCATCATCTCAGCTTCTAAGGGAGAGGCAGTGACACAACTTTCAAAGAAGCATCTGTGACAACGACCAAGATAATCCCTAAAGATGGCCCCACATCCCGTAGGGCCCGGATTTCCTCTAGAAGCTCCATCAACATTGATCTTGATCCATCCATAAGTCGGATCTTACCAAAACACCTCAAGAGGGTGCTTCGGCTGAGTGTAAACTCCATCAATGTTGAGGCATCAAAGAATCATAATGTCCCCAACCGAGTTGTCGTAGTGTCCTTTCTAGAGGAGGGCTATTTCTTGGATGGTAATAATGATCCTCATCTAACATGCATTATGATTAAAGGAGAAATTGTTGTGAATAATTGCATTTATATCAAACCAGGTCACATGTAGGAGCTCAGCAATCGCATATATGAAAAGGTTCTTGATTTGTCGAGAGGAATCAAGTTCCACACAATGTTTAAGTTGGGAGTATATAGAGTCGCCGGATAACCATATATAGTCAAAACTGTCAGTAACATAATTCCAAAGAGCATAGGTTGTAGCTCAAGATAAGAAAAGGTGATTAGTGTCCTCCCTGTGTTGATGACATAATTTACATTTAGAGCATAGTTGAACACCAAAATACTGTAGACAAACCTCCGTAAGAATGAGATTGTGGGAAATGCACCAGAAGAGGATAAGCCTTGAAGGTTTAATCCAAGGCTTGACAAAAAATTTCAACCATGAGAGAATGGGGTCAGAATTATTAAAACAATGATGGTAGAAGTTATTGGAATCCAAAATACCATTGTGAGCTGTCTCCTAAGAATGGAGATCATCCCCATTTATAAAGGGGTAATTGTCCACAATTTTCTTAATGTGATCAGGGATATTGGTTGTACTAGAATGAATAACCTGATTTATGGTTAAATTTGTGTTACCTAGAGAGTTATCAGGAGTAAGCATTGAGATGAGGGGAGAACCAGACCAGTTATCAAGCCATAACTTTATGGTGGAATCTGAACTGACCATCCATCTTGAGTTATGCATGATGTCGGAAAAGACATTACGAATGGATTACTAGAGGGAGGAGTTGAGGTAACTAGATTGACCCTTTTTAAGTTTTTGCAAGAACCTGTTGTGAAGGAAGGCTATGGAGTCAGATTTTTTGTTGATCAACCTCCATGTGAGCTTAGATTGAAGAGGCTCATTAAAAAATTTTATATTTTTAATACCAAGACCACCTTTTTCAAGTTGTTTGCAACAAGTCGACCATGGGAAAGTAATAATCTTTTTTTCAAGGATTCTACCAGTCCAAACAAAACTTTTTATGTATTCATTAACTTTTTTAATGAGACTATTGGTCCATTTATAAATCAACATGGGGTAAACCATTTTGGAGATAATAGTGGATTTCACGAGGCATATTCTACCAGCCATAGAAAGGAATTTCCCTTTCCAGAAGTTAAGTTGTTTAGTCACTTATTCCATGACCATATTGAAGTACATAGGTTTAGGCCTACCCCAGAAGAGTGGAACTCCAAGATAGGTAAAAGGGATGGATCCCTCTTTGATGCCAAGACTTTCAATGATAAAACCTTTTCTAGAAGGGGGAATGGATTTTCCCAAATAGATAGAGGATTTATTCTAGCTAACCGATTATACAGAAACCTCTTTATAGTGAGACAAGTCCTTTTTAAGGTTAAGAATATTTTTCCTGTCTCCATTAAGGAATAGAATGATGTCATCAACATATAGGAGGTGGGTCGGGATAACAAGGTTTCTGGTAGCCTGAATGTGTTTGAGCTTGTTTTGGTGAACAAGAGAGGAGATATACCTACTAAGGTAATCTTCCACAATGGAAAAGAGGATTGAAGAGAGGGGATCACCTTGCCACACTCCTTTTCAGCATTTGAAGTATCCCTTAGGAGAACCATTAATGAGTATGGATATAAAAGTCGAATTGAAAATGTAATTTATCCTATCAATACAAGTTTCATTAAATCCGAAGTCCTTAAGGAAGTTGAAAATAAATTTCCAATCAATGGTGTCAAAGGATTTTTTAATATCAATTTTGATAGTGATATCCCCCCCTCTGGAATTTTTATTTAAAGAGTTAATTCATTCCAAGGCAGTGCAAATGAAATCTTGAATAGATCTGCCCTTTATGAACCCAAATTGATTCTAATAAATGATCTTATTATATAGGGTAGAAATCCTATTGGAAATGAGCTTAGTAATTATTTTATAGAGAGAGTTGATGAGAGCAATGGGATGAAATAGGTGAATCTCAGAGGCATTATCCACTTTAGGAATAAGATTCAGGAATTGGGCATTAAGGCCATATAGAAGAACACCATTAGTGAAGAAGTGTCGCACCAATTTTCAAACATCCATTTACACAACCTCCCAATGATGTTTAAAGAAACCATTATTTAATCCATCAGGATGAGGGGAGCTATCATAGTTAAGACTAAAGACCGTATCTTTTATTTCATGGTCCAATGGGGTGCCTAAAAGGGAGAGATTGTCATGTTCATTGATCATATTTGGAATGATCCCAGGGATGAGATATTTTTTGATATTAGGACAATTGAAAGTGTTGTGAAAGTAGAAGACCATGTGATTGGATATATCTTCATCAGAATCAAAAATAGTGTCATTATCTTTACAAAAGGATAAAGGGAGGAAATATTTCCTAACTCTCTGAAGAGCATTGTAAAATTTTGTGTTCCAATCACCATCAGAGATCAATTTGATTTTGAAAGTCTGTTTGTGCAAGTTCTCCTTATGGATCATAAGAGAATTGAGTTTCAAGGAGATGTTCAGCTCATTCTGGGGATCAGAGGCAAAATCATCATGAGTCGAGCTATTTTGAATTTGATTGAGATCAGATTCAAGAGAGGAAATCTCGACGTCCATTTGGTTAAGTTTATACTTACACCAACCCTTTAGACAGTGTTTGAGATGTTTTAGCTTAGTGACACAAGAAAAATAATCAGAGTTTTGATTCATGGATATCTAGCCATTCTGGATGAGTTGAGAGCATTCCAAGTTCTCATACCAAGCATTATTAAATCTAAAAGGAATAATTCATTTTTCTTTTTTAGATAGGAGACTAACAAGGATGGGGTGATGGTCCAAGTTCAGTTTAGGTAAAGTGATGCTTGAGATTGTGTCCCAAACATCCAAGGCTGACATGTTAACAAAGTCCCTATCAACTTTTCTAGCAACCATTTTGTTATAGTGTCCCCTCTACCAGGTGTATTTATCCCCTGAGAGGTTGATTTAAATTAGGTTACAGATTTCAACCGAGGTTCTAAACTCTCTAGAAGAGATTGGGGGGTGAGGGGGTCCAATATTATCACTTTGAGAAAGAATGGCATTAAAGTCACCAATAATTATCTAGGTCTCTTGCATAGAGCCAGCTAAGGTCGAGAGGTCCTGCTAGAGGGGTCGACGATCCTAGTATCTATTCTTTGTATAAACCGTGGTACAGAAGCAGTGTAAATTGTTGTGAGAAAAATAACAAGTAAGGATTTGATTAGAAATATTGCAAACAAAGACATCTCTAAGAGAGGCGTGGAAAAAGACCCAAAGGGAGTCAACAACATTTTCATTCTTGCAAGAATCAAGGAAATTATAACCAATTGAAGAATAATGCATAAAATTTAAGGAGAAATTAATCTTAGGTTCATCAATAGTGAAATTTTTTTGTTTATGTTTCATCAAAATCCTTTTCAGGACAGATAGCATGTCAACGTTAGCTATTCCTTGACAATTCCAGAAAACAAAATCCATTAAAACATATGTTTTGATAAGGAATTACCCTTTTATTCCAAGATCCACCCAAGACTTTGTTCCTCTTTGATCTTCTAGGATTTGAGGAAGAGGTCGGGGGAGTCTTATGTTCCTTATTACTTATACAAGGATCAGACAAGGTGTTAGCAACATTTGATAATAAGCAAGGTTTTACAATTTCATGGGATTTATGGGCCAAGGATTCACCCTCAGTTTACAATAAACATCCCGTATTCTGAGGAGAAATAGGCCGAACAGGTGAGACTTTCTTGCCCATTTCCTTAGCAGATCATTGGGGGAATTTTTGAGTTTGGTCCATTCGAGTTTTGGTTCAAATTGACGGCAGCGGATAAATCAGTGTTCTGTTGTGTGCACACTATCATGTGAGGACTATTCGGTGAAGATGAAGTGTTCAAAAAATCAAACCTAAATTCCCCCCTAGACTGCATGAGCAGGAGAAAGAGTATCTTGCTGATCAGCAGCACCATCAGACTTGTCAACCCGCGGAGCAGGAGGATTGTCATTTGACACTGAGGCCAATGTCGTGGGGATCTGTTCAGAGTTAACAACAGGAGTAGGATGCAAATGACCATGAGAGATCATCAGATCAGTTTGAGTTTCCTCAAGGATAGGATGATTCAAGATATCCAGAACAGAATTCTCAATGTATTCCAAAATGCTGAGCTCAATAATCATATTTTCCTTTTCTTCCACTTGATCAGCCCAGGAGGTACCCGAGGTCTCACCCGGATGGATCGGCCGTTTCACCCAGACTTCCGAAGTTTTTTTCATAGGTTCAGGTTTGCTAAAGGTAGTAGCTTTGGTTTTCTTTTTCCATTTTCCATCAGTCCATGCATCTTCATCTATAGGCTCAACCTGGCTATTGACTACCTGGAATTTCAGAATTGAGTGACCTAAAATTTTATAGTATTTGCAGAAGGGTGGAATTCATTCACATTCAACCCATACCTCAGTCTTGAATTCGTTTGCACTAAATAAAATGACTTATGGGAGTATGGATGATATTTTTACCTTGATCATCACCCTTACATTGAGTCCGAGTTTAGCATTAAGTGTACAAGGGTCAATTTTGAGTGGAGTACCTATATAGGAGGCGATGCCGTTGAGGATTTTTGGGTGCCAGAAATACCAGTTAAGCCCATGGAGCCACACCCATATCTGGACCATGGTGTTCTTTGCAGTGTTCGGGTTGAAGGCGTAATCCCAGTATGATATGAGAAGAACACCCGACTTGAGCTGCAGGTTTTCAAATATCCATACTCGATCGAGCTCAGATTGAGATTTCAAGAGCATATGAAAATATCCTTTTCCGAGAGGGATCAATTTCCCATCGTTTATCCCGTCAAATATGATAGATTCGCATTTTCAACTCCAGTTTAGACCATGGATTGTCTCCCTTGAGGTATGATATGTGACCCATTAGAGAAAATTTGCAGAGCTACGTGCGTTGCCGGAGAGAATCAGGATCTGCATCAACCGAAAATCTTCCATATTCAAGATTCCTGTAGAGAGGAATCTTTGTCACTACGTGGTTTCAAAAATCATCTCCCTTAAGTGCTTCAAGAAAGGATATTCACCTTGGCCTTTCATCCAGGGGAATATCCGGCCCAGATTTTGCAGCTTTAGTGAGGATCTCTGATTTAGGATCAAATCCTGCCATTATCGAGAGTCGATCCAAATTTGTTGAAGAAGTATCGAGAAGGAAAGGGAGAAACGCTAGCGAGAGCAACGAAAACCATCCTCAATCAGGCCGTCAATTATTTCAAACGTGTTGTTGGGTAACGAGGTATTGGACTAGCCTGACCACCTGCGCGCCGCACGTCCCCAGCGAGGCCCAAGGTGGCCAACCCTTGGCCTTAAGCCAATTCCCAACAGGGTAGAGGGGCCCACGAGTGGTTTGATAGCATATAGTGCACGTTGCCTTGTGAGGACTCTAACCCGGAACCTCGAGATCATAACTCCACTCCCTTTAACCAACTCACCCATGCCCCGCAGGCAAACATGTTGTTAGTTAATGAGGTATTGGGCTGGCCTGCCCACCTGCGCGCCGCACGTCCCCAGCGAGGCCCAAGGTGGCCAACCCTTGGGCTTAAGTCAGTTCGCAACAGGGTAGAGGGGCCCACGAGTGGTTTTCTAGAATATAGTGCATGTTTTCTTGTGAGGACTCGAACCCAGAACCTCGGGATCAGGACGCCACCGCCTTTAACCAACTCACCCATGCCCCGCGAGAAACTTTTTTTTTTAAGTTTCATTTCATAAAGTTGAGGAATTAATTTATGATATTGAATAAGAACATAAATATATATTCTTACTTTTTAAGTAGAGTTTCATCCTTTAATAAATTTCTACCACTAACTCATCTTTTTTTCAAACGATGATTATTCAAGATGACTTGGTTACACCTGAAGCGCTAGAATCAACTTTAAGAGAATCAAATGGTCCACAAAGGATAAAATATATATTTACATTGTATTTAGAGATTAACCAAAACAAAAATGGTTAGTACAAGATCAGATGATCCCCAAAAAGGATAATCCTTTAGAGAAAGAAATACTAATATTAATTTCTAAAATTAAAACAAAAATACTTAAAGTTCAATAAATACCATTCAATAAACAATTTTCCTAAAATCCTTAAATATAATCCAAACTATTTTTAAAACCCCAAACATAGAATTAATTGATTACGTAGTATTCCATGTTAAATTGTATCTCCAAATAACATCAACTACTCTTAAATTCACATACATAAAGTAATTAACCTAATCACATAGTCTATACGATAGGTTAATCATTTCTAAAAATAACCCAAATCACTATAAATATATAATAAAAACATAGAAAAAATCCACCATTACTCATCAAATTAAATCTCATAGTATTCTATTTTCCTTACGCATATAGTGTTCCCAACAGAGTGAACATCTTCCAAAATAACAATTATCACTTAATCACCAAATCATTTTCCTATACTAAGGATATCCATTTGATAAGACATAAGATCCCAAATCAACTTATTATCGATTAAAAAAATCATTTAACTAAAAATAATTAGTCACACTAACCAAGGACTTCACATAGTACAGTGGTAGGTGATAAATCCCAATCGCACTCTGGTTGTGGGTTTGATTCCCACAACTTTTTCCAACACGAAGGGCTGTCACACTATCTGTGTGTTGTCCTTTTTCAAAAACTATATTTTATAAAATTCCCAAAATGATAAAAATTCTCTAAAATAGCCATAACATAATTTCACCACAAATGTTATCTCAAACCTCTCATTTCATCCCAAAATTTAATAACTTGTAATTTCCTCAAATTCAAGGATCATATAAACCCAAATACTTATTTATAACTATAATAGAAAAGATAATTCCCCCTAAACTTTCATTTTCACATAACAAACTGTAGGGTTACACATACAAGAGAAAATTCTTCCAAAGTAATCACATCAACAAAGAGCACTAATACATTTAAACATTTCACCATCAATTTATTTCCACATAGGATCTTCTTTGACTAAGAGGTTATCCTAAAGAATAGGGCATTCATTCGGGTAATGCCCAAGTCCTTTAAATTTATGTAAAATTACTATAAATGGATTCTTGGGATCATTTTTATTTTATTCCATAATACTCTTCATTTTTCCTTGGCAATTTTTTACTTTATGTCCATCTTTACCACACATAAAGAATTTATTTATTCCATTGAGACACTTTCCTAGGTGTCTCCTTCCACATTTCCTACATGATGGAAATTGAGCTTTCTTTTCTCCATGGTCTCTACTACTGGAGCTCTTATCATTCACCGCCTTTCTCTTATTTTTTGAGTCCGGGAGTTGGTTAATATATATGTTGTTGATCATATTTTTGTAAAACTGATTCGGCATGAACAGGATATCTTTTACACCTATAAAAAATCCATTTCATTGCTCATTTCCACCACTGTTCCCACCTTATACATCATGTTCAATGTTACTATGACTTCCTTGGAATCCAGCTATTGACTAACACAAGAAAGCATAATGTGAGTCATAAAATCATTTATAGAATGTCATAACACCTTATTTTTAATCTAAAACACCTTAGGATTAACCATGTTTATTTATTCTCATCTAATACTAAAATCCTTCAAATCGGTTTATAAAGAAAATGTGAATTATACTAAGAAAATCCCCCCAGAGTTTTATAACCAAGAGTGTAGCAAGGCCAGTTTTCAAGTACCAGGATACCCCATGTCAAGCCCGAAACTCCTTTTTGGAGTTTTCACTCTTAGGTACATCAGTGATAGAGATACCACTACCTTCTCATATCTAGATAGGGATGTATTTCTTGTAAAACCCACATTATATTTACATTACCAATTTTTTTTGATTTTCTTCTATACTAATCCTCACTATCTATATTAGGGTAGTGTTTCCTATTCAAAGTTTTTTTTTCTAAATCTAGCTTCCAAGTCTTGTACTAAACTTCCTATGATACCAACTATAACACCCCAACCCCAGTTACCTAGAATCGTTGCATTATTATATAACATTAGCATGATACAAGGAATCATTTTCTGAAAGACTGATCAATTTAGTATCCTTGTAAGTACTAGATACATACATAAGTTTTACACTACATCATGAAATAAAAAAACATTGTGTCCCCTTCGAACACTCTTATATCCCTTAGCCTATTCATGGAGGTTAATCTTAATATACTTCTTTACATCCTAGGAAAAATAAAACATAATAAAGGGGTGATCTCAAATGCTCAGTAAGGGTAAAAATATATTGGAAACTCTCATAAATAAGAACAAACATTTAAATCAATTCATAAGACTAGAAAACAAGACTTTTAAACATAAACTTCAACATAATATAGCAAAGATAAATCAAATAATTCCATTTACTTATTCACATGGATATTCTACTAGTAGAATAATCACATGTAATATCAATAGCCAATTTCATAATGATGGAATGCATAATGCCAAACTTCATAACCACATAGTCAAGGCCTTGTGCCAAGACTACAAATAAGATTTTTTTTCAAGGACTGGTTCCAAGACACTAGTTTGCATCATGAGACCTACCAATGAAACGAGGAGCTATAACAGGCTCCACCCTTCACTTACTAAGTCCAATTCATTCCTCATATGAAAATTTTGAAACATAACATAAACATTCGTATTAAACTAGCATACGAAATGACAATACTTTAACCATAAACCATGAATGGTATAAAAATAGTCCATCCAAATTCAAACATATCTCATTCAATACAATATGGAAGATTGTATTAAAAACAATTAACCTCAATCGAGAATAAAGAAGGATATTTACATAGATGAAAATAGTCATCAAAACTATTTGAGAGAAATATCCCCTTATTCTTGAAAACATTTAAAAGTATCACTATTTATCAAGAAGCTGTTTAGAATAGATTTTTGAATTAAAGTGTCCCATACCTCTTTAAAACTTTTAAAAGGAATTTTAATTTTAAAACATTAACATATATATAAATAAATCCTTAAAACCATTTTTAGAACATGGACATTAATGAGAAATATTTAGAAGAATAAAATTTTAAAACATTTAAAATGATATTTTAGTTAGAGTTCGTAATCAAATGAGAGATGCTTGAATACAAATAATTGAGGTAATAAAAACTTAATAATATCATGAGAATAAAGGGATTCATGATATATTATGTCAAAGTATAGTATATAAACCAAATAAAATTGAATTGGCACATAACAAAAAATAAGTCTCAATGGAATGTAAGTTGAGATGAAATTCCTTTTAAAGACCGTATCCTTAGGTTAAGGATAAATCAATGACATAATTATGTGTGAAAAATATAAATACACTAAATATTATTGGATATTCAGTGTAAAACAATCATAGTACATTCACACATATTCTTGTAATAACAACACCAATGACTTGGATGTTTAACTCAATGAATGAAAATTGAGTTAAGATTGCTCTTATCAAGTTCATATCAATGACTTGAGAATTTATCAATGGAGTGATTATGTGTATAAAAAGAATATCCACACAAAGGGGCGTGTAAATTACTACATAAATAAATAAATAGTGATTTCACAAATAATCTGGTATTAAAATAATTAATTAAGTTTGCGTAAAACCCAATGAGTCGAAATCAAAAATAGAAATTCCCTTACCGATTTGGTGACTTACGAAACATACACCCCAGGAAAGAAGAATCATACAATGAAGATTTAAATACCCATAAATTAAAGTACATTACATAAGGAATACAATCATGGGTAGTACATACCCCACACAAATGTAAATAGTGGCAATCTACAATGAATCTAATGGAAATAAGTAGTGAGATGAAAACCCCTTACCATATTGTAATCAACCGAGTAGTATGACCAAAAGTTAAAAACCACCAAATTAATTACAAAATACCACGAATATAAAGTGAATCATGATAATATATATCAAATTTCAGTACCCAATACACCACATGTAATAAATAAGTGGTGAACAATGGAAATATCATGGAATTAAAAGGGAGATAAGAAATCCCTTACCTTGTAATTTTACTTATTATAGGTAGGTTAGCCTCCTATATAATGGTTAAATCATTGTTATTAAATTATAAAAGAACAGAATACATAAATATTATATCACATATGATCTTCTAATATTTATTTGTTAATAATATTTCAGTAGTATCATCATTTTGGGTGTTAACTAATTCATTTTCCTTTTTATGTGTGGTTACGTAAGCCATGTTTGTTATGGATATGTTGTATTTGATTCGTATAAATAATTATATTATGTTCATAAAAATTATTTTTAAACATAAAATGAAAATTATTCTTGAATGATTACGATGGGGAATTAATCTCATCGCGTTCATGGAGATGGTAATCCGTACGTACGCACGAGCGACAATATCATTATATTGATGGTTAAATCATATGTAATTGGATGGTATATCATATATAAAGAATAATTATCATGTTATATTTATTATTTACAAAAGTTATACTCATTATTATTCCCATCCAAATAATGAAGTGTTCGAAAAACAAACTAAAGCACGACCTGGAGACGGTAAGCTGTACGTATGCACGTATGCTGACTTTGTCATTTATAGAATGAATAGAATAAAGAATATGGTTTTACCATATTTATAATAACATAAAAGTATGTAAAAGGTACTATATTTATTATTTCGGTATGTAAACAAAAACTAAAGAGGAAGTGGAAGAAGAAAAGGACTTGAAAGAGGGTGGTGAAATTATTACCTCTTCCTCGGGTGTTTCCCTTTGAGTTGATAAAAAGGGCTCCTTAGGTTGAATTTATGATAAAATTAAGGGCTATAGGTTGATGTTATGGAAGTTTGGAGGATAGTTTTGCTGGGTTTTTCCAATACAAATGGATTTTTAGGTGTGAAATTAAGAGAAGGGGAAGTACCCTTATATAAGAGAGGAGTGGGTCACTTTAGGAAAACCTTGAAATATTATTTTATAATAAAATCATTTTTAGTTTATAATGGTACAAAACTGATTTATTTAGAATCTAGGGTAGATATGGGTCTAAAAACGCTCAACCAATAGGTTTTATACAAGTTTAGGTTACCATTTTAACCTTATCTTTTAGATTTAACTCATAGTTAAGTAGTTTAACTTTTACCGTGTCTTCTTGTATTCTTGCACTATATGGTTAATAAACTTACTCTAAACTTCCAATATAACCTCAAGTATTTCAATAATGATATATATAATATTATTTAATTCCTTTTTCTAAACTTCATATTTTTAGGAATATTATATCAACCAATAATATAGTATTTGTTTTAAAAACTCATTTATGTCAATTTTGACATTATTTAGTATTTAGTTTTGGTGAAAATCATAACAAAATTATTACTTCAAAAAAAATTATTTAATCAACCCTAACATGTCATATTAACCTATAAAATTAGTGTAATTCATCAAAAGTCTCAAATTACATTTATTTGGATATTTATAATATCAATTATTTTAATATTTCATTAATAAGGTAATTACTGCACCATCATTGTGTCATAAATAAATTTAATTATTTAATGTCTAAAAATTATAAATAAAATAAAATTAGATATTAAATATTTTTATCTTTCTAATAAATATTTATAGTTTAATTTATCTTATGTATAACCTTATATTAAAAATGGTTTAGTTATTAAACTTTGAATTTAACTCTTAACTCTTCTTTAAATTAATTAAAAATAAATGTCTTAATCTGATCCAAGTGGACCTAAAAGGATCATATTTTATTCCTAAGGTTGTTTTTGATGGAATTACACTTATCCAATAGAATTAATATATGTGTTAGGGTAATTATAATATCATTTTTACCCTTAATTACATATTTACTTTTAATTGCTGTAAATAAAAGTCAAACATTACTATTTAAAAAAAATTATTTTCAACTTATTGAACCAAATTTTACTTACTTATTTCAATCTTTTCCTTTTTATTTTTTAAATTCAACTCACAGAAGTGGTAAAATTAATTTTTATGCAAATATGCAAATGCTCCTAGAAGGTGGGTAAAAGACGGTAAAAAGTTCAACATTATTTTATACATCTAATTTTATTATAAAATGACTCCAATGAATTTCATTTAACATATATAGGTATTATATATTTATTTAGACTTAAAATAAATTTAAATAAAATAAATAATTATTGAAATAAAAATTCAGCTTTAAACTATAACGCAATGTTTTTCACTATTCATCAAAAATTGAACGTTTTCAGAAAAATACCAAAAATTCACCCTAAGTTTATTTTAATTTTCATAATTCAAAAATGAATTATATTTTACCAAATTCAAAACATAGAAGTTTCATTAATTAATTTAAAATTAATTCTTGTTGTTGAAACTGAAAAGTGGGTTTTTTAAAAGTAAAAACTATCAAAAGATTGACGTGTGTTTATGTCAAATTTAAATGTGAAATTAATTATAATTACCTAAATTGTGTTAAATGATAAAAATATAATCTAATTATACTTTAAAACCATTCAAAGTCATAATTTAAACCTATAAATTATTTCTATTAAAAAAGTTGTTTTCAATTAAAATTTAGTATTTTTCAGTATTAATCAAAATATGAAAGTTATCAGAAAACTACCAAAAATTTATTCAAAATAAATTATTATGTTCTGATTCTAAAGAAGAATTTAATTTCATTATGAATATATAAAAGTGTCAATTATTATTTTTAAAAAGGGTTTTCCATTAGAAGGTGGTAAAATTTCATTTTTTGAAAAATACTTCTTTTATCTTAAAAATGAATTTGTTCTTATATTATGCCTAGGAAACACATAATACAGATTATAAAATTATATGGAGTATATAAAATTTAAAATTCATTTAATACTATTCATAACCGCTTTTGAACGACTAGTTTGGAAAATCATGGTGCGATCAAACTCGGTGTTGCGTGTAGCGCAAGCAATTGAATTACTTTAAAGAAAATAACTTACTCTGAAATCTTGGGGTGTTATAATAATGTTTTGAGTGGACCTAGTTGCATGTTAATAATTTTATAAAAGGACCTAATTTCAAGTCCTTATCTTAATTGGGGAACCTTTTTTATTTATAAATGTTCACAATGTTATAAGCCAATGTGTATGCCACAATTTTATAGCTTATGAAAATGATATGCTCTCATGGATCATATTATTTAATTCAATTATGATTCATATCTTATGAACTACCAATATTTATGACATGGCTTAAGATTATGATCTTTGATAGGATGAGATTTTTTTCAAATGTTATGATCATGTTCTCATACCCTTATGCTCATGTTATGGTTATGTATCTCCCTTTTTTACCATTACTGAGTAGCTGATCTCACACTTTTTTATATTTACTTTCTCCAAGTTATAAGGAAAGGTTAAAAGTAAGTTATTTTTGTGAAGAGTACTAAAGGGGAAGTTATTTATGAGATATGTTGAATATCATTCATCATATTGGAATATTTTGTACCTAGTATCCAAGGATACTAAACTATAATAGTCCTTAGGTGTGTGTTTGTGTAATTTATTCAACATTTATATGAAAATAGATAATATATATGTATTAAAAATCCTGGTCTCTATTTATATCTAGTGAAATTCATTCATTTAAATATGATTTGTAACTTGGAATCCCCTCTGTTAGATGAGTAAGAAGAGTACTAACTGTAGCAGAGAGATACACTAGAGGATGTGGTTTGTATTTCAGTCCATCATTGTCTAGGGTAGTGCTAGGTTAGGTAAGTGGTGGGGAGAATGGGAAAAAATTATGTTAGCTAAGTATTAATTGAAGATATAGTAAAAAATATAAACTTGTGTAATGTAGGTTAAATAATATGATTCAATTTTTTCACACCTATAGGGCTAGTGGGTTAAGATGGGTGGAATTGGGTAGGAGGATTGAGTTGAACTGAGTGGGACATGACCATATATTCCATGTTCATTGGTATTCCTAATGCATCTTGATTGTCCAGTAAAGGGAACCCAACATCATCATGGTTGGTTAGCAATGGGTCAAGAAAGTGTACTCAGACCCACCCCTATGGCATGCTTATTTGGAATGTACAATGTATACACATTGTGCCTACAACATGGATGACACATTATTTCCCCCAAAATTTAATTTATGATTAAAATACATCTAAAAGATATAAATATATAAATTTTGGATCCGATGCCTATTTTTAATCCGTGAATAACGTATTTCACTCTTTTTTCTACAAATATCATGATTGTGATATTTTTATGGCCAATAAAAATATTTTAATAGTTGTTTTTTTTTTCATTTTAAATTATTACACACTAAGATTGAAAATAACCTGACCAAGAAAAACTACAAGGATTCACTTTTTATCCTTTTTTTCTAACATAATTAAATTGTGTCCTCAGTAGAGAAATTAATAACTCCCTTGATGATTAACTTTCAAAAATAAATATAGGAAATTATTATATATGTAAGCCTTCTCGTGAATTTTCTAATGATCCCCATGCATGATAAATAATTTAATGGGACATTTGAGTTGTGAGAATAACTATGATAATGTTTTGATATTGATGAGAAAATAATATGTGGTGGTTTGGTGAAGTGACATCATGTTGTTGTCTTTATTTTGGGTTTTGTTGTTATACCACATAGACCATTGTCTATTGTTACTAAATATCATTCTCATTCTGTTTAAAAATAGAGGATATGTTATTTGAATAATTTATCCCTAGTGGTGTTTTCCTAGGCATAATGCATGACTATAATAGGATATTTAGATAGTCATGTGTAAAATTTTTCCTAATTTATGTGAGAATGGATAACCAACTTAGAGGTTTTCCCTCTCTCAGACCCACAACATAGATATACAATAGTTACATTTGGGGTTAAACCATTTGTCATTAGAGATCATTGAAATAGCTGACAGGAGCTGGATTTTTGGGATCATTCTATATTTTTCCAATACTTTTTTAGTGTGTAGTAACTAGATGAACTACTTAGTGATTTTCCTTTATTCATCCCCACTATTTTTACAAAAACACGTTAGGAATGGATATAACATGTTTATCATTAGAGGAACGTAGTATTGGAAAGCGGGAGTTGGGTTTTTGAGACCCTTCTATATATTGATGACACATGTTATACTATATATATGCGCACACACTTTTATTATTTAGGAATCATGATTATGGTTGGGTTTGTGCTTTTTAGATGATGTAAAACCCGTATGTGATTATTAATTCATATAATGATATATTCCTTAGTTGATAGTTAACCTAGTGCATTAATAGGTAGATTTGAATTTGGAGATCATGATCAAGTACTATAATTACCATTTTTGGATTATTATACATGCATAATATTGATGTCATTGTTCAGTTCTTTTAGGGATGAACTATAAATTACGTGGATATACCCAAATATAAATTTACATATAGGTTTTTAGGATTGAGTTATCCATGGATTTGATAAGCATCTATTTAGCTCATGGGTATTTTTTAGAGTTTGGAGCCATTATTTTATATCATATACCATATCCATTTAGAGGATAACTTTTAGGGTTACCCTATTTTTCATCACTAATCTAGGTAAATATCTATGCATATATGAGTAATAATAATGTTTTATTAGATAATTTTCTTAATATCATGTTTATAATTTGATTAGGGTAATTTTAGGTTGTTATGGGTTGGTGAGACAGTGGTATCTATGAATGTAAGATAATAATCATACCAAGAAGATATAGTATGAAAGTGGGTAAATGATTGTAACATAACTAATTTTTCCTAGTATGGATTTTGAAAATATTAAGGAACATTTCCAGAGCTAGACACTATGATGGATGAGATTCTATGGCCTAATGAGTCTTGTATTTATATTATAATTTTTTTAAATATATTGATATCACATACACACAATTTTCTTGAAAAGTGTAATAATTATTGAATGAAGACTTTGATTAGAAATATAAAACCTATATTGAATCTTAAATTTGTGTTTTACCCTAGGTGAGACATAATTCTTGTCATCATTGGGTTTTGGGATTTAGAGCCTAGGTGGAAAAAATAATTAAAGAAATAATAATATTTATTTGATAATGCAATTAAAAGATTTAACATAATTAAACCCTATAAATATAAATTTATGGAAAAAATAAAGTGTAATCCATATGACCCTGTGTTTTGAGAGAGGATCCATTGGAAGAGTGTTCTTGGAAGATTCTTGAATGAACAATGGATTATTGAGAATTGGAAAATGGTGAACCAATTCGATTTTGTGGATCTTACCAATGACTACGATGCATGAAATCTCTTCATCAGTGACCAATTCAAACTTGAGGTAGGATATTGTTTTTTTTTGGATTTTATTCTGCATTGATCATCCCATGAAGAATTTGAATTAACTCCACTAGAATGGTTATTCAAATATTGATCATGATTGGGGTTCAAGATTATTTATTCATGGGATTTGGGGGATGTTTTTATATTATTATTATATTGTTATATTAATTTTCCATTAAAATGAAAATGAATCGAGGCCAATCTAAACATGACTGATATTCATTCCACTTTTATTATTTTTTTCATTTCACTTTTACATATGATCACCATTGGTATACTGAATGGTCAAATATTCAAAAAACACATGGTGAGTGATCATTACGTAAACAATATTTCTCATAATGAATTTTCACTGTGTTGGGGATGGAGGTTGGTAATGAAGTTGTGATTCATAGTGTTTGAGGATAATTTGTTTCATATTTTTAGAGATCCTCAACTCATTGGTACTGGTGTTTCAACAAAGAGTAGTAATAACCATTGTTTTTCCAATTAGATTTTATGGCTAGATTCCAGTGACCAGTGAAAAATAAGTTTAATCAACACCAAATACACATTAAATGAAGTAAATTGTAGCTAAACTGAATGAGGGAGCCATGGGTGAAGATGTGTGAAGATTCCTGGAATTTATAGGAAATTATTGACTACATGTACATTAAGAAAAAATGTTGTGTAGTTCCCTCTGTATGACAGATAGTGTTTCTGTATAGAAGATAAATATCACCCAACGTGTGGTTGCCCCAAATGTTGTGTGACCCTTAGTCCATAAATTTGGTGTGCACAAGGAGTACACACCTAGGAATCCATGTGGTGCTACATGCCATATGTTCCAGGTCACACACCATGTAACACTTAGTGGAAGGCTCTGCATATATAGGGAGAAAACATTGAGGATCCCATGTTTCCCCTATATGATATGTATGGGTAGGTGACACATGCCGAGTGTCTTGTGGGAATATAACCATCGGGTACCCTAATGGACTTGCCCTATATTTTAGAAAATGCATTACTTATGAACATGAGACATAAGCAGTTCTAGAAATTAGTGAGACGTGTCATTTACCCATAAGGGAAATTATGTGTACTCCTTGAAGAGAAGGTTAGAGCCCTCATCCTTCTCAGTTTAGATATGGTATGTTATTAGGTGTATTCCCTTAGACTATTTTGGTGTAGACCAGTATAATTTGAGCAAGTTACCATGGTATATACCTATGAAGGTGTCGCTTAGAATTACATCCTCAACAAATAACTTCTATCCTCTATACAGGTTGAGTTTATAATAGAGTTTGTGGTGTCCCCCATCAGTCTTGGGTGAGATCCTCTATCATTATTTCTTCTACCCTGGGTAAGGTTCACAATATCATCATGGACACCATGCATCGAGTTTTGATCCCATATATATAAGTTTAAAAATTGAAATTTTCATGGTATCATCCTACATAAAATACTATACTTATTAGGTTATTCCAATAGGGTTCATAGTTCCCCCCAATGGTACAGGGTGTGATCCCCTAGTTGGGTGTCGACGTTTTCAGTGTTCTAGTGTGTATCTTATTTGCTAAGACTTGATCTACATGCACTCATCGGTGAGTTCCGTCAGTGAAAATTTGTATTGTGGAGTAAATTCTCTGCAATTGAAGTTATCTTGAAACCTTGATTATAATCTTATGGTGAAAAATGTTGGTTGATACCTTCTTGATACCGGTTGTTTGTTGTGAGTATATTTGGCTTTGCTTATTGTATCTTTGTTATGAGATGACTACTATTAATGATTTATGCTTATTGATTTTGGGGTGTCCTACTAGGCATTTTTATAATCACCAATTTATTGGATTTTCACACACATGTCTTGTCTTATGAAGACAAGTAACCTTTTAATGGAGTCCTAAGATGTTTGGGAGCACACAGAGCATAGTTCTGGGCTAGAATGATCGAGGAGTATACTGGTGTTTAATTTAATATCAATCCCCTATTTCTACGCATTTTGGAATATTTTATCAATTATGGTTGGGATTTTATTTATCCTCTTTATCAATTTCTACTAATCTAATGTGGGATAGATTTTACTCATGCATTTATGGTATCAATTGGTTTTACTTTCTCATCATTGCATGGGCTTCAAGAAGTGTGTGTATAGATACTTAGGATAATGCCTCTCATGTGTGTGATATGCCTAATCAAAACTGGTCACCAACCCCTAGTCTATTATAGGTGGGATTGAGGTAGTCACACTCTGCTTATCACTTGACATACAAGACCTAGTGGGTTGGGTCATGATAGAGTTTTATGAATATATGGTTCTACCTTAAAACTGGAGTTAGTTTTCATATATCTATGATGTTGGTTTGGGATTTATAGAAATAGTGTTAAAGTGTTTCGAGTTATACATTCATACTAAGGACTCCAATGTTAGTTTATATCCTGAAATAGCGATTCATCGGGACTTTGATAACTTTATTTTTGACTCTGTATATGTTGACACCGGTTTTTGGGAAAAAATCACTGGTACATGCATCATATAGGAATGGTTTTTGTTTTTATGTCCTTCTTTATTTAGATCCCCAAATATACATATTGACCATGGTAAGTATATTATTATTTTTGGATATATTCAATATTGATAACAAGGTTTCCACAAGATAGCTATGGGTATGACCTGATGGGTGATGAGACCTTGATAAAGGGTCCTGGTCATTAGGAGGTTTTCATTCCAGGTGGACATTAGGTGGTTCTTCCATCTATTGATCAGTGTGTTGACCCACCTAGAGTGGTTTGAGAGGATTCATCATGTCAGAATAAGCCTTGGATGGTTCTGTTAGTGCTATATGATAATGCTCAGGGATAAAATGCATATCATGGTCTTCCATGTCAATTAACACTTGGTATCTAGGCTGATAAGGACCCATTGTTAGTAGTTATACAACACAGGTCACATCATTGGATGTTTCATCATTCATAAGGTTCTCTAGGAGAGATCAGTTCACTGAGGATAAGGAATTATTATGCTTGTGAATTTTTTCAACATCTCGCATGATATTATCATACCCATAATGTTGTAGATAGAGACATGGTAAATATACCACCAAGGAAGAGGAAACAGTTGGAATATGAAGGTTCTATAATTAATGGAAGAGGAAGATAAGCCTAGAGAGTACCCATAGGGGGCATGAAATTTGATCTATTACCCTCAAAACCACCCCCAGAAGTTCCACTCTTGGATCAGGTCATTGGTGGTCATGGACATGGGTAGCTACAGGCACTAGAGGCTTTTGAACCAGAATCTCCAGGAGTGATTCATGGTATGACCTGTGTATCTTCTAATTTAGCTAAAATTTTGATATAAATAGGCATACAAGACTCTTTTAATGTTTTATCCCTATTTTGAGATCCTATAATTTACATTTGATCCCTTGGATCAATGCTTATTCTTGGAGGCTCCTAGAGATAGGATTAGTGATCAAAATTCTATCAGAAGTGTGACTTGACTTTGAGGAGAGAGAGAGAGACTTGCATGGAACCTTTATGTAGTGACAATGGAACCCTATGATTTTTTCCTTTGTGTAGACTAATTTTCTACCATCCATTCTTAGTTGACTGTTACCAGTGGAGGTTGTGGTGAATCTAAGTTTTGGGATATAGTGTTCCTTATTTGGTAAGGAGTAATCATAGGCATGGTAGGATGATATCATATGTAGGATGATACAACCAATATCTTCTCAATTGTATAACATGACCTATTGATTAGGAGATGCTATGATCTTTCAGTTCAGTGACATGGGAGAGGTATTAGGGTGTATTACATGGAGATATGTCATGATTATATCACCATCAAAAGTTTATTTCCACATATAATTTCACTAGGTATGGTATTGTATTTTTTCTTTCATATTAATTGGATTTGTGTATCTTTTAGAGCTAATGGTGCAATTGGAAATTATGAAAAGGTAGGGGCTTTTCTAGACCAAGTGTGTTAACTTGGGCTTCCTAGTGTCATTTTCCTTAGAGGATAATGAGAACTTGAGGTTAGGTATAGATTGATGTCACCTGAACTGGGTGACTATTATAGAGGAGTATCCACCACTAAGAATTGTTGAATTATTCACCCAATGCTTAGGGGAAAAGTGGCTCTCAGTGTTTGACCTCAATCCTAGTTATCACTATCTATAGGTTCAAGAGGATGATTTATCGAAGGTGGATTTTGAAAAAACATTGGGATTTTTTTTTGTTCATAGTGATACCTTTTAGTGTGTTGGATTCCCCAATAATGTTATAAGAATCCTAAATCAGGTCCTTCTTCTTCGATTGGTTTATGATAGTCTTCTCTGATGACATCCTTGTATACTCAACCTTAGTGTTAGAGAATATGAGACACTTGAGGATGGTTCTAGACATACTCTGAGAGTTCCATCCTTACAGGAAGCTCTCAAAGTATTATTTTTAGATTCAGGATATCCACTTCTTGGGATATGTCTTCTCAGAAATATGAGTGAAAATGGACCTAATAAAGGCTAATGTTGTGCAAGCTTGAGAACCACCTAAGTCTATGGTCCAAGTAGAAAATTATCACAATGATGTTTTAAATCCATTTTTGTTGAGTGAGGTGGTAAATCAGTTGAACTCTTTACCATTGAACTTTGAGGACAAGGATAGTGAAAATTATCTTCAATCAATTGTTTCCACCCCTCCACTTCTTCAACGAGTTAGGGGAGGTACAACTTGAGGATATTTATTTTGGGATATTTCATGACTATATATCTATTGGGAATGTTCTTTATTGATTGTAGGAAGGTGGGGAGTATGTCATCCTTCCAAGGAAGGATAATGACACCATTCACGCTATTATAGTTAGTTCTAAGGAGTCTTCTTTCCCTTAGTAGTATATCAAACAGATATGAGGATCTCCTAAGATCCTCTAGAATTAGGTTTGGTGAAGAAGTATGTTATATCATGGTGATGAGTTTAATTATTGATGTCTCACCTATTTGTAGGTGAAGACCAAAAAAAGATTAATGGAGTGTTTGGGGGCACCTGTGAATATGGGAGGTAGTTCAAATTCATGGAATTTTCTCAAAGATAGATTCAAACTATGATAATAACTTCATGTAATGATTAGGGGGAAGATGGAAAGTCTATGGGATTTGGTTGTGATTCAGCATGAATTTATACCCCAGACAGTTGTTCAGGTAAAGAAAAAAGTTTAGGTTTTGGAGAAAATTCTATAGGACTTTCTATTATCCTTAGAACATATATTTTAGGATCACCTACCATCGATGGAGTTTGTGCATCATAACATCTACCAATCAACCATCTGTGTATCACCATTTGAGTCCATTTACATGATACAATGTAGTTCATCACTGTACTAGTCAAATCCAGTGGGTGACATCACTTGTGACGTAGAGTTGGTTCTAGTGATGCTTATACAAGTTTCAGTTCATCCAATGGTGTATGAGGACTTTCCAATAATTACAATAATTCCTTAGAAACCAATTATAGTGACCCTTGGGTTCGACAAAGAGATTGTGTGTTATGATAGATCTTCCCTCACTGATAATTGAAGGATTTTTTCTAGATGATAGGATATCTCTAGGGATTGTAAACCATTTTCTAGTTACTACATTGGTTTAGCGAGGTGGTGTACCACTAGAGCCTATGAAGACAGTTAAATTGGGTGCTTATTGTTATCTTGATATCACAGATGGGGAGACATGTTCATGAATCGATGCATGATATTGGCTAGGATGATATGGAAATTGAGGGTGGAGTTAAATTTTTGAGGAGTTTGAGGATACAAGTAGTGTTTGAATACTGACCAAAGAAGACCATTATTAGTCAAATGTTTCCCTTAGGTGTATTTCTGTTTATAACATGAGAACCTTCTGGAGATCTTGTGGTAGTGTGAAACCCAGTTGAGAGATATATATCCTCTATTTTGATTCATATTTTCCTTTTTGATATGAAAATTCATGAAGGTGGGGATGATGTAAAATCCCTGATTTTTTTTAATTTTTAAATTTTGGAAAATATTAAGGAATATATCTAGAGCCAAGAACTAAGATAATTTGATCTTCATAGGCCTAGTGAGACCAGTATTGATATTATAAAAATATTAAATATATTCCTATGACATGCATGTAGTTTTCTAGAAAAGTAGAATAACCATAGAACTGAGTCTCAGATTGGAAATCTAATATCATCTTTAAATCTAGAATGTGGGTTTTACCCTTGGATAACATAATCATTGTTGTCATCAATCATTGTGCCTAAATTCCATCATGGGATAAATAATTAAATAAATTATAAAATTTATTTAATTATTTAATTAAAATAATAAACATAATTAAACCCTATAAATATTTATTTATTGAAAAAAAGAAATATTATCCACAAAACCATATTCTTTGAGAGAGGATACATTGGATAATAATTCTTGGAAGTTTCTTGAATGACCGATGATGGATCGATGATTGAAAATCAGGGAGCTAATCAAAGCTCATAGATCCCGACAATGACTATGATGCATGATCATTATTCATCAATGACTAATATAAAATCAAGGTAGGATGTTGTTTTATTGTAATTTATACCTTATTGACTATCCCATGATAAATTTGAATCAACTCCACCAATAAGGTGATTCATGGATCAATCATGCTTGTGGGTTTGGGAATTCATGGGTTTTGAGGGATGTTTTTATTTGACTGTTTGATTATTCTCATTGTTTTTCATTCAAATGAAAATGAATTATGTCAAACTTAAACATGACCATGGTTCATTCCTCTTTTATATATTTTTTCATTTATCTCCCTTTTTCTATGTTTGATCATTGTTGGTATATTGTTTGTATGGTGATTCAATAAATACCTGGTGAATGATCATTTAACAACTGATATTTATCACAACAAATAGTCACCATGGGTTCTAAATGGAGGTTGAGTGAACTATTCTAGTGTGCAGAAATAGAGTATTATTTGGTTTGGATTTTTGGAGATCCCCAACTCATGGGTGTTGGAGTTTCAACCCATCCGGACCTGCCAATCTATTGATAAGATTCATTTCATACATTCCAGTTCCTACTTGATGCCATTTTCCTACCCTTGTCCTATTGATGGTGGGCGTAAGGGAGTCACAATCAGCTTATCACTGGATATGTAGTCCCTGGTGGGTCGAGTCATGACACTGATGCACTCCCATGTGTAGACATTTTCTATTAATTTAATATTTTTAGTTGAATATCATGATTTATAAAGGGAACATTTGAGTTTTGGGATAATTCATCTTATAATTGAATTAGTTCATGATGGTTGGATATACTGGTTAGAAAATGATAATTCGCATGGGTGTGACAAGGTAATATAAATTTTTTTTCTCCAATATTCATTTAGTTAGAATAATTTTGAACAAATCCATTATATGTTCCAACAAATATGTCACCAATAAATTTATTTGGATGAGAGGAAAAGAAGTAGAGGTCTCTATTTGGGCAATAATAGTTTTAGTCAGAGGTTTTAACTAAGGACCTAGAATAGAGTACCATATTAGTGAATTTTCATTATCTAAGATTCCATGACATGAGGGATCAGTATTTATCTAGATATATATATTTAGATAAAGAGGGAATAGATTATATCCAAGATAGTTTGGACACTAGATAAGTACCATGTGACATTTTTAGTCAGCTTACTATATAGAAGAACCCTATAGAAGTCAAATATTTAATATAGAGATCAGGATTCTCCCATGAGTCTATATGATTAGTTCATGAGGTATTTTAGGGGATATTTTCTATAATATATAATTTAAAATGATCATTAGTTGGAGTTATGGACTATTTAGTATATAGGTAATAACATTGACACAATCAGGGTGATTTTTATGAGCTCAACCCATCACTCCCCATAAATTCTATTGGATGATGAGTTAAGGAAATGAAGATTTTAGTGGTTATAATGACTTGATATTAAATACTGGGTTGCAACATTAAAAATAGATATTTATGAAGATATATTAGAGTGAGTATAAATGATGAATATATTGATCATCAAGAGTAGTTCTCTTTAAGATAGGATCCCTTAGATCCTTGATTGGAGTGATAGTGGAGGTCACACTTTTTTTCCCAACAAGCATAATGTTTTTGTAGAATTAATGTACATAATTTTCTAACATGGAAATGGAGTTATGATATAGTCAGTTCTCAAAAGGAAGGTCAAGGAAAAATATCCTTTTATTATACTTATAGTTACAAGGGACATAATCAGAGGATGTGTCATACTATCCAATATGAATATAAGAGTACTGAGAGGATTTTAATGGTGGATAGACCTCAATATTAATTTTTCAAACCTCCGTGGAAGTTTAATAGTGGAAAACCTACAAAATTACATTATTTCCTAGTCTATAGTAACAATTCTATGGATTTTAACATTAGAATCAGTATCATAGTCTACATTATTTTAAAAAAATGATGCATGGTGTAGCTAGTTTGGGGAAATAATAGTTTAGGGTTCCACTAGTAGATTGAACTATTCCTAATTAAGGAGTGTCTAAGCTTTAGGGTTGTTTATGAAGAGGTTCTAGCTAGGGACAACTTTGAGCATCAGAATTTGTTGAGATATATGACCCAGAATCTATATGAGGTATTATTTTACTTTACTCTATGATTGTTTTTATCTTAGTAGACATAGTGGTTACATAATCTTTTATTAAAAACTCTCTTATTCAATCATAGATCCTTTTCATTGAGAGGTCACCCTTGTAGCTACTGATACCCATTATGAGATATTTTAGGATTCCAAAGATCATTCATGGTTATGAGTTATTAGTTGGATATTAATGTATAAAATAAAGCATGATCCTATTATAGATTAATATCTATGATAAATTTTTTGGTATGTATTATATATTCTTGATTCAAGTTTGAATTAATTGTAACTAAAAAAAGATTCTTTCTTTCACCTGACCAGACATATATTTTATTTTATTATTGAGTGGGATTAACAATTAAGCTATCTGATGATTAGGCCTTAATAGTTTTCTTTATAGGAAATGAGCATAATGTAAATTGTGTAATAGGTGTAAGTGGAGTATATTCTCTAAAAATTTTAGAAGATCAACTAACATGATTCAACCCACCGAGATCCAGTATAAATTGGTAGTAAGCCAAGTGTTCCACACCAATCCCACCTCTAATAGCCTAAGGGATAGCGAAAAGCACTGAATAGACACATATCAAATGATGGGAGGCCTTATCCTATGGTACCTATACACATTCACACATCACCATTCAAAAATATAATATATTTATAAATGATGGAACCTCAAGAGAGTAAAAAATTGATTTCACGAACCTCTAAGTAAACATTAGAGTGAAACAAAATAATCCATGTATGAAAGAGAGGAAAATTACATAACCAACAAAAGGAAAGTATCCAAACCCAAAAAAAGATACTAAGGATGAATGATAATTACCTACTAAAAATCTTGGGAAATAACCAATGTATGTAGTCATAGCCTCCTGATGAAATTAAGCTCCAACAACTCCAGGTCCACTAATTTTTCCCCAAGTTAACTACAGTCTACAATAGGAATGAATCATATAGGAAGAGCCTATACAATATTGAGTATATAATACCTATTAAGATACCCCAAATAACATAATGTATAAATAACAAGAAGAAAATTATCTCAACTCAAACAAGTGTGGTAATTAAATCTATAATTAATAAATATTCTCATCAAGAAACTTTGGAAAAGAGAGGCAGAGATCTTGATCAATTTTTCTATCTATAAATGTAAATAATATACATAGATTCATAAAACATAAATAAAATATGCACTCTGGAATAACATCATGAAAATATTTTGGAGAACCCACACCATGTTGGAAGATGCCTCATTCGAGGAAGTACGGACACTAGTGGAGGAACCACTCCCCACCAGAGCTCAATGACAGGGGAGTAACAACTCTGTAGATAGAGGATATGTGACTAGATATTCATGTGGTGTATAAACCTTACCTATAAAAATAAAATTAGAGAATTATTCCCAAAGAGAATGTTGCTTCCATCAGGGTAGTACCGATCCCATTATCAAATCTGATGATCACGCCCGAACATTGACATCAGCTAATCATCACTGAGGTAATAGAGACTTTGCCATACTATCACCTATCATATATATAATTTATAAATAAAGGAAACAATTGCATCAAGTGCATAAATATACATAGTAATGATTACTTCCAAGTCCACATCCATTTCCAAAATAAGAAGATGTGAATGGTAGATCATTCAATGAAAAGTACACAACTTGTCCTCCAAGGTACATGAGGTGTAGTCCAAAGTCCAAAAACTTCCATGTCCTACTATTACACTCATAAAATAAAAATAATATATATAGAATGAAGTATAATCTATATGGATTGTGAGACCATCTAGGTTCTCATGTGTTTACCCTCAAAACATGGTTTGGTTGGATGGGTGGCACCACATGGAAAGTACATCAGTGGACATGAATTGTATCATCACTTGAGGTCCTTTATACATACTTTATATACATGGATTAAATAATCATCTAGGGTCAATTTATGTGTGGTCCTACTATACAATCATGTGGTATTTAACATAGTCTAGAAACCATATCCCCCATGAAAATTAGTTTACGTGGTGTATTTTCTTCTGAAACAAACCATGTGTAGTTGGATTTTCATAGAAAGTTAATCTTCTTCTTGAAGCTTGATTTTTCTCACTGATCCCACTATGTATCTCACTATTATCTATTATTGTGATTTCAAAATCAAAATATACTCCTCTATTCATCAATTTCTACCATTATGTGTTTGGAAATCAAGATTTTCATCCACCCATGTCAAGTAGGTAACATCATCCAATACTATCCAAGGGTTTGAAAACTATAATTTCAATTGAAATAAATCATGGATATTCAACAATTCTAAAAATCATAATCTATTTCATTGATTTCACAAAAAAGTTGGTTCCAAGGTTCTATCAAACTTCAATCTAGACTGGTATCCAAATTTGTAGTCTACTGCATGATAACGATGTACATTTGAAGAACAAGGGGATAAAGGAACAACAAAAAAAACTAAATTCATCACTTTCCATTATGGATATGGACATTGATCATGAGTGTAGAAACAAAAATTGAAAATAATCCAGAACAATGATTATTTTTGGGACAAATGTGAAAATAATCAATGGAATCATTAAGAGGGGAATAAATCATGGATTCAAAGAAATAATCACAATCCATGATAGGAGTAAAAAAATAATAGGGAAAGAATCCATTAATAATGATCCCTACTTGAATATTGGATCAATCACTAAAGAATAATGATTCCACATCATCATGGATGGTGATATTCCACAACTCCATCCTTGATCCTCAAATCTAACTTATTCCCATTTTGAAAGTTCTCTCCCATGTCGGTGGACTATCCTTATGTTAAAAATCACCCAGGGTTGTATGGTTAACCCTGAGTATTTTCTATAACATAGTTTAAATATGGCATGAATTAGTTCAAAACATTTATTTAATGAATTAAATTATTTAATTTAATATATCCATTTAATCCATTTGTGACTGTTAATCATCTAAAAACCCATTTTCTATAAAATTTATGTCATGCCTAGGGTATCCCTATATTCTATGTCTGATGAAGGTCCCAGATTTACCATCTAAGACTCTGATCAGTATAAATTCTATTTATTCTAAAAAATTCATGCACACATGGTTTAATATATTTAATATTTATTACATATCGATTATAGGGTCCATGACATTTGTAATTCCACAAAAACTTTGAATAAAAACCAAGAATAATATATAAAAATATCTAAAGGTTCCAGATGTAAAAATTAGATTCATTACATTCTCCCTACTTTCAAGGTTCTTCACTATAAAAAGAAAAAACATACTAAAAATGGTGAGCGTACTGAGCCCACATCTAGATCTCATGCTCTTATAAGCACTCTTTCAGGTTCCCACACTGCCAAAGAACTCACAAATTTAGAATTTTTTCCCATGAAGGATCATATCCTCTCAATCCTTTATTTCCATTGGGTACTCTGAAAATGAGGTTGTATCCTCAAGGTCCCCACGAAAAAAGTGACTTATACCAGAAGAAATTTATAGAAAAATAAAATATTTTTCATTATAAATGATAAATTATAATATATATTAATTTTTTTTAATATTTAATTTTAGTACCGACATTCATTTTTACCAACATATATATATGATGCTATTAATATTTAATATCAACAAATTTTTTTACCAAAAATTTAATTTGTTACTTTTTTGTATTAATATCAATAGTTTTTTACCCAAAATTAGTATGTTATTATTATTATTTATTAAAAAAAATTTCCAACATATAAAATTTTAGCTATTATTTATTGAATATAAAATAATAATTTAACAACAAACATTATTATTACTATTTGTAAACTATATTCTATAAAAATATTTATATTAACAATAAAATGATTATAAGTCTAATTTCTAAGGAAATCAAACAAAATTATTCTATTATTAACTATAAAATATCTTAAATATCATAAAAAATTTAAACTTTTATCCAATATATATTATTTTTGGAATATAATTAAAATTATATTTAACTATAATTTATTGGAATTTAATTTTTAGAAAAAAATCAATATAATAAATGAAAAATGTATCCCCTCTTCCATGCGCCTATATGATTCCCACTTCTTTGTCACCTACCGCCTCCACATCGGCGTTCTCTACCTGCACTCACCAACCCGGTTCATCAATGTTCTCCCCAAGAAAGGCCCTCCATCCCCTGGATTTCCACTCCTTCCTAAGATCTCTCTTCGCATGTGTGACACGTTCTTCTTCTTTCATCCAATGTTGTGTGGGTCAGACTTTTAGGGTGATTTTAGTGTTGTTTAGGTTTCTTTTGGTGTTTTTTAGGATTTCTTCCAAATAATCTCCAATCAACTCTTGGTTGGATTTTATATTCCCTTTCTCTATTTTCATTTAGGGCATGTCAATTTATTAATTAACCGATTTTGATTTACCTACCACTAATGATGGCTTCATATGTCATATTCAGTGGTCCGAGTAGGCTATGAAGATGACCCTCCTAACCCAGGGTAGTGTTGGTCTGTCCATATTGATCCAATAAGAACAAGGTTCTTGTTCATTATCATGATCCTTGATAGCGAAGTGTGGTTAGGTTAGTTCCTTCTTTTGGGTTGTTATTATTCACTTTGGGGCAATGTATTTGTCTGGGGGATGTGGTGGCGATAGTGTTTGTTGGAGGTTCTATTCTTTGTCTCAAATGGTTGTTGAACAAGCTAATTTAAAATGACTATATGATGGCATACGAATTCATAATTTTACTGGTTTGGTTTCTATTATTATTGAAATTAAATGTTTTTAGTTGTTCTTTTGGATATAATTCCTAATGTTGTATAGTCAGTCTTTTATTTCATCTATTTCACAAGATTTTGACTCAAAATAAGACACTCAAAAATGAATATCAAAGTGATTCTAGGATGTATTTGTCTTCTATGGAAAGTCAGGGCATGGTGAGGAACATGTGTTCAGTATACTATTGATGTAAAAGAAGTTGGATCTCTTCTAGTTGTTATAGAAAATGGGGATATTAATAGTGATGTATATTTTTATGTTTCTTACTTTCTATTTCATTCAAGTTTTTTTTGTTTGATGAGGTTTTAATCTTGTTCATTCATTTAGTTTTGGTTTTGTTATGATTTGTCATGCTTGTTAATTATTGTACTTTGTGTTGGGGGGATGTGGAGGATGACATCTAGCTCTCTATAGATGTTTGATGATCAGAAGAGGATGGGGAAAACTTTTTTCTTTGGTTCTATTTTATTTGTTTTAGTTATTTTTCTGTTGGCTATTTTTATCTCATTTATCTCTATGATTTTAGTAATTATTAGGTGTATCATACAGTTTATTAGAGGTGGTCATTGAAGCATTGTAGATTTTGGAGGAGAGTTAGATAGATGTCCTTTTGATGAGAAGAATGCAGGGATGATCCACGATGTCCTAGATAATGTTCTTCATAGTGTTTTTCGATGATTCTATGTTAGTGTTATGGTTTCCTAGAATTGGATTATTTAAGGATCTTATTCATTACACTCACCATTTAAGCACTTCATTATTCAAGTTTAGTTTGTAATTGTTATTTTCTATCTAGTTTTCACATATTTTTTTCATGCAAGAATCACATATCTTTATCCCCTTCATGTTATAAGAATCCCATATCTTATGTTATTTCATGTCACCAAGACCTGTACTCCCATCTTTCCCAATCCATATATTTTCCCATTTTTTATGATTTATATATAGGTAATTCATAGTACTAGTCACATTAACACCACTTTTTTGTGCTAGGTTTTTGGGTAATGCCTCAAAATAAATAACATCAAATTTGTAAGGCCACTTCTCAATGCCTTCAATAGACATACTCTTCCACTTCAATGTGTAAGACATGGTAATACTAGTAGAACTAACACTAGGTATCAACTTTTTATTCTTGATAATGTTTCATCCTAGGTCATAAAAACATGAAAATTACTTTACACATTATTTATAAGATCCTTTCTGGCATCTTTAGGAATAACAATGAAAGCTTTTGGATCTTAACGCTCCAAGATAAAAGATAAAAGTTATTCACTAATCCTATTGAACTAAAAAATATATTCTTTTTTCCTCACATAGGATTCATGATGTCTATTAGGTCTATTTATAAAAATTGTTGCATAATCCTACACTACTTTGTCATCCTCTTTTCTCAATCATATGATGGAACTGACTCCATATTTTCTTAAGTAATGGCACGCTAAAGACTTTTTAAAAGTTTACATACTTAATATTAATATCTTGAAAACATTGAACAAGTTACACACCAAAAATTTTCAAAGCATCAAGTACTAAATCTGATATTAGATCCTAGAATTGCCTATTAATTTTTTTACCAATGAAACAATTCACCATTCCAAGAATTACAACATGATCATTCACATCGACATGCAACATAATCTTATCAAGAACTATAATTTCATTCTTATAATCTATTTTTTTAGTCTTAAAAAATGTATATAGACCCTTATTAGTGATAATTACATCAGTTACAACCTTTTATGAATAGAGATTATCAATCTAGAACTTATTCTCTGATTCATGTGTCGAAAGGTCATGGAGTAAAGGTGTTGGTTTGTTCAAGATTAGATAAGTAGTGTTAAAACACTACCGATGTTGCGAATAATTGTTTTTGAGTTTCTTTTTCTTGTTAGGGTGTTTCTCTATCCTTTATTATATTTTTTATACCTCATTAAACTTTATATTATCAAATATATAGATGAAAAATTTTATTATGGGCATATATGATGGGAATTCAGTAATATTGGAAACATATTATCACTCTAATATGGATTTCTAGAGTTTTTTGTATAGTTTAGAGTGGGGATAATGGTGTTGATGTGTATAATTGGATTCTTAGAGTCTTATATTATAATTGTCTTTGTAGGGTTATTTTTTTTGTGGTGTAGGAACATTTAAACATGTTCAAAAGGTGTTGTGGCTATAAACTATGTGAATTTGAAACATAACAGTGTCTCAATTTGATATTTTGTTTTGTGTAAGAAAAGTTTTTATTTGGAATGTAATCTAATTCATGATTCAATATTTTAATTTTCCATGTACTGTGGGTGTCAGTCTATGGATCATGGAAAAAAATTCAATGTTATCCCAAATCTAGAAGTTGTTTCCCTTGTCAGGGGATGGTATTACTCAGGTGAACCCTTCCTCATTATAATTTTATACAAGATCCATTTTTCCTTTTCCATTATTCTAATTTTGTAACTTTATATTTGTTTGTGTTGTTTTGTTACAAGTAGATTCCCATGTTATACTACAGAAAATTTTTTCTATTTCATGTCTAAGTTAGTGAACTGCATGTGTATTCCCCACCATGGTAGTGACAACCGATGCGTGAGAGAAACCGAAAAATGAAGGTATGTTGTAATATTTGCTACCTACATAAAAGCGAAAAATGATTCATATAAGAACTCCAAGAACTAAATTGGATATCTTGAGAATAAAAATTGATGATGATTTGGGTGAGTGAAGTGTTACACATTTCTATATATTTTTACTATAATATTTTTATTCTTTCTTCTCTTATTTTTCTTGTTTTAATTAATATTTGTGTCACTTTAATATTTTCATTTCATACAACCATTTGAGAAGAATACATATATTATTTCATAGGTGAGAAAAATCTTATTCTGCAGCTTTGAATCTTTATCCTTGTTAATAGTAGTACATGCATAAAGGCATTGTTAGGGTCATTATTGAGGTGATAGTTTGTGGGCATCATTGAGGTTCTATAAATTTGTAAAGTATGTGAAAAATATTTCATAGTAGTGAATCATGGGTGGTGTTTTCAAGACATGGAATAGGCATGAGGAGGATGTTGTTGTGGAGAGGCAGATGATTACTACATGAAATGACATGCTCCTTATGTGAACTATGGATTGACGAATGATGTGTGTTATTTTGGAGTTTCATGTAAGGTCTCTTGGAGTTTTAGCACATTAAAATATATTTTTAACATGTTTCTTGGATCTTTATGTCACATTTGAAATGTTCATATAAGATAATTATATAATTATTATATAATGAATATATTATATATAATTAGATTAATAAATATAATATAAAATTTTATAAAAAATATTTGAATACCCATATATAATATTTTATTCAAAATGTAATTTAAACATATATTTTAATCCTTGGTATTTCTTTTAATAAATATAAAGATAAATGTTGATAATATCACCAATAGATAAATATGTCATATTAATCTATAGCTACCCATTTTAACCAACATATATATTATCCATTAGTATTATTATAATTACAACAAAACAATTTTATATTTCGAAATAACATTTAGAGATAGATTTTTATCGACAATTTAGTGGCAAGAAAATTTTTGTTCGTAAAACACTTTACCAACATAAATTTCACTTTTACCAACAGACATAACCATGTTGTAAAAAGCTATTTATTTTGTATTGTGTATTGATCACCCAATCTATTATGCGAAATGGGTCACACACATATTTCATAAATTTATACATGTATAAGAAATCATGCACTCAGTCAAACTACATGGGTAAATCCTAATAGTATGTAGCCTCACCAACCCTATGTAGTATTTATAAAAACCTGATGAACCTTAATGATAGCTTTCTATAATGAGAAAACCTTCATAAACTACATCATGAAGAGACACAAATATACACATGGTCTATTTACGTGAACTCTAAGGGTCTATAATTTAAGTTAATGTAATATTTAAGTCAATTAGGATTGGTTTTCATTTACCCATAGATCAACTAGACTTTATCCATTATCACTTGAACAAACTTGGGTCCCATAAGTAACGACTCGCTAATTTCCATCCAGTATAAGGGTGACCTACAGGGCTTCCCATACATTGCCTCAAAATTTTCCATGAAAATAGTAGAGTGATAGCTATTATTATAAGTTAACTTCACTGAAGGAAGTTAATACTCCAAACTCAAACTGAAGTACATCATATAGGCTCTCAAAATATACCCAAAAAACAATATGTTTTATTATGGTTGGCTATCTGTTTGGGTGTGTAATTTCATGACCATCCATAAAAATGTCTTTAAGTACTCCTAAAAAACTCTTTACAACTAGGAGGAAAATTAAGTATCATAGTCTAAGAAAATACTTGAGGGTACCCAATAAAGCTGGACAATCTCTTACATGTACAAGAATCCCAAACCCTCTACTATAATCTGCATATATTTGGCTATGATGTGAGATGATTTGGTGAGTCAATCGAAAATCACCAGAATATTATTGTGTCCTTTCATCATTTTTGGAATAATTGTAACAAATTCTATAGATATTACATACCATTTTCACATGGTAACCTTAAGGATTTGAGCCAAACCTACTGGAACCTGGTCCTCTACCTTCACATATTAATATGTGAGACATATAAAGGAAAACTTGGTGACAATTTTCTTTATTCGAGGACCCCAAAATTTAAATGAAAGGTCTTGGTATATCTTTTATACTATAGGATGTACCACCAATGGGGAGTTGTTGAACTCATTAAACACCTCCTCATGTCGTGAAACCGGTACCACTATCTATCCTCAAAATTGGATGACATGCTCACCACCATTAAATAATCCATCTGCTGAGTCCCTGGAGAATATATGGTCATGCATAACATCAAAATCATTTTATCCAAATTAGACATCTCTCACATTTTGTATAAGCGATGGAGTCAGCACCATCAACTGTAGATAGACTACTCCTACCTCCTCTACCAAGGTAAGTCATAATAAGGCCATCTTCTCTAAAGCATCCCCCACCAAATAGGGATGTAATTTCCTAATGAGTGTATCTTCTTCTTGGTTACCCTTACCTAGAGAAAAGACAATCGCAATGTCATATTCTTGTAAGAAATCTATCCAAATACTCTACCTAATGTTAATATCTCACTATAAACACACACACAGAGATATATATATATGAGACTCTAGAGTTATGAATAGATGACAAAAAATTCACCAATATAACAATGTTTCTATATCATTAATGGGAAAACTTCCACTAATAGCTTGAAATCATGGGTTGTGTAGTTTTTCTTGTGGGGTTATATAACATCCCGACCCGGGTCACCCTAGAACCGGTAGCCAGACCGGTTTCCACATGACCTCAAGCATGTCTCCTCATACGCCAGAGGCTGTTGACTTGTAGCGAGGGTCTAAGTATAGTTAGTGGGGAGACTATACCCTCATTTTAGAGTTCAAAAATAGACAAAGGCAATAAATAGAGGAAACGGTCTAATAAATGATAAAGAAGTAGAAATCATATTTTATAAATCTTGTACAAAACAAATGGCCAACACCAAATTATATAGCAGATGTATGCATGACATGCTAATGATAAAAAATATAAAACAGTGAAAAAAACAACATGCTTTACATTAAAATGCATAAATAAACAAATAATGACTCAAAGACCCAAGGGAAATCTCCTCGAGCATCCTGAGCATCTTCTCGGTCCTCTACTCTTATCTCCCAAGTAAATGAAAACAACATAGTCTTGTAACCAAATATAATCTACTCAGGTACCCAGTGCAATGGTGGCCTGAGTAGGGTGTGAGATATAAATCTTAGTAGGCCGGGACCACTGGTGTCTACCCCAAATCTAGAAATTTAATAAATAAGTTATAACACATGAAGTCATGCATCAAAAAAACTAATCAGTACAAAGAAACTGTAAACCAAAGTACCTGCTTCAACCCTCAGCTGGTGTCTGAACGTACATTATACATTTTTTTTGTATACTCAACAAACATTACATAATCGTTTATCAATTATTCAAATATTATTAAATTAAGAAAGTCTGGAGATTCGGCCTATGCCTGACATCTTCCGCATAAGTCACTCACTATGAATGTCTCTAAAAACCATCTAAGTAATCAAGTAAGGACTGAATCCAAGCTTGTGCTTTGGCTTGGATAACACGTCATAATTTATTCAATTTAATATTTCATATACCAATTTTGAGCCCGTCCACTGAAAATGTTTCACCCAATTCATAAATAAGTCTGAACCCTTTCTCATAATCAATTCAAAAATCATCATGTCACAACAACCTTCATTAACCATTAAACTCATTTCATGCACGAACAATTGGACCCACAGTCCAATGTTAATTAACGGATGTAGAACATCATGTCTAGCACCCTTGTGAGGATTTGGATCCTCATCCCTTGTCTCACAACCCATGGGTATTTGGAGCATCAGTCCTTATCCCATAAAAGAATATTTGTTTTCAAGCTAGGTGTAGCATGCCATGTCTCGCACCCAATGAGTATTTAGAGCATCAATCCCTATCTCACAACCCATCTATCAATCATACATATACATCTATCAATGGTGTAGAATGCCATGTCTAACACCCTATGAGTATCTGGAGCCTTAGTCCTTGTCTCACAACCCATTCATCAATCATACATATATATTTATCATTGGTGTAGAATACCTTGTCTAACACCACAAAACCAATCCGTTAATTAATTCAACAATTAATTAATAACACAAATCTCTCTTCAGATAATTCAACACTTAATTATCAATTCAACATATCATTAATTAATAATTAATTAAAAATTAGTTATTATTAGAAATCCAACTGAATAATTAACTCAACATTCGATTATCCAAATTCTTTAACAATTCTGAACCCATCCACTCAAACAATGGTTCGTCCAGGACTTTAACAATCTACACGCACACCATAATCATCACAAAACATGTTGAACAAAGCCAAGATATTTAGTGACCATCTCACACAACATATCAGATCTCTAAACAACTCCATCCAAGACAACTTGAGGCATGGAAAACTAATACGCATCAAAAGGTTCTCCTGGCCAACAATCGTAACAAACAATCAATTCACAATCTTAAATTAATGCATGAAAAATTAATTAATTCAATAATTAATTAATTAAATCTCATCTCTTTAACCAATCATCAATTAGTTGAACATTTACCATTTAACATGTAATAATTAATTCATCCATTAATTATTACCAGTTTCCAAATTATATACCGAACATGTCAAATATTCGATTTTCCCAATAATCTATAAAAGCCACAATCTTATTCCAACTCATGACTTGATAATTAATCCTACCATAAATTACCCTATTACTCCTTCTTACCATTAAAATCATTTAACTGTTTAATCATATCACTTTAACCAAATTAGCCAACATGCTTAAACTCAACACAAGTTCAAGTCCACACTTATCTCATGTGGGAAGAATTATTTAATAACATCCAAAGTGTCAATTGTTGACATATCATAATGAAGTAAAATCACATTACTAATTTATTTAAAGAAACTATAATTCTTAAATAAAGGGTTAAAGATTTGGGACCCTACCTTGGGGTTTTGACGGAAACCATAACGAACGAAGAACCCTCAAGAGAAACGGGATGATTCTTCAAGAACCCACCTTAGATCACTTCTCCTAGAAAGAACAAGACCAAAGAATATCATACTTTTCATCTACACACTTAGATTTACCCATAATGGGTGTAGATCTAAGAAACTGAGGGAAGAGGAGATGTAGATCTAAGTAGATCTATGAAACCGAACAAGAACGAAGAAGAATATCTACCTACCTCAAGAATTTGGATTTAATTCTCCAAGAGAAGCCTTCAGGTCACCTCCAAAATTCTTGGGAGAGGTTTTACAACCTTTTAGAGAGATTAATATCGAGTTATGTCTGCTAAGGAGCTTAAACAAGCCATATAAAGGCAAAAAAGAGTGAGATTAACAATTTAAGGATCTCATTTAAGTGCCCGCACAGTTTTCTCGCATTGTTAGACAAATCGTGCGCTAACCATATGTTAGATAATATCTCGGAAAACACTCCCCGCACAGTTAGGCCGCACGGTTAGACAAATATTATGCTAACCGTGTGTTAGCCACTACCTCAAAACTTCAACTACGCACAGTTTGGCCGCACGGTTAGAAAAACCGTGCACCACCCATGTGACTTCCCCTTTGCCTCAAAAATTCTATCAAAGTTTGAAAAAATGACATCTTTAGGTGTTCTAACACTCGGAATAAAATTCCGGAGCTCAGTTTAAAAAGAAAGACCCATTGATAAACTGAAAAAAAATTCAGAAACATTTTTAATTTTAAACCGGTTCAAAAACACGGGATTCTACATTATACCCACCTTAAAAACTTCTCATCCCCGAGAAGCAATCGGGAACCACTATTAAAACAACCGACCTACCAAGGTAATTTAATCTCATTAGAAGAGACATGTTGTGTTTTCAACGCCAAACACACCTTTAACCCTTCTCGAACCAGATGGATAAGCCTTTACAAATAGATCCAAATATTACTCTAAAGCTTAAACATCGAAACAGATCATATATATAAGGTCATTAGAAGGACCTTGTCAACGTAAAAGGTTGAATCTCGATCAAACAATGGAACATGTTTCACATGCTTCCCTCGAAAGACGTTGCAGACCCAAAACCCCATTTCCCCTTTATCTGATGACGTGCCTTTAAAACTATTCCAAAACCATCCTCCAATATAACTAAGTGCTTACCCAACATCTAGTGATATTTCTAAGTCAAGCCATCACAAGGCTATTTTAAAAACAACCGTGCCCCAACACGAAAAAAGAAGTATCCCAAACAAACCACGCATCCCGCATAATCCCCAAATAAGAACCGCTTCTCAAGCCCAACAACATTTAAACTATAGCTTGGATTAAGACCAACACTATCTTAGTGTCTCCATAATGAGGACAAAATAGGGGACATGCTCATCGTGTATTGAAGAGCACACTAAGAGAAAATTGAGGTCATGAAAAATATTAGTCAAACAATTACTGGAAAACTCTGTTCTAAAATATCGGCATCACCTTCCAACACATTCATCGAGAAAAAAGTGACAATACCCACCTTAGGATTTCCCATGAAGTCTCAAGAAAAGACCAACCGCTGACCAGCGCACTAAATTAACACCAAGATCGGCGTGTCAAAACACCCAGGACTTTCGAAAACCATTACATATATTGAAATGAAATTAATTCTATAACACTCAAGTTACTCTACATGGAGTTTACCCTGGACCATAATCAACAGTACAAAAAGACTTATTACGGAGTCATTTTTCCTCATACAACCATTTTCCTGGATGACGCCATAACCAGTCATCCATTTCTAAGAAGAAAGGGTCAAACGACCAACAAAGCCGCTGACCATGCCTGAGGCACGTCTAAACAACTGACAAAGAGCATTACTCGATGATCAAGCCCAAAAAAAGGTTATGAAACACATCACCACTTGTTTGAACAAGGGTTTCATAGGAAACTTGAAGTCCTACCTGGGACAACGGCACCCAACAACTCCAAAAGAGTGAGAAAAGCCATAGTGCTAGCAAGGAATTTAAGTTCTGAGGGCGCTACCGACCACAGGTTATCCCTTTACGAAGAAAAAGAGTCATACCTAAACCGAGTCACTTCAAACAAGTCACTAGGCTCAAAATCCGAACATAAGGCCATTGCTAAGGAAATGAACACCTACAGAAATTACTCACGCTTCTTTTCCAAGGCAACTCAAGAGAAGTCCGAACTACCCTTTACATGAGGGTTTTAAACAGTGGACACCACAATAGGATCCATTTCCAAGCCTCTTATATTTAATCACTTTTAATCTGTAATCATCAAAATATTTAATCAAAACATCAAAGTACCATTTTCAAAACGCCCCAAGGCAGAACAGGCAAGTTTCATAAAACACCCTTTTTAAAACATTTACGTTAGTTGACATCCCATCATTTTTAGGAAACTTATCAAAATAAATTTGTTTTAATAAGATAAGGTGACTTATGAGGATCCCATTTTAACCAACCTGTGTTCTCTATAAATCAACCTAATAGAAAATGCATAGGTATTAAAATTTTAAACACCCAAATGGGTTATCCCATAAAAACACTCCCAACTGACCTACTTGGGTCCAATTGCATTTTGGAAACTAGCCATTTTATTTCAGATCAACATCAAATATCTTTCACATTTATAATCATTTCAAAAGGCATCATGTCATCGCATTTAATATGATTCGTCATTTCCCAATTCATGAAGTGCCCATACACTCCATGGATTTAAAATTGGATCTAATTAATCGATACCAATGTCAATTCAGAAATTAACATGATTAGCCTAAAAATCCAAATTATATGGGTGGCCACCTACCAATCGATAAGGCGCCCAAACACCTTATCGCTGGATTTTGGCTCCCATTTAACACAATCAACATTTATTTAACATTTTAAATTTAGCAGCCCTTTCACATATCAAAACATCTTTAATATGTTAGTATAAGCAGTAACACAACAACATGCTATAACAAGGAAGCATGTCACAACAACAAAACATGATAATTACTAAGCCAATACGACATATAATCACCCAAGCATGTTAAATCTAGCACTGTAACATGCTATCAAGAGAGGCATGCTACAACAGATCAAACACGACATTTCACCCAAGGAACACAATCCAAATTAGCCGGCATCCTACTAATGCAACTACATGGCATGTTATATGCATGAAATGCGAATCTCTAAGAGACTAAGATGATACATGTATGAAACTTTCGTGCCATATCAGGCCAAGAAAATTATTCTTTTCAAAATTATCAAAATCAATAAAAAGTGGAAAATACACCAGTCACACAAGGTGAAATCATATCGACTATAACCTCTAATATTACAAACATCAATTCCCATCCCTAGCCACTTGTTTATTTCCCGTACATGAGGTGATCAGTCCCAAGCACGGCTATTAACCCAGGCGCTGACACATTCTTAGTCTCCTATATACCAACCCCAAAACAGTAAGACAAAGGAAAAGAAAGAAACCAAAACCTCTGATACCACTTTGTAACATCCCAGCTTGGGTCACCCCTGAACCGGTGGCCGGACTAGTCGCCACATGACCTCAAGCACGTCTCCCCGTACGCCAGAGGCTGCCGACTAGAAGTGATGGTCTAAGGATAGTTAGTGGGGGAGACTATACCCTCATTTTAGTGTTTAAAAATATAAAAAGGAAATAAATACCAGAAACGGTCTAATAAATGATAAAGTAGCAGAAATAATATTTTATAAATCTTGTACAAAAAAAAAAAGGAAAACACCAAATTACACAAAAGATGCATACAAGACATGATAATGATACAAAATAGAAAACAATGAACAAAAAAACATGATTTACATTCCAATATAGAAATAAAAAAATAATGACTCAAAGCCCCAAGGGAGATATCCTTGAGCATCCCGAGCATCCACTCAGTCCTCTACTCCTATATCCTAATTAAATTCAAACGGCATAGTCCTGTAACCAAATATAATCTACTCGGGTACCATGTGCAATGGCGGCCCGAGTAGGGTGTGAGATATAAATATCAGTAGGCCGGGACCACCGGTGTCTACCCCAAATCTAGACATTTATTAAATAACATAAAACATGTGAAGGCATGCATAAAATAAAGTAAGAAGTAAAAAGTAACTATAAACCCATGTACCTGCTTCGGCCCTCAGCTGGTGTATGAACGTGCATTATACATTTGTCATGCATACTCAACAAAAATTACATAATCATTTATCAATTATTCAAATATTATTAAATTAAGAAAGTCTTGAGATTCGTCCTATGCCCGATATCTTCTTCATAAGTCACTCACCACAGATGTCTCTAAAGACCATCTAAGTAATCAAGTAAAGATCGAATCCAAGCTTGTTCTTTGGCTTAGATAACACGTCAAAAGTTATTAAATTTAATCTTTAATATTCTAAGTCTACGCCCATCCACTAAAAGTGGTACATCCAATTCATAAATAAGTCTGAACCCTTTCTCATAATCAATTCACAAATCATCATGTCACAACAGCATTCATTAACCATTAAACTCATTTCATGCACGAACAATTAGACCCACAGTCCAATGTTAATTAATGGAAGTATAACATCATGTCTAGCACCCTCGTGAGTATTTGGAGCCTTAGTCCTTGTCTCATAACCCATAAGTATTTGGAGCACCAGTCCCTATTCCATAAAAGAATATTCGCTTGAAATCTAGGTGTAGAACTCCATGTCTAGCACCCCGTGAGTATTTGGAGCATCAGTCTCTGTCTCACAACCCATCTATCAATTATACATATACAACTATCATTGTTTTAGAATTCCATTTCTAACACCCATTGAGTATTTGGAGCCTTAGTCCTTGTCTCACAACCCATTCATCAATCATACATATATATTTATCATTGGTGTAGAATACCATGTCTAACACCACAAAACCAATCTGTTAACTAATTCAACAATTAATTAATAACACAAATCTCTCTACAGATAATTCAACACTCAATTATCCATTCAAAATATCATTAATTAATAATTAATTAACAATTAATTTTTCTTAGCAATCCAACTAAATAATTAACTCAATATTTAATTATCCAAATTATTTAACAAGTCTGAACCCGTCCACTCAAACAATGGTTCGTCCAAGACTTTAGTAATCTACAAGCTCACCATAATCATCTAAAAACATGCTGACCAAAGCCAAGATATTTAGTGACCATCTCACACAACATATCATATCTCTAAACAACTCTATCCAAGACAACTTAAGTCATGAAAAACTAATACGCATCAAAAGGTACTACTGGACAACAATAGTAAAAACAATCAATTCACAATATTAATTTAATGCATGAAGGATTAATTAATTCAATAATTAATTAATTAAATCTCATATATTTAACCAATCATAAATTAGTTTACCATTTACCATTTAACATGTAATAATTAATTAATTCATTAATTATTACCGGTTTCCAAATTATATACCGAACATGTCAAATATTCGATATTCCCATTAATCTGTAAAATCCACAATCGTATTCTAACTCATGATTTGATAATTAATCCAACCATTAATTACTCTATTACTCATTCTTCCCTTTCAAATCATTTAACTGTTTAATCATATCACTTTAACCAAATTAGCCAACTTGCTTAAACTCAACCCAAGTTCAAGTCCTCACTTATCTCATGTGGGAAAAATTATTTAATAACATCCAAAGTGTCATTCGTTAACATATCATAATAAATTAAACTCACGTTCCTAATTTATTTAAAGAAACTATAATTCTTAAATAAAGTGTTAATGATTTGGGACCCTACCTCGGGGTTTTGACAGAAACCCTAACGAATGAAGAACCCTCAAGAGAAATGGGTTGATTCTTCAAGAAACCACCTTATATCACTTCTAATAGAAAGAAAAAGACAAACAAAATTATCATACTTTTCATCTACACACTTATATTTACCTATAATGGGCATAGATCTATGAAACCGAGAGAAGAGAAGATGTAGATCTAAGAAGATCTAAGAAACTGAACAAGAACAAAAAAGAACATCTACCTACCTCAAGTATTTGGCTTTGATTCACCAAGAGAATCCTTAAGATCGCCTAAAAACACTTGGGAGAGGTTTTCTAACTATCAAGGGAGAGTAATCCCGAGTTATGACCACTTAGGAGCTTAAACGAGACATCTAAAGGTAAAAATGAGTGAGATCCACAATTTAAGGATCTCATTTAAGTGCCTGCATGGTTTGCTCGCATGGTTAGAAAAACCACGCGCTAACAATGTGTTATCTACTGTCTCATAAAACACACCTCTCATGTTTATGCTTCACGGTTAGAAAAACCGTACGCTAACCGTGTGTTAGCCACTGCCTCAAAACTTCAACTAAGCATAGTTTGGCCGCACGGTTAGAAAAACTATGCACTGCCTGTGCGAATTCCCCTTTGCCTCAAAACTTTTATCAAAGTTCGAAAAAATGACATCTTTAGGTGTTACAACACTCAGAATAAAATTCTAGAGCTCGGTTTAAAAAGAACGACCCATTGATAAACTGAAGAAGAAATTCAGAAACATTCGTAATTTTAACCCGGTTCAAAAACACGGGAGTCTATAGGTCATGACTTCATATCCCCATTATAAATCACTATAAACCCCTACATTCTAACACGTCTTATTCTACCTCTATATCCGTCACAAAACACCACATAATCTATATCATCCTCTAATAGTCTCAAAAAAAGTGAACTAGTCAACTGTTATCTCAGATCCTCAATGGTTCTCCAATAATTCTTGATCAAAATGAATGGCCATTCCTTACAAGTAAAATAATTCAAAGGGGATGATATTTAGGAAAATAAATCCACAAAACTCTAATAATACCCATCCAAAATAAGAAAAATCCATACCTTAGAGATTATCTTGGGTGGTTCCCAACCTAGCACTTCCTTCATCTTAGGTGGGTCCACAACTATTCTAGCCTCTAAGATGAAATGACTAGGAAAGTGTACCTCTCTAATATAGAACTTAATCTTCAAGAGTTTACTAAAAGGATAGAAATTCTGAAGAAAATTTAGGAACACTCTTAGGAACTCTATATTATCCTCATTTAAATTAGAATATAAGATAATTTAATCACTGAATATTACTATGAACTGATCTACAAATGAATAGAATATTTTTTTCAAGAGTCCCATGAATATAGTTGTGTAATTATTTACACAAAATTGTATCACAATGAACTCATAATTCCCATAGTGGAATAAGAATATTTTCTTTGGGATACCCACCTCACAAACCCACAATTGATGGTAGACATTCTTGTGGAATAATTCAAGTACCATCATTCACCTTTTAGTTAGTTTAAGAATCATTAATCCTCGAAAAGTGGTACTTATTCTTGATAGCCATCTAATTTATGTGATGGTATCCCCCAAGCATCCCCAATATCCCATTCTAGTTTTTTGAAAAAAATAATGGAGATTACCAAGGTAAAATTTTTAGTTTGATGAAACATTTCTCCTAATGGTCCATTAACATTATCCTTAGGCCCAAAAGCTTGGTTGGGTGCCTTTGATGTGATTTAGAAGATATGTGTGTCATTTTGGGATGAATGTAGATAAAAAATTCAATCTTCCACCTTGTAGGTAGTCTTAAAACATCCCCATAGAAGAATTCCATGTATCTATCCACTATCACTAAAATTTCAGTTCCTGAAGATCCCACTATACCATGGTACAAGCTCACTAAATAATAAGAGATGGGTTATAGTTACCTATAGATGACCCTTTTATTCTCTGCAAAAATTCCTTCTCACCAGAGAGGGAAAATCTCATCCCATTTTTTCAAAGGATATGGTGATAATATATTTATAATAAAACAATATATAACCAATACATACCATGAATGATGTCATATAAATTTATCATAGCTATGAAGGGGTCTCATAGAAAACATTACTAACCAAGTTACATATCACATTTTGATAGTTGTGTGAGATATTAGAATCTATTCCATAAGGGGTCTTTAGTCACATAGATCTAGTTAAGGGATCTACTGGTATCTCAAGATTACACCCTAAATATATGGTAATAAATAAGTGACTTATTCAGAAATCTATTAGTAATATGGATAAAGTAGAGAATATAAATATCATACCTCAAATCATCTCCAGTGCCTTAGGGTCATATTCATCAATAGTCTGAAACTATTTTCACCCTCTACCAATAGCTCTATATGTTTGGTTTGTTCCTCATGGTGGTGGTGGTGGAAACAACTCATTGTATCCTAATCCTCATGTAGGGGCTTCTACTGGGAATCTTTCAGCCCCTTTGATAAATCTGTCTCATTCGGATCTAACCAATCACCTCCAAAAAGTCAATGATCATAGCACAAATTCTACTATGGTGATAAATCCATCAACATTCTACCCTATAAAGCACACTGGGTTGGGTGGTAACATATCATGTGACATTACCCATCACATTTATAGTATCATCCATCACATAGATAACTAGATCCTTGATGGGATCCTTATGTCGTTGAACCTCATGTCTAGGTCTAAGCGTGTATGTGATTCCTTTTTTTATGTTCCTAATTTCCTATGCCTGCTAGTTGTGGTGTATGTATCGGATCCATGATGTTCCATGTCTTCTCCCACCACCTATCAAATCACTGATTGAAATTTCTCCCTGACCAAAGCCCTATATAATAGTCATGTATAATTGGGGATGAAGAAAGAGCTCGTGAAACCCCAAATATCTCTATATAATCCCTTCTCAAACTTCCATACCCAGAATTATCTATATCAAATCATTTAAAGGAAGTAATGCATGGGGTTAGTGAATCTAATTTCATTCTATACTACAATCATATTTACCTAATAAATCTCCAATATTTCTAGAATACATAGTGGAAAAAAATTATATGGGTAACACACTTAATGGAAAACAATCTTGAACTCTATCTATGAGGGATTTGTCTCATCATGAGTCTCAGTTTCCAAATATCACAAGTGTCACACTACTCCATGAAGAAGGAAATCCCTATGTACCATCATCTAACTAGATGGAATATATACATGATGAAATATTCATGACATAAAATATTGAAAAATCTCTCTTGCCTATTCTTATGGGTCACCAAGAAAGTGAAGTGGTCTCTATCGCTGAAACTTATGATGTAGTATAAGCCTATATACATTTTAAATCTAGCTTGTGGAAATATAGGCTATTGAACAGGAAGGGATTCTTTATCCTAGTCTACTAGAGCTAGGTCTTCTCACTACTAGAAAGGTGGGGGTACATCTTTGTTCCCTCCTGGGGAGAATATATCAAGTAATATCCCCTAAGAAAATCCTCTTCACTAAGCTAATCATCCTCATGAATTTGTTGAATTATCCTTCTTGACTGTCACTGTGGAGACATCCTTAGAGGCCACAAAATGGTCCACAATAAGATGAGCATACATGTGTAGATGAATCAATAAGTAATTGTAATTAAAAGAGTCATTCACATATGATGTATGTAGCATTAATCCCTTTCAACCGATTCCTCAGTGTACTGAGTCAATAAGTAGGTTATTAGAGTCTTGGTTTATGGATACATCAATTACCACACCATCCCTTAAGTACCTAGACCAAGAACCCAACTCAAGAAACTTTAAAAATGTATCAATGGTCTTAAAAAATACTCACAAAACATCTATCCCCAAACATTTTTCCTAGAAAAAACCCCTTGGATACCACTCTAACATGAGCTAACCCATTAGGGTACCACTTGGTCCAATCGTAAGTTGAGTGTTCCAGCATAATCCGAACTCCAATTGGTCAGGGGTGTGTGAAAATAATTGACTAGGAATATCTCACAAGATTGGAGACCTTATCCAAATATAGATATGCACTTACACTCTTCTGTAAAATAGTGTAGGGATAATAATAAATACTGGACCCTCTAGAGAGTAAAATAATGCATGAAAAAAACTCTTAATAAACATTAGAGTATAAAACAATCCATGTATAAAAGAAGGAAAATATACATGCCCAATAAAATGAAAGTATCATAATGAGAAAAATCTTTTGAGGGTCAAATAGACATCCTTACTCATGATATTGGGAAGTAACCACCATCTGTGGTCATAGACTCCTGGTAAAACTAAGATCTACCAACCATAGGTCCACTAAATCTTCTTCCAATATTTATTTCATCTGCATTATTCATGAAACATTCGGGAAGAACCCATATATGGGTGAGTATATACATCCCATTAGGATGAATTGTACAATATAGGGGTGAAATAACAAGAATATAGTTAGCTCCCCCTAAATGTTTTAATAATTAAGCCTATAGGGAATATATATACTCATCAAGAAACTAAGGCAATGATAGGATGAGATCTCAATCACTACAATGGGCCATAAATGTCTAGTCATCCCAATGATCCAAAAATCTAAAATACATTCTACACTATCTTATAATATTAATATAATATAATAGAGAACTTGTGCCTCATAGGAATATGCCTTAGTCGAGGGATAACTAATAGTAGTGGAGGACCCAAACCCTACCAGAGCTCTATGAAGGTGGAGTATCAACTCCATAGAGAAAGGAACTATGCCCAGATGTGTATGGGATACACTAAACCTATTTATATAAAGTAAATTTTATAACTTCATCTTGAGATAAATTTACTCTATCAGGGGACTAACGATCCCAATATAAACTCAGATGAATGCACATGAACCCTGACAGAGTATAATAATCACTAATGCAAGAGATACTTATTCAAATATCATCTATAATATATCTAATGTTGATAAAATTCCACCATAACATCTAAAATAAAAATAAACCTAAGAAGAAATTCTCACACATCTAATTCCATGTACCGAATAAGGAGATACGAAAGATAGATAATTTGATGTAAATTCCATAAAGTGTCCCCTAAGATACATGGGGTCTAACTGGATGTTCAAAAATGTCCATGTACCTATTATATAATAATCATGTGAAAATAATATAAATAGTGTGTGGTATTTTTCACATGGTGTACGGGACCACCTAGGGTCCTGGGCATGTATTTCCTAAACATGACTCAGTTGGTCAAGCAACACGACACAACGTTTCCATCAGTGGAAATAGTTTATAGTTAAACTCAGGGTCCTAGGTGTTTACTATTTGTACATTAATCAATTACCTAGGTATGTTAACACAGCATGTGGTCCTACCACCTGGTTTTGTGGTATTTAACATCGTCTAAAAACCATAGTCATTGTGAACAACTAACTACACGACATGTGTTCTTCCAAAAAACTTGGCGTGTAGTCAAAATTTTTCACAGAGTATTCATCTTCTTCCCAACTCATTTCTATATTCCCCATTCCCACTACAAATCTCTATGTTAGATTTATACATTATTCTGAAATTTTAACAAACAACACCAGTCATCTACATCAGACCATTGTTGACAGGATATTGGGATTTCTATCGACCCATGTGAAGCCTGTCCCATCATTTGTTTATATATAAGGAATAAAACCTTCATATTACATCCAAAATCCACTTTAATTCATAATCACTTACAAAAATCACCATCTTTATCATCGATCACAAAAAAATGTGTTTGTGATGTTAGATCATGCTTCAAATTGAACCGATAATCAAATCAATGACCTTCTATAATTCAACAAAGAACACTAGAGGATTGAGTGAAGAAAGACATAATAAAAAATTGAATTGAATGATTTAAGTTTTGGACCTAAACATTGATCATGATTGTGGAAATGAAAATATAAGATAACATAACACACGTATTATTTTAGGGACAGAGGATAACATAATAAAAAAGATTAGAATAAGAGGAATAAATTAGGGATTCAAAAAAATACTAACAACTCATTCTAGGAAGCTGAAAACAACAAGAAATGAATCAAAAAATAATTATCCCTACTTGATTATTGGATCGATCACCGAAGATGTATGATTTTGTATTACCGCTATCAGAAAGATCTAAGAACTCCATCATCAATCCTAAAATATCCTTTATTCTGATGTCAAATGTTTTCTCCCATGGTGGTGGACTCTCCCTTCATTGTAAATATCCTAGGGTTATGTGGATAACACTATAGATTTTCTATAATAGGGTTTAAATAATAGAATAAATAGGGAACAAAATTTATTTAATGAATTAAATTTATTAATTCGTTTAATTTATTTTTATTTTTTAATCTATTTAAACTGATGTGTATATAAAATATGTTACCTCTTGGGTAAACCCCTCATTATGAGTCCAAAAACAGTCTCATATTTCCCATATGAGACTCCACTCAAAAGAAATTAAATTTATTTTGACAATATGTTCACATACAGTTTAATATATTTAATATATCAATTATGGGTCCCTATGAAACTTCTTATAATATTCCAATACCAAAGAAAAAACTAGAATAATATATCGCAACATTCAAATGGTCCAAACATAAAAATTAGAGTAATTATATCTACAATGATTTTATATGGGAGGTAATTATTCAACATCCACGACATGAGTTATATTTTAGTATAGTTTCTCATATTGGTGGAACACCCCTCCCTTTGAAATTACATTAAATAAAACATTCTAAACTCCATGAGATCAGGATTATAGTTAAATATTTACAAACTTGGGTATTCATTCATCCTTTTGTTTGCACATGGGGTGTATTAGTCTTTTTCTCTAAGAGTGAAGATGAAAACTTGTGAATTTACATTGAATATTAATGATATAACTAGGTAACCATGAAGAATAGTTACCCTATAATGAGGATTGAAGATAACCTAAACTAGTTTATGGGTGTGATATGGTTCTTAATTATTGATTACTATATTGGATATAATATTTTAATGATTTTTGATGATCAAATTTGAATGAAAACAATTTGAAGAAAATATAAACACAATGAGTACATTGCAATGTCCTCAAATTAAAAAATTACCAATGAAATTTATTAGCATTATGTATAAAATATTAGAATATTATTTATAATAATTTTTTACTATCTTCATCAATGAAATTCTAATATATTCTTGGTTAGAGGAGGGTCCTGACAAGTACATATTGTTTCCTTGAGTTTTTTTTAAAGAAATATATTTATAAATTTTTTATTGTGAATATTTTGGATAGAGGAATTCCACTTTCTTGGAAAAATAATCTCAAAGGGATGTATTGATGTAGACCTAGTGATGATTGAGGATACAATAGCCTAGGTGATGCCTAAGAATGTCTTTTTGTTTTGTATTTTTCTGTGGATGATAAGATATTTTAATAGGATTGAGTCTAAATTATCTTAAATTTATACCCCTTCATTAACATTGAAAAAGAGGGGTCAAGATTTAATTTGGTGTGATTAGTATGAGTCAACTTTCTAGTTTTTAAAAGAAAGTTTGACCAACACATTGATTATGAACTTACTAGAGGAAAGATTTATTTATAAGGTGTATTCTGACCCATTAGATTATGTTTTAGGCTATTTATTAATATTGGAGTGGGTAGTTATTTCATACAGGTCTAGAAAGTTAATACCTTTTGGGAATAAATATGATACCCATGATCTGGATCTAACAAATATGGTATTATCATTAATGTTATGGAGGATTTATCTGTTAGGTGAGATCTTTATTTCTATTATAGATCATAAGATATTGTGAAATGTAATTTTCTAGAGGGACTTGATCTTGAGGTAGAGGCGGTTGATCGAGTCCCATAAGTATTATGAATTTCATATTATATATACCCCATGGAAGTGTAATATAAATATTAATTCCATGAGTATAATTTCATATAGTTGTGTCACTTAGGAGTCTAACGATTTGAAGAGGATTATGAATCATCTATCAGTTTTTCACTTTTTTCTAGAGTTAGTTCATGGATAGCCTCTTTATTTCAAATTATAGTTTTATCTTCCATAATGAATAAGGTGGTTAAGTTTCAGTTAGATGATATAGAGGTATAGGTATGACATGATCATTTGGTTCTAGGAGATGCTCTTAAAAGATTATTTTTAAGATATACACTATCAATTGAGATTCCTAATTAGTTTTTTATTCCATAGGGGATTTGATATGAGGTTATAAATGAATTTAATCATTCACATGTGGATGTATATCCTTGATTTGGTAAGATGTATAATTCCTTTAGATTTTAGTTTTAGTGATTAGGATTGAACAGGTCAGTGGATGAGGTTTTAATAAGGTGTCTTACCTATTTGAAGTTAAAGGATAAGTATTGGGTTCTTGCAATGTTATTATAACTATTTAAAGTGATTGAGATAAAGTGTGTAAATATATATATATATATATACATAATGATTAGGTTTCCATAAGTACCAAAGTTTCATGATTCTATATATGTGGTGATAGACTAACTATTAAATTGGACACATTTCATTCCCAGTAAGGGGCATAGTTAGTGGATTCCCTAGTGTAGTTGTATACATATAAGTCAATGAAGGTTCATTACATCCATTGGTTAATTATATTTAATTATATTTCTTTATTTTACTAATGTTTTTGGAGAATTTTTTAATGTTCATTTGGAATCAAATTATTCTTATAATTTGGGTGGTTAATCAGTCACAAGGATTTGGTCTAAGTTGTAGAGGTTAAAACTGAACATTGATTTGGACTGATCCACTATAGTAAGTCTAACCACTGTAGTATAATGAATCCCATAGACATGTGGTATATATATAATTTTAAAATATAGTGATAAAATAGTTACTATACCAACATGAGGTAATTTATCATAATTTTTATTTATAATCTCATTTTTCAAGTTGTGTTTTGATGTGTTTATCTTCCTCTATAACTTTAACTCCATAACATAGTGAAATTTGTTTCCCCTAAGTAGATGATGGGATTATTCCAAATTATAAAAATTATAATATTATTTTTTTTCCTACCATATTACCTCATTTAAATAATTTATATTTTTTAGTTCTTGTGTTTTATAATATTTATTCATAAGAATCATGTTTCTCTCATAGATATATTTATATAATGATAGGTCCACTGGAATCTTAGGTATATGTATAGTAATTAATTCTATATTTTAGTGGATCAAGGACGGATTAACCACCTTTAGTGAAGTTTTATTTTAATAAAAAAAAATATTCATCTATCAACATGATACTATAAGAGGTTTTTTATAGATGACATTATAATTCTCTAATTTTCTTGGTAAATGGTGTAATATAATCTATTATTATAGTTTATGTGGTAGATAGTATAAATAATCTAGTTTAGATAATTGTAAACCATATGATGATATTGAAGAGTAGTAAAAATTCATATATGAATTGAGAAAACATCCCTTATGTGTTTATGGTTAGTGATCATGTATTCCTATGAGTTTATAAAAAGAATATAATGGTTTGTAAAAAATATTAATAACTCTCTAAGATTCAATAGACCCTTCCAAGTTCTTGATAAAGGTGATGAAGTTTCCTTTTGGATGGAACTACCTCGGCATCTTCCATGAGTTCATGAGATCTTCCATTATTTGTAGTTGAGGATGTGAACACATGATCAAACTCATGTAATTGATTTGGATACACGAAAGTTGTAGGATGATGTGATTTTCACAAAGAACCATGTAGAGATTAAACATTATAAAGAGTAGGTCTTTCATGAGTATATGATTTCCTAGGATCAAGTGCACTGCAGTCATGAAGGCAAGGAGGAGATCACCTGATATCGGAAGTCTATATGTGGGTGTAGTTCTAGAACTATTTTATTCATCATTATTTTATCTTAATATAGATACAAATTGAGATGATGTCTATAGATTTTTTAATGAAATTAATATTTTTGTATCTATTTTTTAGTGTATTAGTAATCTTAATTAAATTATGGATTGGTATTTATGAAAAATATTCTTATAAAAGGTTTAAGTGTGTAAATAAAAAAAATTTCAATTATTAATTGTATAGATGAGATTTTGGAATTTTGAGGAATGAATTTATTTTGGTATATCAATTGTAATGGATTAGAAATTTCAAGTTTATATTTTATGAAATTCTATGATTATTTGTATCATTATGTAGTTAAGGGGGAAATAGTCATTTTTGGTTGGTTTCTAAGGATATAAATACATTTAATAGTAAAAACATTTAAAAACCCTTACACCCAAGGTCCCCCTTTTTTTAAACCAAAAATATGATATATAACATAAAAAAATCGCTCTATGTAACTTTAATTTTAGGAGTATTCTACTAATATCATCAACCATATGGTTATTAGAGACCCCTAAAAGGTATCCATTTAAATCCCTCCTCCAAGTGTATCCACAAGACAACTTTAATCACCCATCACATGGGGGGGATTCTCCTTAACCCATGATATGCTAATACATCATGGAAGGAAAGGGAGTAGAAGAAAGAGAGATTTATGGAAATGTAGATAATAAGAAAAAGGCACTCATACAAGAATAGAAATCATTTCCATGTATCAATCATCCTTTTCAATACTTTTATATCCTACATTCATTAAAACGTTTTTTCATAGAATATTAGTTAATGCATCATGGTTAAAATACACATAAACCCTTGGATGTGATACTCATCCCATGAATTTAATCTTCATGAAACACTTCTAGTAAATTATAGCCCATATGGAAGATCACTTAAATGTTAAAATTTAATGTTCATTAACCATATTGATCATATTATGTTGCTAACTAAATGATACAAGTAACCCCACTATTTTATAATCATATCATATGATATTATTGAAGCATTTAGAATCATGATATCAATATATTATTGATTTAAGATATTCCCTTATCATATGATATGAAATATACATCTATTGTGAAAGAATTTATGAAACATTTCAATCAATCTCTCACCAGAAATAATGCATCATAGACTTAGTTCCATTTCACCTTATATGATATAATATATAATAACTCCATAAATAATATATAAAAATATTTTTGTATATCTTGAAAACCCTTTTAGAATTTTATCATTATCTTATCCTTTTATAAAAACATATGTAATACATTGTTAGTACCCTTCTACAACTCCTTTCGGACAGACTCTAAATAACTTTTAGAAGAGATCTATGAGTTAAAATCAATCCCAATTTAGTCAAACAAAAAGTGTGACCCCGTGGTTATTTTTATAATTATTGACACTCCATTTCATCATAGATTCTAAAGAAAAATGAAAAAGATAAATACCATTGAAAAAAGAGGGGAAAAACATGAAGAGAATCAAAATTTTCAAAGGAACGAGCGTTGGGTCTCCCTAGTCAGGCCAAGAGGCCGTTGGCGTGAATCATACTTGTGTGCCCCCATCTGTCGCACAACCTACTTGAGAACCCAATTTAATTTCACCCAGGGTCCTATTTTTGCCTATAAATGGACCATTGGGGCCTTTATTTGTACGGAAGAATTTCCCTGAAACCCAATTGCTGCTCTAGTCACCCTAGTGCTTCGCCAAAGTCTCTCAAAACATTCAAGGTAGTTCTTTAACACCAAGAGAAGAGGTTTTGAAGGAGGATCATAGGACTAAAGTCTTTTTAGTGTTTGAAATTCATAACACATGTGTGCCAAAATCGCCCAACCTCTTTAAATCAGAAACACTTGCGCTCCACCTATTCCTTTCATAGGAAATGAGAGCCCACTTCTAGAAATACCTATGAATACTCTTGAAGGATTGAGTCAAGTCTCTCTCAAGTATTAACATACATGTTGTTCATCTATTAAGTGAACATTAGGTCGCCAAATCCTACTTGGGTGCCCATACTTGCACTCGAGTACCTACATGGGTGTCCCTCTTTGATTCACCTACTCACTTTAGTCTAAAATCCATAATGCCATCCTCAAATCCATTGATTTCAAGGAGTCTTCTTCTTTGGATCCCTTATATGAAATGGATTCTATTAAGACCTCCTAAAAAACCTTATGAATTATCAATCCTTTGGGATAGTCATATCAGTGTATCTTCTATTTGGGTTTGTATATCCATAGTCAGAAGTTTCCCACATTTGTTTCACAACAGGGTTAGGATTTATGATGGGTCTGTGGGTTTGTATATTCGCAATCACATGGAATTTTCTCCCAGGAACAATGTTAGGAAGTATCTGGTTTGTAAGAGTATTTGGGTCATGAACTCTCCCTTCTCAAAGACCCAGAACCTTAGGTCACTAGTAGGGAAGGTATGTTTCACACTTTCTTTTCCATTCAAAGGAAAAGTATCCATCCTCTACGAGGATCAGTTTTAGGGAATCCAACCTAGTGTAAGACCCTAACCTTCACCCCTTCCTTTTATTAGACCCTTTTCCAATGTAAAGTGAATAGAGGGAAGTATTGTCACCTCACTCTCTTCCTGGGATGCCTTTACCTCATCCACCATGGTCGTCACAGGATCGCCCTCTTCCACCAGTGGATGAGGAAAAGTGTGGGTACCTTTGTTGAATATTTTACATCCTCTAATTTCTCACACCAATCATGACTCACGTAGGCTTAGATATTTTTCAAGGTCACTACATTTTCACAACTTAATGAACTATGAGAACTATACTTCCTACCATAAATGGGATATGTATGAATCCTTCTTAGGGACCAAGCTCACTAGATATCCTCTTCAGGAATCTAAATTTAATTATTTTAATCTAGGAATCCTCCATAAAAATAATCCCCAAATGAAACCCCCCAAATCCTCAAGGTATCCTATTAATGAAGTAAGCCAAAACCCATTTCTCTCAAAGGACTACACTCTCTGATGAAATTTATCAAACTAACTGGGATTTGATTCCCATCAACATGGGATACGTAAGAATCCTTCTTGAGGTTCAAACCCAACACTCCAAATTAACCATGTTCTCCTTGGTCCATATTCCCTATAGGGTCTAATATTACTTGGAAACCCATATTCTTTACAAGTTCCTTGGGCTGCTTAGGAATAAGTCTCACACCAAACTTTTACTAAGAACCTTTCACTTAGATGTTTGTACCACAGGACCTTAAACTATTTGAATAGGTCATTACCACATGACCTTAAAAGGTATGATGTGTCTCATTAAGTGGCACCAAACTACGAGGGTTCTAATTCCTTTCACAAGGATACATAGATATCTCATCTCATGGATACAATCCCAATATCAAAACAAACCTTCATCTCCCTAAATGAAAATAAATTAAAGAGTTCCCCACTAAGTGGATAAAAAACCATTATCATCATAACAATGATTAAAATAATCTATAAATAGTATATGAGAGGATACCATTGATGGATAACCTCTAATACAAACAGATATCTCCATTAACGAAGAACCCTGAGTACATACGGATGATTCTCTATTTTACACATTTTAATAAGTGAATGAGAACTAAAAGGGAAACTTATATTATACATGGTGAATTAATAAGTATTCTTGAAAATATCTTAAATTTATTACGAGAGCCCCGGAGTAGGCAATAATTCCCCCTAAAAGGGTGTGATGAGTCTGACCTCCCATCCTCCCAACCAATGCATGTTTCTAAGTATCATAATGTTAAAATTTAACAAACTCATTCCTTTGGAAAGCATGTTCCTTTTGGATAAATAACTATTGGGATTTTCCAGTTCTAGGAATAAATTAAATGGAAAATGATTGGAAGAAGTGATTTTTAAAACTAGAACACACATTTCAAGGAACTACGAAAAAAAATGTTGAACCGAACATGAATCCTTAACCTAGTTAATAATATTAACCACATCTCAGCCCCTATCAATTGATAAAGGAAGGCCAAAAAAAGAATCAATCACATATGTATCTGTTTAAAAGATGTTGATTTAATGGAGTTTATTGTTGTTTCACGTTTTTTCAAAGAACTCCCTTCAGTAAAAAATGGATTTTTTTAGGAAAACATCCGTAAACTTCTCGACCACTGCTCAATATGGATCCTCATCCAAGAGAAGGATTCCATCACCCACCCAACATCTTCAATGCTGGGTCTCCAAAGTGATGGTAAAGGAGTACGGTCAGCATGGTACAATCCCAACTTTGGATGTTTCCCGACAGGCTCTGCATGTTAATAACAATCCTCGATCGTCCAACCAATGATGACTGATGTTCAAGAAGAAGACAATGAAAACCACCATCTTCAATTGTTTCAGGTACTTATTCCCATAACACAAAAACTAGTCCCCCCATACTATAGGAAGGTGGATCAATAGGTCACTCAGGGCCTCAATTCAAGGATGTAGGGGTCCTTCCCGAGGACTCCCACCAACAATCGCCGCAAGCAGAATCGTGCAGTATTGAACCCCCAAAATGATGGGGGTGTAGCCTATAGGAATTCATCCTAGGTCCCTCAGACCTGGGCATGCAAGAAGAACCATCGGGGACAACATCTGGTCAATAGGGAACATGTTCTCACCTCTGCCCCCTCTGGAGAAGTCCACCAATCTAACATGATGATGAACAATGATATGGCACATACACCCGTACTTTCTAATTCTGCTACCCAAAAGACTCGTCTGGTAGAAACCCACCAATCCTACCAGAAAAATCTGGTGGAGTACTGGGAATAAAAACATACACCTGTTTACAAATAATCTTCCAGTCGACAGGCTCATCTGATTGCATTTAAAGAAGCCTACCAATCCAATATGGTGGAAACCGTTAAAAGGGAATATATACCTGTTTACAATCATCAATTCTACCAGAATCCTTTTTTCTATTATTGAAGGATTTCCATCAACCATGCTTGATATAAAATAGCCACTTGACATATACACCTGCTAGCTTTCATCAAGCCTTCCAACATTCTTGTTTGACAGCACCTGAAGAAGTCAGTCGAAAAGCTCCGACGACAAATCTATGGCAAACCCAACTCTCTACCCACATACATGAGTAATTTCAATACCCATTGATAGAAAAATGAGTGTAAAAGGAGGCACATAAAGCTACTCTAGATACAGAATGGACATATATTCCAATTCTGGCCGCTGAAGTCACCAAACACATCTTATCAATGGTGCAAGGGCATACACAAATTTCTGCACATACTCTGGAAGCATGCCAGAATATTATAACAAAAACTTCAGTAGTACCAGGGGAACAGACACATAAATATGTCCCCACACCTGGGATGACACATTGATATTCCATCATTGAGTAGATACACACCTATATTCCAGTCTATGTGGGTCATGGGGAATACTTCCCCATATCATATGGGAAAGAGGATTAAGAACATACACCCATTCCAATTGGAGGTAACTGGTCCATTTTGGTGATCGATCGAAGGCAAGAACATACACTTACCCATGATAACCACTTCTCCCAATAAGTGACACCAACTAAGTGTAATAAAGCATCCAAGAAGAAATTTTTCCAGACACAATTGGAAAATGAAGAGTCAAGCTACAATTTCGATCCTCTTAATGTTGAATTTCTTGAATCCCTCAAACATTTATCAATTTCATCTCAAGATTCTACCCTCTCATTACCACATTATGGGAGTGGTAACAGTAATTATGAAGTTCTTCATCAGACACTTCATCATGAATGCTTGATCCATGAAAATTTGGTCAATCCAGAGAGCCTATCTCTGGATGAGAGCAATAGAAATCCTCTATGTGGCTAGAAGACCAAGGAGCAAGAGGATTTAACCCTTTTTGTAATCCCCCATGGTGAATCTTTCCATAATTTCATTTAAGGTGAAAGTTCTCTCTACAATAGTTTTTCGCATTGCAAAAATAATTCCATAATTGACAATGTAGTAATGAGAAAGCCCTCTTATCTTGAGGTACTTTCCAATATAAGACCAATCACATTCGATTCCTTGTCATTAATAGGTGAAATAATTTCTCAACTAGAATATATATTAAGCGAATGGTCATTCTCTATACCTCCCTTGGGTCACTTTTCTATTAATAAAGTATTAGAAAAAATGACTAACTCCGTTGTTTTTAACAAAACAGTTGAAGTGGCCAGTTTGGTCAGACCAAGTGGAGAAACCTCTATTGAAATATGATGAAGATATGTTGAACATGAGAAAACAATTGGCTAAAGGATAAATACCAATCATGTTCTGGAATTTGGAAAATTCTCAATATAACATTCCATAATTGATGGAAGAAGATTTCATTCATGATATCCTCCTCAAATTATGGATGACTCTTCATCATTTAAAAAACAAAGTATTATCATATGATGAATATAAAAATCATGTAAAGTTAATAGAAGGGTTTAAATGAAAAATTGACTTGGAATCTCTCTCTGTTTCTAAAAATCCAAAGGTTTAAAAGTAGTAGAGAACCCTTTAGTTTGCATGCCTCAATGCCTTAAAGAGGCTACACCAATTAATTTATGATTCCCCATCTGGTGTTAGTATTAGAGGACAGGATAAACATGGAGAATTTCATTTCAATGTACTAAAAAATTAAAAAATTCTACCAAAAGTGGTCTCATGCAATGTTATTGCCCATGACCAGTTACAATCAATAGATTTTGTATGTAATCAAATGTACTATCAAGAACATGCATCAACTAGATCTCATCAGAGCTAGGCACAAATAAAGCAATTTTTTGGGTTACTTTTATATCAAGCATCTGATAATCTTTATAAGGCCTCCCTCTTAGAGGATGTCAGCCGTCAGATAAAAAAAACGTCTAAAATAACACAAAAAACTTTAGAAATAGGTGATTTGAATGGATGTCAGATAATGCACCCAACTAATGTCCGAACCAAAATTCTCAAAATCAGAAGAGAAACTGCACAAATCTCATCCATAGTAGTTAAAGAGCCACCCCTACCTGAAGGGATGGGGGCTTATTTAATTCAACCTTCAAATTTTTTAATCATAGTTCAAAGGTTTGAAGAAGAAGAACAGGAACAACCCCAACCTACAGGGTTGGGGGATTTTTCACATCTACAATCCCCTCCTCAACGGATGTTAGTTTTCTCCTAATTAGGGAAGAATCCAAAAAGAGAGCACACAACTAAACTATCCAAGGATTCCCTTTGGGTAACTATCTTTCAAATTTCTCTTGAGAATCTATCATATAGGAGAGAATAATCTCATGAAATATATAAAAGGAGACAATCTTACAAAGATACTAACATAATTCAATCGATGCATTATGTGTCAGTAAATGTTATTAACACCAGTGTAGAAGATCCTACAAAAAATTAATCCAGATTAGGGGAATCAGAAGATGAAGTTATTTTCCATAACATGGTACACACTAAAGAAAATGAAGGAGGTGTGCGTACTAGAAATCAGAGGCATACCCAGAATCAAGATATTCCCTCAAATAACCAACTCTCATCCCTCTGAAATGTATCTAACAAGGGGAAAGGTAAAATTCATATTGAATATCACTTTTCCACTAGATAAGGTCAATATCTTCCACTTGAATAAATATTTTTACAACAATAATAGGAAATTAAAGAGTTCAAAGGACTCAATACTGAGTTACTTTGAAGAATCATTTCAGCTAGACAAACTCCTAAAGAAGATCCTAAACTTGCACATCCTGTAGGATCTCCTCAGAAAAGAGGAATTGTGGTAACTACATATTTAGATAATGAATTCCCACCATTGGGTACACAACCAAGGCAGGATCAAACACTTCCTTATAGGCATGTTCCCATGGGTTATCTAACGAAAATACCAGCACCACCGCCAGTGGTTTTTCCAGTTGTTTCACCAGTTCAAGCTCTAGATATTATACCTTTACAGGTCCTATATCATCTGGTTATTCCCCAAGTTATTATGAACACAATTGAGGCATTAACAACTGGATTGGAAGCTATGGAAGAATGGCGTGTTCCAGTTCAGCCAGAAAAGAAAGCTTACCCTAAATGGGTGGATCTGATCCCCCCCCCCACTAAATTTTGTGAATACCACATTCTCAATATTTAATGGTTTGGGATATCAGGAACAAAAAATAAGTCATTTTGTTTCACATTGTGAACCCATGATGGGGACTCCTCAATAATAAGAAGTAGGAAAGATTAGGTGTTTTGTGCAGTTTTTACTGCGACTAGCTTTTTATGGTATACAAGTTTCCGATCTCAATTAATTACTAGATGAGAAGATCTCCACCAGAAATTACTTCTTCAATTCATCTCAACAATTCCAAAGACAAAAAAATTTGATATTACAAATTGGAAACAAAGGTAAAATGAGATATTTTCATATTTCATTGCTCGATGGAAAGGATTAACATATTTCTTTAATATGGAACTCACTCTAGAAGAGTCACTACCAATTTGTGTGGAAAATATACATGATAAGTTACGCACACCACTGATCCCTGTGAAATACATATGAGGGTTTCAAAACCTTTCTTCAGTTTCTCAACCGATTGAAGATTCCATTATGGAAACTAAAGACAAAACTTGTTTAATTCCATCAACTCTGGGAAGGAGAGTAGAAAAGGTCGAGGCTACTACATTTACACTTAATCAATCACCAATACCTGATTCCACTTCAAAAATTTCATCATATCGATGGGCTCTGCCTCCCAAGTATCAGAAACAATGACGGAATTGTCAAGATAATCAAACAGATCAAAGTTAGAAATAGTTTGAGGAGTTAAAGAGCAAAGTTTAATCTTTTTGGAATGATAAAGTTCCCAGTTACTTCATATCAACTCTAGAAAATAATTTGGTTCAGTTTCCAAGGACAGAGAAACCAAAAAAATAAGGAGATGAAGATCTTACGAACTATTATCCCTTCCACCAGATGTTGTGGCATCCTAATCAAGAGTGTTTTTTTTCAAAGACCTCCTAAAAAATGGTAGACTCTATACAAGTAAAACAGAAAAGTTCTTCAACATAAGTAGAATGTGTTACTGGTACTGATCCAGAGGAAGAAGGAAAATGGAAGGAAGTCAAAAGAAACAATGCACAAAAATATGATGATTGGATGATCAGAAAAATTATCAACCTAACTCATTCCATATTACAAACACAGTTGAATAAACCGATTGTGTCTTATTCCACTTCCATTATATAAAAACCACCTTCATCAAATGATCAGTCCTCTAAAGTTCAATCCTAAAAAAACGATGTTATCAAAAGGAAAAAGTGCAGTCAGAAGTATATGATCTTGTGTCAAGGCCAAAGTTTTCTTTGAATCTGGAAGATTTCATTCCATCTGTTTCAAAATCACAGGCATCATCCCACTAAAAGGCATAATCAGAACCAATATGTCAGGCAGAATCTTCATCAGATGAATAATTGATCTTTGGTTCTGTCAATGTTATCCACTTAACATATCCCTATTCCAATGGTGATTCGGATTATAAGGAGTCTAATTTCCCTATATCTAACTATGGAACCAAAGAAAGAGGTCAAGGTCGAGGATACAAGTGCAGACATGGGTATTCTAGAAGCCATTATTTTAACTTTACCCTTACTCGAACCGTATATGTGGAAAAAACTCGTGGGAGAGCCCTTCAACAGGCTCAACAAGAACAAAGAGATTCTTCCAGGCATGATAGGTTTAGTCCTGGCATGATTATTTTAGAGGACGAATTAGAGGTCACACCATCTTCCTCTCAGCAAGTAGATAGACCTAGTCAGTCTAATATTCCAAATCCATGAGTATTTCCCACTTCTACTCCAATACATGGTATATTCACATCAGGAGCATCAACTTACAAGGTACTTGTAAAACCACATATCTATGCTAGAAAACACAGACCTCTGGACCAAAAGCATGATTTTTTAAAACATCTATCCCAATTACTATCCAATTTTTTGATTTTATATGTCTTTAATATGTCAAAAGAGCTTTGAGAATCACTTTTTGAGGCTTTATCAAGTCCTCAAGAGTTTGAACCCGAAGTTGCTGCTGTTGAGGTTTACCATATAGAGAATTATTCTGTATAATTTCATGGATTTATATCTATTACAGATGAAGATGAAGATGATGTTGTACATGGATATATTAGACCCTTGTATCTATATGGAATCGTCAATGTCATAGACATTCGATGAGCCTTCATTGATAACGGATTAGGAGTCAACCTCATTCCTATTCATACACTAGTCGATTGGGTCTCACTAAATCAGGCTTATCTTCTTCCACTTTAATGTTGCAAGGATATGAAAAGAATTCACAAGAACCTCTAGGTGAGATTACACTAAGAACTCAGTTTAGGGATCTTGTGTCTAATTCATATTTCATGGTTGTTAGTGAAGGCACATCCTTCAACATTCTTCTTAGAAGGGCTTGGATACATCAACATGCGTACATACCTTCTTCATACTTCCAATGCCTCAAATAATTTTTCAATGGTCAAATCATGACATTGTATGGTGAAAAGGATCCATTCAAAACATGTGAATCTCAATATATCGAGGCATAATTTTATCACACGAAGGGTACTAGGTCCCTAGAAAAGGAGGTAACAAGAATTAATGTTATGAATGGCTTGGAAATATCCCATCAAACCAATTCATACATTTCAGTACAGATTATGTGTTACCTATCAATCAAATTTAAAGGGTAAACCCAAATCCAAGCATTCATCCAGTAACTTCAATAATGTAAATTGCGGTAATCAAGCCTGACGGCATGGGAGAAATTTTTGATTCACCAAGCAGTGATGAAAGCTTAAATGGAGATGTTTTCATTTCATCCACAGAACTTTAACAAGCCTCTACTTTGTTAATAAGATTAGAAAAAATTGTTGCAATACTAGAGGAAGAATGAGATGTTGATTCTTAATCCATCATCTCATCTTTATTACCCTCAAAAGACCCTTCATCATCAGTAGGGTCAGAAATGGTGGCCTCTTCTTTAGGATGTTCAAATACTGACTCCTACCATAACTATGGAAGTTTTTCTTCATCATATACTATACAAGTAGAAATAGAATAAGTTACATGTAAGGAAGAGGAAGAATAAGATGAAGATATTAGGGACGCTCCTCCATCATTTGAGGAACGTGTCTCTACCACTTTGGATGAGCTCAAAGAAATAAATCTGGGTACATAAGAAGATCCACGCACCACTCTAATTGGTGCATCCATGACTTATGAAGATCAATAGGTGTATACTTAATTTCTTAATAAACTTAGAGATATATTTTATTGGAATTATATAGAACTTCCAGGACTTAATCCCGAAGTAGCCACTTATCATTTGGTTTTTCTAGAAGAACATCAAGGATTCAAGAAAGAAACAAGAAGAACACACCTAACTCATGCCTATAAAATTGAAACTGAAGTTGATAAGATTATAAAGGCTAAATTTTTCATGGAGGTTCAATATCCCAAATGGATAGCCAACATTGTCCCAGTGAAGAAGAAGAATGGTAAAATTAGGGTTTTCATTTCTTTCATAGATCTTAACCAACATTGTCCTAAACATTACTTTCTAGTTTTGATCACAGATCTTTTAATTGATGAAAAAGATAACTATAAATCTCTTTACTTTATGGATGGCTACTTTGGGTATAATCTAATCGACATGACCCTAGAGGATGAAGAATATACAACCTTCAGATCCCCTCAAGGTGTGTTTTACTATCGGGTAATTCCATATGTCTTAAATAATGCAGGTGAAATGTATCAATGTTTCATGCACTATATATTCAAACCCTTCTTAGAGAAATTTGTTGAATGTTATGTGGATGATATGGTGGTTAAATCCAAAAAGCGTTCTGATCACTTGGCTGATCTGGAGACCATATTCAATAAACTTTGGCAACACAATTTGATGATCAACCCCTTGAAATGTGTTTTTGAAGTAACCTCGGGAAAGTTCCTTGACTTCAATGTATGACATCTTGGTATCGAAGTTGATCCTGAGAAAACAGAATCAATCCTTGGCATGTCACCTCCTCTAAATTTGAAATATTTAAGAGGACTCTAAGGACACTTGGCCTATATTAGGCGCTTTATCTCCAATTTGGCTGGAAAGTGTCTGCCCTTCACTAGATTAATAAAGAAGGGAGTTGCCTATAACGGAACTAAATACCGCCAAGAATAATTTTATACCCTCAAGAAGTATCTATTGAGTCCATCGGTATTAATGCCACCAATTGAAAGAAGAACACTTATTCTCTATGTTATAGCTTTAGAGATATCACTGGGTGCTTTCCATTCCTAGAAGAATGATGTTGGGAATGGAAACAACCTTTACTATCTCATTTAAACTATTCTTGATGAAAAAACTCGATAATCAAGTATTGAAAAGTGTTGCCTAGCATTAATCTTTGTAGTTAATAAATTAAGGAACTACCTTCAATATCATGAGGTCCAATTGGTGTCTCACCATAACCCTCTAAAATGTATCCTCAGTAGTCCTATGATTACAGGGTGTCTAGAAGGGTGGGTAGTTATTTTGCAATAGTTTTATATCCAGATTGTACCTCAGAAGGCAATAAAAGGCCAAGCTCTGACCGACTTCCTTCCTGAATAACTATCTGTGGAAGATACATCATTGAATAATGAAATTAATGATGAAGAGGTCTTATCTATTCAAGATAGTTCCAAAACATTGGAAATATACTTTGATGATGCCTCCAGAAGCCCAACAGGGAAGAGAATAGAAAGCCCTAAACTCAACAATGTTGGGTTAGGAATTATTCTTATTTCCCTAGAAAAAATGTTTCCATATTCTTTCCTGTTTTCAGAAGGCGGTACCAACAATGAAGCATAATATCAAGCTATCATTACAGGTCTTGAATTGGAACTTTAGGAATAAGTGAACCACTTGAAAGTGAATGGTGATTCAGAGTTGGTAATAAAACAAATCAATGTGGATTATTCCATCAGAAAAGAATAGTTAATACCTTTGTTTGATTATGTTAGAGGGTTAATGGATGAATTTCTCTCAGAGCCGACATTGTCCTATTTTTCACGATCACAAATTCCCAATATGATGCATTGGATAATGTAGCTACAACATTGGAAGATCCAAATCAAGATGAGACAATCATTAGTATAGCTCAGTGTCATGTGGTCTCACCTTTCGTTTAAACTATAATAGAGGAAATTAATAAAATTATCCCTATTTCTAAGCCATATGGTCATACCATGGGATGGAGAACACCCATCTTGGAATACCTTCAAAATGGATTACTTCCACTAGATTGGACTGAAAAAGAACAGAGTCAATGATGAGCGGACAATTTTACTCTTTATGATAGTCTAGATCACTAGAAGATCCTCTAAAAATAAGCCTTTGATGGAATCCTCTTCAATTTTATTGATGGAGAAGAAACTATAGCTGTCATGAAAGAAGTAAATTTTTGAAATTGTGGTTCTCACCAATCTGGGAATAGTATTTCTGATCAAATTTGAAGGCATGGATACTTTTGGCCTTCAATGATGCAGGATTGCATAGATTTTACCAAGAAATGTCATCCCTGCCAAGTGCATTCCAACTTCATTCATTTACCCCTGCATTTTCTACATATAACTAAATTCTCCTATCTATTTTCCAAATGGGGAATGGATGTAGTATGACCTTATCCTTCATATATGGCTAATCAGTTCAATTATATCCTTATAGCTACTAACTTCTTTTCTAAATGGGTTGAGGAAATTCCTCTCAAAGAAGTCAGATCTAAAAGCATTGTTAGTTTTTTAAAACTAACATCATCGTCAGATTTGGTGTCCCTCATACTACATTGATGGAAAATGGAACCAATTTATATTTTATTGAGGTAAATAAATTATATTAGGATCACAATGTCAAGTCCACCCATTCATATCGCTATCATGCATCAACCAATGGATATATAGAGGCTTTTAATAAGACCCTATAAAATATACTCTTGAAGATGATGGATAAAGATAAGAAATCTTGGCCTAATAAAATTTTTCATTATTAATGGGATTATCATAATACTACCTGTACTACCACCCAAACAACCCCTTATTCATTGGTGTACAAAATATAAGTAGTTTTTCCTATTGAAATTCAATTTCCTTCACTCAGAGTTGCAATCTTTGATCAGTTTTCTACATATGAGAGGTCTCAAAAATGGTTTGATGATCTGTAATGATTAGAAGAAAAAATATTGCACACTTTACATCATTTAGAAGTCTATCATAATAGAATAGCATGATAATTTAACTAGAAATTTTTCCTCCACTCATTCCTTCAAGGAGAATTGGTATTGGTCCTCAGGACACCAATGATACCAGGAAAGAAACTTCCAAAGCCTGAGCCAAAGTGGTAAGGACCTTATTCCATACATAAGGTCTACTAAAATGGAGCTTATGCCTTAATCTTAATGGATGGAGAGATTATTACAACTCCATCCAATGAGAGATTCTTGAATAAATAATTTGTGTAATTAAAAAGTTATGTACTTACTACAAGACATTAAACTACACAACACAATGTCCTTACTACAAGACATTAAACTACACAACACAATATCCTTACTGCAAGACATTAAACTTCACAAAAAAAGTCCTAGTCACAAGACATTAAACTGGATAAAAATTATAAACTTCCATGAGGCATGAAAATAAAATTCATAGCATCTTTTTCATTGTCACACAATGTTAAACTGCATGACATCATTTTTCCTCATTACATGACATTAAACTGTATGCATAACGTCTTCTCTACTTGACATTAGGAGCTTCCAGAAGAAAGAATAATTTACATCATTGCAACTCCTTAGTGGAACATGAGTCCCTTTCTTCCCTATGTCCGAGCCAGATCTGCATAGGGACCTTGTTTCAAGAACTACATATGGATTGGTTCTCATCTATATGAGATACGTAGAGATGCCTAGATCTCCAATCTTGGCCCCAACCAAAATATATATATATAAATACCTTTTATTCTTTATATAAGAATCAAAACTGCATAGAGAATGTTTAAAGAACTATGTATAGATTTATTATTCCCCCCCCAGAAAGACACGTAGTGACAATTGGGTTTTATCCCTTAGTCCAGCTACAACATGTATTTCTTTTCACGTCGTTCCATCTTCATCCTTACTGCATGATGTTAAACTACAAGGAAATCCAAGAACTACATTTGGCTTGATTCTTGATCCAACAATATATGTAGTGAACCCGTGTCCTATACCCTGGCTCAGCCATCACTTAATCATAATACCCCTATTCTTCATTTGTGTCATCTTTGTGTTACAGAAGAAACCTTTACTCTTACTTATTTCTCACACCGAGCATATCTCATGTGGGCTTAGGAATTGGGTAATATACTTCTCTGTATAAATAAGGTATCTTAATTCCTTTTTTGGTTATAAATGGTCCTGGTTTCAAGAACTTAAAAGTCACAACAAGACATCCTCAACGTATGATGATAAACTACATGGTCCTTTTAAGAACTATGTATGGCTTGATTCACATTCCATTGAGATGTGTAGTAATGAGTATGTTTTAAATCCTAGTCCCAGCCATGGAGAAAGTTGTTTCCCACCATAACTTGCATACAGTAAAAAAATATATATAAAAAATATTTTATTTTAGGTCATCTTCTTAGATAACCCATCAAGGAAACGAGAATGTCCCTATTTTACATACAAATCAGATCTATGCAAGGGAATCCAAATTCAAAGTCAATATTGATTCAAATATTTCTCATAAGCATTGATAATTACCCCTTCCATATTTCACACTCTTAATCTTGAATATTTATATATCTTCATAATATTTATTATGGTTTCTAGTGACATAGTTTCTAATATCTGAGAGCTCTTTTTCTTGACTATGCAGTACGTGCCCTTAGGTGGCCTTACATAAGTTGCCTACATAATGGGCATGTTAGTAAAAAGATGACATTATTTGTCTATGCTAGATATGCCTTAGTTGTCCCCATATAATACAGCCCCCATAATGGGTTAGTTAAATTATGGTAATTTCATTTTTGGTTATAGTGTCTTTTTCCCGTTCAAACTTTGATGACAATATACAAGAATCTGTATTTTAAAACAGTCATTCATGTATATTTTTTCCATTATCTTTCTCTCAATATAAAATTCCTCAAGACCATGGTTTACACTATCTCCATCCATGTGTTCAAAGAAATATGAAATAACCTTGGATCACTTGACCACATATCATATACTATTTCCATTTCTGGTCTTAGTTGTATGACCTAAAACTACAAACCCCATACTTCATATGTTTGGGTCAGACCTTCCTAGAAATCCTATTCCTTTGATTCTTTGGAAATCATGATTGGAAATATTCTCTCCATATCTAGGTACCATTCTTCATAAACCAAACTCTGTGAGTTGGACAATGTAAATCTCCATAAACATTTTTCATCTTTTAATAATATAATGTCAAATTCCTAAGAGTTATTTTTCCTAACTATGCAGTATGTTCCCTTAGATGGCCTTTAATAAGATTCCTACATAACATGACTATCAATACAAAGATGGAACTATTTGGCTATGCAGCATATGCCCTATTTGGCCCTTCATAACACAAATCTCGTAATGAGTTTGTCAAAGAATGGTAACTTTGTTCTTGGAAGAGACTTCCTCTAATGATTTTAGCTCTTTTCCCATACCATTTTTCAGATCCAGAAATTCCCAAATCATAGTTTACAATTTTCGCTTCCATACCTTAATATGGTAAATTGTTTCAAAAAAAATAAATTGGGAGAGACTCATACCTCTGGTCATAGCTAAAGTCGTTAAATTAAAGTTATACAATTTCCTCACAGCATGACTTAAAATTGTATAGTACAATGTCCTCACTGCATGACTTAAAACTGCACAATATGATATCATAAATTCTCCAATCTAATAAATTTTAACCATTACTTATACTCCAAATTTTATATAAATGGTTTTCCTATTCATGACATATGTCGGCATAAAATAGACCTTTTTTTAAATTCATTTCTTTGGGAAAACCACCCATTGTGGTCTTGAGTCACCCAAATATTATTTTTCCTTATCTATTAGTAGTAAAATGATAAACTCCTAAGATATATTTTTCTTGAATATGCATTACATTCCCTTAGGTGTCTATGCATAAAATTTTCATACATAACGGTCCTATCAATCAAAAGATTCCACTATTTATCTATGAAACATATTCCCTAGTTGACCCTGAATAACACAACTCTCATAACGATTTTATCAAATAATTGTAACTTCGTTCTTAGAGGAGACTCCCCTTATGTTGATACATGTTTTAAATTTAGTGACCATAAAAAACATGGATCAAGATTCCCCTTCAAAATATTTAAATAATATTAAAGAAATTATTAGACACTGAGTCTTGTTTGGGATCTAATTTCAAATTTTATGGTTAAAGATATTTGACCTTAAACATTATCCCTTTATAGTCCAACATGCATGACTCTAAACTACCAACAACAAGAGACATGGTACTCACCAGATTGAGAGCCCGCAAAGGGAACTCTGAAAAAAATTCGAGTCTCATCTCACTAAACATTCATTTTGTATGATTTAGTTAATATTGAGCAATAAAAAGTCAAATGATATAAATTTTGTGGGGTTGTACAAATAACCTTAGAAAAAATCAAACTATGATTACTAGGCCCAATGGCTTAGGAAAAATAAAAACATCCATCAAAACTTAACACAAAGATGATTGAAGACAAATTGATTTCCATTTATGAAAAACTTTTTACATATGAGCATCCACAAATTGAAGTCTATCTCTTATCAGATATCACAAAATGTTTTCAACATAATTCCTCATTTGGTTACCATTCTCTTGATCCCCATCAGCTACCCATTAAAGCTTTTTTAGTTGACCAGCTCTGCTCTCTTCAGCATGATGAATTTTTTCTTTAGAATCTGTAGTGGATTTCACACCATCCTTATGGACTTATCATAATGAGATATGAAGATAGTAAAGCTCCCCTATGATGATATCTAATTCTTGTTTAAGACGCAGCTGCTAAACACTCTTTTCTTTGATATTCTACTTCAGTTCCTTCATCTTTGCAATATGATTAGCCTTAGCTCGGGACAACACTACTTTGAATTCTTTGGTGATGATCAACAATTTAGATTTTATCAATTCTTTCCAAATCTTTTGATCTTTATAATTCATTCAAATAATCTATTTCACTATGGTATAAATTTCATGGTATTCAAAACTGCCAAATCCCAGCATGATAAATAGAGATGACAATCATTCAATTATTGAAGACAGTTCCTCAAGGAGAATCTAAGATATTTTCATTCATATATTCTTCCATGCCTTGAGACATGCAAGATAAAGATCCTTTTTTAGTTTTGGGTCTTATTCAGATTCACTATCATAAGGAGGGATGTATTATGTGATTAATGCAGTCAAAGAAGTTTCATGTTCTGCTCCTTCCTGAGAAATGGCTGCTTTACCTTCTAGTACTGTTTGGGCTGATGCAAAGGCTTCACCTCCAGACCTATCCATTGAAGTTGATATCCCTATATGGTAAATCAAAAATTATGGTTGTGGTTATCTTCAAGGGGTAACATACGTTAGTAAAATCACAATATCAGTATCTCTTACCTAATAGTAGGTTAGTGTCTTGAGAAGACTCATCCCCAATATTCTTAGTTTCCACAGTTTTGTTTGATGTCTATGGGTGGAGAGTGCTATCTTTAATTGGATCAGGATCCTCAGAATTAATATTAGGAAGATTTTCTATCTCAATATTCACCTGAGCCAATGTCTCTATAATGATGGGATTGACATTAATATCAATACTTCCTTAAAAATCATTGTGGAAGCAGTTTCCTTAGATGGAACTACATTTTTTTCAACCAAACATGGTTAGAAATTTAATCATAAGAAGATGAATAGGATAAATAATGAAAACTCATGTCCTGTTGATTCTATACAAGGAACTTCAAAATATTCTAAAACATTTGGTATATTAAAATGTTCTAATAGTTCTTCAAAAGACATGTGAAGGTTCATCATATCATTCCATGATATCCTAGATCCCAGGTTAGTCTCACCCGTGGGATCACTTGGTGTGTTTTCTTCATAACCTTCCTCCGACAACCTTTGACCCCAAATAGCTTCCTTAGAAATAGTTGTGAGGTCAGCGTCAGTTGTTGTTGGATGTTTTGGTACATGTGATGAACCTAAAATATCAAAAGATGGAAATTAGTTATTGTTTCATTTTATGTCTTATAAAGCATTGTTGATTTACCAGAAGCCTCATCTCTTCTGATAGTAGGAATGAGATTAGTTCTAGGAACAAAATTTGGTTTATTTGGCCTCAATTCCTCTTCAAGAACCATTGTATTAGCAATTTTTTTATTTTTCAGCAGCACCCTCCATGGTTCCTTAAAGATTATTAGTATTTTCTTTTAAGAAAAAAACAGATGCATCCCCTGCAATTCCAAGAAGTTTAAACAGTTTTCCTGAATAAAGGCTAAAATTCATGATTATAAAGAAGGATACCACTACTGAGAAAGCATTTAACCATGGTTTTATTTCTTCAATGCATTTTTTCTTCACCTTCTTAGGAGGACTTGCATCATCATATCTAAAGATAGGTATTGGAGATGGAAATACCCTTTCCATATCATCCTCTACAGCCTATTGGCCTAGATATATTTCTCCTAATTCATGTGGTGATCTGGTAGATCAAAGAGAAGTTCCACCAGGGTTATACAGTGGTGAGGGAACTTTAGTTGATTTTACTTTTACCAGCTATAAGTTAAGATGATATTTCCCCTGAGTAACAATGCTTTTACTAAATTAAAATCTCAAAGCATAAGAGAATTTAAAAAAACATAAATATTTAGTATCCAAAATATCACATCATTATTCATCTAATGAAGGGACATTCTCTTCAGTGGTACCATGATCTATCATTTCCTTCACTTGATTCGTGGTGGGAATTGATTCATCAGTTGCATATATGAGCATTTCAAGCACTCATATGTAAGTCCTCACTTCATTGGGATTGTCCTTAAATATAATATCAGAAGAGGCTCGTAGATCACATACTCTTGGAATATGATGCCCTTCACACAGAACCATCTACATGGTTTAAAAATCACAGTATAAACTTTTCCATGTTTGAACAGCCTATGGTCGTATATATTCAGAGTATATGTCAAGGGTTGTGAAGAGGATCCTGCAGCCTTGGATTTAAGTTTCTTCCCAACTCTTGCAGTCATAGATGGGGGATGAGAGTATGGGGATCATCCCACTTCAGAATGATGGCGACAAGATCACCTCAGTACAACTTCAGTAGGGATTTATGTGGTGGATCTCTTAACTCTGATAGGTGGATTATGTCTGAAACGAGGTCACTTTGGTGAATTTTTAGCCTTGTTAGATTCACCCTATGACTCTAATGAGTCATCCCCTGATGATTAGGAGTTACCTTCCAAATGAACATGTTTCCTCATATTACATCTCATTACCCACACTCAAGGGAAATCATGGTTTAATACCCCTTCAGGGTAAGATGAGACACAGTTTTTGGCATATCAGATAGTCAGTATTCTTACTACATCAGTGACAGGTAAATTAAGTACTGCCCTAGTCTTCTCTAAAGACGTTAGCAACCATAATTGTTGGCCAACCATCGGATGATTCTCTAATATGATATACATAGGGGGATATAATATTTTTGTTGGAGACATTTTAATTGACACACAAATATATAAATAGTATATTCCTCACATATGATTTCTCTGTTGATCCTGGTGGCCAATACACTATCTCAACATGCTAGCATGTATTCCCTCAACTCTAAACTGGCTGGCCCACTATCAACAAATTGCCCTATAGGAAAGTTCCAATAAGGGAAGAAATGAAATTCCTTATACATACTCAACCTACCCTTGATATTGTAAGCATTTAGAGATAAGGGTGAAATACTGGAGAAATCATGAATAGATAGTCGGAAGGAACTTCTAAATACCTTTACCCCACTTTGTACAACATAAGTTCTGAAGTGATTAGAGATCCATCCCCATAATATGTGTAATGTTCCTTCTATCCTAAAAAGATACTTCCCTCTATAAATATACAACAATATACTATGGATTTTAGACAAAATAGGAATGGCCAACCCTACCATCCTTCTCTCAGTCAGCTTGGCTGTGATAAAAAAAGTTATTGGCCTCATGCACCCTTTGGAATCTTGGACTAGTAATAAGTACACACTATGCCACATGGACAAAAAACCTTCCAAACATGTATTTGTAGGAATCTTTGAATTTAATTAATATCCCCATTTATCAAACTCTAATTTATCCAATATTAGCCAAAAACTGTCAGGGGTACCTCACTTCTCTGCCTTTGGATAGCTGGTTGAATGGGTACAGGTGGGACCATTTTTCTTCTTATTTACTAGTTATATTTCCATCCATTCATCTGGATGAATATCCCTTCTTGTATGGGACTTCGTGGTGGTCACATTCTTCTGTTTGTTTAATATTTTCATCAACTCACAAACCAAAGCTAGTGTATTTTCCGAGTCATTCCATGTCAACATGGGAGGAATAAACTCATCGTACATATCTCCAAGGATTGGAGCTCTAGAAATTTTGTAGATGTACCATAAGCTGATGCCTACCTCTATATTTGTTAAATGGAAGGATTTAGTTTTTGGGCTCCATCGGCTTAGTAACACTCGCACAAAATCATCATTCATATACACATAGGTTTTCCCAACCCAAACAACCTCATATATCCCAACACCATTTAAGTCATCTATAAATTATTCACACGTCTTGAGCACCCAGTATGCCCACATCCATGCAGGTTTTACACCTCCTTATGAGTGGAAATCTCAACTTTTCTTCCATATTTTGGATTGATCTGTCTGAGAATTTTTAATTGTGGATGAATAAAAGTGTGGTTACAGCTCGGTTGTGTGTGGTTTCAAATTTGGAGCACATGGGTTGTGATGTGTTCTATGAGATTTTTTATTGTTCCATCATTAGAAAATTCACCCACAATAGAAACATTTTCAGATGAGAAGTTGGTATAATATTGGAACCAAGAAAGTGGGACATAGTTCATCAGGTATGGGATATTGACTTCTTACAGATGTCCATAACTATACAGAGGAAAATAAGTTCTTAGGAAAAAGTTTAAGTGATATTTCTTCAGATATTTTATTATTTCTAGAAGGGTGGTATCCCAGACATCAAAGTAGTCATGACTAACAACATTCATCATGTCATCAATCCTCATACCGACTAGTTCATCAGTAGTTACAATTATTTTTGGATCCATTGAACTTGCATAAATATCAAAAAATCATATTTTATTTAAACTCATTCTTGATATTTGACAGAAGAATTAAAAAAAATTACAAAGGCATTAAGGCGCACAATTATAACACTTGGCATGAAAATTTAAGCTGGCAAACAAGTGTGGCACCATAATTGTAGAACACAACTAAAAACATAAAGAAGAAGTGCAGTGAAAACAAAATTTTCCAAGCGAAGAAGAACTTGCATGCCGAGATCTAAAATTCTAGAAGTTAGATAATTTTCATGGAAGTGAAGACACTATATATAAGTGATACAAGTCACCCTACATTCCAGAATCTTGTGCGCCACCAGCTTGCATGACCAGTTGCCTTGCACACTTAAAACTTTCATGCCCCAGTACCCTCTTCTTTATCCCTCATTACTTTACCTTAGTATAGGATCCTCTTTTCATTCTAGATCCAATTCTGAGGGGGGGGGGGTATTTTTTTTACACTCTATTTTAACATAGAGTCTAAAGAAAAATGAGGGAAATACCATAGAAAAAAGAGGGTAAAATACATAAAGAAAATCAAAATTTTCAAAGGCATGAGTGTTGGGTCACCCTAGTCAGGCCAAGAGGTCATCGGCGTGCATCCTATTTGTGCACCCAATTTAATTTTTCTTGGGGTCCAGTTTTTTCTTATAAATAGACCTTTAGGTCCTTCATTTGTACAAAAAAATTTCCTTGAATCCCAATTGCTTCTCTGGTCACCCTAGTACTTGTCCCAAGTCTTTAGAAACTATAAATGTAGTTCTTTAAAACCTAGAGTGGAGTATTTGAAGGAGGATCATTGGACTTAAGTCCTTTTTGGGTTTTAAATTCATAACACTTGCGCGCATAAAGATCCCAACCTCCCTAAATCAAAAACACTTGTGCACCACCTATTACATTCACAGGAACATGATCGCCCCACTTCTAGGAATAACTGTGAATACTCTTGAAGGCATGATTCATGTCTCTCCCAAGTATTATCATATAGGTTGTTTGTTGCTTAAGTGAACATCAGGTCACCCAAGCCTACTTGCATGCCCATACTTGTGCGCCAGTACCTACTTGGGTGCCCCTATTTGATTCACCTACTCTCTTCAGTATACAAGCCATCAAGCCCTTCTTAAATCCATTCATGGAAAGGATTCTTCTTCATTGGATCCCTTGTCTGAAAGGGATTCTATTAAGACCTCCACAAAAACCTCCTGACCTTTCAAACCTTTGTGAAAGGCATATCAGCATGTATTCTATTTAGGTTTGTATATCCACATTCAGAGGCTTCCCACATTTGAATCACAGTGGGGTTAGGATTCATGAATCATCTATGGGTTTGTATATCCATAGTCACGTGGGATTTTATCCCATGAATAGTGTTGGGAAGTTCCCGATTTGGAGGAGGGTTTGGGTCCAGACCTGTCCCTTCTCAAAGACCCAGAAGCTCAGGTCACTGGTAAGGATGCTATGGTTCACACTTTCTTTTTCATTCAAAGGAAGAGTCTCCCTCCCCTACCAGGATCAATTTTAGGGCATTTATCCCAGTGTAATACCCTATCCTTTATCACTCTTTCCTTTCATTGGACCCTTGTCTAATGTAAAGTGAATATAGGAAAGGCTCATCGCCTCTGCCTCTTCTCGGGTCACCTCGACCTCATCCACCCTGGCCACCGTAGGCTCTCCCTCTTGCACCAGCGGAGGAGGAAAAGTGTGGGTTCCTTTGTTGAATCTTTTACATACTCTTGTTTCTCACACCAATAATTACTCATGTGGGATTAAATATTTGTCATGTTCACAACATTTTCATGACTTAATGAACTATGAGAACTCGGATTCACACTATAAATGGGATACGTAGGATGCCTTCTTAGGACCCGACCTCCCTGGATATCCTCTTCAGGAATCCAACTTTAATTCTTTTAATCTGGGAATCCTCCTTAGGAATAAGCGCCAAATTAAACCCCCAATTCATCAAGGAATCCTTTTTAGGATATAAGCCAAAACCCATTTCTCTCAAAGGACTACACTCTCCTATGAGATTTATCGAACTATGTAGGATTTGATTCCCTCCACATGGGATATGTAGGAAGCCTCCTTGAGGTTCAAAACCAACACTCTAAATCAACCATATTCTCCTTGGGCCATATTCCCAAAAGGGTCTAATCTTACTTGGAAATCCATATTCATTCAAAGTTCCTTGGGATTCTTAGGCATTCGTCCCACACCAAACTTTTACTAAGAACCTTTTTCTTATATGTTTGTACCACATGACATTAAACTATACATCTTGGTCCTTATCACATGACCTTAAAAGGTATGATGTGTCCCATTAAGCAGTACTGAACCACGAGGGTTCTGATTCCTTTCACAAGGATACGTAGGTAGCCCGTTTCATGGATACAATCCCAATATCAAAACAAACCTTCATCACCCTAGATGATAATAAATTATAGAGTGCCCTATTGAGTGGATTAAAAACTAGTATAATCATAACGATGATTAAAAGAATATCTAAATAGTATATGAGAGGATACCATTGATGGAGAACCTCAAATACATATAGATATATCCATTAATGAATAAACTCCAATACATACTAATGATTCTAAATTTTACACATGTTAATAAGTGATTGAAAATTCCAATGGAAACTTATGTTATACTTTAGGAATTAATAAGGATTCATGAAAATATATTAAATTTATAAAGAGAGTCCTAGAGTAGGCAATAATTCACCCCAAAGGGTGTGATGAGTCTGACCTCCCATCCTCTCGACCAATGCATGTTCTTAAGTATTATAAAGTTCTAACATAACGAATATCTACCTTTGTAAAGCATATCCCTTATAGATAAGGAACTGTTGGGAGTTTCTATTTCCATGAATAAATCCAATGGAAACTACCTGGAAGCAGTGATTCTTAAAACTAGAACACACATTTCAAGTAACTACAAAAGAATAATTAAAAAAATATGAATTCCTAAATTCATTATTGTAATTAAAGGGAGACCTCTAGAAAAGCATCAATGCTTCTCAAGCTATAAAGGGATCTATTGTGATCTCCATTAAGAGTATGAATCTCTTCACATATTTCCACCATCTATACGATATACAAGAATGTATTTTTATATAATCCAATTGTCTAAGATACCGAGTGACCATGGGTAATGAAGTATGCCAATCCAATTTTTCCTCCACATATGATCTTGATTCTTTGAGTACAAACTGAATAGGTTGATGAATACATCACATGTAATCCACAATTATAGATGGTCACATCACATTCCTTTCACCCAAAAATATAATCACATAATATACACTATACTGGTATGACTTCGTAGTTCCCAAGTCTATTTTACATTAGGGATTATAAGTCATACTCATCATGAAAGAGGACACATCCTATATTGGTTAACTTCCATCTAATGATATGATCATCAACACACCTAATCACCCCTAATTAGCTAATACATATGGTTTTCTTAATAAATCTATAAAATTATAAAAGTTATCATGTTAGGTGTCTCACAATACTTAGGTATTGATGACTCCAAATATGAAACATGCATACCTAGTATGTCAAATACATAGTGTATGAAACTCTATAAGGTATATACTTAGCGGGTTATCTAGAAAACTAAATTAGTTATGTTCTTGATGAGTATATCCTATATCCTAATATAATAATCCAACTCATACTAACCTTAACATATCATCAAAAAAACAATACCCCATGATGAACATCAGTTAGGCATAAATAAAAGTTTTACTTTGAGATATTAATTATCATTTCACTTCATGAAATATATATATTCTCCACAAACCATTTTTTTTTAATTTTCAAATGGACACTTTTTGGGGAAGTGGGAACCATACAAAAGGGATAGTTGTTCTTGCATACCCACATCCACATAAACCAAGCTATTCTTATATACCCACATCCTCAAATACTAGTACACACCACATTCCACATTCAAAATTTCAACATTAAAATTTCAAAAAAACTAATTTCTGAAAACCTCCAGAATCCACCTCGATCCATGATCAAACCCACTACAATCCACAAAATCAACCATTATGAGACCTCAAACTAAGAGTCTAATCACGAAATATATATATATATATATATGTATATATGAATCCAATTTGAAATAATTATAAAGCAGAGATTTTCTTTTGTATAACATGATACATTTTATATTCATGAAATCCTTTTAGAATACATAACATAATCATACATAAAAGCTTTCCTAATATATCATATATAATATATTGTTATATTAGACTTAGTTTTTCTTTACTTTTAGAGGTTATTTTTTTAATTAATTACATATATTTTTAATTCCCACCACATGTATAAGTGATCATTTAATAAAACCAATCTAATAAAATCTTTATTGAGTAATATCCATGAAGACATAAAGTTTTAATAATGGTGGGACTTAGGAATTATATTCCAAGGGTTCAAATCCTTGAGAATATTAAAAATTCTTAACTATGTAACATGTACTGTTACTATGTTAATGACTTCTATTGTTAACATATAACTATTTTTAATTTTATCATCATCATTCTTAAAACTCTTTCCACTAACATTTTTCTTTAAATGTGATATTCATTGTGTAATTTTACTTTAATAATCCTTTATTTGTTAAATTTTATTTTTATAAAGTAAAAACACAGTCCAGATAGAATCTTATACACTATATTCTATTCTTGAATATCATACTAAGATAAAAAACCCATGAATGTTTAGTAAAAACGAGTTACTTCTCTAAGTGATAATATTTAAAAAACAAACAATTTCTACCATATCATATATGTTTATCTATGTGTTTTAGATCATTTTCTTGAAAATAATATTATTCATTAAAATATTATATTGATGGTGATGATATCATTTGAGCCATATTTTAATAAACATCTAGATAAAATCCTTTATTATACTTATCTTCTTATTGAAAACATGTTATAGAATCCAATAAATTACAGACCATGTGTATTGAATTCATCATCTCATATTGTTCATAACAACACATTACTAAGAAAATTATCTTATCATCTAAGATAAAAAAACATAAAGATACAAAACCTTAAAATATCTAAGCATGATATATATTCCTTTGTATCCAAATTTTTTATTTAGAAACTAATTTCTTCATCACTCTATTTAAAAATACAAGATCATTCAATTATTCTCTTGTTTTTGACTTCCTATATGTTTAAAATACTTTTAAAACATACCGTATGTATCATATAACCTTAAATACTTTATAATTTATTCTATAACACTCATACCTAACATAGACATTCCATGGAGTTTCTAAATCCACTTTAGGTATTTTAGATAATTCTAATATATGTAAACATTACCTTCGATCATAGAACTACCATTATGTTTCAATGGTATTGGTTAGATATTATGTACAAACATTTTTAGACTCTGAAACCAACCTTTATTCATTAGGTTTGAACTTTTACCCACAAGTACTATTAATAAATTACCAAATCATATCTGTGTTATCCCTACTCAATATACTCTTAACTTTTTCAGAATATAAGGTAAACATTTCTAGAACGTATTCACATTTTGTGAACATTTACAATGATGATTCAATAATGAATTTCTTAAACAAAATAAGACTTAAGTAAATCTTATGTAAATATCACTATGTGTATATCTATAATATATATTCATTTTTTGAATAATTTCTACACTTTGTTACCTTGGAATGTGTTTCTATAACACATAGAAATTTATCCTTACTTAAGAATGATTCTTATGTTTCTATACTAGTCTAACAAGTTTCTTATATTATGACTCCCCTTTAAAATGATTGATTTAAAAGTTATGTTTGATGATAATGATATCGTTAATATATAGTTAATTGTTTTATCAAATGAGTATCATGTTACATATTAATTTAATAAGGATTTTTTTAAATGTTATCCAATTAAAATGGTGACCCATTTTGGACTCATCATATCCATTAGTGGGATGAGAACTATATTTCGTCATGACTTACATTGGTTATCATATATATAAGCAATGAAATTATCTGGTTGAAAAACATGTTAATCGTATCATATATAATTCTTGGATAGTTAAGAGGAAAACTCTTTTTCCAATGCATCACATGGACTATCTCAACTTAATTCCTTTGGTATTCTAAAAATTATGATTTCCTAGATAAGTGTTACCCAAAAAATATGTTAATAATAAGAATCCTAATGGTTAGAGTAACCTCATTACTTTATTTCCTTACACCAAAAAATATACGAGCACCAATATTTAGCATTCCTACCTAGTTGGATGATCAAAGTCTTTGAAATTATTAATTAAGAAGAAATATAACAGTTAGTATTTTTAAAGGTGATTTAATTCTCACCATTATATCCCATGTAATTCCCTTTACATATATAAAAGCATATAATGATCTAGTTTGGAATCATATTCCTTCCACTAAATTAGTATGTTCAATCCATATTATTTATTAACCCTTTACACAACTCATCACTTTTATTACTAACTCAAATTAAAATACATCTATATCTAAAAATATTCAAATGAATATTATGAATAAGTTACATGAAAAAAAATCATGTAACGACATAGAATCATATGAAACCAAAAAATAATATAAGAGTAAGCTTGGAATGATAGAAATACAATCTCCACTTTTATAAATAAGGCATAATCCCTTAGGACAATAGTTTTTGCTAAGTTCCCTCTACCATATGATACCTTGCTAAAGAGAGATCTCAATATCATTAATATTATAAAACATAAAATATATAAATCATAATTAATTTCTTAATACAAGACAATTACCAAGTACAAGGCAATGTTATGGTATAATAAAACTAAATCAATTTTCAAACCTAACATGTAACTCCTTATATGCAAGTATAACACCTTATAACTAGTTTAAATCCTTCAAATAAAGAATACATCTATTCATAATATAAAAATTATATCTATGAATTAAATAGGGAATAATAAAAAAATGAACAATACAAGTATTTGAATATAATATAAACTATTTATGAATGATTCATAAATAAATAATTTATAAACACTTTCCAATTTTCTATAAATTTAGATAATTAAAAAATAAGAAAACATAATAATTTTAATATACATTTTCTAATAATAAGTATTTTATTATTTTTTTGTGTCATTTACTTTGAATATATGATATTAAATGAAATATAAAGAATTTATATTTCAATATTTATATGTAAACAATTTACATAATCTATGAATCACATATTTAATATTTATTTAAACATTTATCAAATAAATTAACAAAATTCCCTTAGACATAGTTAAAATAAGATTTATTTATTTAAACAATTAAAAATAAAAATTATTAATAAATCATAATTTAGTAGTAAACTGTTTTATATTTAGCCTTACTTTTTTAAAAATTTATAAACACTTTAAAAATAACACATATAATTTCAATATGAACTATTTATATCTAAATTACAAGTCATGATATTTAACTTGGATAAGGGTTTTATATTAATATTTAATATTTATATATGTTTATTCGATAAATGTTTCATAAAAATTTATTTAATTAATTATAAAAACAATATAATTAATTAATTTATAAACATTTTTCTAAATTAAAAAATATCAAAAAATATATTTTTTATTATGATTTATAAAAAAATTATAAATTATTTATATCATTTATGTATTTAAATATAGAAAAATAATTGGTTATACAATATGATATTGGGGGATATATATTGAATTGTGATATAAGAGTGATAGCTAATGTGCTTAAAAATATGTCTTTATGTTGTGGACCATATTTAACTATTGAAAACATAGCTAGTGATAGGTATCAATGTAATATTAATCCTATGTGCACAAACACATTGGGTTATATGATATATACTATATAATAATTAATAAATAATTACTGCACATAATACCCATCACATGTTTGGTAACTTATATATAATTAACCTTCGATGCATGGGAATCATTTTCAATGATTGGAATCCATATCCTCTTTATGGTATTATGTTATATTTTTAAGAATAGATTTTTTTTTCTTTCTTATAATACAATTACCCTATTTTATAGTATATGATATTGTGAAAGCTAAAAAAATTCATCATGTATAGCCAATAATGATATCACATATCATTTTAAGTGACACTATCATAGATAATGACATATTATTTTGTAAAAATAGTCACAATTCAATTTCTCAATACCTTTTAATGATACACCACATGATATTGACATTGAAATATAATTTCCTTTTATTTAAACTTTATTTCAAGAATCAATCACTATAGTAAGGCTTAGATTCCGTTGTTGGATTTATAAGGACCAAATAACAATTATTATATAAGGAAGAAATATTTAGATACTCTCAAACCCAAGATTCATCTTATTTTGAAGATAAAACAAAACTATATAAAATGAATAAATAACTTTGTGTACATATAGTTGTAGTAATTTTATGTTATTATAATCAACTATATAGTTGATAAAGATCCCTCAGAGGTAGCTATCAATATCCATACTTCATGGTGTATTCCCGAGACAACTTGAATTACCCATTTCATGTATAGGTTTCTCTTTAACACATGATACTCTAGTATCTCATGGAAGCTAATGGAGGAGGATAAAGAGAGATTCAAAGAGAGGGAGGGAATTGACAGAAGTCACTTAAACAATCATAAACCTCATTTTAATACATAAATCATCCTTTTAAATCCTCATATAGCTTGTATTCATAAACTCATGCATTCATAACATATGAGTTAATTACTATCTGTAAAAAAACTCATAACCCCTCGAATTTGATAGTTCTCCAATGCATTTCATTTTTATTAAACACTTTTAGTAAATGACATGTAACATGGTGGATCCATAAAATATTAACACTTAATGTCAATAAAAAATATCTATAAAAAATTTGTACTTATCTAGATAAAAATCCATTTAAAATTTTCCAAAACTCATGTATTTTCCCTAATTATAAATTTTTGAGGTGTTGATGGTGGCTCAGGAGTGGTTTTTGGTGAATTAGAGGTGGTAGACATCTATAATTTTAATATAGGTGGTCATTTGCAGTAAAAAAGATGAGTGTATCAGTGTGACAATCAAAGTGTGGGATGCTCATGGAATAATGATTAAAGAGAGTGCTTTAATGTTATCTTGATAGATGTATAATCCCTCTACCTAGACAGGGTTGTGTTGTGACCCACAATGTTGTACCACAACACTTTTATTGGTTAGTATTTCGGGGAAAAGTACCAATTTCACATTAGACCCCTATTTTCCTCTTCTCCTACACTCTTATAAGATCAAATCAGTATTAATTAATTTTTTTACTCCTATTTTGAATTTTAATCTACTTCTCCAACATCATTTTCCATTAAATGTGACAATCATTTTAATGATCATCCTTTAGTAATTTTGATTCCTTGTAAGACCTAGATTTATCTTACCTACTTTAATTGCTTCATTTACAATATATATCCCTATATGGTTAGGGATATGTTTTTTATTCTAGAATATTATATGTCAATCAAGAATCATAAATTGGAGAGTGTGCTTCATCATGATTAGGGTAGGTGATTCATAAGTTATACCTATCATCTTGGTTAAATTTTATGTCTTTATGATGTATAGTTAAATTGAATGAATGTGCTATTAACCTAAAAATTTTAACTAAATAAATAGTGGATCTATTACTTATGAAAATCATGTTATTCAATTATGATTTTCTGATAAATAAAGTATAATACCCAAACATCGACTATTTTTTATGGTGATCATTATTTTGTGAGAAAATTGGAATTTATTAAAATGGCCTCAGTGGTTCCCTATAACAAATGATGATCCTAGTAAGTGAATTTGAGTATTATATTATGTATACTAGGATTATAACTTGGACTGATATAAAAAATCTTATTGAAGTGAAATAAATGGTAAAAACCTGAAAGTGTAAAATGATGTGGTAAATGTTGAATGAAACTCATGGTTTCCAGGCTATATGTGTCTCCACCCGGGTGTTTCTTTCATAGATTTGGTTCCCTATATAGTTTCCCATGGGTGTCACATCTATGGTTCTAGGGCTAGATGTGGTCCCCCTAGGTGTAAGTCTCATGGTTCTAGGGTAATATTTTGTTCCCCTTGTTGTTACTATCATGGTTCTGGGGATTGATGTTTTTTTATTTGGGTATAAATCATATATTTTGGGGGTTAGACATGTTTCCCCATGGGTTTTACACTCATGGTTATAGGAATATATGTGGCTTCCCTTGGGTGTTACTCTCATAGTTCTAAGTATGGATGTGTTTTCCACTGGATGGTTATGTATTTGGCTGAGAGACATCTAACACTGGCCGAAGTAGGTATGGTTGATCTTAATTTCCACCACAGAACTCTAGGATTGATAGAGATTCATTTATTAAACATTTATTTATTTCTTGTGAAACATTAGAATACAATAAATTTCAAAAATAATTTTTTAGGGATACCATTGGTGGTGGCCAATTGAGTTATACTCGCACTCAAATTGATCCACCATAGGTACCTATAAAAACTTCACGGTTACATGACATAATAAGTTCAAATTCCTTATGATTGATAGTAGATTTTACATTGAATAGGATAAATAAAGGGGGATAAAACTTGGCTAGGAATCAGAATCTGATTTAAAAAATTATCTTATTAGGTTAATTTTAGTTATTTTTTAAATTTTTATGTATACAATCCACCAATGGGGGGTATTACTTCTTTGTATGAATTGTATTCTAAGTATAACATTCATTTTTGATATATCACGGGTTTTTTAAGATATTTATAGAAACTTTTCTTGATTTATTTTATCTTTCTTTATTTATAGATATGTGATTTCCATTGTTCTCATTGGTAATTTTTACCTAGATATGATGGTATATTATCTTCATGATTTCACCATAGACCCTAACTGTTAGTCGATAGCCTTTGGTATATGGGGAGGCACACCTGAGGTCATATAATCAATTGACCCAGTTACTATAGAATGATCTATTCTAGGGAAATTAATAATTGGTATCAAAAAATCTTTTAAATTTTTATTACTTGTTGGGTCAAGGTAGATATAAGATATGATATTGTCTAGACCACCCATGGATTATTATCTTCATGAGATCATGTTATGAGTGATGAAGTATATTGAGAGATAGAGATACATCATAATCTGCACCTAATATATCTAAAAAGAATAAATAGTTTAAGATGTAGGATAAACCATTATTTATTATTTAGGTCAAACCTTATTTAGTGGAGATTTGGGTGGAGTCTATCCAAATGATATTTGATCACCTCATTAAACCCCTGAAAAGGAGGGAGATGTTTGTTATTTACAATTTAAATGGACCAATGAAGTTATGGTGGGATGTTTTGGATCAATCAGAGTACCATTTCATGTGATCATGGATGGAATTCCAAATCTAGTACTTTGATCATTTATTTCCATATTATCTGATGAAATACACGGCCTGAGAATTCATAGTCCACACATAGGGAGATATGAAAGTAATAGACTATTCCACCAAGTTTATATATATTTGTATTGTTTTTCCTCAATGCTGTCCAGGGATGAGATAAATATGGTCATGCATTTAAATGATATAAAAATATATGAGATTTAGGTTTTGGTGAATGTTTCTTACCTATAATATTTTTAGGATATTTTGAATCAAGTCCTAATTACTGAGATGAACTTCAATAAGGTAAGAGTTTCAAGATAGGTTTATTTGACCAAGGGAACTAAAAATAGATCCTCAAGTAGTATAATTTTTGGATTTGATGGTTCACACCCTGGAAGTGACGAATATTTTAGAGAGAGTGATGATCCATATATTCTTACTCATAGAAGAATTTATATGATGTTCTATTTGATATGAATATGAGGGTATATTATTTCATAGTGTACCCAGAAACCAGTTGACTATTGATTCTATGGATGGATGGGTAACCTGTAGAGTTTTTGTAGTGGAGATCAATCAGTATGAAGTAGTAGGGGATTATGGTCAACACAAGGTTCAGGAGATAGACTAGGGACCCCATAACATGTAGGTAACTATAGTAACATTTTTCATTCAGGATGGGTTGTAAAATGAGGTTATCAGGGTTATGGATATCCATGATAGTAGGGGAGTAATGTTCAGAGGAGTTGGACTTAGACTCAAGGATGATCAATAGGATAGATACATGTTTTTGAGAGGATATCTATTTAATGGGATGCCAGACCCTCTTCAATCCAAGTTCTAATTTTAATGTCATATATTCTAGAATATACCTTTCTTGATACAAGTTATTGATTTGGTGTAGTGTCCCAGACACTATTCACATTTATGTTATTGAACTCTATCGGCCACATAGACTCAACCACACCTCCCCATACACTAGAATCTGCTGACTAGAAACAAGGGACTAGGGTGTCTTCATAGGGAGACTATTCCCTCTGATTTTAATGGTTAAAAATAGATAATAAGAGATAAAATCAGAAGAAGTAGTTTAATAATATGAATTAGTGGAAGAAGGAATAAAATATCCAAATAAAGATCGCTAGTGTGATAAAAAATGATGATCATGTCATGAAACTATAAAAAAATGGTAATTACATAGGATACAAAGCAACATGCATATAAAAAATTAAATAAAAAAGATAAAAAATGGCCCAATATATCTCTAATAGAATTGTGATCATAAGCTCGATTGTCTACTCTTGTACTCCATCTTAAGCAAACAACCAAGAATCCATAGTCAGACCCTTGCCTTTGTCTCTACCTGCAACCAAGAAATATGTTATAGTACTAATTGGCAGCCCACAAAGGGTGTGAGATATTCTCAGTAGGCCACCACCAACGACATCTAGTATGAATAAACCAGTGCATATAAAATTGAATTTTGCAGATATAATAAGGTAAATAAGAAATGTAAACTATAAACAATTCATATTTGGTTCCTAAGGATACTAGGATAAAACTACTTGCTTCATCCTATGTTTGGATACCTTTGAACATGTGTCACAATATATATATATATAGGTATATGTATATATATACACTATATACGTAGTAACATATATAACCATATATATAGATACACAACACTATCTAGAACCCAAGGCATAACTCAGGATCCATTCATAGTCATAAGAGTATAATTCCATAGATAATGATATTATCTGAAGAATTTGATTAGGGATACATATGTCCTCATATCTATAAATACAATGATTGAAGTAAAATTTCATGTCCATTAACCTCTAAGGGAACCTGAAACTTCATTTACAAAGTTCAATAAACCTGTGAGATGTCATACCCATCATCAAACGGAAAGGGAGCTTGAAGCTTCATATTAAATTCTATCCTCAACCATGTATCAACATCTATTATACATGGTAATGAAATAATGATTCTACACCACGTATACATTTATTTAACATAATCCAAGAGATTGAATCTATGAATTTAACATTAAATTAGCCAGGGAATAATATGATATTTTTAAAAAGGAACATGAAATGGTTGTAAAATTCACTTTATTTTAGTTAAATTAAGGAAATTTAATTTAACTATCAAGGAAACCCCACTTAGAGGGAGGGTTTTTTACATAATAAATTTCCAAGTTCAATATCATTTCATAATCACACCTCAAGGGGTGTAACTAATCTAGAGGGACTTCCTTCTACAAAAAAAAGAGTTTTGGGGAAGAATGTCTAGCATAACTAATGATTCACATTATGGAAAATTTATAATTTGAGGAAAAGCATTGAAGGTCTAGTGTTCCATCACCAGAGTTCATGGTATATAATAATGAGACTTTAGGGATAACTAGACAACCTACCTTGTGGTGGTAGATGAACCCTCATCTGGTATCAGCTTCATACTCAAGATAGAATTGAAGAAATAAATGATATAGAAAAATACCCTAAAAATATGAAATATTATCTTTCATGGATTTACCATTATATAATACAAGATAAATTATAAATGGAAGGAAGGTAATTTAAGATCATATCGATATAGATCCAATGGGACCAACAACGAGAGAAAAAGATGCCTGATGGAAGCGGTTTCTCAAAGACAACATTAGAGGAGGAAGAAGTTATTGAATGGTTTAGGGAAGTTATATTCATGAATAGTAAAATAAATGGGAGGATAATTAAAAAAAAGGAAGGGAAAAATAGAATTTTACACATTTTTAAAGAGATAACAAATTTTCAAACCATGTACCTAATCATTTGGGATCACTACTTTAGTATCCCTAATTATGAGGGCTAAGTGCATGGTTTTGTCAAATCATTAATATCTCATGTAGTTCCTCTAAAAACCTCTACATGACACCCCCCATGGTATTATAAACCCATGCAGACTCAGTGAAATGGATTAAACAATTATTTCACTGCATTTATTTCCTCAAAACCTGATACCCTAGGCTCTAAATGGGCCCTAGATGCTCCCAAAATCTCTTTTACATTTTTAATAATTGATATAAGGTCAAAAATTAAATTTAAAATTAAAAAATAAAGGATCTATACCATATAATAAAATCTAGTACGTTTCAATCTATCCTCTTGAAAAAAAAACTTGTCTTGGAGTATCCCTTATCAAGGTTGTACAACATCATCTGAGAAATTATTTAGCCATTGAGCGTGTTTTTCAGTATTCTCTCCTAGGTCTCATCCTCTAAAAAACCATTCTTCCATAAAACCTAAACTAGAGAAACCAACCAACCTTAGAGAGCCTTCATGCTCTGATCAACTATATGGATACTATTCTCCTCAAAATATGAATCAAACTATTTCTCAATATCCCCAAGACCAAAAGAATGATATGGGTCAGAATAACATAGGTGAAGTTGTGATACATAGAACACATTGTCTGTAGCATGATACCTCTGAGGTAAGTCCAACCAATTGGGTAATGACCTAACTCTATCCAAGATATCTAAAGGCACAACGTAACATGGAAATAGATTACCCTGTTTTAAAATCCATAAATGGTCCGGCCTAGGTGAGACTCATAAAAAGACCTCATGTCCCACCTTGAACTATAATGGTCAGAAGTTATGATCAGTATATGACTTCTACTTATACAAAGCTATAGCCATATGTTTCAAGATAATTTTTACTTTCTCTTAATTATCCTTAATGAGACGAGGTCCCAGTAGCACTGCCTCTCCTACCTCTAACCATCACAGGGGGAAGCAAGATGACCTGCCATATAGGGAATTTTAATGATCTATCTAAAAAGTTTCCTAAAATTTATTATTGTATTAAAATTCAGAAATAGGTATTTGTTTCTACCAAGAACCTCCAAAATCAGGGACACATGCTCTGAGTATGTCATCCCACACTAGTATCGTACATTTAGATTGACCATCAGGTTGTGGGGATACACTATACTCAGGAGGAAATATAAACCCAGTTCTTTCTGCCAACCCTACCAGAATAATGATGTAATACAATCATCCCTATTTGATATAATATAATTTATAACACCATGAAGGTGTATAACCTCTAAGATATAAATCCTCCTAAGATAATACACTAAAAATGTCTCTATGATAGGTAAAAAGTGATTATCCTTAGTCAACCTGTTGATAATCATCCATATTGCATCACTACCTTAAGGGGATATCAAAAACACCATTATTAAATCCATAGTTATTTCATCCCATTTCCAATTTGAAATGTAATGAGATTTTAATAGTCATGTAGGATGCTAGCACTCCACCTTCACCTGTTTATAAGTGGAACACCATGTAATAAAACCAGTAATTATCCTTTTTATACTCAGTCACCAATACTAGTGGTATAATTCCTGATAAATCTTGTTAATCCTAGGATTTACTATCCATTTAAAGGTATGATACAATAAAAAAAATTATTCCTATATGTTTGAAGGAACCCAAAAATTCCCATTAATGTATATAATCTCATCATCATTTGTAACCAAACCAAGCATTGGGTCCTCGCTTGAGACACTCACCCTTAGGACCTAAACCTTAGTATCCAAAAGCTATCTCATATTTACTCTCACTATAAGAAATTATTTCACTACCAAGGATACTAAAATATGCTAACCATGATATTCTCGAACCTACATATGCATCTCAAAAAATAGGGAAATCAACTACCACTCATTATTGACGTCTTGAACTGCTTGTGCTTGAGATTTATAGTTTAGAGTGTTATCCATTTCATTA